>OZ023238.1:7453620-8653620 GCA_964006365.1 Trididemnum miniatum
AGGAGGTGCTCATGATCTGAAGAAACACAACTGATCGATGGCTTTCCAATGCATTTAATCTGATTTCACTTTCATAAGCGTCCCTAACAATCTACAGAATCATCTAGTTTAAATTTTGCTTCTTGTCTATCGAGATAATATTGACGAAAAGTCACAGACGTCGTTTTTCAGTATTTCATCGACCATGCTTCTCAATGGCTGTAGCCAGAAAACGTCTGCTTAAGCATATTTTTGCGGTTTCTCCCCCGCTTCCCTTTGATGCCGTGAAACCTCCCAACTCACTTCCTGTGACTTTGGAAATTCGTGATCTTTTGAAAAGTTGAAATGCGAGATTGAAATATTTTTCAACAGTGCAAAGCCAATTGCTCCTTGTGTCATGTGTGCCAATGTTCCCGTTTTTTCTGAAAGACCATTGACAATGACAACCGTTTTACTAAGCGACAAATTGGAAAACCGTAAATATCATATATAAAATAATGAGCAGCGAATGTAATCGCTTGTTGATACGAGACTGAGTGCATTTCCGTGTAACAAGTAATGGGTTAATTTAGTATATTAAACTAAGTTGTTGTTTGAAGTGTGTTTGATACCCGCAAATAATCAGTGCAGGTGACAAGTCACAATTCTACATGACATAGTTTGGCGAAGAAAAATTTACCGCAGAGCGGGACAGCGCTGTGCCCCCTCTTTCCCCCTTACTACGTTACTTTGTATTTTTAGTGCCCCCTCTTCCTCTTTACTATGTTGTGCGTTATGCCTCACATTTAGTATCGCTACAAAAGAAGTACGTTATACTGGAGTGCTTTGCGCGGTCGGTGATGGAGAGCTGATATGGCCTCCGACCCGACAAGAGGAAGTCAAAACCAAGAGGAAGTCGTCATGACTTTCCGTCCAGTAGGCCAGGAAGGACATTGCTTTTTAGTTATTATTGAAAAATTTATTACGCACGAATGTTTTTAATAAGTATATAGATATTATTTATAGTGCCCCTTCTTCCCCTTACGACGTTGTGCGTTACGCCTTTCATTTTGTATCGCTACAAAAGAAGTGATGGAACACTGAGATTTGTAACACTTCAAAAAATTGCAGTAAGTGTAACATTGTTCCGCCAGTAAACGAACAAATTGCAAAAAAACGTATTTTTGATTTGTTTTGTGATTAAAATACAGCCATAAAGTCTCTTGGAAGGGTATAGGAAATCGACCCTTCTGCGCGTTTTGACACCAATTTTGTCTATCGATCCCATTCCGCTGCCGAGTTATGGCAAATCTCTAAATTTCGGTCCCCCGCAGATTTCGAACCTGCGGTGCCACCTCTAAATGACGTCATAATGGCAAAAAATTTTACCGCCGGAATCAATGTCCAAAATCCCATCACAAACTAACCCGAACGTATTTAATTTCAAAAATGTGGAAAAATTGAAACACACATACAGACAATGCAACAAGCTCTAACCTCCCAGTCCATAACCGCTTCTGTGCCTTGTACTTGGACTGTATGGACCAGACCACGAGCTGCTCTCTCCACCAGCTGCTTTGTATCTTCATCAGTTTCACGAGATTTCAGCATTCCTTCTCTGAGAAGTAACACAGCAGTTATAACATGCTTGCAAAAAAGGAACAACACATTCATGTTCATGTGGATTGTTTTGCTGTTGTTTTTTTTTCTGTCTCGTTAGTTATTTACCCAGCTGACATCATCTCCATCTAACGAAGATGGTCGGCCTTCATGACAGTGCAAATGCTCATTTTCTTGAACGTTTCGCTTGTGTGCCAATAAGTTTCGTTATCTGGTTTTCGGCGCAACTAATTTTCCAGCGTATTATAAAGAAATTAAATCTGTTGTGAAACTATAGTCAACGCACTGCCTACTGACTCATTTCGTTTCTGCAGCTATTGCGATTCAATGTTTGAATCACTAAGTATTTCGTTCCCACGCAATCGAAAACTTAAGGATAAACCCTGTATTAATTTCGTTTAATTCGTTCAGTTTCATGACAGCTTCGCTAGCGACTGTTTTTTTAGTTCAAGCATATTTTTCATTTTCCATATTCTTATCTATTTCTAGTATTGATCTCACAATTATGCTACATCACGTAGATATACCCCCCCCCCAAAAAAAAAGAACAAAAAAAAAAAAACAACCTAGCACAGCAGAAACTGTCCTTATGCAACGGACTGCTTCACACAGGAGAGTAAAAGACGTCATACTTGTACATTTTCTTCATCCAATCAATTTTCCTCTTCCGCCTCTTCTGTTCAACATCTGCTTTCCTTTGCAACTTGGCGTGATGAAACGAGATTTTCTTCTTCGACGTTTCCCATGTCACCGCATCCTGGTGATAATACAAACGAGTAAGTAGATCATTTTAAAAACTGTCGTTAATATCTAGTTTTGAACCGTGGAATACATGCATAATAGCCTATTGGCACATTACTATATGTCTAGATTGTCTACTGTCTAGTTGCTAGCCCATCGGATGCATCACGCCTTCCTTTGGACAGCAAGAACAAAGTTTGCTCATGAATAGTAAGAGTCACCAACAGAGACAAAATTATTTTACGATACCAAGGTTTGCCATTGTAGGGCTTATTAAGTGAAAGCCATTCTCAGTGGTATGCATAAAATCTATCACACGTACTTAAAAAACCAAACAGCATAATAATCGGTTCGTTTTTTTAAGAAATCAAAAATTGCAGTAAAATTAGGTCAATCAGTTCTTGAATCTTGAGTTCTACGATTTCGTGAAGGCTGTCTACACGATCAACATTTCAAGCATTTAAGCAGCTCCGTCTTTTTTAGACATTATCATATCCAGTCTTTAGCGATAAAGTAGGTTAACGAAAGTCGGCGCCAAAAAGTCTACGTTTACCAAAATAAACATATTAGCACAATGTAGTAAGGCTTGAATCACAGATCAGTTTATTAAAGACTAGGCTAAGCTAGCGATCAGCCTAGTAACTGGCGAAGTTTTGAAACTTTTCCAGAAGAACAGCGTCCGAGTGTACACACTACACACTCCTACAGCAATATTCTAAGCTGTTATTTTTCTTGCTTTTAATTAGTTCTCGTACTCAACTTTAGTTTCCAAATTTTTATTGGTCTTGATTTATAAGCATTTTTTTTTTTTTACAAAGCAAGCAACCTCCTCTCATGGTTTCATACAAACTCAGGAACTTCCAGACTTTTATTTTTATTTTTGTAATGACAATTTATCATACAAATCCTTTAAAAGTCGGTACAAAAATTTTCTTCTATCGTTATATTAACTAACTATATAATTAACTAAAAAGATGTTCTAAAAACGAGTTAATAAGTAGGTTAGTTTTGAGAACTGCCTCACTCCATCGTTCTGTCACTAGTCAAACGCTTGACGCGGTGCTGAGCTGTTGGTGCAGTTTCTCGCTTACTTGTTAGGCTACTTTACGTTTATCAGTCGCACTATCTCTAAAAATTAATTAAAAATTATCTGATCGTCGATTATCTAACCCGACGCTGGGTGGCTGCTTGACTCGATGACCGTAACGTCTTTCGCACCCTCCCCGTCTCCAAAATGTATCTTTATTATCTTGTGTCTATTTCTTCATTAAGTTTTTTGTTCTGTTTTTGCGACGAAAATAAATACGTTGTCGGTCTGTCAAAGCAACTTTTTAAATTTAAGAAAAAATCTGCCTTAGAATAGCAACATGGTGATTGTGATGTAGACGTTGACATACCCTAAGTTAAGCTTTTAAAATTGACAGTTTATCAACGACGCTGGCTACGTGCTCATTTAAACGACCTTTAAATGTGAAAACTCGATTGTCTCATCGACTATCTTGCGCATTACAAGCACATACCATAGATATATGAATCAGTCGATCAGACACCAGCCTCCAACCGTTGTTTTCAATGCGTTCGTACCAACCTTCCTTCTCATTTAGTCCAGCAGTAGGTGAAAATCTGCGATCAAACTGCGTTTAGTAACAATTTTAGAATAAAACCACAAACCAATGTCATTGTACCAACACTGATTTATCACAGCTGGCTCCACTAGAAGCCATGATCGATACCCCAGGATTTCAAACTAATCACAAAGCATCGACGACTTGACTTCAGACGCAAGCTTTTTCCTTTGTTGCGGTGCAAACATAATTATAATTACAGACACACACACAATTAATGCGTCACAGCAACAGAGCGACTGCGAATGGACCGCGAGGTCATCGAGTCAAGAAGCCACCATGGAACCGTAATTTCTCCGCCCTCAGCTTTATTATGTGTAAAAGTAATGCATTACTCCGTCTAATTGCAAGCTGTAACTGTTATCGGAATCATTGCCACACATATTTACCTGTTATGAACTTCCCGTGCACACTTCTGTTTCGAGCTAACTTTAGTGTAATCTTTGGGGCTATTGGCGCACATATCAACCACAGGACGATGAGTGTAAATTTTGTAGTAGATGTTTGGGGGAAACTTCTCCTAATCAAATAATAATTGAGTGATGAACTGCAAGCTAGTTGCATCAAAAAATACACTTTGAAGTTGCTACAAAATCAATCGCAGTCTTCGTTATGGAACTGTTCTATTTTCTGTGCAATGAAAAACCCAAAATTTACATCAACTAGCAATGGCCCACTTGCCAACAATATATAACACGAAAAAAGTGCGCAACTATTCGGCGTGACCAACTTGCTTTTAAAGAACCTAACACTGGTCTTTCAGTCTAAACCGAACTTAATCCAAGACCTTACGCGAACCCTAAAAGCCAGTCTTTATGCTTATCGGCCACGGTGAAAAGTCCTGTCTAAACACGAAAATATGTCATCAAAAACATCCATAGCAAAACTATTAATCTCATGACAAAGTCGTGCAAACAAGTCAATGAGAATTGCTCTTTGACCAAATATTACCACTCTTAAGCAGTTTAAGTAGCCTTGCACTTTCTTTAAATAGCTAGGCGTCATCAACAAACCATCGTCAAGAAAATGTTCAATACAATCACGAGACGATTAAACAACGCATAACTACGTTTGTTGTTAAACCACTGACTGACCAACTTCTCATCTTCTACTCCACCAACCACTGGCAACGTAGCAGATAACTAACGCCTGAGCTTGCTTATTCATTCACTTAATTTCATACTTATCTTTCGAAGACAAAAATATGCCGGATGCGTCATGACCAACTCTCGAGTCATCGGCCACCTATTCACTACGCAAAATGGAAAACATGCTCTTTTCAACGGCATAACAAGTGAATTTGTTCTTTTCAGAGTCTCTTTAATGTATCAAACGGGTAAGCTGTTATACCGTTTTGAGTTTTTCTATTTAGTTGCATATTTATCCTCCTATCTCGAGAAAGCAATCAAAGCGCTATAACGAGCTCGCGCAGGAGTTGCCGGTCACCTGTCTACCAAACCAAGATGGGGGAATCCCGTCAAGTGCTTTTCCCAACGGCTTAAGTAAACTTGCCGGCTTGTTCTCCACACCGTCCCTTTAATACTGAGCGTCAAGCAGGAAAGCTGTGAATACCAATTCTGAAGTCACTGGTTTGACCCGACTTAGAATCAAACCCGAGTCTACAGCTTCTTAGGCGGACGCTCTTACCACTCGGCCATTTGAGCTGTTAAATGTTTCTGAGTTTCTGGTTACACCATGAAATTAAACTTCCAGCCCACAGCTTTAAAAACAGACGCTCCAGAATTTCACTTTTTATTATTTCAAAGTTGCTGTAAACACTAAGCCTACATCCAACAGTCACGACAAGGTAAGTTGTGACAATACCAACCCCAGCCAATCGAAAGCGGACATGAACTCCTGCAGCTGCATCAAGAAGTTTTGCTTCATTTGGATTTATGCATCGCAACATCATCGAGGGGTTTCCCCGTCCGCGAAAGTTGATTAAATCACGATAGTAGCGAAAAACTTGAGTATCCTTTCACACAAAATAAGGATGATTATTGCAGTTATGATTGCTGGATAGGCATTGGTCACTACTTCATCAAAAGTCACGAAAAAACTTTACCATAAAAACGCTATTGAACACAACGAAAATACTTGATGCTGAAGTTTAAGCTGTAAATAATCACAACCAGCGACGGCGGAAGCATTTTTACAGTGGGGGGGGGGCAAAACCAATGAACAGATTTTCTTCACCTATAATCAAGGCCGGCAGTGGCGTAGCGAGAAATTTAAAAAAAGAGGGGAGCATAATTTCCTCATTTTTTCTAGCGTATTTTTTTCGGCAGAACTATTTTGAAACTGATTAAGAAACAAGAAAAGCTGTAGGGGGGTCCGGGGGCATGCTCCCTCAGAAAATTTTTCAAAATTTACATGCTGTAACGGCTATTTTAGTGCTTTTTAATCAATTTTCAGGCAAATTTTGTTGAAATTCTTTGACCCTAATTCTGAGTGCTTCGCCAAATATGATACATTTTGTTCGCACATTTTTGATTATGCGTGCTTAGGGCGTATAAGGCTTATAGCTATCGAAGAGGTTCGAAATTATGGAAAAATTGTATGCATCAAAAACATTTTTGAAAATGGCTGGTGGGAGGATGCATACCCCTCTGGATTCGCCCCTAACCATAAGCTACAGAAACCATCAAAAGAATCTGGCATATTTCAGTCACTTGGCACCATTAGTATTGTTCTTTTTACTAAAAGGCAGAATCAAAAGGGGGGGCATGGCACAATGGCCCTTTCCCTAAACACTCTCCTAAGGGCCAAATTTAGACAATGAGAGGCCCCAGGCTATTTGATCACACTGATTGTAAGAATAAAAAAAGGTATAGGCCTACACGTTCTTAAATGTTCTGTTTTGCACTGAAAGCATCAGTACAGAGAAAAAGTCTTCACTGTTCGTGATGAAGCTCCCCATTTTCTCCAAGGCCCTAAGTTTCAGTCTGCTTAGCCTATACGTAAATCCGGCCCTATGCCTACAATCCATATTTAGCCTGTCCACATGTGACATGTACAATTGATGTGGGCTTCAGACCCACGGTTCTTGCTTCTAGTTTCTGTTCCCTCCACCCCACAAACAAAATTTTAAAGGAGACATCTCTGGATTTAAGGTCTTTCCTGGGTTTTAATTTCGATGGTAGGCCAATTAAGTTTCAAATACATTCATGCAGAGGCAATATTGTAGGAATAATTAGGGCCCCCCCAGAGAGAAAAAGTGGGGGGGCCCCTGGCCACCCCCGGTTCCGCCTCCTATGATCACAACTATGAAATATAGAAAGATCCTCGCAAAAGAGAGAATATTTTTCCGAACATGGTATCTTGAAACCCTACTGTGGCGTATATATGCAAAAAAAGGTGATTCAGAAAAGCATAGCAAACAATTTTTACGGAAGTTCTACTATTTAAAAGAGTACGAGTCGTTCACAAACAATTGAAAAAACTGAAACTTACAATGTGTTTGCGCCAAGCTCGCTGAATAATAACAGATGCGGTATTTCGACTAATTATTCGCTTTTCCAATACAGCCGATTTTTTCTGAAATTAAAAAAAAAATTGACTAAATTGGTATGTTAAGTGCAGTAAACCTGGGAATGATTTCAATGCATATCTTCAACCCTGAAACAAACACAAGTTGCTGCAATCACGCAAGCAAGATGGAAAAACAAATTTATCTAAGTTTGTCCAGCTTCAGAAGGAAAATTCAGCTTATTCACGAGAGCAAGCACTGATATTTCGCTGATCAAAACTGACTTGGGAAATTTTTTAAAAATTGGTTGTATTGAGTTAATAAGTTGACGAGTAATTAATTACTGTTTCTTAAATTTCTATAGCAAAATAAATAACCAGCAGTTTATGATAAGACACGAATTCTTAAAACTTGCAGTACGAATGCCCTGTTATGTAAGGGCCAACTCAACTCGGAAATAACTTACGCAAAAATTAAAAGATACACACAAACGTGCAACTTTGAACATTTTCGACCCAAAAGTATTTGATATCTGGTAACTAAATATAGGCAGAGAATTAAGTTAAAATGAAAATGGCAGGAATTTGAGAGACCCGATTTAGGTCCCTCGAAAAATCAAAAAACAGTTCTTCATTATACCTTCGGTAATACGCTAAAGCGTGCTAACAAAAGGCGGGGTTTGTCTCCGCGACTTAGGCAACACAGCTTCAAACTACTAAGAAACGTCTCAGCAATGGCGGGCTATTGGCGACTGTGTGTCCGATTTGACTGGTCCAAAAATGGAACTCCAGACCAACGCTTAACCCAACCGTAAATATATCTTTTTTATTCAGGATCCCGGTTCCAGGCGAGGGTTAGCTATCTAAAAGCCGAGACAGTCATGCACTTGAAAAACATAGATTAACCATTAAGTCTACTAAATTCAATTACCTTTGTTTGATTCTTTTTCTGCATTTGCAGTTTTCTAAAAAAAAATGTTTGTTATGAACAACTATATGCACAAAAAAGTAATTTTAGCCGTAAAAAATATATAAAAAAAAGATTATATTCCTAGATTTACCATTCGGACTTTAGTATGCCCAGTGTCAGACACACATGTTTTATGAAAAGCAACTAATTCACTAAAAAAAAACACAATTATAGCAGAAAAATAAGAATAGAATACACACTAAACCAACGCAAAAAAGCACCACATACTGCAGTGAGAGGTGTTGACATAAGGTAGAGAAAATGCATGCATATACTTGGATGACCAGAATAATATGAAAAAAAAAATGGAGTACTAACTTATTCAACCAGCTGAACTTTGTACGATAACTTACTATTACAAGTTAACACAAAACTACTACATAAACAAATTATTGCAAACAGTACCATTGACACTGATTGAACTCACCTACATCTGTGTCCTCTCCATACTCGTGATATTTCTAAGGCAGCACAAATCAAACGTTCTAAATTGTCTTCACCATTAACAATGTGCTCTCTTCTATTCGCTTTTGTGGTATGTACCAAGCGATGCGACAGAGCATCAATTTTATCTTCTTTACTTTCTGGTATGTAACCTTGTAGAATGGAATAGGCTTCTTTCCTGGTCACCATGATAATTATGCAGTGAAAGTTATCACAAACAAAATTCCTTGTACTTTAAATCGGATCAGCAAAACAGCACTTTTAATACTAAATGTTATCCTTACCCAATAGCTATAAATTACAAGTTAGAACAAAACTAGTCATACGTCTCACCAATGTATTGCCCTCTACCAAATTGAAATTTCGCTAAAAGAACATCACAAAACATTTCAAAGAGGTCACAAAAGCAAAAATTATGATTCTAACTACAAAGCATTATTTCGCAAGTCGTATCAAAGTAATCAAGTTTCGAAATTTGAGATACTTACTCTTTTGCGAAGTAACAAACTTTTTGCGCAAAAGCTTTCAAATTTAATATTCAATACAAACACAAGAACGTAAAGCAGTCATACAATTTCAAAAAACTTGCGAAACAGTTTTCATGTAACAAATCTTCAATAAGAGCAAACAAACGTTTCAAACGCAATTTTAATGAGATTAATACAAAAGAGCAAATCATGTTATCAATTTAAAGGCTAAAACTTTCAGATACGATAAACTTTCAAGAAGTTTTCAAATTGTTTTACACAGTTCTAATCATCTTGTAACGCACCCCATTCATCAACTTCGTTTTCACAAGATAATAGTATGTGTTAAAGACGTTTGACATCACTATCAAAAACGTACATCAACAGAAAGTAGAATATTGCTAGAGCAACGAGGGAACAAGGGCAACCTTCACAGCTTCATAGACTCTGTAATGGAATCCTGATCATTGGCTTAAAACATAATCGACAAGTCTGCAATTTAACGCCTTGTTTCTTTTTGTATCATTGAAAAGACAATCATTGTGTAACATTAAAAAATCAAACAAACCGCAAGAAAATGTTTCAAACATGTTCCTTGCTCAATTTAGAAGGACTTCCATCAAATCGTTCTTAATGAAGAAGTTAGTTTATGTGATGGAAAAAAGTGAACAAAGTGAGCTTTTAAATTCATTAAAACACTCTTGAGATAAAAGCTGAAACATCACATGGTTTACAACATGTTCGATTTCTAGCCAGGGGTAAATGCAGAATTCTGTTAAGGGGAGGAGGGCAAGTTAAATCCATGATTTTATGCAGTACACAACCATGAATAGATAGTGACCAACTAATTTCATATTATAGTGCAAATAACAATTACAGATGTTTCAAAAGGGGCACTCTCCCCAATTGCCCCTCACTAAACCCACCCTTGTTTGAAGCTGGAAACCTACCCCACCAAAATTTCCTGAATCCAATTTAAAACGTTTGTCAAACCATTTATTAGAGATTGCTACAGAACAAATAGGGGAAAAATTTAGTTTGTAACACATCTTAGCATAGTAGAAGCGTTTGGAAAATTAATTAGCCTAATGATACTACACTACATCTTTGCAAAGGGCATAATAAAAAAGTTTTCATGGCATCTCGTTTGTAAAAGATCTGTCAATATTGCAAATTTTGATTTTCTTATGTTACATATGTTTTGTTATGTTAAATATTTCATGTTACACCAGGCTGTGAAACTCTAGATGCAGCGTAGTATATTTTAATTCCGCCTTTGAAATGCATGCTTAATATGACGCGCGTGCAAAATTTATCACCTTATTCATTAGTTTAAAACAAAATTTACAGCCCTTCCTAAAGCAGAAAAATTGTACTGCAATTTCTGGCAGTGAGCAAAACTTGTTGATAAACCATGAATAACTCTTTTTAAGGTTCCTCACTTCTTTACTTGTGCTCTTAGCTTTTCGTAGTACAACCAAAAGAATCTAAATAGTGACTTTTTCGTACTTTTTTCACAAATACAAAAAATTGGTGAAAGTGAGAGGTTCTGAAGCTTGCTATACATCTAGTCAAGCCACATTCGCCCCAAAATTTGCATCGACAAACCATATTTTGTTCTGAAGCAATACATAACTACTGCTACCTAACAAACTTTTACCAGGCAATTTTTTGCTATTTTAATGTTTCACTACAAACACAATTAACCAGTAAGAGTGAATAGCCAGACATTAATCCGCATACTGTAAAGCAAATAGTGTGTGAAAGCCGAATAATTAAACATGAAGCAGCAAGTCATTGAGGCACTATGCAATTTCAAAAAGATAGAAAAACAAATGTCTCAGTAATCACTTAATAGTTATACCATTAAAAAAAAATAATGATTACAATCATAATCTAATTAATCTATCACCAATTTACAAATTGTTTGATTGTTAAAAATTTAGAATCTTATGAAAAAAATTGATATAACTAGCCGCACCTGATATTTGTAGAAACGACAGCCAATCAGAAATTTCGGTCGGATACAAAAAAATAATGGCAAAGAAATCATGCAGTTAATAAAATTATGCAGTCCAATCACTGAAGAAATTTTGAAACCAAACATGACAACTAATAAAGACCCTGTCATTTTAACAATGAGGCAGCGCAATTTCACAGGCCTTTTTTAAAATACAGAAATGTATATGATCAGTAAATAACACAAGGACTCCGCTTACTGCTCGGGCTTAATTCCAGCCAAGCACTTCGATTTATTGCTCACAATCAGATTTATTGAGAATGAAAATTGTTGTATTTAATGCATAAATAAACTTGGGCAACAAAAATTTTACGTATTTATTTTAACATACAGTTTGTAGCAAAAACTCATTTTTTTTTGCAAATATATCAATTTAATTTTGATTACAAAAACGTTTAGAGAATCATCGTATTTTACAGACCATAACACGCACTTTAAATTTTTTTTTTCAAAATTAAAAATTGATCGTGCATCTTTATAAGCTGTTGTGCCTAATTAATGGATCAGGTACTGATTTATGTTTTATTGCCATTAAGATATACTGTAGAGGTTTTTTGTTTAATGAGCCTTATACGATAACCAGATAATTCTCCAAAAAATTGTTGCGTCTAATAGTCAAAGCGCCTTACAAACAAAAAAAAATCAAGCAATTTATTGACAGAGTGCCTTATGGTCCGAAAAATATGGTGCGTGAACTAGGGATCCACCGAGGCCCCAGCCCCGGATGCCACTTTTTGCCCCGGTTTGGCCCTGGCCGGGGGGGTTATAAAAATTGGCCGGGGTTAAATTTCAAATTTATTTACCGCATATTCCGGCATATAAGACAGTCTCTAAAGTGCAAAAACCCACCCTCAAACATTGGATTGGTCTCACGCAACGAATATAAAAGTCATATCTTAATTTTTACATAAAAAATTTTTTTATTTTTAATGAAAAATGCGTTGGTGCGTAAAAATGAAGAACGTGCATGCTTAAAGCGTTTTTGAGGTTCGTCATGCACTAATGAAAAGCTCAACGAAAAGCGTGTATAAATACGAAAGCATTACGTAATACCATTGACGGCATTTACATGAGGAGTGAGGACGCAAGTAGCCTACTTAGCTATGTATTCTAAACACAATATAAAGCATTGTATAAACCCCGGCCCCGGCCAGGGCAGGCACAATTCCCCGGCCAAAATTGTTGTCCAGGTCGTGTCCTAGCGTGGACTGCCGTCAGAGAAACAGTAACTAAATGAGTCCATAACAATGAGACTTTGGAATTTATTACGCTATGTATCTAAGTGAATTGATGCAAGGAAAGTGGCAAAGAAATAATGCAGTTAATTACAAAATGTGCTCGACGAATATTTTACTCCGTTTTGTAGCACATCGAGTTTGAAAATTATTGGCAGAATTTTCACCAATAGTTTTGAAAGGCAACGCTTGAAGGTTTTATCAGCAGAAAATGTTTTTTTTAAATGTTTCGACTTCAACAATAAAAAAGCGTTGAGCTTTACCAAGCTAATTCAAACGAAGTACAGTCTTCAATAAAAAAAGTTCTCAATAGCAATTCAATCTTCACCAGTATTAGCCATATAAGCATCAAGCTCTGCATCCATACTGCCTCTTGTTTTAGACATGTAAGAATCCAAATCAGTGTCCAATTTGCTTTTATCCACAGGAGTATTTCTGCCTCCTCGCCCGCCTCGTTTTCCTCTAAAACCACCTCTTTTTGGAAAACTACCTCTGGAAAAACGGTTGCCTGGAACACCAGTTCCCTTGGCACCAACTTTTCCACCACGCACTCCCTTTCCTCGAGTGGAGAAAGTTTGTTTATGCACTCTACCACGTAATGTGCCTCTTCCTCGGTATGCAGTACCTGCAGTAAACGTTGACAATCTTGCTTTAGCACTTCCTTTATTAGCTGCACCAAGGCGATCTCGCACAGATAACTTTGCAGGCTGCGCAGGAGGAAGTGCAGCGGTACTTGCTGAATGTCGATTTTCCATCTGAAGAGCAAGCTTACGATTTTTTTCACTAGCAAGTTTTTCTGTTGAAACTTGTGCCTTAATTGTCTGTGGACTTGCTGCAGGTCGTGACTTCATTATGCTGGTAAAACGAGCATTCAATGTCATTTTTGTCGTGTTCTTTAAAGTGATTTTTGTAGGTGCTTTCAACATCTTGTTTCAAACAGCAAAATCTTTACATTAAAATGTTAAATCTGCAGCGCAACAACATCACTTTAAAAATAGTAAGGAAAACAGAAGCTTACAAATATATCAGAAAATATTTCACTGATTTTCAGCAAAAGTCAAAATGCTTGACTATTTTGCAAGTATGATCAGCAAACATATTCATAGCCTGATATCTGCATCCAGCTTCTCTACAGCTTTAGTTGCTTGCAATCAATGCCAATCATCAATGCTGCACAATAAACTTTGAGTTGGGCTATTACAAACATTGCGAATATGCTACAACTTTCTAATTTCCTTACTTCTGAAGAATGAAGCAAAGAAATCAAGAGCATAAAGCTCTTTTCAAAAGAGCATAAGAAAATAAACATAGCATAAAGCCAGTGCGTTTGTAGCTTTAAGATGACTGATTAGTATTAATCTGTTTTAATTGCCCAATACTCAAATTGCAGTTTTCAAATATCAAGCAAAATAAGAGGGTGTAAGATTGAACATTAGTTCCATCAATCAACAACATGAGGCCGGCAAATCTTTATTTCAGGGCAAACTTGACTGGCACCATGAAATCTAAGTAGTGGTGTTGAATCGTAATTTGCATATATCTCGATTTTTAACACATATATTTGACACCAATCAAACTTTAATAACTATATTCAATTTTAACATTTTTACCATCCCACTTTCTGAACAGCCTATTTTAAAATTCCAATTGCTTAATATACTCAACGACCAAATGTAGCAAATTCACCATAACAGCAATTAACAATTAAACATCTAAATTAATTTCCTGTTTTATTAGTGATTAAAGCAATTTCTTTTTGTACACTACAGTAGTACTTGTTCATTTTCTTACTTTAAATTTTGTTAAAAACGGATCAATTCAGCTACTGATCATATAAAAATAAAAAATGCTTACAATCATACCACACTCACACCATGTTGCTTAGGGGATGAATTTTCAATTAACAATTAATTAATGCAACGATTCCACCTTCCACTCTAAAAAATAGAAACCTAAGCCAATAGAACTTCATTACATTTCATGAACTAGGTCTATGCAAACAACATTGGAATCACTGAAGATGCCTGTTCCTGTGAAGAACATCACTTCGTTTACTATTGCACTCACCATCAATACAACGCTTTTTAACAATTATGATTTAATCCCCCAAAAAATTTTGTCACAAAATAATTTGATAATAGCGTGATCAATTGTACTGCGACGCATTTTGATTCACGATGAAAGCATATGAATAATTAGTCTTGCAAATATCAAATTCCACCAAAATAACTGAATATGCTGGCCAAAAATCTTGGTAATTATCAAGCAATCACTGTATCTGCACATTTAACCTTTACCAACTAGGTCAAACTACTAATTCTTCAAGAATCCCAGGTTTGCAACAACTGTATGATACCATGCTACATCATTTCTTGCAAAATTACTACCTCGTGTAGCTGCTCATTTAGTGCTCAAAAGCAAATATTCAGATATTCCGAGAATCTCTACTTTTGCACTGATTTCCAGCAAGAAAGACTGCAACTGTGCTGGTACGGACAAGTGACATTAATGTCGCATGAAAGAACAGAGAAAAAACTGCTGTGTTTAACACTTATTGGTCAAAGGCCTGCCTCAGGCTGTCTCAGCAGTCAGCAATCGCTGGCAAGATTACATTTAAGATCTTGGTTGATCTCGTCTTGGCATTCCACAAGACCATCTACCCTTTGTTGCTTGTAGCATGTAGGCTCCCACTTGAGCAGGAGTCCCTCCAAAGGATATGCTGGTCTCAAAAAGTAAGTAGCAGTCACTTTTAGAAATTAATTAAGGTACCAGTACAATTGAGCAGTGATTATGCATTAAAAAGCTGCCCAAAAAAATTACTTTATATACGGAATACTATTCAGTGCATTTTCAGAGCAATTGTCTTGGTTGGTTTGTATGAAGTTCGGTTGTGTAGCAGTAAGGTGGAGGAAGTCAGTTGTCATAAAACAAGTTTGAGTGATAGTCAGACCAAGAGCGAATGAGCAGGCAACTATTCCATATAAGTCATGAGTTTCGTGACATTTTTACCGTGATATGGGCAATATATCTTTCCTATCAAAGAACAGTTGATAACTCAGTGCCCACATATTGCTATTTCATAAGTTGGTCTTGATTTTTAAATAGTAAATTACCATAACTTCAACAGAAGCAAAATCATGCCACCTGGACCAATCTAATAATACTGCATAATGAAAAAATATGCAAATAGCTTGGTTACAGTTAAAATTGTATTGCTATTGCATGCAATCTACATAGTTGCAAGCTTGCTTTCGTAACATGAACAAACATATGTGTGACAACAAACTTGCTTGCACATGAAGCATACTTGGTGTAAATCAAGCATTTACATTCATTGTGGATCACATACCAGAATGATACAACGACACGCTAGTTATTTCAAGAAGCTAGCTCACTGATTTCATGATCAAAACGCCAACCAACATCTTTTCAAGCAGGGTATATTTTGGCCATTCAATGAATTGGAAAAGTCAAAGAATTTGTCACCACACCTAAAAACACATCTTTTGGCATTGGTCACCTGGTTAAACCGCCTCATTAGAATTATATCAAGCAAATCCAATTTTTTAATAAACAGATCTTATTTTTAAACAAGGCCAGAAGAGAACGATCTTTTTTAGATAAATTTCATCTTTAATTATTTGCAATTTTCTGAGAGAAAAGATAGGATGTAACATGGCTTTGCAACATCTGAGCATTTTATGAAATGACTTTCATTCAAACTTCTGGTACTCACAAACACTAATTTCTTACTACTGGTACTGGTAGTCCTTTTCTCAACACACAGTTTTTGTGGAATAAAGAGAGCAAAACGTTTTCAAGATTCTTCTAAGGTACTAAAACTTGTTGTTACTTCGTAGATCAAGCAACGAATGTTGATACCGGTATGCAACTATGCATTTGTTAGGCAGTAGTTGACATGAAAATGCTACCACCGCGATGTTGTATAGTATTTTTGGTTGGTTACATTGTAGAGGCGTAAACTTGCTGAAAAAGCTATGATGATTGATGAAGTTTCCAGCTACAAATGTAAGCACACCGTCAAAGGTAAAAGAAGCCTGGCAATTTCTACTGGCAACATCACAAAAACAAATCAAGATCTTCAATTTTGTTTAACATTGAACAAGACTGAACTGGGAACACACAAAAACAACATTGAACCAAACAATACTTAGCATTCACTTCAATAACCACGTGAAAGCTTGTAATTAAGGTGCATATTACTGAAACAACAAAGAAGTAAACAGTTCAATCCAAATGCCTCATATTAGTTATTATTACTTCATCCTTCTGCTGCAAAGTAAAGTTTTTCAAGCCATGAACCGCAATGGGATTACTTTAAAGTTCCTGGCTGGCAGCATAATGTACTAAGGAATAACGTTGCCACCAGACATGTCATGTTGACAGTTTTACTAAAAAAATAATCAAAATTTCTTGACACCAATTAGGTATATACAGGTTTGCAGTAGTGTATTGAAAAGAGCCAGCTAGAAATGCAGATAATCTTTGCGTACATCTGCAGGGTTTGTTGAATTTTTGAACATACAAATTTGCCAGAAAAGAATCAAACAGGTTTAAAACAGCTGTATAATGCAATGCCACATCATTTCTAGCAAAATCATTATCTTCTATAGCTGTTATGGTTATGTATCCAATTAAACCAATATGTTGCATACGATCAGATTTCTGATATTGTTCAAATAACAATAATGTTGCTTTTCTACTGAGATGTTTAAAGTATCAGCTACCGGTACTGCACTAGTCACGACAATTTCGTTTTCAGATCTGCCACTGAGGCTTCCACTTGCAACTGCACTTTTTCAGCATTTTAGGCCAATACTGCATCAGTGACATGTCAACAAAGACAAACTTCTGCAAAATAATGCAATTCACTCCTTTCCAAACAGTCTTTCTCGAAAGTTGGATTTTGTTAGGGTCTTCAGATAAAACACCATAGTCTATAAAACAAAGAGATACTATATATTTCTTTCTTGCACCTGGTGCTTTTAGATAGCTAAGTGAAAGTTGGTGCACCAGTGTAAGAAAACAAAAATTCATGGTTTTGTTCCGTGAACGAGCAATATTGAAGCATGAACTACAACTGCTGAAACCAAAATCATGGTTGAGGTAAGAGACCTGCAGTGCAAACGCACGTAAGTGGGAGCATGGGTTCATAGAAGGAGTTCTTATTTCTCATTGTTGTAGGGGCATGTTGCTGGGTTCTGTTCCATAATCTTCTCGATGTTCAAACTGACAATCACAGTGGCGCATGAGAATTGTAAAATAAAATAATGACTTGTTGCTGAGTGAATATTGAGTAAGCATAACTTTCTTACACTGGAAAGCAGTTCATTGGTTGTACTAATTGTAATCTAGCTATGATACAATGTGACTCTGAACTCACTGAATGGGTAGTAAATCTCTTTTGAAAGTAGTTCATTGGTTGTTTTTTTTTTTTTTTTTATTTTATTTTTTTAAACTTCAGTTGAATGCTCAAGAACCTAGTTTAACTGTAATTAAATTACCAAAACAATATCATCACAATGCCAGCTGGCCAGTGCAAATCTAATGCTGAGCTTTGCTTTGTTCAGTGTACACCCGCATTTACAGTAAAAATTACTAAATTAACCATTACCATTTGTCAATGTTCACAAGTATTTATGTAAAAAATGACATAGGACCAATAAAACTTTAATTATTTTGATGTTTCTAATTGAATGCAGAGTAACCTTGTAATTCAAAAAGTCGAAGCAAAGACAAGCACACATGACAACAACTAATGAATTCAAGTTCTGCACTGCTTGTTCTTCCGGTACGGTAAAAACAGAGACAGTGCTTCCGGTACGGTACCGTACCGGAAGAACAAGCAGCACAGAACTTGAGTTAGCCTAGCTAGCCTAGGCTTTGATGCCCGGTATACAAGTCCAACAAAATCTTCCCCACTATGCAGTGTTTAACTAATGAATTCTAAATTTCTCGTGATAGGAGGATAAATATGCCAATAATAATAATATGGCATAATATGGAATAGTAAGGCATAGTATGGAATAGTATGGCATAGTAAATGTGCATAGGCCTACAGTAAACAAGTTGGCAAAAAAACTACAAATAGCTCACATGATCGCTGCTGAACCAGCCGGCTAGCCAAGGACTGCTAACAATTTTTTAGCAGAAGTGTTGGTGGAACAGAGACTCAATAAAACAAAGGAGTGTCTAGTTTGCCGTTTCGAGCCATGAGTATCCACACCATCCAGGATCAATTTACTGCCGACAGAACATATGTAGAAACTATTTTGCACTATGCCGTTTCAAGAGTAATCATATGCATCCACACTTCACTGGTGCATAGAACCACTATAATTCTGGCAGATAATAGAAGAGAAATAGAAATAAAAGGAAAAAAGCAAAAAAGCGTACCGCGTGCAAAACATCAAACAATGCATCAACCACAAACCGCTCACGATTACACCAGCAATAACAGCACAAACACATTCTAACAGCGTAACAAACTTCATCGGAGCAATAAATTCCCTTTCGAACGAATATTGTCAAGTCGATGCCAAGTGATAACAACTACCATCAGAATAACTTTGAACTTGGACCAAAATGACGCTTGTTTGCAGTGCCGTAGCAGCTCAACTTTGGCCCCCCCCAAAAAACCCTTTCAAGTCCCCAATATAGCTTTCGATATGAATTGTTTTAGGCTTTTCCAGGGGTAACAACTCAGTTTCTCACCACAATGCGAATACTGTGGTAAAATTAAAACATGTAACGCGTTATCACTGTGTAAAAATAAAAGGTGTAATTTTAAGACAAGTTTGTTACACCCAATTCATTTTCCATTAAAATCGTTTAGCTCAGGGTTTTTCTACCTTTTTCTGCTCATGGCCCACTAAAATGATAAAATATGATGGTGGCCCAATAACTTTTGCTAAAAGGTACAAAGTCAACGTGATGGCATGATTAGGGAATGCTGATGTCGCTCTCTAGTCAAGCTCTGTGGCCCACTGTTGGGCCACGGCCAATAGGTTGAAAACCTCCGGTCTAGCTACAGTAGAGCGCACTTTTTCGTACACAGATGTTCTTTTGACAGCATCATAATCTGGAGATCGGGCGCATTAACTTTCGATTGACAACATGGCCAGCGAAGAACCAATCGGATGGCCGAGTGGATAGAGCGTGTGCTTCTGAGCCTGAAGGAGTGAATAGACTGAGGGTTTGATCACTAGTCGAGTCAAACCAATGATTTAAAAATTGGTATTCACAGCTTTCCAACTAGACATTCAGCATTAAAGGGATAGTGTTAAGAAAGCCGTCAAGTTTGCTTGTGCCGTTGGGAAAAACACTTAACGAGATTCCCCCATCTAAGTGCGGTAGGCAGACAGATGGCCGGCAACTCCTAAGGGAGCTCGTGTAGCGCCCCATTGCTTTCTGTGATAGGTGGATAAAAATGCCAACAAATGGAAAGAAAAAAGATAGTCTGCTGTTTGCCATATTAGATGTACTAAACGTTTTAATAAATTTCAGTTTTCTGAAGCTTTGTTCAGCACTGGTAACAGTAACAACGCATTTTGTAAACTCGAGAAGCAAGGCAAGCGAGCACTTACAGGTATTACTATTGAATTAAAAGTTCAACGGTGTTGAAGGGAGACTGCCAAACAAGCTTGTGTCGTTCTAATCAGCAACCATCTGATATAAATATCAAATGCAATAGACTCCAGCCGTGAATCGAACCCGTCGCAAAGAATCTGAACCTGCGTGCGGTATTGCCAGATCATATTGCTGACAATGGCTGTTCATGCACGAAGCTGCTGGGTGTAAACAGCAATGCAAAGACAGAAGCGACATCACATGTCAGCTTAAAACTTTCTAGTATCGACATAATAGCCTGGTCCACCAGTTGTTTTAAAAAGTTTGCTTTGAATCTCTTCCTCAGAAGCTGTACGATATAGATTTGCATCGTAACTAAACATTCTCTTTTTCTATTTTCATTCTCTTCTTTTTTTGCTTTTTTATTGAGGAAGACCGGACCAATGTCCAATTCCTGCGCTATTTCAAAAGCACACGTTTTCAAACTAGCAAATCCTTTTTCAATGGACTTTTGTATTCGATGTCAGATTATGGTTGCTGACACAGAAATAGGGTAGGATTGAATTTAATTTACCGATCGGATGGCCGAGTGGATAGAGCATCTGCTTCTAGATTGGTGGACTCCGGGATTCAATTCCGGGTCCGGTCAAACCAGTGACTTGAAAATTGGTATTCACAGCTTTTTTGGTTGACGTTCAGCATAATGGATAGCGCGAAACAAGCGGCAAGTTCGCTTGTTGTGCTGTTGGGAAAGGCACTAAACGGGATTACCCCATCTAGGTGTGGTAGACCGATGGTCGGCAACTCCTAAGCGAGCTCGTATAGCGCCCCGTCGCTTTTTCATGATAGGAGAATAAAATTGCGAATAAATAAAAAATAAATAGATAAAATTTTAAATCTGCTCACAAGGTGCTAATGAATTTGAATTTAATTTTTTCAAGAGGAATGAATTTGAATTTAAGCTTTGAAAAAAGATTGCATTCAACTCTGCACCGGCCTCCTTTTTCAAGTCCTACGCGCACACTTACACACAGTGTATTGTTTATGACATCATTATGCAGTTTATGACGCTATTTGAAAGTAAACGATAGCGAAAAATTTTAAAACTGAAATATATAGAATCTGAGCGCAAAAAATCCCATTCAACGCGATTCGCCAAGCAAAACTTTGTTTTTGAATTGATGCAACTTCGGGTCCTTCAAATTCAATTTGGGGCCCCTTTTGGCAGTGTGCCCCCCACCAATTGGGGGGTTCGGAGGGCGGCTGCTACGGCTCTGCTTGTTTGATTCTTGCGTTTTTTCGAAATTTCGTAACAGCGGGTCTCATATTATCCAATATTGCAACCTATTCCGCAATGGGATTTTTTGTATATTCATATGCATCGCGTAGAGCATTAAATTCCCTTTCGAATGAATATTGTCAAGTCGATGCCAAATGTGAACAAGCGTTATTTTGGTCCAAGTTCAAAGTTATTCTGATGATAGTTGTTATCATTTGGCATTGACTTGACAATATTCATCGAAAGGGAATTTAATGCTCTACGCGATGCATATGAATATACAAAAAATCCCATTGCGGAATAGGTTGCAATATTGGATAATATGAGACCCGCTGTTACGAAATTTCGAAAAAAGGCGAAATGTGAACAAGCGTCATTTTGGTCCAAGTTCAAAGTTATTCTGATGGTAGTTGTTGTCAATTGGCATCGACTTGACAATATTCAATCGAAAGGGAATTTATTGCCCCGATGAAGTTTGTCACGCTGTTAGAATGTGTTTGTGCTGTTATTGCTGATGTTATCGTGAGCGGTTTTTGGTTGATGCATTGGTTGATGTTTTGCACGCGTTACGCTTTTTTGCCTTTTATTTCTATTTCTCTTCTATTATCTGCCATAATTATAGTGGTTGCATGGAAATAATGCACTGCCGGCAAAATAAAACTGGAAACTATTTTGCCATTAGCGGCAAAATATAAACCGGAACTGCCTGAAATTAAAAAAAAAGTTGCAAACACTGCAAGGGACTTTAAATCGAACAAGGGAGTTAGAAACACGACCGCAAGGGACGACAAGGCAGTTGAAAACACGGCAAGGGACTTTAAGGCGAATGACAGGAGAGTTAGAAACACTTCAAGGCTACCGGTACTAAGCAAACGACATGGGAGTTGAAAACATCGCTAGGAACTTTAAATTGAACAACAAAGGAGTTTTCTGCGGCTAACCGTTAAAACACCTCACAAGACACGCTTTAAGCCCGGTCTACACTGAGGCTGAGCGAGGCGCAAATGTTAGTTTGTTTTATTGAAATGGAGCTTTGCGCGGCGCATGACATGTGCCCTGCTCAGCCGCGCACAGCCGAAAAAAAATTTACGCTTTGTTTAATTCTTCTCAGCCTGCTGCGACCGGGAGTTTTCCATTTTCCAGGTACAGGTATAGACTAATAGTCTTAGACTACTGAGTCGTGAAACACTTGGTCCTTGTATATTTTTTTTAGGTAGACAGGCAGAAAAAAATAGCAAAGGATTGTATTTTGAAATTTCGGTTGGCAGTATAAGAATCCAAGCTGTACGCAGGCCAGAATGGCAACCTAGCGTTATTCAACTACTTGACTAGTGTACATAAAGTCTTTTTTGAAAATGAGTTTTGCAGAGACCAAAGGGTTATTTAATTCTGATTTGTTTGGCTAAAATGAATTACATCTCAAGTCTGCAGCTGCTAAAAAGATTGATACCAGCTGTTTGACTATGCCTATTCAGCAGTGTTGACAGTTGGCAGGTTGGTTTGTGGTGAAGGATGGAGCTGAAGCTTGTGGAAAGTTTTTTTTTCTGTAAAGTAGTGATTTGAAAGTATTGATTTTTCAAATGTCAGTAGGCTCGGTCGTTAGTAAGAATAAGGCCAGAATGACAAGTTGGGAACCTACCCCATTCGCGCACTGGACCTAGGTTTGCCGGTATTAACAATGAGTATCCTAGAGAAAATTTTTCTGAATTTGTAGCTGCTGAAAGAATGGTTTTGGTACCATATGCAAAAGCTATCTGTGTTGGACCAATCACAGTTTGTTAAACTGTAAAATTTGGTATTACATTTAGACTATAGACATTGTGCAGTGCAGGTATTATACTGGTAATTGATTATGGACTACCAACTATTGGTACTATGAAAAAGAACTGCAGGCGGTGGCTTCATTAAAAAACTATTCAGTATTATTAAAAATATTGTGTTGTAGAAAGAAGCAAACTGTAAAATGCTAATGAGATCCTCTAACGATATCAAACTTTTCACGAAGTGTAAATGAAGGTGGAAGTTGTTTAACACTGTTTCCATGATATCATCTTAAATGTGTCAATAAGCATTCTCAAACACAGGTAATCTCTAATGATGTGGCCCTAAGCCATTAAGTTGGACTTGCAATTGAACTATTAAGAAGTTGTTGCTGAAGGCAGTGTAACTTAGATTGTGACTTGTTGTAACTTTGGTTTATGGGCAAGTGCCTGTGCTTGGCGAATGTTAGATGATGAAAGGGAATGCAAAGGGATAGGATGAAGGTTTGGGAAGGGGATGCGTGATGTAACTTGTGATAGAGAGACCCTATTATTTAACATGTATTATATAAGAGTACCGGTAAGCCTTATTCCTTGGGGAATATATTTATGACCATTTGTAAATTGCTTGCTTTGTTTACCTTGTGTTATTAATACTGTACCTAAAGTGGTTAGACAACCAACCTTGTTGAGACTTGACATCAACTATGAGTCTATGATTGCACAACCAGGCACATAATAATGCTTGGCTCCTACCGCGCCATAGTGCTTGTCCATAGCTAAGTACACACCCTCTTAGTTTTTCCTTAATGAGGTCCTAATCCTCACGAAAAATGACTGATTATTATGGCATTGTGTCTCGCCCTTCAGACCAATAACTTGCATGTATGTTTGTTATTTGTACTTGATTGTGCATGGGAAACATGCCTACAATCTTGTTTGTGCAGACTTGTTGGGTTGTCTACATCTTGTTTATGCATAAATGGCATGCCCACAATTTTGTTTGTGCATGACTGCATCTTGTACCTCTTATTCGTGCACACCTGTTGGTTGTCTATGTATGCGCTGGATCTGGGCTGTCTGGACCATAGTGTTGCAATAGTCCAAGTGTAATAACATTGGTCATGAGTAATCATGGAAAGTGATTGAGAGGCACTGCTGATGTAGAATGATAGATGTGACAAGAAACCTTACTTTACCTATATAAATAAAAATTATGCCTAGGCATTATGTCATGATAACATCATCATTACTAATATTATTAAGTGTATTACATTATGTGTGTATTCATGAGTAATCTGCTGCGCCATTGTTGTGTACTAATCAATTATATTTGAATAAGATTTCAGATACATTTGTTTGTAGTAGATAAAGATACCCCATTGAAAGGGACTGCTGCCTTTGGTAGACTCATTCTATCGGTTGTTGGATTCCCTGATTGAACTCACAGGAAGGCTAGTGTAGATGCCAACAACAAACCCAAACAACTTCAGAATCTCCTACCCCTACCCAGCAACAACCTTCTCCAGCTCCCAAAATTTCTAGTGTACAAATTCGCGAATTCTACGCCTGTTGGATATGGGCAACTTGACTCAGATGATCAGGAAATGGTCTTGCGCTGCACAGTTAGCCACTGTTTGATTACTAATCAGACTAACTTTTGTACTGTTTTATCATTTTTATGTTAAAAGTTGTTGTGTAATTGACTATTTCAGTGCAAACAAATAAAATTGACTTGACTTGTTTGGTTAGGATCTTGGGTTCCAATGAATACAGTCGTAGAGTACTCGCTCACTAGTTAGCAAACAACTGTATCAGTGCATGTTTGTTCATCAACGCAGCCCAATGCACCAACCACTTTACCAACTCCATACCGTTATGATGACGTTTGATTGCAACAACTTAAAAAGCACGCCGCGTCTGACCCATTTTACAGTTCCAGTGTAGACACGCCGCTTGGCTTGACTTTTCTCAGCCTGGCACGGCCTAGAATTTTAGTTGTTTCATTATGACGCAATGAAGCTGCGTCGCGCATCGCATCGCCCCGTGAGCATGGTGGAGCTGATGCTTCGTGAAGCTTGATATCGCTTGGGAGCGATTCATGGAGCAGGTAGCGCAAGAATGTAGCTCCACCGTGCGCCATTTTTTTGAGGTCTCGTATAGGCTAACGTCACAGGGTAAGACAAAATGTTTTTGTGAGATGTTTAAGAGCTTTGAAAAAATAATTTTGACAAGGTACCGGTATTAACTTATTTATTATTAGTTGGTGAAATAAATACCGGTATTAAAAAGTATCGGTATTTAGACTAGAGAAAAATTAGGTGTTAGCAGTGATAACTTTTTGACCACACTCTCTCAAACTGAAGTTTCTTGCCATTAATTGTAAACCTAAGTATTAGAAAGTGTGAGAAAGTAGACTACCACTGAAAGTTTAGCTTGGATCAAGGATACTATGAGATTTTGTCACTCAGCCAGTCTAGACTGCTGGTAGCAGGTAGGTTGCCGCAATGCCGGTGTGTATTTCTGATTTTTAGCTAGCTGCACTTGCACAGTGTTGTTGACAATCTTGGCATCACCTTGTAATTTTCTTGTTTGTTTTGTAACGTCAAATTGTATGTTTTATTATCGACAGGCTGCTAGATTTTTTGAAGTATTACCAGCATGCAAGCCATAATACCGGTATGTTTTTTAATAATTCAGAGGTACCGTGGTATCAATCCTGCAACCATTTTCTGATTATGGTTTTTTCCGGTTATGAAAAGTTTAAAAAATGTGAAAGTTTTATTTCTAGTTCAAAGAAGGTCTGGACTGAAGTTGCTTATTTTTATTATTCTGTCAATCACTGATAAGTTTTCATTTATAAATTATAATTACAGTGTATAATTATTGAGACTCATAATGAATACGAAAATATAGGATATGGATTTCACTGTTTCAGATGTAAAAAACCTGCATCTTTTCACCTTTTTTTTTTATCAATTAATAATTCTCTGGTGCACAATGTAATGACTAACTAAACATTAATCATAGGATTAATCGAGTCTAGTCTAGAATAAGCCATCTGCATCCATAAAAAGCCGTCCGCATAAAGCAACGAAAGATGCAGACGACTTATTCTAGATGAGACCCCATTAATCATACCGTACTAGCACCAGTAGATATTCTTACAAACTGACTACAGTGCAATACCGGTAGTAAAAGTGGAAACTCATTATGGTGCTATGTGAAACACACCATATTGTTTCTGCTTCTGTGACAAAATTTACAGCAGCGGTAACTAGCTGTTTTTTCTGATAGAGCCTACAGTAAGGTACCGGTATTAGTTTATGCAATAAGCAAAGTATGCAATCAATATTTCTATTAGATGCATGATTTGCTAGTAGGCCTATTGTGTTCTTTATACATGATGTGTGTCTGCTGTTATGATAAAGTTTTAAGCAGGTAAGTTTACTTCCACCACATAACCGGTATGAGCTGTGCATTGTAAAACTATATTGACCAGTTAATATAGTGTGTTACTGGTGGTAATTATTATTGTTATTATGAAAGGGCGATGGTGCCAGAGAAGACTGACCAGGTTTAATCTTCACTGGCACATTGTGTAGACCATTATTTAGGCCCATTACAGCTTTCACCACTTTCTTGTTTATTCAATATTTCAATGTACTACTGGCCGTAATCAGCAAGTCTTCCGGCCTGCTGTAAGTACTTTGCCAGTAGGTTTATATTTAGTTTTTCGACCACCGACTTTATTGTGGTTTTTTCTTTACCAAAAACCTTCTTTCGTAGGGCTTGGTAGTAAGTGCATTCTCCAACATGGTGATTTGGAATTTCTTCTTCCAGGTTATATTTTGGACATGTCGATGATACGTCATGTCCCATGGTGCTCCTGTGTTTCTGTAAGTTGCAGTGACCTGTGACGACTTGCAACACTTCATTTATTTTAGGTCTTTTGAGCCTCAAAAGTCGTTGAGTTAACTGGGGCGAAGCCCATCCTACATTTTCTTTTGTTCTCAAGCAGTCCTTTTGTTCTATCCAAGATGTTTTCCATCTTTTATTATTATTATTATTATTAGAAAATTTTACGGCGCTTTGTAACTAAGGATGTTTTTTAGCTCCAGGACTAATATTTGGAAAAAAAAACATATATAAATGAATGAGTGACACAACGTAAATATCAAACAATTAAACAAATATAGGCCTACCCCCCAAAAAAAATACATATCATAAACTTGAAAACCCAAATTGTGATAGCTTTTAGGTGAAGGCCTGCACCAATACACACAAAAAAAATAATAATAACTACACCAGATGTTTTGAGAAAAGTGGAAAAACTTAAAGTCGCTTTTGGATCGAATAAAATTTGGAGTGTGAATTTGACATTTAATTTCTTTAATTCTTAATGAAAATTGATCTATGGTGATTGCACTTTGGGCACACAAAAAGATAATGGATCACGTCTTCTGGAACGTTGCACCTTGAGCATAGGCCGGTGTCATGTAAACCAATTCGTTGCATGTGACTGTTGAGCCAGCAGTGGCCAGTTTGAAGACGAAATATTTGAGGACGAATGGAAAGATTTTGATTGTAAATGGAGGGAAAACATTTTTTTGTAAAATGCACCAGTAGAATTCGAAATATATTGCTGTTGCCAAATCTTGATACAATGGCGTTTGATGATTGATTTTATTTCCGATAGAGAAAGATCCAAATTGACGGCTGAAATTCCGGGGTCACAGTTTCTTATAGCATTTTTAGCCAAATCATCAGCAATTTCATTACCTTTAATTCCTTTTGACACTCCAATCCTTTATTGCAGCGCGACAACTAGCATATGGGATGGAAATGAAAGGTTCAGGCCCCGAGCAGTTTAATGCTGATCCTGATTTAGCTAAGATATCCGCCTTCTCATTTCCTTGGATGCCAGTGTGGCCCGGCGTCCAGGCAATAGTGACGTCATTGTCTTTACCCAATATATTCAGGTTTTTGATGCACGTTAATACTGTGTTAGATTTCACAATATTATTTTGGATTGCCAGAATTGCTGCTTGGCTATCCACTAAAATTATAATTTTTTCATTTACAATTCTATCCATGATCAGTTTCTTTGCTACTTCAGCTATAGCAAAGACTTCCGCCTGGAAGACAGTACTATATCTTCCCAGATGGAAAAAATTTTGATCTGTTTGAGAGCCTGATGCGTGTTCTATGTGAAAACTCGCACCAGCTCTTCCATTTAACTTGGCTCTTCCATTTTTCAGCAGCGGTAAGATAATTGACTTACCGCTGCCGCTGCTGCAAAAACTTTTTGATTTTGAAGACTGTGTGTTATGCAGCAATCTAATAATAAAATCGAAACTTAAATCTAGACTAGCTTTTCTTGAAATTGATACCATGAAACAAATAAATGAAAACGTAAAGCGAAGTGATAGCGTGAGATCGCAAGCGATGTTCCATTAACACTAGAATTACCGCGCATCCGCCCTACCTAAAATTACCGCAAACGGTCATTTTGACCGTTTGCGGTAATTAATGAAGATATTGCCGACAGAAATGCTTTGTACTTTGGTTTTAGTTAAGAAAATGAGCATAACTTATGACTTGTTTAAGAAAAGCTGTAATTGAGACATTTTATAGCTTTCTTCGTGTTGAAGGCCCTAGTTTCATTTTTGCCAAGATATAGAATAAAGTTCAGTATATATTTGAATTTGACATCAACTGCTAGCCAAAATTTGATGCCAAGTTTATCGGGTTTGTTTGCCATGTGCTGTGTGAATCTGCAGCGTACTTCTGTTGGAAATAGTTGTTCGTCCACAGTAATATTTTCTCCTGGTTTGTAGCAAGCTATGCAATTTTCCACAAACTAATTCCATGTGGTAGAAATCAACACAAATTCATCTGTTTGAAGTCTGGACAGCCTGGTATTTCGCATATCAAATCGAAGGAATTGCGTGATTTTACAAAAGCGGTTTCTACTCATTGCTTCTGAAAAAAACGGTATCACCCATTCTTTGTCCCAAAACTGTAGAATCGGTCGATTTTTTCCACACAATGCTCCCCACACATAAGTAAGGAAATAATAACTCTTAGTTCACTTAGCGAGTTTTCAGTTACTGCTATTATTCACTCCATGGGCTTCAGCTTTTGTAGCTTCTGTACACTGTTGAATATGCAGAAGCATATTATGAGTGAAGAGTAACTCAAATGAACTAAGTGGTCCATCTATCATACGATTTGTATATCGAGTCAGGCCCTTCGCTTTCGGTTAGCACATTCTGAGCTTCTGCTCTACCTCTAGATTCTGATGCAAAGTTGGTTAACTCTCATTTTGTTCCATCTTTAGCAAGTAATTGAATTTCCGCCAGGTTTGAAGGCGCTACCGGTACGTCACAAGTAGTGTACGAAGTTGTATTGCTAGAGCTGGTAAATTGACGTGGAGCAGGATCAATGCGCTCTAATGTATCAGTATCTGTATTAGTGTCTGAATCCGAATCATCGGATAAAGCAATTTCGTCTAGCGATTGATCTTGGTCTGGACTTGTACTCGTATCTTGATCGGAGATTTCGCAACCACATTCACCTTCTTCATTCCCTGAAACATCTGCAATTGCATTCAATCGAGCCAGAACTTGCATACAACTGATTCGTAGTTTCGGCATCTTGCTAAAAGACTGAATGACTGAAAATTACGTGCTACTATCTGCAGTATGTTTCAAAATAATCTTATCAAAACAAAGGCCATTGTTACAAAATAAAAACAAAGGCCATCAAAACAAAGGTCATTGTTACAAAAGCAATTTTTAATATTGAGTAAATAAAAATTAGTTACACAGTATGGTTTCGGTCAAAATGACCGTCAGCGGTAATTAAAGGGAAATTGCCCTCTACCCCCAGTGTTCTTGTGATAATGCGATAAAAATTCACATGCTGAACATTAACCAAAACTTAGGAAAAGTCAGGAAGTTTCAATGTTCTAACGATTACGTAAGCAAATATGTGGGTGATTAAAAATCAAAAACGGTCGAAATGACCGCTGCGGTATTTCTAGTGTTAATTCATTAACACCATTTTCATCGTTCTCATCGCCAGACACCAGTCCTGATTGACAGTTGCTGCTTCACAAACACAGGTGCATCTCGCCATCAGAAATCCAACATTTCAGTAGCACCCGCTGGTTTGACTTCTCACTTCTTTGATTCGAATATCTTGGATCGTTTTACCTCATTAACACTTAGACCCGTTCACGAAAAAAAAACCGAAAATATTGTCTGTTCGATGAGACAATTAATGTGAAAAAAATCAGTAATTAGTCATTGCGGTGGTAAGACTAAAAATGATATACAAAATACGAAACTTATTGTTTAACTCGAGATTTTTGAACAAATTCAGTAGGCTACGAGTAAAATAGTTAGGGCTATTGAAAAATGGTTGTTTATTTTATACCAAAAATGGTAAAGACAGTACGGTATAACAAACAGTAGGCCTAGTAAAGATAAGAGAGATAAATAATAATTAGCCTAATATTTAAACTGATTTATACCAAAACAGAGGCGTAGACAGGTGAAAATTTCAAGGAAGCCAAATTGATTTATTTATGCTTATACAAGATTTTCTTTACTAAAATGTGAATTATGACGTACTAGTACACTGCTTCAATGTAGTAATTGAGAAAAGTATTTAACAAAGTTGATGTTATGCAGCTTTTTTGTAAACTAGAGTTTTGGTCAGGTGCTGTTCTGAATATAGGCTATTATAGTTGATCACTTTCACACTGTGAACAATTTTAACGTTTTCAGCTTTCCATACAATCGTAAAGTCGCATGTTTGCTAAAGGTTGCCTGCCAGTCATAGGTGCAAATCCAGGATGTATCCCCCCCCAATAATCCGGCAGCATCTCCCCAAAAAAAATTTTTCATAGAAGTGGAAAATTCCCCATACGATGTATAGTAAGCCTACCCAACCAAGGCGCATGAGTGCTAATTACGCAGATAGGGTAGAGCAAATCACTTCTGCTTCTGTACGCAGCATGTTTCGCAAATACGGCGATTATTACCAATGAATAGCCTATACTGCCCTTTGTTATGCCAGATAATTAATTTTTATTTGGGCATTGTTGTGACAATTTAGAAAAATTTCGTATTGTAGTAATTGAAAAGTTTAGGGAAAGTGTGTGAATTACGATAATATGCAGCAGAAGCATAGGCGCACGCAGGGAGGCACGGTGCCATGCAGCTTCCTTTCACTTATTTTACCCAAGCTTCTTCTTTTAGACGTAAGCTACGTAAATATTTTTGCTTTGTCCATAGTGACTGCATTCACTGCATGCCCTTTTTCGATGAAAAAAGGGTGCTAAAATGAGTGTTTTACAAGTGAAAATCGTAAAAATGCGTTGGCGGGTGGGGGCAACGCCCCCAGATCCCCGTATCCTCCGGCGGCTGGGGGAGATCACCCCCAGACCCCCCGATTGTGCCCCCACCCCTTTGTCAAATCCTGGGTGCGCCACTGAGCAGAAGGAATGGACTCAAACGATGACTGGCTTATTGAATTGCCAATTTACATCCCCCCAAATATCGAAAAATGATCATTTTTGCTAAATCATCCCCCAACATCGAAAAATGGTCAATTATGCTAAATCATCATCCCCAATGCTCAACATAGATTTGCACCCCTGCTGCCAGTGTTAGTCATATATTGTTAGCTAGCACTGTTATATTTAGGTGCTGGAGTCTTGTAACTGCCAAAATTATGTCAGGTCCTTGCTATTATTTAATTAATCTAACCACTAGTAGGATCCTTCCAGAAAGTTCTGTCTGTACGTTTTTGCGTTGTTCTTGACATGTGATTAGGCTAAAGTTAGGTACCGGTAAATTTAGAACAAAATGCTAGTCTAATCTGTGCGTTAATTGTAGTTTTTGTTTGCAGTTCATTTACTGTTAGCTAGTTGCGATATCACTTGAACTGTTGGTAGTCTGCTGTAATAAAGGTGTTTTGAGATTAGCCCAATTGTCTGCTCACAGCATCGTCAATTTCAAGCAGCAGTTCCCAGATAACCGTCAGAACAACAACCAATCCCTTTGGCGGTTATAAGTCTTATATAACCTTTATCACCTCGGCATTGTTTATGTCCAGTTTTGAATGCGAAATGGAAATTACCGATTTCGTGTCTACGAAGAACAAGACATTAAGTGCATTTTTTACAAGGGAGTATTTTTCCACTGTTGGTTACTCTGCTAATTATTGCGCTGTAATATTACAATTGACCTACAAGTTTATTTTAAAAGTGTTACGGTATTTGTAGCGATCAGATGGCTAAGTGGGATAGAGCGTCTGGTTCTTGTTCGGTGGAATCGGGATTCGATTCCGAGTCGAGTCGAACCAATGACTTCAATATTCGTATTTGCAGCTTCCCTGCTTGACGTTCAGCATTAAAGGGACAGTGTGGAGCAAACTGGCAAGTTTTCTTGTTTTGCTGTTGGGAAAGGCACTTTACGGTATTCCTCCATCTTAGTGTAGTAGACATATGGCCGGCTACTCCAAAGCGAGCTCGTACAGCGCTCAGTAGCTTTCTCGTGATAGGAGAATGAAAATGCGACTAAATAAATAAAATAACGGTTTTCGTTTCTAGTCAAACATTGAACTACAATTTGGATTTTTATTTTCAGATGCAAAGCGTTGAAATGTTTCTCATGTGAGCTTGCGGGATAAGTTCTTGTGCTGCAGATTACAGAGCTGCGTTTTCGACAAACCAACTCAACATGAAGCCAATATCTCAAATCATAAACAATACTTCATACCTATCGTGGACATTAAGATTATCATTTTGGATTTTAAATGTTTATTCTGCAGTGTTGTCCAATGTTTACCATGCCTAGATTTTTAAACGTTGCATAGATGTACAATTGTGCATTCGTTTAGTTCCAAATTTTGCAAAAATGCTTTGCTACAATTCGAGTTAAAATTGTGATCAAGAACATCATAACATAGACATTTTATTTTCAATAATTTGCTTTAATCTGCTCTACAAGTTTGAGTGAGGCTCAATCTTCGCTGGCAGAGTGCTCAGTAAGTATGGCTAGCTAGAGCTTGTATTGTATTTGAATAAAAACCGTATAACATCTCCTCTTTGAAGAAGATATATTATGTCTACGGAAGAGCCGACAACGGCGAAACAAGCTGTAGTGGCTTTACGATTTTACAGTGATTTTATTCAGATGTAATTTGCTCTACAGATATTTATGGTAACATACGTATTTTTATGGCCATGGCAAGATGCCGATGTAATTTTAAATGATGTGCTGTATAATATTAGAAAAACTACCAGCGTACTGTAGACCTGAATAAATTATGTGCTTCTCACCTCGTAACGTTTGTGTTATTTTCTTTAAATATGGTTTTAATGTGTATCGTTGCTAAGTTTTACTTATTTTTACTTGAGCTTTCTGTAAATGGAAAACTTTTGGGCCTATCCTTTTTGCAAGTGCTCCCTATAGAAACTCTGTTTAAACGCTGAAGAAATCATGTACGGATGGCATCCAATGCTTTTTTGAGGCCGCTAACATTCAGACTGCTGATCATGCATCCAGTGTCTATTTGCAGAAAATACCAAATTTTACGCGGAAATAACGGCGAAAACGCTTAAATAAAAAATTTTCGCATTGAATTTAGTTGTGTTTACCAGAGTATTTTAATGAGAAATAGCGAAACATGACAATCAGAGTGCCTCGATCTAAAGATAATATAACGAAAGATAAGAATTTGTGTAGTTTTACGAACGAATCGGCTGAGATTTTACCAAAAAGCAGTGTCGAGTGCATGAATCTTCGTTAATTATTCTGAGATAGAATAATAGTTATACGAAACTATATATAAAAACCATTACGCTAAGTTACGATTTTTACAGTGCTAAAACTTGCTTCACACATAAAAATAGGTTCTTGCCGGTGTAAAACAGTGTTTTTAGTCAGGTTAATACGATTGATTTGTTACGACTTGAATTCGGTTCGCATTCCTTATGACCGGTGCCTACAGGGTTACTGCGAAATGGGAGTTCCAATGTGGCAATTTGTCCTGTAATTTCAGCCGTAAAATTCATTTTAAGCACCCAACCCAAAATTGATTTCGGCATGCCTATATAAAATGTTGGCCAAGTTCCGGCAAAAACGTATCAATTTCACAAGCCTACCGGTAACTAATTCTACAAAGGCGATACTCTAATGGGTCTAAGACAGAGCTGGGCAAACTACGGCCCGAGAGACCATTTTATGCGGCCTGCAGACACAGAAATATAAACCCCTTCCGTGAATCAAAACCTTATTATGCTCTTCACCGATTTTCAGTGGAAAACAGCACATCTGAGAGCGTGTAGGCCTTTTTTTGCTCTTCCAATCAGTGCTGTCCTCGGCTTCAAGCTTTCTTTAAATGTGGCTCTTCGCGTGAAAAGTTTGCCCACCCCGGGGCCCTGGTCTATGGGTTGCAGTTTTGGGCGAGAGTACGCCCTGTATATTCACCTGCCAGGCTACCACATAGCGGACTGTAGGTAATAGGCCTTACGCTAATTATCTGTTTTTTAAATATCTTTTGTCTCGCAAATTTAAATAAAATCGGACAAGCAAAAACTTCAGTGCATCAGCTGAATGGGATATTTTGACTTTTAAAAATGATACTGTTAAGTGTTAACCAGACTGCAAATTCAACCAATGAACTATTTTGTAAGTTTTTTTGCTGCTTTGATTTGAATAAAAGTTAGATGAAAAGAATGCATCAGCTGAAAAGATTAATTTGCCGAAATTAATATTTATCTTGTTAACCTGGGTGCGAATCGAACGCGAAAAACTTTGCTACTTTCTACGTCACTTCAGCGCAGAGCTTCGCTCAGCGGCGCAAGTAAAAACATAGTGTAGACAGAGACGCTTCTGGCAGCAGCGCGTTGCATCGCGTCGCTTAACTTCGGGTCGCTCTACTGTAGACCAGGCCTTACTACAACCAGAAATTTGAGAGTTGCTTTTTTCTTTTCTTGGAAATTGTGTCGAAACAATCGATACGTCTCATTTAGCCTGTTTCCATGTCCTCTGACAACGTGGGCTTTCCAAATGCGGACCGAGTTAAAAGTCGCGGGCTTTTCTAGCCCACTTTCGTTGCGCGTTTCCATGTCCAAAATGCTAAGAGTGGGCTTTAAATGCTGAACTAAATTACCGGTAGAGGCGCATAGTGAAACAGCCTAGCAACGATGTAACATAATTTTTCTTGGCATGATTAGCTTCGGTAATGCTAAAGCTATCGTCGTTTATCGTATCAAAATTAAAAGCTGCTTAGTAAGGGTGGTTAAACAATGCATCTTCGCAATTTACTGTTCCATTTCAAGGCGCTTGGCCTATTTCCACCTAATCTGTTTCTCACTGACTCAAAACTTACGCATTAGATCATCCCAATTTGAAACAGCATAACCCCAAACCATGCCCAAATAATCCCCATCGGATTTGCACTTGGTTAAGAGCTGATAAAATGCTTTTACATTTTTTACAAGGTATCAGCAATAAATGAGCTGCTGGTTAGCATACGTACCAGTAGTTAACACTGATCTCGGCAGCGTGGCGCAGTGGTTTGGAGCGTCGTTTTCACGACTATCATGATCGCAAGGTTAATGGTTCATCTCCCAACCTAGTCTCGTAGTTGCGTCCTTGAATAAGATGCTTCACGATGATTATCTCTGCTTCGGGGAGTCCGGCAAGCAGCGAATTGAAGAATTCAGAAGCAAAATTCAACCGGAAAACTTGAAAACAAAGGCAACTCCTAAGCGAGTCTGGATTCGTCCTACGCAAAGCGCCTCCACCGCTTTCTCGTAACAAGAGAATAAAAATGAAGAAATCAAATCTCAATCGTCGGATTTAAAGCAGTATACCGGTAGGCTTTTTTTGGGGAGAGATCTACTGCCTGGACCAGGTGCACCCAGTCAATGAGCTTGCAACTAAAATAAAGATCACTCTTGGTGCCCACAGCCCCTTGGCAAGGTCGTATACCAATTGTCAACTTCGTCAGCGTCATTGCTCAAACTAAAGATTTTCGCGTTTTATATATCACTTTGTCGTGCGTTATTTTTACATCAATGTGACTAATTTCACTCTACTCAGGGGAGTAACTAGAGACCGAGCTAGGTACCCCCCTTAAGAGAACGAATTTTCGATTAAAACAAAATTTTGGCCAGTTTGTAGAAACCCTTCGCCTAAAACCCATCCCTTTCCGTGACAATTGTGAAAACGTTTTTGAACCGAAATACCACTTAGTGCCAACCTATAAATTAACAGGTTGAAAGTCACAAGCCGGCCTATAGGCAGGCACGCCGAGAGGGGGGGGGCAGAAGGGGTCATCGCCTGGGGGCCCGGAGACACAGAGGGGCCCTGGGTTCAGAATTATCAAGATAGAATGCAAAACTACGGCCTACGGACGCCACTAGTGTATTTAGGGGGTGCAATTGTGCTATGCACCCCCCCCCTTTTGACTCTGCTTTTTAGTAAATAATAACAAAACCGATGGTGACAAGTGACTGAAATATGCCATACTCTTTTAATGGTTTCTGTAGCTTATGGCCAGGGGTGGATCAAGGGGGGTAGGATGAGGGGTATACATCCTCCCACCAGCCATTTTCAAACATGTTTTTGATGTATACAATTTTTCCATAATTTTGATCCTCTTTGATAGCAATAAGCCTTACGCCTTAAGCACGCATAATTGAAAATGTGCGAACAAAATGCGTCATATTTGACGAAGCACTCAATATAAGGGTCAAAAAATTCGAACAAAATTTGCCTGAAATTATTCAAAAAGCACTAAAATAGCCATTACAGCGTAAATTTTCAAAATTTTTCCGGAGGAGCATCCCCCCTTTTGTTTTTCTCAATCAGCTTCAAATTTGTTCCGCCGAAAAAAAATACGCTTGAAAAGAATGTGGAAATTATGATCCCCACCTTTTAAAGTTTCTAGCTTTGCCACAGGCGATAATGTTTTTTTGATTTCGGGCCGAAATTTGAACATCTGTGGACGCTATGACCTTTTCTTTTGCTCATCGCTTGATTTTGGAGCACCACTGACCAAGGGGCCCAAACGAAATTTTTGCCCCTCGGCCCGAAATTTCTCTAGGCGCTCCTGCCTATAGGCTAAAAGCCAAAATATGCAGTCTTTAGCACACTGAACTTCATAGCTGAAAGCGAGCGATGACATAAACGTTAATCGTCGACCAGAAAACAATAAAATTATTTGTTTAACCTTGAAGGCTGTCTCAGGCAAGTCTAAGCTCTGGGCGAGCTGCTGCGCATACCGGTATGAAAAATGATGCGCAACAATTTAAAGAATAAAAATCCACAAGTACATAACTGGTAGAAATGCCTTTTATTTTGCAGCGTCAACCTTTGAGTACCGGTAATAATAACGTGATGAAAATAAATCGGGGCGGCACGAGCAAACGCAAGAATAAAGCAATAATGTACGTTGTAAATTGTTAGCAACGACTGTAAGCATGGGCGTGCCTGGAGGAGGCAAGGGAGCAGCACGCTGTAGGGTTGGAAGATCTTTTTTTAAAAAACCCTCTTGACGTTTTTCAGAGGACGCCTTGTGGCAACGTTCTCAAAAACTCGCGCTGCAAAAAAGTTTGACACGTCCCTGGGTATAAGATCAAGTATGGTCCACAATTATTACGCCAAATAAGCAACAAATTCAACTGGATCATTGCTAACAAAATTTTCTCGCTAATATTATAACCAAAACAGTCTCTACACCAAAGACATTGCATGAATTACTCAAGAAACAAATCTGCAGATTTCATCAAAATAGTTGCACTGGGAGTTACTACTCCAAGCGTAGGCTACTCTTAACGTTATGGTCACGACTTCGAGATGGAGGTGTATGAAAATCCAAGCAGAATATGTTTTACTTTAATTTGAATTGGTATCCTTCCATTGGGAAAAAGCGATGGGGGTGCTATTAACGAGCTCAATCAAAAGATGCATGGAACTTTGTTACAACTCAAAACGTGGGAAATAATGTTAAATGGGAACGCCACAAGTAACCTTTTTAATATCATGTAGGGAGCAATGAATACCAATTCACTGGTTTTGCCCGACTTGTAATTGAAAATAACTAAAAATTAGCATTTTTTTCTGGCTACACTCTTGATTATATTCTAGACTCGAATGATCTAATCTCTTGATTATGTAGGTTCAACTACCAATCCTAGCCTCGTCGGACCCTTTCAGATGCTTTTGTATAGACTATCATCCGTGCTTGGTAAAATCGAGTGAGCACCAAATAAAAGAAGTTAACTGCTCAAATGACCGAGTGGTAAGTGCAGACTTGGGTTTGTACTTTGATTCCGAGTCGAGTCAGACTTTTATGAGATACTTTTATCGAGTCGGGTCAGATACTTTTATGCGTACAAACCTGTGAGCTAAGCAGTTTTTGATTCTTATTAGTCGGATCCACTTTCCAAAAAAATTCTGGATTCTTCTCTGCAGGTAGCTGTGAAAGACGAAATACTTTACCTGTATTATATTAGTTGCTCATTAATCCTCCTATCAAGAGAAAGCGTTCAAAGCGCTATAACGAGCTCGCTTAGAAGTTGCCGGCCGCCTGTCTACCTCACCAAGATGGGAGAATTCCGCTAAGTAGGCCTGCCGGTACCCTTCCCAACGGCACAACAAGTAAATTTGCCGACTTGTTCTCCACTCTGTCCCTTTAATGCTGAGCGTCAAGCAGGGAAGCTGTAAATACCAATTTTAAAGTCATTGGTTTGACCCGACTCAGAATCAAACCCGAGTTTACTGCTCCCGAGGCGGACGCTTTTACCATTCAGCCATCTGAGCTGTTCGAATCAAGCAACAAACCAAATCCTTCAAGAATTAACCATAATAATTAATCTAACTTATTATTGGAAGCATATCTAAACAATATAGCTCTTGTGGTACTAAAGAGATGACCACGGCAAAAATCCTGCACAAAAGTTCACAAATTCTTCTATGTCGTATTGGTTGCGGATTTCCTTGTTGTGGGCAGTAAGGGAAAGCTACCCGTATCTGGTAACATACATCTATCGACGTAGTAGAACTTTTTAAGAAACAGTTTGAATAAGTTTTTAAAGCACTTATTTGTTTAAAAAAAGTAAAAGTTTGGAAAATACAAGTTGTGCTTGTGCCTTCGCAATCCGTCACGGCATTACGTGACGTAGCCTACTGGTTGTTGCATTCCAATCTCACCGCTGAGGTTGCAACATGAGATCGTTCAGTTTTTTTAGGCAGGACCTTCACCAGTAGTCATATAACCTGCTGTATATCCAATATCCAATACGAAAGAAGTTGCGCAAACAAGAGTTTCGACATTGCGTTTGCAAAAGCATGATTTTCTTTTAGAAAGTTGCATCCGATAAAAGTAAGAAAACACGTTGCTTTTACAGCAAGAAAGGGTTTTTGCACTGCTTAAAATAAAACCGGTGTTACGGCAAGTTTTAGACGTTGATTGATGAAGTTTGGAGTGTTATTTTTGTAATGTTTTCTCTGTGTTGTTTACTGCTTTTCTCCTTTCTGACACATACGTGCGCTAAAGATCAAGGCATAACGTAATTCCATTTGACATTTCCTCGATTTCCTCCTTCTCACCGGGGGTTTGCTAAACTGTGAGATTTGGTCTTTTCTTCGCCCTTCCTATCTTTACTGCTAATTGAAATCATACTTAGTGATATTATTTCCTGTTCTTTGATCTGTTTGCGCTACCCCTATATAAGCTCGTGCTTTCCTAGTCTGACATTCTTAATTGTTTTGGGTAACCGGTGTACAACTGTATGCTGTTCGATATTTGACTTTCTCGTCTTCAAATAGTTGGTAAGTGTGCATATATTTGGCTTATAAATTTAATGTTATTTCTTATGCGCATTTCACTGTTTTAGAAAACCGCTACGCTGTGCTACGCAATGCATTGCACTGTTGGATTTGTGTGTGGCAACTAGCGCGTTATTCAACCGGAGACGAACGAGAGAGCAAGTTTACCGTAACATAAAAAAGTTTTCAACTGTTTGAACGATATTACGGTTCAGATATGGAATTTGGTAAGAAGTATGCTATACCTTAAATGAAAAATTGCAATGTTTGTATGAAGAAGCGTATTCGTTGATGCAAGAAGACACAAATTCTGAGCTTTTTCAAAACATTGTATCTAAAGTGAATAAAACTTATTGCGATGAAGAACAGGTGCTTCTACAGGATTTCTGATCCCGCTGTGAAAGATTCTTTGGTGAACGAGGTGCAGACACTTCATGAAAGCAAAGCGAAATTTGATCAAAAGGCATCTCAATGGTTGGAACGAGCAAATGTGGATGCAAGTAAAGTTGCAAGTATATTAAGTGTGTCGCGTTCTCTTAGATCTAAAACTCGAAGTAATGTTAGCTGCTCAAGTAGCGTTCTTAAAGCTAGAGCTGTGACTAAGGAAGAGGTCGCACGTCTACGTCTTGTACAGTCGCAAGAAAAACAATCTTTGTTGGAAGCAGAGGCCGCTTTCAAGCGCCTGCCGGTACCCTTACTCGAAACAAACTGTCGCATATCTAGCCGCTCGTATCGCTTTCTCTGAGATGTCGTAGCGCTTTGTTGTAATTTTCCTCATCTGCAGCTTTTGCTACGTTTAGCATAAAAGTCAGCAAGCATGCTCAGTCATCTCCTACACCGTTTTCTGATTTTTTTGCCCAACGTTCCCACGCTTGCTCCCGATGAAATTTGCAGATTAAAACTCAGCATTCTGCGTGTAATTATTCCAGTCATCCAGTAACAATACTTTATTGTTAAAAAGCTATAAATGTAGCAAGAACTTTCGCTTGTCTGTCCTAACATATCAAGTTGTTAGTAACTAATAAATCACTCATTACTTTTCAGGCAAAACTACCACTTGGAATGCCGGTTCAAATGAAGAATTGTCAGTGAACTTCATGTGGCATTCATCGGTAAGCGAGGTTGTGTAGCATATATGTGTAGCATAGATCGCTTAGCTAAAAAGTATGATTAGAACTGTAGTTTTATGCTTGGTTGAAGTATCAGGCGATACGCCTTGGTTTGATAGTGTTTGCGGCTATGCAAAAAAGTCTTTCCTTAATTACTTCATTATAGTTTACATTGCAGACCAAACTTCTATAAGCTTGTGCATTGTGTAAACTACGTAGTGATTGTGTTTGTAGCACCGGTACCTATAATGAAACATATCACATTATTAAAGGTAAAGGTGCAGGACAGCGGGTGCTAAGCACACATTGTGTAGGCTATTTTCAATTGGCGGCCCATTACAACTATCAATCATGAATAATTGAACGCTTTTAAAATACATACAAGACGAACAACACACATACAGTACGCTTAACCCTTCGCACTTCCGCTTGTGCCGAGCGCCTGGCGGGAAGCTGCAAATACTACTTTTAAAGTCTTTAGTATGACCCAACCGGGAATAAAACCCCCGTCTTTCGGCAACCAAGTGGACACTCCTAACCGATACACCAAGCGCCGGCTATTGCATTATTAAACTCGCATTGTAATACCTGCTAATGAATTTTCAATGGCATGAATTTCAACTTCGCAGCAATCCGTAACAAAAAATGAAGGTTCCCTTCTGGATTTCACGACTTGATTATTTGCAATGCTTCTTCGATGTCTTAGCGCGTTTCATTTTGGATGATGAAAGCGGCCACTACCGCATATAGCCGACATTTGTTTTGACACAAAGAAAAAAAAAAAAAAGAGACAGTGCGTATTTGCACGTTTTATACGTGGCATCCAAAAGGCAAATGTCTTGTCCATAACGTAATAAGAGCCGTCTTTGCCAAGACATTTGGTGCAAAACTAGCAACGTTTGCGCGTCGGAACCAGTCGACTCTTCTTCACAAGCTTTTGAACCGTCAGCTTCATTCCCAAATTTTTTTGCAGCAACGTAAGGTCTAAACAAGAACTTGTCTTGGGAATCTACGGAAGCTTTCCATTCGTCAACAAGGAGTTTGAGATGATCTTAATCCTTCTTTGCAAGTTTTCGTTCGGCGATGGCCAGACGGAAGTGGATCCGGATATCTTTTTTACAAGGATGAAAACGTCGTCTCGAGAATTCTGGCTTATCTTCATTGTTGAACAATTCATAGTAAACACACCGCTTTAGATTGCGTTCGATTTGGCGATTTCAAAATGCCTATTATTTATTAAATTTAATGCCTATTATGCCTATTATTATCTAAAATGCCTATTATTATTTACTAAATGTAGATCAGTGGTGGGCAGTAACCAGTGATGGGCACGATAAACCTTTCTGAACTAAAGCGATAATCGATAATTTCAAAAAGTTCTGGGGGATACCGAGAATCGACAAACCTCAATTTCTGAAACGATATCAGTTGGCCTGATCGATAAATTATCGCCGATAGATTTTTTGCGATAAACGTTGCGTCAAGTTTTCAATGTGTTTTTTATAAGTCAAATTGCAAAAACGTTTTTCTAGATTTTTCAAGGAAATACACCAATCGACGGACTTTGCCGTAGCATTCCTAAGTAAAATATTTTTTAAGTTGTAACAAACCTAAATGTGAATCGTGATCTGCGTCGTTTCCCGCACAATTCATTAGTTTGAAGATACACCATGTTTATTTGTTTGTACTATTTATTGATAGACTCTTGTATCCTCAAAACTTGTTAAATGAACAGCTGAGAATTAACATAAGCCCTCGCAATTAAGAAGTGTAAACAACCGACAAATGTTAACCTTGTTTTGCGTGGGAGACAAAAAATGAACGTGAAATTTTTAAAGTTTTGATGCGCTAAAACTACAAGACAAATTTTTCTGTTTCGGCGTTTGGCATAATTTCAAAAGCTTTTCTTTAAAAGTTCCCAATAATGCAACTTGCTGTTCGCTCCGTACGGAAATTGCACCGAAGAAGAACAATTTCATCTCTGAGAACAATCTCCATCGAGGTAGAGAGACTTTACGAGTTACGTCAAAATATAGAGGATATGTGCAATAAAGTGATGCATATTTTGGTTTAACAAGATGGAGGTATGGATTTTTTGAATAACAAATAGATGTAAAGCATTCTATGAAGTCGTACTGCACGTCACTGATTTTAAAAGAGTCGTAACTCGTAAGCAGGGGTGCAAATCTACGTTGAGCATTGGGGGGGAGGATGATTCAGCAAAATTGACCATTTTTTGAGACTGGGGGAATGATTTAACAAATTTGACACACCCGCGCAATTTTTTGCCCCAAAGCCACTGGTACAAGTCAGCAGCCACAGGTATATACGTGTCAAATGCGATCGGCTCCAGTCGCGAATCGAGGCCGATGCGTAGGATCTGCCACCTGCGCGCGGTGGGCTACCGCTAAGCCATGTCGCTGTAATATAATAAAGCTGATAATAACAAAAAGCAAACCAACCTATCAGGTATAGTCACAGCAAGCAAAGTATACGTTTTTAAAGCGAAACCACTAATTCGTTATTTAAGTGTGGGGTTTGTCTACCAGCGTGACTAACATAATTATGGTTTAGAGTTTTTTTTTTTAACATTTGCATTACCGGTGCGTAAGGCCAGTAAATAGCAGAATTTATACGAAACATGCGAAGGCGTCGTATAAATTAGGCTAAGAAAAAGAATTACTAAATTTTCTACATTGTAGCTCATGTGTAAGCAAGTCAAATTTTTTACTATTAACCGATCACATGGCCGAGTGGATGGAGCGTCTGCTTCTGGATCGGCAGACTTAGGGTTTGATTCCGAGTCGGGTCAAAATATTGACTTAAAAATTGGTATTTACAGCTTCCTAGCTTGACGTTCAGCTTCAAAGGGACACAGTGTGGAGCAATCGGCAAGTTCGCTTGTTGTGCACTTGGAAAAGGCACTCAACGAGATTCCCTATCTCAGTGTGGTAGACAGATGGCCGGCAACTCCTAAGCGAGCTCGTACAGCGCACCGCCGCTTTCTCGTGATAGGAGGATAAATATGCCAATTAATAAATAAAAAACCACCATAATTAGCTTTTTACTATAACCATAATAAATTTTTTACCATAACCACAATGCCGGTGTGCGCAAAACAGGGCACGCCATAAGCGTGAGCATGGTACGCGAACGGTTTGGTAAAAAATAATCTTTGTATTTACGATCAATCAATGTTTCCTCGTTGAAGACAAATATTTCAAGTTTTGGTCCATCGAAAACGTCTTGAAAGCAGTAGTTTTTCATGACATTAACTTCTTTCGGTAGGCAAGCTAGTTATTCGTGATTGCAAGTATTTGTTGAAGTTTGTACTTGTGTGTTTTACGGAAGTTCGTTTTCAATACCAACAAATATGTAAAGTGGCGAAGCACGTCGCAAGGTCATTTTTAACAACTTGGCCCGTCTGGTCATTTGAGTTGTATAGCCGCGCTCTTTGGTTTCTTTAACAACAGGAGAGGTAATTCATTCATTTTCATTTTATTCGCTTCAAACAATAATGAGTGTGTGGGTGATCGTGAAAACCACAAACAGTACAGCTACGAAGATATAAACCGACGCATTGGTACTAAAGCAATGCCGGTGCGTTGATTACATTTTATGATTCAAACAAAAATAAAATACGGTCTGTAACGGCAAAGTACAAATCTTGATTAACCGCAACGGTTGCAACACACCAACACAGAGATAAGAAAACAAGAAATTGGCTTTATTTACCAACCTACATCTGAGGCTTTTATTCTTTTTCTTTCATGTGCATACACATACATTTCAGATTTAATGGTATCTCGCTTACAGAACAACAAAGCACGCGTAAAATGGTAACATGCATCGATTTCAGGAGACTTTAAGGTGCCAACCATGAACAAAACAGGAAAACAGAGCACATGACACAGCATACAAATAAAGTATACACAACGTGCACGGGAAAAAAACGAACACTATAAAACTGCAGCGGTGTTTAAGCGGTTTATGCCGAATAAGAATTCCAAAAACACGTACTTTTAGAAACTTTCTACCTGGAAAAACTTTTCATGTCAGAAATTTATCTTTAATTTAACGCTACAAACGTTGGCCTTCAAATAAAAAACACGATTGTTTAGGATTGTTTCCTTTTTTTTTTTAAATTCTCTTCGTATTCACGCTTCCATAAAACCTGTATCAAGCCGTACCTGTACTTCGTATCAGAGATGGACACGGAGCCGGATCCGGAGCGGAGTGGAGCCGGAGCCCGGCTTTATTTTTTGGATTCGGAGCCGGATCCGGCTTCGGGTTTTTGAATTAAAGCCGGATTCGGATCCGGATTTTAGCCTGAACCTGAAACCCAAAAATTATATTTCTCTATTACTTAGCATGATAGAGAAACGTAATATTTAAACTTAAGGCGGCTGCACACAGAGCTCGTTGCGATGCGCCACGACCATTGCGATCACGTTTGCGTCAACTGCTGCGACTGCCAATGCACACAGCTGCGATTTTCTTACGCAAAAATCGTGCGACTCGTGCGATGCGATTCCAGCGACCAATCGCGCTAACTACGCACACAGAATGCGACTGAAGCGAGTGCGGTCATCGCAAGTGAAAAGAAGTGCGTTCTACGATTCCTGCGACGAAGTAGAAAATTTTCTACTTTGTCGTAGGAATCGCAAGCAAAGCAGGTTGTGAAAGCAGTAGGTACAATAGGCTGTAGGCCACGTTTGCAAAAGAAACTAATTTTATGTTCAGTTTTCCGCCTGTTCTTTTTTAATTTTAGCTCTTAGCAGAGTATGCTGGCAGTCTAGTCTAGTATAGGTAGTTTTAAAAGTTAAAATATGTTATCTAAGCTTTAAACAAAATAGGTTTAGCAAATTAGCTTATTTCGCTACTCTTCCAATTTTGTAAGTGGTTCAAAAGCAAATCATCGAAAGAAAAACTCTTGATATCAATTTGTTATCAGCAAGCTTTACATTTTAACTCGACCTGTTGCTAAATAAATAAGCAAAGCTTTTACCAACGGCCAAACAAAAGCTTCAAAGCTAGAACTGCAATTTGTCAAACCACGGGTGGGAGTCAAACCGTACAGTAAAAGCGTTGTGATCGTAAATTAATCATCAAAACATAGAAAGCGGGGAAAGGTAATTTTAAAATAAGATTACATCATAAAGACGAGATACATACGTTTACAAAATATCCATCGGAACACTACCTGTTTTTGAACAGGGCTACAGCAGCAAAATTTTTTAAGCTGCACGGCGGTAACCAGAAGCATCATACATAACAGTACTACTTGATTTTCTACCTTAGTTTTTGTTGAACACAGAAGACGAAAGTTTGCATTTTTGCCATTGCCTAGCCTGGCGCGTGACGCAAAAGTTGTTGAAACATAAATCCAAGCCAAGCTCATTTTTCCCAGATGTAATAGCAATCATTTCGACGCGGCGTCGTTGCTATCACAACAGTCGCAGCAGATCGCAGCGGTCGCAACGCAAGCGCTCGCGCGCAGTGTGCATAGTTGCTTGATTTTGCCGCTGAAATCGTAGACGCAGGTCGTTTGAACCTTGGGGATTTCCAATCGCAGTCGCAATCGCTAGCCTGTGTGCAGCCGCCTTTAGGCACAGGCTCAAACCCGGATCCGGAGCGGATTCGGATTCTAAAATTTGTCGACAAGCAGGAGTCCAAGTCTTTGGAGCCGCAGCGGATCCGGAATCAGTTTTTTGTGACTCCGCCAATCTCTGCTTCGTATACACCGCTGCATTAAACTTGTTGAATACGTATGAAAAACAAACAAAAACAAAATCGACAATCGACATCGAATGGAGAATGAACATTCAGTAATATACAGATTGTAAATTAAATCTGCTAATGTAGGTGGATAGTACTCGTATTGTTTTCATTTTTTCTCTTATTTTTCATTCGTAGCTTATTGTATTATATAGTAGCTTAAAGCAAGTACGTGCGCGCACACCGCAGCACCCTTACATTACAGAGCAGTGGCGACTCTAGCTTTTTATGGCTACTCGGGCTCGACATAAACAGTGTTAAAAAAACGGTAAAAAAAGCAATAAAATAGCAACTTACACAACAGTTAAATTGTTGCAAAATACTTTCATTCATACATAAAGTTTAATCTTCTTAATTTGATAGCAAACTCATATTGAGTTTGTTGTGTAGCTCTTTGTTATCAGCTATCCATTGTGAGCCACAGAGGAACAGACATTTATGACCAAACAAAAAGCCTGCATTTACTACATGGCAGCATGATGGCAGGCGTCTTACGAAATCTTTTTTCTATTCCTCTCTCCAATTGTAGCTCGGGCTATTCCTCGAGGGTCCGAGTTCCACAAACAAGTTAAGGAAAGAATTGTGTGAAACAACGTAACAAACGTTTGCATTGTCTGACTCAGGCAAATGCGATCGAGCCCGAGTAAGATGTAATAAGGAAAAAGGCTTTTGTCTCGTTTGTCTCTTTCTTTTCTCCGCAATGCGGCTCGGGCTATTTTCCTCTAGCCAGAGCTTATGGCTAGACAAATCGTTGAGCGAAAAACGCAACTGCCACCGCACACTTCGTTGCTTTTTACGATGACTGTTTCTTTCAACGAACTTGATACGAATTAAGTTAAAAAAAGCTTTAAGCTTACTTTTTAAAATTTAAATAATAACAAGCCTTCCATCATTTTGTAACTCGGGCTCAGCCCGAGTAGCCCGAGTGCCGGAATCGCCACTGTTACAGAGTGTTTAAGGAGACTATTGGAAGAGAATTCCAGATCAAGTGATTCACTGACAGTAGTTTTTCATGGTCAGTTTATAAGTTAGGTGTAACCAGGCAAATTAAAGTTGATTTCACGTTCTTGAAGTGCAGTATTGATGGACATGACATATTCTGCGTGAAAAAAAAATGCAAAGAGACACCGATTGGTAAGTTTTAGTACAAAACAAATTTGTTTTTGAACCATGCTGTAACTCAACGCACCCGCAAGGCTGTTTAATTGTTAAACCTGATATAGCACATTATTTGGTTACTGCTTCACCTCAAATCTGGCTGTGTTGAAGACCAAGGCAACAGTACAGCAAGGATGCAGTTTTCGATGGTCAATCACAGTGCACTAAACTTTTCGGGAATTCTTAATTGTGCATTTATTGGGGGGCCTAAACGACTAACAGGTAATTAGCCGGTAAACTGAAAGGTGACAGGTAAACTGAACACCAATGACTCAAAAATTGATACCGTATTCACAGCTTCCCTTCTAGACATTCAGCATTGAAGGGACAGTGTGAAGCAAGCCGACAAGTTCGCTTGTTGTGCTGTTGGGAAAGGCAATAAACGGGATCCCCCGTCCAAGTGTGGTAGGCAGATGACCGGCAACTTCTAAGCGAGCTCGTATAGCGGCCCGTCGCTTTCTCGTGATAGGAGGATAAAAATGCAAATAATAAAAATGAATAAATAAAATTTTAAATCAGCTCACAAGGTGTTCTTAAATTTGAATTTAATTTTTTCAAAAGTAACAAGTTTGAATTTAAAAATTACGAAATGATTGGATCCAACTCTGTACCGGCCTCCTTTCTCAAGTCCTATACGCGCACTCCTACACACAGTATGTTTTTTATGACATCAATACGCAGTTTATGACACTATTTAAAAGGAAACGATAACGACGAATTTCAAAACTGAAATATAGAATCTGAGCGCAAAAATTTTCTTCAACACGATTCACAAAGCAAAGTTTCGTTCTTGAATTGATGAAACTTAGGGTCCTTTGAGGCAATTTGGGGCCCCTTTTGGGCAGTGTGCCCCCCAATTGGGGGATTTGGGGGGCGGCTGCTACGGCTCTGACTACGCCCCAACTAGATTATGAGGCAGAAGAAATCAAGCAATTATAGGCGACTTGAAAGAAAACACGGAATTCGTTCTCAAGCTGCAAAATTATATTTTACGCTCACCTTAGTGATGTCTGGTTTTTGATCACCTCTACTAGATAGTTCAGAATCTTCCACAGAAATGAACATTGCGAATTTAATGTACTAGTTTTAACAAATTAAAACAAGTCAATAAACAATGTCCTGAATAAAAAATTGCAATGCACTTACGACAAAAGGTTCATTTGTCTACACCTGTAAAACTGATTACTTATTGAAGTATCTAATCTAATGAAGCAAGTTTTAAATGCTTTATTATTAGATCAGATACTTCAATAGGTTATCGGTCGTTCGGTCCGGTCGACTTTTTTTTACGGAAGGTTCATGTTCAGTGTTCAATAAACCTAATGAAAAACTTTAGTTTACACCAACTTTATCACTGCATGTATTAAATACATAGAATTTTATCTAATAAAACGAGTATTTAAATAAAAGTATACAGAAAGCAAACTTTTGTTTTCAGAAAGTGTGATTTGTTAATGCCGTTTTTCATAAACTATTTGAAAAACAAATATCGAGGCGTATATTTCGGTTGGTGTTTAGGTGTATTTTAGTTGCAAGAAAGGAGAATTTAACCGGTTTTTGACCGGCTTGACCGGCCAGTCGAAGAATCTCGACCCGACCGGCTGGTCAACCCGACTGGATTCCATCTTTGCGCTAAGCCGCTGAGATGGGCCTTTCGGCGTAATATGGCGACTATAATGAAGATTCGTAAAATTTGAACTAGGGGGGCTCTATGCAATGCAAAAAATCTCTTATTTTATACCAAATGTTTTTAAACTTTCTTAGTCACGCCCCCTTTGGCGTTAGTTATTTTTGCCCACGCCCCACCACCAGTGCCGTGTGATGACTGTTGCTCCCCCCCCAAAAAGCTCCAGATGGGGCCCTTTAATATACAAACACATTTAGGTCAGTTTCGCGCTTTTTCGACTCGGTTACAACTTTCCTCATTAACTGCATCGTTTCAAGGGACGTATCCAGAAATTTCCTCAGGATGGGCGCCCCAAACTTTCGTACACGCAGTTTCTTTCGGTGTGTGGCAAAGTCAGAGTAAATTTGAAGCAGAATAAAAATTAAAGAAAACTCTAGGGGGGTCCGAGGGCATGATACCCCGGGAAAACTTTTAAAAATTTTATTGTAATTTACGTCATGTAATTGTTATTATTATAGTGCTTTTTCAACAACTTTTTGAGGAAATTTTTAAAATTTATTCCCTCTAATTTTGAGTCTAATACAACAATATTGTGGGGCCCCTACAAATCCTCCCCCCGGTGGCATAGCAAAAAAACTAAAAATGAGGGGGCGCATGGCACAACCATAGCTAAATACCCTCCTGAATGTTGGCTTACTTGTGGTGTCCTTCTTAAGGGGTGACTTCATCTTACAGCAGTAGAGTGGTGGTGTTAGTAAGTACTCGCTTTTATGAGACGATGAGAAGCAGTGTAGCATATTGAAATTTAGAAGAGGTAGGCTACCTACCGGTAAAAGTGGATCCCCAGCATACCCATGATCAAGCGTGTTTACTCAGCAAAAGTTCCAATGCTACTTCTAAGATGCACTGCTGTATAGGCCTAAGTATGTGATCTCGCGCGGCACTCTTTTCCGTCTTCCGTTCTTCAGAGTGCTGCAGATGGACGAGGACGCTTGAAGTTATTCCTTACACTGTGACAGAGTAGACCTACTGGTACCGCAGCTGTTTTCTGATAGCGATGATAACCTTTCCATTTTCTTTCAACCCTGTGGTCTATAAACATTGCACTCTATAACCGTTTAATTCATATTTCATGTAGCCGTAAGCCTGCAAGGCTATAATTTCTTACATTATAGTGATTCTGCCAAAATCTGTTGTTCTGAAAACCTACTTTTGCCTCGTAGCTACTGTAGTCGACTAAGAGGGTCCGAACACGCATTTTCAAGAATTGCGGCTGTTCCATTCTACCCGATTTCACTCCCCAACCATGAGCCTGTGAAATTTGATTGTTTTACGAGTGTGACGCAATAAGAAAACCTGCCAGCCAATCAGCGCATTCCGGAAACATTTTATTGAGTTGCAATTTAGACTCTACCGTGCTGTGCTTGCTAATTTTCAGTTAGGTCCAGTGTTGCCAGATTATTTTTTTTCAGCCCAATCAGTGACAAAAACTAGCCCGAAACCAGTCCAATTGTAACCACCAATGTTAATTCATTGTGAATGCATATCATTCATGCGTCCACTGCTTTGTGGAATACAACACATCAACTAAAACAGTAACAAAAACAAAAAGAGATGGTGCAAAGCATAGATCAGAGGTTTTCAACCTATGGGCCATGATCCAGCAGCGGGCCACGGCATTGTTTTCAGTGGGCCACAGATCTTGATTAGAAAGCAACATCAGCAGTCTCCAATCATGTCATTATGTTAACTTCGTGCTTTTTGGTAATAGTTGTTGGGTCACCGTCATGTTTTATCATTTTAGTGAGCCATGAGCAAAAACAGGTTGAAAAACCCTGGCATAGATACAAATACCAAAGTTCAGTAAGATGAATAAAAAAGTTGCAAGTTAAACAAAAACAGTGCGATAGGTTAAATAAATAGTGGAGCAAATTAAATGAAAGCAAAGAGACAAGCTAAATACAAACAGTGTGACAAGCTAAATTAAAACTAAGTGGCAAACTAACATAATCAGTGTAACAAGCAAAATGAAGAATTGTATAAAAGCGGTGTACATTAGTAACACTTAAAGTATTGATGGCTAGTGATTGCCAACGGTAGCCCACTGATTTTGGCACATTATCATAATAATTAACATACTGTGGAATAAAACAAATGTAAAGAAGCTTTGACCACCAAACTAAACTTAAGAAAATACGTCGTTTGACATCTAAATAAATGAGAAAATAAACAAACAATTATATGCAATATGCATATCAGCATTGAAACATGTTCAGAAAAGATGTACCGGTACTACACAGCCCCAAGCGCAACAAGAACATTGCTGGGGGCGAAGCCCCAGCCGTCGTTGGCAAGAGGAGTCTAGGGACGGAGCTCATAGCTTCCAACGGATTTTTTACGGTTTTCACATAAAAAAAAATCGTTTCAGCACACTTCCTTATCGAAAAAGAACATAGCGATACCTGCAGTGAGTGCAGTCACTATTGTAGTGTCAGACAATACAAAATTATTTTAGTAGTTCATGCTAAAAGCAGAAGCAGTGCTAAAATAAATGAAAGGAGGCTGCAATCATTATTAGTTTTGACACATATGATGGGATGACGTGCATGTAGGTGTGTTCTAGGCTATGACCTTTAACAACGCATGAAAAATGTTTTCTAAACTCTAATTGCAGATCAAGAAACTGACTTTACTTCTGAGTCGAAGCGGTTGATTGAAGCAAAAATTATAAAAAGTAACACATCTCAGAAAGGGGGGCCCGGGCCCCAATGGCAAGACGCCACTGTCCGCAGGCCGTAGTTTGCACTAAAACTTCCCAATATTTTTCGTGGAAGAATGATTTGACATGTTTTCACTGTTCATAATGCCGAAAAGGAGGACATTTGGGCATTTTTTGGCGTCCTCGGAGGACAATTTTTTTTTCGTCAAAAAGGAGGACATGTCATCCAAAAGGAGGACGTATGGTAAGCCTAAACAATAGTAACGACTGACGAACAAATGCAAGCTACGAACGTTTCCTTGGAACGCAACTCGTTGGTAAGTCGGGGAGTGAGTAGTGACTGTATTTAATATTTTATGTAACTAACATGAAATGCATCCTGGCAAAAGTTCAAAATAAGTCCGTTTGTGGGCAAACGACAACGTGTCACTAGGGCTAGCACGTTGTAAAAGCAAGTATCTCTGAACACAATGAGTTATACGATGGGTAAGGGACGAAGTTTTTTTCGCTGAAAAATTTCATTAAGGTGTTTGTGTACCGGGTAATTACAAATCAGCTAACAGCTTCATTTGCCATTAACAGTCAACGACATGGCCTGGCTGTACCTCGCGCAGGTGACAGATCCGATCGCATTTGACATAAATACCGGGTGGCTGCTGACTCGAAGAGCGCAAGCTCACTTCGCAGTCTCCCTCAATTACTGTTGATATTTCAGTTCAATATAATTTGAAAATAGCCTCAGTCATTTGTTTGTTTATTTGTTTTATTTACTTTTTTTTACATTTTATTACTTCACCAACTTCGTTATTCTGTGTGAATCACAACCATGAATTAATTGGTTGTAAATTACAAGTGAAAGTGAACTGTTAGTTTATAGTCTGTCTGTAAAACTTCTATTTACTTTTCGTGTCGCTGCAGTGGCATTAATGAAGTGAAAATAGTTAGAAAGTTTGGCAAGCGATGCTCGTCGTGCTTTTGTTTTTAATCACCGGGGTGGACACACCAGAAAAACTCTAATTTATGAACAGGAAAAAAACGAGATATCAAACAAACAGAATTACAAAGTAGGGAAACACGTCAAAAGTAGTAAAAAAGGTATATTCATAGTTTTAATCGTTTCTGCTTTCCTCGGCCAAATTTCTAGTTCGAATTTTGTTTTTAATATTCATAGTACCGGTAGCGTCATTCAGAAAACAAACGTTTGGTCGAATTTCTATAGAAACTCGTTGGAGCACATCGGCTAAAAGCGTAGGTTTGCAGCAGTATTACAGTATGAAAAGTCATTTCTTGACACAAAGATCGATTTTGAATTTTAGAATTTATTTGTAGATAGTTCGAGCCGTTATCATAGCTTTGTAGTTTTACAATTTGCTAATTGGGTGTTTTTCAACGTTTAACAGACCTATCACTGAACAAAAATGATAAAAATGTAGATGTACAGTAACTCAAACTGAGACTGCAGTGATTTTTATTAGATTTTAATTTGTTAAATTTTTGAATATTTGTTGAAACCAAATTTTTTATCTCAAGATGCGCTGAGCGTATAGCGCAAAAGATGCGACAGAATAGATGCGGTTTTCAAAACGGAACAAAGCAATGTCAGAAAAGAAAACTAAAGCGGCAGGAAACTCAGACATTAGTAGAGATATGTGGTAGTCGTTAAAATACTCACTACATTAGTGATTCTCAACCTTTTTAGGCTGCGTACCGGAAAATTTTCGAAATAAATTTTGTGGACCCGTGAACCATAAAAACCAACAAAACAAAGAGCCCACACTTTTCATACAATAACTCCAGAAACGTAAACATACAAAGTTGTTGAATTTACGCAACATAAAATACAAACGGTCTTAAAAACCAACCAAAAACGTCTTGTTAAAACCAAGTACTGAAACCACCAACTTGATTTTGGTTAATGGTGTTTTTGAAAGAAAAGGAAACTATTTTACTGTTTTGTTTTTTTTTTTGTTTCCGTTTTATTATCAAATTCCGGTAATCATGCAGCTGAATTTCAGTTAAACATGTTCTTAGATTTCATATACTACTACAACAACTTGTCGTAAATGAGTGGTTATGCGTTAGCTTCGTCTCACCTTCAACGTTTTGTTTTTTACAAAAAAAGCAAAACTAAATCAGTCGGCAGTGCCTACTACATGAACTTGTCTGTTGGCTGACGGAAAATAGTACTGAGCACGCGCAGCCCAGTGGGTTATAATAAAAAACACAATTTCGAATTGAGGTATGAAATTGAAATTTGTTTCGGTGAATCGGCAGAAAAGTAGACACGGGACGGGCAGCGGTCCTTGTCTACTTTTCTGCCAGTTCACCGGCGGTTGAGAAAACACTGCACTGTATGAATGCTATAGAAAACCGATTCTACGACTACTTGCACGGTTTGACTGCTCATCAGGAAGAGTCAGGTTTTAACCAATAAGCATTATTGCTAAACAAATTCTATTCAGGAAAAAAACAACAGCCTTCATACCGAAGTTTTTTAGCTAAGTTCTTAATACAAAGTAGAGTGTTAACGATGTGTGATAGATCTTCGCTCACAGAAAAAACAGAGCTGCTTACTCGAGCTGTGAACAACGACTGATAAAAATTTAGATATAAAAGAGAAAGTGAGCGAGAGTAAGAGAGTGAGGTGCAAAAATAACGCAGAAAATGTTCCACTTACACCAGAGTTGTAAACGCAGACGGGTTCAAGCCGAGAGTAAACCCGATCCCTAACCGATTTTGCTTTGAAACCCTGAAGCAGCAGGCCAAAAAAAAAAACGAGAGACAAGTTTGGTCTAAAACACTTGAATGTTATTTTTTGTTTCTCAAGTAAACTTTAATGTTTGGGTAACCAAGCATACCGTGCGGATAAGAGGAAACAGAATAAGAGGTAACAGTAACAGAATAAACATGAACTCAGGCTTGAGGCAAAAATGAGTTTACGTAAGCAACATCGAAACATCTAGTTAAAGCACTTGGCGCTGAAAAAGGTGGTCGTTTGTCTTTTCAATGCGAATTAAATACGAATTTTTTCTCAAACTTAGACCGTAACCTGACCCGAAAAGCCCTACAACTTTTGACTCATACCAAACCGGAAAGTTAATAGGTTATGACTGCTTGACTGGTATAGGCAGCCTTTGTTAAGTTGAATTGAAGACGTAGCACAAATAATGAAAGTGGCAGGAGATTTTGTGGTCCGTAACTGACCTAAGGTTCGAGCGTTTGCTGTGCAGCTGGTAGGCTGGGTTCGATACTCGGTCGAGTCACACCAAAGTTTCAAAAAAAAGAGGTGCATATAGCTACGAACACCCAGAGTAGCGCTCAGCATTATAGAGTTAGATGAAGAGAATAAAACAGAGTAGGAAAATCTAAACCAGTCGTGGCATAAAACAAACCATAGCCCTATAGTGTCACAAGAACTTGGCTGTCAAAAGGTCCAAAACAACAACCTGATATTTCATTTGCAATAATATAGAGCAATTGCTTGCGCTAAGAGCTTCTTTAGCACAGCTTAGGGCCAGGATTGAAAAGCTAACACTTTTTGTTTCATTAGAACTGTTAAACGACGTAAAATTAACAAAAATTCATTGTCGTTTCAAGCATAGCCGTAAGAGATGGGGTTGCAGGGGATGCACCCAATTTGTTTCAAGTGTCGCGTCGCGTCAATTTTGGGTAAAACTTGGCTGTACGCAATGACAAATTTAGAACTAATGTTTATTAAAGTTATGTTTGTTTTATCTATGCTTTGTTTCATCTATCCCTTAGCAGTCTACTTTTGTTGAGCAGCGCGCAAAAAGAAAATTGTGGTAGTCTGTGCAATATGCTTGAATAAATTGTAAAAATTTTTTTTAGCAAGAGGCATTGTTAAGACTACACCCTATTTAATAGGCCTACTACGTATTCTCTCTTGGAATGTAAAACCCAAATTTGGGCAAAAACTGTAAATGAAATGGGCAAAAATAGTTTGCATCCCCAAAAGTTTTCTCTCCCTTACGGCTATGGTTTCAAGAAAGCTAAATGATCGTATGTAACCAATTGAAAGTATAGGGAGCTTTTTACAGTACGTCGTCGCAACAGGACGCTACAGATCACGATTACTGTAAATCAAGCAAAACTTATTTTTGAGAGACAAACTGTAAAACTGGCTTTTTTACCGGGTAGAAACTTCTTAAAAGCAGAAAAATGAAAAGAAAATGCTTTTGTTCATTCGAAGAATCGAAGCTTATTGGGTTTCTTCTTTTCGTTGAGGTCATAAAATGCGATTTTTGATACTTTATCCTACGTTTCTTCACACTTGACACTTCGCAAAGAAATACTGAGTTGTTTGAGTGGAGCGCTGCAACAGCTCTCGCAGCAGCACGCTCCGATAAGTTCCGAGTGCTTTCGTAGTTGGTGAATTGACTAGCTCCTAGTTTGGCCTTAGGCAGGGCCGGTGCTAGGAACTGCGGGGCCCAACTAGAAGTCTGATGGCGGGGCCCCTCCTTTTCATTGTAAAATGTATGGTGTATGCATTTCATAAAAAAAAAAACATACCGGTACATACAAACCAACAACTAGACATTCAGTAGGCCTACTTGCAATAAAAAAAATTAGGCGAAGTGGATGCTTTTATTATTTTACTTTTAGTATCAAGCAAGGCAAATCAGGCAATACATTATACTCTTTCCGACAAAGACTTTTCTAGCTTTTTTTCAGCAAAATCATTCAAAATATTTTCAAAGTCAAAATCTTTAGCAATGGCTAACGGTAGCTCTCTACTCGGGACTAGTAAAAACCATGCTTACGCGATTATAGAAGTTACTTTTTGCTACAAAACATTGGAATTTCTACCAGAGAAAATTGCAATTTCTAAAATAAACCGATTGTCGGACTAAAAAACCAGACCATGCCATAGTGTCTTAAAATTAACCCTTTATTGACAAATGTAACTTTTTCGTAACATTCACAACTATGGGTAAAATAGGAGCCTAAACGCGTTTGTTGACGCCACTGCCGATTGCTACGATTTCGTTACGAACCATTTCATTATGAGCATGTTAGTGCAGTGTGAAAAGTCACGTGATTAAGCTTTTGTTTAAGATTTTGCCACGCGCGTTGCATTGATTTTTTTTTTTTTGTTATTTCAAGCCATTTAATTGCAGCTTAGGATTTTTGTGGTAGTGAAGTACATGCATCATGGAGACGACCTAGTTGAGCATCGAACCCGCAAAGCCAGCTTCGGAGCCCAATGCATCAACCACTCGGCCAACTCCATGTAGACAAGTTAAGGCGGCTGCGCACAGGCTAGCGATTGCGACTGCGATTGGAAATCCCCAAGGTTCAAACGACCTGCGTCTACGATTTCAGCGGCAAAATCAAGCAACTATGCACACTGCGCGCGAGCGCTTGCGTTGCGACCGCTGCGATCTGCTGCGACTGTTGTGATAGCAACGACGCCGCGTCGAAATGAATGCTATTACATCTGGGAAAAATGAGCTTGGCTTGGATTTATGTTTCAACAACTTTTGCGTCACGCGCCAGGCTAGGCAATGGCAAAAATATGCAAACTTTCGTCTTCTGTGTTCAACAAAAACTAAGGTAGAAAATCAAGTAGTACTGTTATGTATGATGCTTCTGGTTACTGCCGTGCAGCTTAAAAAATTTTGCTGCTGTAGCCCTGTTCAAAAACAGGTAGTGTTCTGAAGGATATTTTGTAAACGTATGTATCTCGTCTTTATGATGTAATCTTATTTTAAAATTACCTTTCCGCCGCTTTCTATGTTTTGATGATTAATTTACGATCACAACGCTTTTACTGTACGGTTTGACTCCCACCCGTGGTTTGACAAATCGCAGTTCTAGCTTTGAAGCTTTTGTTTGGCCGTTGGTAAAAGCTTTGCTTATTTATTTAGCAACAGGTCGAGTTAAAATTTAAAGCTTGCTGATAACAAATTGATATCAAGAGTTTTTCTTTCGATGAATTGCTTTTGAACCACTTACAAATTGGAAGAGTAGCGAAATAAGCTAATTTGCTAAACCTATTTTGTTTAAACTAGACAACATATTTTAACTTTTAAAACTACCTATACTAGACTAGACTGCTAGCATACTCTGCTAAGAGCTAAAATTAAAAAAGAACAGGCGGAAAACTGAACATAAAATTAGTTTCTTTTGCAAACGTGGCCTACAGCCTATTGTACCTACTGCTTTCACAACCTGCTTTGCTTGCGATTCCTACGACAAACGTCGCAGGAATCGTAGAACGCACTTCTTTTCACTTACGATGACCGCACTCGCTTCAGTCGCATTCTGTGTGCGTAGTTAGCGCGATTGGTCGCTGGAATCGCATCGCACGAGTCGCACGATTTTTGCGTAAGAAAATCGCAGCTGTGTGCATTGGCAGTCGCAGCAGTTGACGCAAACGTAATCGCAATGGTCGTGGCGCATCGCAACGAGCTCTGTGTGCACCCGCCTTTAGGGGGACTTTTGTGCGTAATTGCAGATAGCAGCGAAAGACTGTATGTTTCAGAAAATTACAGATTAATTGGTAGGTCTTCTAAGCATAATAACCGCAAATTTTAAGTTGATAGTGTATATTGTAACATAATTATTGATCGATTTTCAACGTTACGATTTCGTATACTTCGTCTTTTATGATCTAGCATTACTGTTGAAAACATGGATGCCATTCGAGTTTATGGTGTAAGGCAAAATTCTCCTGCCACAAAAGAAATCCCAATTGAGGAAGTCCGAACCGATGGATACCATTATTTCCCAACAGTAGTGTCTAGGGGTCGCTGCAAAAACCCTGGTTGCAAAGCAGCACCGGTCTATTTTTGCAGTAAGTGCAAAGTGCACTTGTGCATCTCGAAGGACAAAACTGCTTTTTGATTTTCACACAAAGTAAATCTTTACGTGTGGCGTATTAGCCATGTGCTAACCATTTTTGCATTCATTGCTTTCATATATACTTCTTCAGTATTTCGATTAGTTTGCATGGTTTTGCTATGGGGCGCCGTGTGTAAAGCTACGCAATATAAATTTTTGCATCATTTTTTTGGTTAATTTTGGTTAAATTACATGTATATCATATATTGTTGCAATTTATCCTATATTGCTGCAATATGTGTTAAATTGTTGCAATTTATCTATATTGCTGCAATTTGTGTTAAATTGTTGCAATTTATCTACATTGCAAAAAAACACTTAAAATCGCCTTTTAATTGCCATGGTGATATGCAAACTAAAACAGTCGGTGTTGCCCTTTCCCTTTTTCTATGAACTCGTGTAGTGTACTGGCCTAAGGCGCTGTTGTACTGACTGTGCAGTGTGCGCTTATTGGTTTGGCTGAAACATTTTGAAATAAAGTGGCTTGGAGTTTGATGGATAAAATACTGTTATGATTGGTAGATACAATTGCGGACATATGCAAAAACATTGACGTATACGGTAGGCAAGTTATGAGCAAGCTACCAGTACCCATGCAGGTATTCGGTACCAGCCATGTAGCAGTTGCAGGGTATGGAAAGTTGTCAGACTAGATAGCTAGACTCCCACGTGGTTTTGTGCTTATTATTCTTTTAGGTAACTTAACAAAATTAGTATTATTGGTTTACCCAACCGATTCATCAGTAACTTGTTTCAGTGGCAGCAAAAAAGTATGGGTACTGTTAAGCTACTGGTACCGGTATACTTTGGAATACCAGCAGCTAGACTAGACTAGACTACCGGTATGGGGATAACAACTAGTATCAGCTTCCAGGTCCAGTTGGGTTAGGGTTAGGATTAGGTTTAGTTAGGGGTTAAATTTAGTTAGGGTTCATTAGTTTACAAAATATCGGTATCGGTAGACTAGTTTGACATTTTTAATTTTACAGTTTACCGTATGTCACTGGCTACTGGTGTATCGGTGTGCTAATCTGCTGATGTCAGGATGTAGCCTAACTGCTTTCTGTGGACAGATCACAGAAGTTACTGTAATCTGACATGTTTCAGCCATACAGCATAAGCCATTCTGCTTTAGCAACGAGATAGTAGTATGTCACAAAAACATAGGTTGAGGTAGCTAGACTAGGCCTAATCTCGGTTACTGGTACTGTACGTTAAAACAAGATTTTTCAGATACCGATATTTTGTAACTGAACGACCCTAATTGAATCTAATCCTAACCTAACCCAACTGGACCTGGGAGCTGATACTAGTTGTTATCCCATACCGGTAGTCTAGTCTAGTCTAGCTGCTGGTATTCCAAAGTATACCGGTACCAGTAGCTTAACAGTACCCATACTTTTTTGCTGCCACTGAAACAAGTTACTGATGAATCGGTTGGGTAAACCAAAACTACTAATTTTGTTAAGTTACCTAAAAGAATAATAAGCACAAAACCACGTGGGAGTCTAGCTATCTAGTCTGACAACTTTCCATACCCTGCAACTGCTACATGGCTGGTACCGATACCTGCATGGGTACTGGTAGCTTGCTCATAACTTGCCTACCGTATTCGTCAATATTTTTGCATATGTCCGCAATTGTATCTACCAATCATAACAGTATTTTATCCATCAAACTCCAAGCCACTTTATTTCAAAATGTTTCAGCCAAACCAATAAGCGCACACTGCACAGTCAGTACAACAGCGCCTCAGGCCAGTACACTACATGAGTTCATGGAAAAAGGGAAAGGGCAACACTGACTGTTTTAGTTAGCATATCACCATGGCAATCAAAAGGCGATTTAAGTGTTTTTTTGCAATATAGATAAATTGCAACAATTTAACACAAATTGCAGCAATATAGATAAATTGCAACAATTTAACACATATTGCAGCAATATAGATAAATTGCAACAATATATGATATTGCATGTAATTTAACCAAAATTAACCAAAAAAATGATGCAAAATTTTATATTGCGTAGCTTTACACACAGCGCCCCATATTTTGTTTCTATAGTATTTACAGCTTGCTTTCAGCGATTTGCTTTTGGCGTGTTTTCACACCAATATGTTGTATTACGTCTTTCATATTATGCTACTGCGTTTATTGTTAGCTGAATTAGTGTATCGCATTTTTTACTGTCTTTTTTTAGCAATTACAGTACGATAAAACGACAATGCTAACCATAAATACAGCATGTGAACATGCCGAGCCTGATGCGCGATTTAGTTGCAGAAACACCATTGTGAATGTCAGGAGCGGCGAATGTGACGTTTTAGTTACAATCAGATAACATTGAACGTGAGTGACGTATTCCGATAAAAGACAAAGTATAGCATTCGCAACTTAAATAAGTATAATAAAAACTAAAAAAAATGTTTAATCTCAAAAAAATTAAAATTCCGTCGATGAAGGGTTAAGTATGTACTGGTCCAAAATAGGTAACGATAGGTGATCCACATCATCAAAGGCATTGAAGGGGGGCTGAAGCCCCCCTAAATATTTTTCAGCACCCCTCCTTTCAAAAGTTTTTAACTGAACCCCATTGCAGTTCAACAATAATTCATAGCGAGACTTGTGAAAAAATTTAACAAAGAGTTACTTTAAAGTTTTTCAAAAAGTACTAAAATTATAATTGCAGTACCTAAATTTTGAAAAATTTCCGGGAAAGCATGCCCCCGGACCTAGAACCGTTTTTATTCCTCGTTTTACCTCAAATTATCTCTCCTATTTCCACAAGCCGAAAGAAATCGCGTCTAAAAAAGGTCTCAAAAATTTAGCGTCTCTCTTAGGAAACTTCTGGATACGCTCCTGCTTCAAGCGACTTTCATTGCTACTGAAGTAAATTGTATAGCGCGTTGCGTGATGCTGCGATAACAAGAGGGGAATCTAGAGGAGAGAGAAGCTCTTTACCCAAAAATAAGTTGACGTTGGTTTGCAATGTAGATTTCAGCCCTCCTTACTCTAAGTACTTGCAACGACATTGCATATTATGAAAACTGATTAATACTGCACTATTGACTTAGCTACCATAAATCTTGAAATTTTCTCGAAGCTTTTGGTTTCATTAAATGGAGTATATTCGACAATTTAACTTTTGTGTCAATTGCTGTTAGTGGAGGCCATGTTTCCTTAAATAGATGCCAAAAAAATACAACTAAAAATAAATGAAACCCCCCTAAAACTATCTACAGGTATTTTCTTGAAAACAGCAAGCCCACGCGATCAAACAACTGCGTAAGTTTTTCTTTACCTATGCTTGGTTTTAGAAGCTACCAAATTGCCGATATTTTTTCTAATTTAGGAGATACTAGAAATGGTCCATATTGAGCACTGGTTTAACATATGGGCACTTTTCTCTATTTTATGCTTCATAATACAGCAACGGACCTCACTAGCGCGGGGCCCCTTCAAGGTGCGGGGTCCAATTTGATAAAATCGGTCAAATCGGCCTAAAACCGGCCCTGGCCTTAGGTGGTTTAATCAGCCAACCATATCAGCAATATATTAAAAAATTCCTGAAACAGTTTTGCCCCCAGATTTGCAAACAACTTGATCTTGTCAATTTTTATTACACAATCTCTGTATATACTCTTGCATGGGATGCATAGTCATAGTGCATTGTTAAAATCTTAACAAAAACTATCTCATTACGAGAAAAAAATATTTTTTTCTCATTTGTGATAGTTGTCGTAAATCTGCGGTCATGCTGGACAGGATTTCTTTAGGTAGGTTTCTTTGCCTTCAGGCTTTTTGTGGTTACTATACGGTCTCTACGGCGCTTGGTGTGGGGTTAGATTGGGTCTCTCTGTTCTTTCTAGTTGCACTGTGAAGACATTGAGTAACCTTGAAATGCCGTACACTGTTGTGGTTCCTACCATTGTACTATGTCATAGCGGTGTTGGAGCTGTGGTCTCTCCAGTGTCTTTTTATATCTTGCCGTCATTTGTCTGCTTTTGTTCTTTTTTGCCTTATTTCAGTTTAATCGGGTGTTGCGACCATGCCTACTAATCCCTTCATCTTCAAGTTTCACTCTCGCTAGCATGCCACAACGTTGATCGTTTTGTCGCTTCTTCCCTTTTCTGCGTCCGTTTGTATTTGAAATCATATGTTGCTGTGTTTTATTTATTTTGACGGTGCAGAAATAAAAGATACTAGGCTACTACTACTACTAAATCAACGACAAAAACAATATTTGATTCAAAACGTGAATTAAATTGGTAATTTGGTTTGTTTCAGCGATGAGTAAAACTTTGCTTTCTCTATTTACGTTGCTATTGTGTATTTTTTTATGTCAAAAAAGCTTGGATATTTTCTACCAAAATCTGGTTTTCAGAAATGGGCTGAGAAAAAGAAAATTTTTGCCCCAAACCGTGTCGGTGCTAAGTTCCAAAATTTTTAATGCTGTAGTAGTCACTGACTCCATCATGGCAGTTCGAGGACTGCATACGGGCTCGGCAAAATCTTCGAGAAAAAATTGTTGGCTATCAATGCGGTCACTCATGCAAAAATTGCAAATGTTCGAATCAAACAGCCCATCTTTTTGATAAGCTGGCTGGAGGTAATGGATCCAATCGTAAATCACTTAGGATGACATTATTTCGAGAAACTTCGACCGGGTGGTTTGAGTTTGATAATTTAATCCATCGTCATCTTCTCAAAATTTGTTCAACCGTGCCTGAAAACAGCTATAACGTTACTACGTGATGGGCAATCAAATTAACAGGGACTATCCAAAAGTTCGTGCGGGCGCCCATGCCAGCATTCCAACAATTTCTCATTGGCTACTGCAGTACATTCGCAAAATCAACCTTCGATATAGACTAATTTTAACTGGACTTAGAAAAAGGTTACTGGTGAAATTAAGCCATTGGTTTGAATAATTGGATCAAAATACGCGCAAAACCGTGATCACATTTAGTTACCCAGTATACTGTTGATTGCTTATGTTTTTTCTGGTTAGACTGACTTATGTATTGCAATTGTAACAATAAAACGAAAAAGTTTACGCTGTAAGCTCTGCATATCGTTTTTGCGAAAAAATGGGAAATGAAATGAGCAAAGAGCTTGATCTTGCAGTTATGTTAAAAGCAGTTTGTGATGAAAATGGAAAAGAAATTGATATCATCAATTCTGCTCGGATTTTGCATGAATTTGGCAATTTGTATTGCGAAAAAAGCCCTGAGAAAGCAAGCTTGATTCGGAGTGCTGTGTTTTACAACGCTGCATTGGCGAGGCAACCAGGAAATTATGAGGTTATGAAAAGATTGAAAGACTTGTGTTCGAAAATTCTTCGACTAGCTGGAGCACAGCAGCAAGACACAGATCTTTTAAACCTTTCTAAAAATGTTCAACACAAAGTTGCTGAGATGAGAAGAAATTTGAAAGATCAGTTGAAACAATTGAAAGTCATACCCGTTGGACTGCCGTTAAATGTTCTTGATGAGTTAAAGAAAGAAAAAGTTTTGGTAATCAAAGCCATTCAAAAACATCTAACCAAAGACTATACCAACATTATGAAATATATATCGGATAATTGCATCGAAATCATTGGATCCCCACCCTGCCAATATTGTGTTGTTGGAATGGGCTCACTAGCACGGCAAGAAATTACACCATATTCTGATTTCGAACATGTGATTGTTCTAGAAGAAGGAATACGATCTAGAACAGATTATCAAGAAGTTCTTGAATATTTCAGATGGTTTACTGTTATCTTTCAACTGATAATCGTCAATTTAAGAGAAACAATAATTCCTTGTATAGCAGTTCCATTGCTGAACAATGCAAATGTTAAAGGAGGTGACTGGTTCTTCGATTGTCATACGACAAGGGGAGTTTCTTTTGACGGAATGATGTTGCATGCATGCAAATTTCCCTTAGGAAGAATGCAAGCAACTGAAAACAAACCATGGTTAACCGAGTTGATTAAGCCTGTTAGTGAAATGGCCAACTACCTTCGAGTAAACGAGGATATTAAAAATGGCTACCATTTAGCAGACATCCTCACTAAAACATGCTATGTTTCTGGAGACCAAGATGTTTACAAACAGTTTCATTTGCTGTCACAAATCGTGTTGCAAAGTGATGCTGAAACTTGTTATCAGCAGATCATGGCACAGCTCCATGAAGACTTGAAAACTTACCACGTCGTTTCAAACTGTGTTTCGGGAACTGTTGACAATTGGAACATTAAACGTGTTGTTTATCGAACCACCACTTTGTTCGTGTCTGGTCTTGGTCGGTTGTATTCCATTGATAAACATTCCTGTTTTGATATTGTAGAAACAATGCTGAGGCAACATAAGATATGCACTACTTCTGCCCAGTCGTTATCATTTGCAATTGCTGTTGCCTGTGAAACCAGGTTGAAAGTTTACATGCAACAAGAAAGCCAAAGCGATTACGTAGGAACAAGACATTTTTATGCTTATGACGGCAATGTAGTAAAAACCCTGCGTGATTTGATTGGAGAACAGTCCCTGGGAGATTACTTTTTTACAGCTGCAAATCTGCAAAATGCTATATCTGTGTCAGAAATTAGTGACGAATTGTTGTTTTTAGGTGGTTTGAAGCTTTACAGAAAGTTTGCTTTGCTGTTCATACTTGACTTACGCAACCTGCTCTTTGCAGAATGGGAGCGCTACATCCTATCAAAGAATATAGATCCATTCAGTAGTGACAGTGATATCGTGATTCGTTATTACGTTGCATGGGCATACATCAGGAATTGTGAATTTGAAACAGCTTTGAAGATGTACAATGACCTAGAATCTCACAAATCCTTTTCAATGAGCCATGTAGAAATCGCTCGTAGAAAAGCACATTGCTTGTGCGAAACCCAACAGTATGTTGAAGGACTTCAGTACATCAAAATCTGTCTTTCAAAAGACTATTTTATTATGCCAGTCTCGCATCATGGTTTAAGTTATCTGCTGGCTTTGCAAGGGGATTGTGAACGAAATCTTAATATGTCTTCTGCAGCAATTGGTTCGTATTATATGTCGCTTAAGCACGTTAAACATTCTTCGAGTCTGTTTAAAAACAATCTTCAGATAAAATGCTATTACTTTGTTGCGCAATGCCAAGTAAACCTTGGAAATTTTGAAGATGCCCTTTCAAGTCTTGAAACTTCTTTGGAAATTTGCGAAAACTCCAATATTGAAATATTTTGGGTGTGCAGATGCTATCGGTTAATGGGAGAGTGTTATCTTCGTGTTAATCAACTGAGTAAAGCCTTGGATTGCTTCAAAAAAGAGTTGAGATTGAGGAAGAGCAATTTGCTGCCGGAACAAAGCAGCAGCAACAAAGAAACACCAATCATTTCTTGTTTGATTGAAGATATTGAATCAAAACTCAAATAAACTGAAGCTTTTATGACTTTATGCATTTTGTACATACCATATTTTCTTGAATAGAAGCCGAGGGTACCATTTTTTATTTTTAATTATTTTGTGCGGTTTCTATTCGAGGGTGGCTTGAATTTTTTTATTTCAACGTTTCCGTCTTAAAATTAATTTCCAGTGAGCATTCAAGTTTATCCGCCATAAGTGATGGGAAAACGGAAACGCTAAATTAGCTGCAATTCTATTGTCTCTTTTTTGAAACACTCGTAAGTAGGTCGTCTCGTGCTACCCTACCGTTAATCCAACTGCTGCAATTCCTGTCGCGTGCGTGTAAAGCAAGGGTGTCCGACGCAAACTCGCTAACGTGCCAATTTTTTTTATCATTTCCGCGCGTGCCAACGCTTGGTAAACTATATATCATTAATTTAATAATATTTTTTTATTTTTAAAACCTTGTTGCTTACAAAGAACTAAAGCTAGGGCTCCACCAGTGTGAATTTGAAATTCTCACCGCAAATATTGGAAGGAGATAATTTCAAATTCTCACTGGTGGAGACAACTTGCATTCATTTTTTCAGTGAGAATTTTCAAAATTATTACCATGCGTAAGAAAATTAATGCAGTGCGACAAAAAATTAACACTGAAAATTCTTACTGGTCAAAAATTCTCACTGAGTGTTAAATTTGGCGGAGCCGATAGTATTAATTTGAAATTTGCCATTAATTTAATTTTTGGCATTAATTTCGGTGATAATTTCAGTAAGAATTTATCAAAATTTTTTGATATTTTTTTACTGAAATTCTCACTGAAATTCTTACCAAGAAGTGTTCACAAAGACCTCTAGTGATATCACCAAGAAGTAGGCTAATTGTGCATTCACATAAAAAGAGGTAAACCACTCTTTGATTGAACCGCCTACATTATGTGCAATCGATGACGTACACAAGGAGCGTTCTACGCTTGCATCGCTCAGATTCTCCCAGAAAAATCGTTCCGTGATGAGGAAAAGCTCTTTTAGGCACGTCGCGCCAGAAAATTTCTGCACAAGCCTATGTGCGCAACCCTTCAACTAGAGTAGACCATAATCGTAGCGGGCTATGCATTTCACGAAGTCGCAGTTCTAACTGCACAATGAGATCATCGTCATACTTTTTAATTATGCAAGCCTTGAACTAATTAATTGGTAAAAGGGTGCATAAGAAAGTACTACATTATGCTTTTGTTCTTACGACAAAATTCATGCTAACTATAAGCAAAAATGCATGTTTTGAGCTTACTTAATTAGTTGACTTAATTTCTCTTTTTTTACGCTTAATTAATTAGTTGACTTAATTTCTCTATTTTATGTTATCACGCAGCCTTTTTACGGGAAAGCGAAGAATGCGCCTTACACAGTGAACTTCCTCTTGCTTAAGAGTTGCAGTTGTTTCAAAGTTTTTTCGTTGAATATATCTCGTTGCAACTTTAATTGTGAGTTGAGAATACACAGAGCAGATTCAAGCATTGTAAAGCCCAGCTTATCGAGGTTTTAACCACGAAGCTTGATGAGAATTGAACCAAACACCTTGCAAAGGTGGCTGTTGTAAAAAATAATTCTTTTGACTACAACGCCACGTTCCCGGTTGGTCATTCTAATGGTCGAGCTGTTTCTGGTGCCCGACGATGCAATTGCGGTACAATTCCGCTAACTGTCGGAATACTAAAGATCATATAAAAGCAAAAAAAAAAAAAAAAATTTAAGCCCTTTTTATCGTAAAAGGGAGGTTCTACTAAGAAAGACATTCCCTAAAAAGATGAGGTATAATTTTGACTGCGAAGGAAAAGTGAAGTCACTATAATTTTATTACTGGACGTTTCGACAACGTAGGCCTAGATTCAGCTGTCATCATCAGCAATGTATGCTAGTACAAAAGTGCAAGTATGGGCCTATATACTGCTGATGATGACTGCTGTATCTATGTTTTTACCTGTTGCTACTTACAATTTTTTACATTTTTTTTTTAAACGATCTGATGACCCAGTGAATAGAGCGTCTACTTCTGGATCGGTAGACTCGGGGATCGATTCCGAGTCGGGTCAAACCAATGACGTTAAAATTGGTATTCACAGCTTCCCTGCTTGACGTTCAGCACTAAAGGGACATTGTGGAGCAAGCCGACAAGTTCGCTTGTTATGTCGTTGGGAAAGGCACTTAACAGGATTCCCCCATCTAAATGTGGTAGACGGATGGCCAATAACTCCTAAGCAAGCTCGTATAGCGCTTCGTCGCTGTCTGGTGATAGGATAAATATGCAAATCAATAAATAAAAAAACAGTTTTGTACAGCTTAGCATACACTGCTGATGATGACAGCTTAATATATGTTGTCGAAAAGTAGAGTTACGAGAATTCCTGAGACACAATTTTTCCTACGAACTGTAAGTCATTTCCGTCCCATATTTACTGTATTACGAGTTTCGACTACGATTTTGACGATGGATTTTATTGTTAAAAAGTTTGCTCAGGAAAGATGGTTAGATGTGACGATATTTCAGCTCCACCACTTTTAATTCCCAAATCTTGCATTGGTATTTATTTTTTTTGCATTAATTCAGTGACAATTCAAAACTTACACTGGTGGAGCCAACCACGCCTTGTTCGTCATCCAGTTGGCTCCACCAGTGTTAATTTAAGCAAAAATAAATTATCCCCGCCCAAATTAATACCGCGAGTGAGAATTTTAAATTTTCACTGGTGGAGCCCTAGCTTAAACATTCACAAAAATACGAAAAAAACGGTTACAGAAGTTTGAATTTGATCAACAACACGATTAACGAAAGCCCTTTTTTGCATGCATTTGTTCTGAGCCAACTAGCAAAACTGAGCTTCAACGGCGCAATGGCAATACGCATTATTGCATCTAATTAGTGTCAGTCTGTTAGCTGACTGCACAATTTAAAGTTATAAGGTTTCACGACAGAAAATCCCTGTTCATACAGGTTTGCGCTTCCAATTTAAGCTAACCGGAAACGAGCAATTTTCGAAAGAACTGAATATGTTTCTTCCTGCTACTGAAAATAAAACTAAAGATAATGCAGAATCAATCTAGAAAGTGCGTGAAAGCTTTCGAGCAAGTTAACCTTCGTAATCCTAATTCAAATTTTTTCGCACAAAAGTATTTTATTTATGACAGAACAAGAATGAATTCATAGTAGAAGATCTTTCATGCTATCATGGCTTTTTAACGATAACTGTCTTAGCAAGTGACCGTGAGAAAACGAAAGTCCGTTCTTCTTTATTATAAACTAATCGATTGTTGTACCTATTTTAACCCTGACACACTGATGATGGGCTTTGTGGTTGGCTGGGTTTACAAATGCTAATCAAAGACGTGCAGGATACAGGAATTCCCATTGAACTACACTTCCATCATGATGACATTGGAGTTTGGTTTTGCAAGTTCTGAAGATTGTGTCCTCTTGCTGGATCCTGTCTGTACACAGAAATTTGGACGGACTTGTGGCATTTTTTCACTTTTTTTAACTTACCGGGAGAATAATGTTGGAACTAAGCGATCATTTATAGCTTTTTCGATTTTTTCGGGGGGACCTTGTGACATTTTTTTAAAGGGATGGAAGGTTGCTATGCTGCACTGAAGAGACCATAGCAGGGTCGAAGCGCGTAGGTAGCGCAAATGATTCGGTAACCCTATGGGCCTGTATTGAATAGTGAGGCTACCAGTAACTTAGTTGTGGATTAGACCTTACAAGCTTTTTCACCGGAAGTTTTTGTTTCTGGCTGGTCGCCTTCTAATAGGAGAGAACCCCCTAGAAAAAAAATGAAGTTGAAAAGTTTAGGTTTGCAATGTAACAAAGAGTCCTTACAGTCTGGAATGACTCTTGCCTGGATTGGACGTGCAAAGTAAGTTTGACGAGATTTTTTGCTTTTGCTTTTCATCTTCCAACAACACTCGCTATCGACTTAAAATTTGATTCTTTACGGTAGCCGAACACATTTGCATAAAACTCTTATTGCTGGCAGTGGATGGCATTTGTTGAACCTAGACTTCGGCAAACTTTTGTACCTCTCCGCAGATGTTTCAAATTTATGAAAAGACATTTTTAATTACAGAATACCGTAGCGTATTATTGAACACTTCTTTAACCAGCTGTCCACTCCGCAGTTATTAGATTAATTTACCAATAAACTGCAAAAGAAAAGAAACGATGCTGCTGCCATCTAGTGGCAGAAATTATCTCTTGTCTGAGTGCATAAACAAACTCCTCATCCCTAAAAATGGGTAACCACCTTTAAAAATTATCTAAATTGCTGTAGTACTCTCTGAAACAGTTAACATTCAATTCCTCCACTAGAGGGCGACGTTTGATATTTGAACACCAAATTGCTTGTATCTCCGGCCCTGATTGTCCGTTTTGCACAGTTTTTTTTTAAAAGCTGTCAAATGACAAGGAGCATCGTCCCCATTAACACATCAGTACATAATTTTCTGCAATAATTTACAGCTGGCAAAAGATGCCAAAACATGAAAAATGAGGTGCAAAAAAATCATTTGATGGGGAACCTTAATTTTTATAACAAAATTAAAAACAACCCCATTTTCGCATTATGTATAAAAAAGTTCATCCCATCTCACAACAGGGTAATTTTTTTCGTAGTCATCACCCTTTTGGACACTCCTGGTGTAAAGCATCAACAAAGCCAAACGAAGGGAGTGTCAATTGGTAGGTAGCAACAAAAATAGCATTTAGTTGAATGATATCAGTGTTATTGATGATGATGAAAATGACCATCGATAGTTGAAATGAAACATACAATGTTTGAGTTGTTTGTGTTGCTATCGTTGGAGTTGTTTGCTTTGTTTTCTTGCATCAGTAAAGAAACGGTTTTGTCCGATGCGGCTTCGATTGTTTTTTTTTTTCATCAATTCGTGCGGTTTCTATTCGAAGGCGGCTTCTATTCAAGGGTGGCTTCTACGTAAGAAAACACGGTAAATGGGCGAGTTACTGCAAAACGGTAGCTTCGTTATTACCCACTACTTCGTTGACAAATTTTGTACCTCCGTGAAAGTTAAAGCGTAAAATTTAGTTCCAGTTGACGAAAGTTAAATGAATCCGTTGAATCGTAAGTTTTGACTTTGAAAGGCATTTATATGGGGTGCCGTTGTGAAAAAAACGATTCAGCAAATTTTGTACGAATTTTCAGCAACATTTACTCAGTTTCGCAGCTATTTAGTTAAAGTGAAGTGAACTGCCGCTAAAACGCTTCGAAAAATACAATAACAGCCAAAGTGTAACGACATTTAAAAAACAGCAGCAACTTTTAATAAATAGCAGTGACATTTAATAAACAGCAGCGACATTTATTAAATAGCAGCGACGTTTAATAAATAGCAGCGACGTTTAGCTAAAGTGCAGCGAAAAATTAAAGTACTGCGGTAATATGCTAATGAGATCAACAGTGTTTCCATTTCTTCATTTTTCGTAACATCAAATCGCGGTTGTCTCTAGTCCAGAGTACAGCCAAAGTGTACATAAAGTTCTTCCAGTCGACCCTCTCAACAAAAAAGCATTGTTACGTATGTCCACAAAAAGGCTAAACTTTTTAAGAAGCTTAGATGCAGTGTTGCCATTTTTTATTTTTGTTTTCAATTTTTTTATGGAATTTACAAGGAGTTTCTAGTCTACTTGATTGCTGGACTAAATTTGGCTATAAATGAGCAAAGTGAGAAATTTTGGTATGGGATTAATGACAGAGTAAGTATAGGGGGTATGGGAAAGAATCGGAGGAAAATGGGGGATGTGTAAAGAATTTGGAAGAGTATGGATGGAGGGAAAATTGGGGAATTTTTGTAAGTTTAAGGATTTACGGTTCAAATATGGGGGAATATGGAAGAAGTGGGGAAATGTGGGGGAGGAATAATGGGGAAGTGTGTTGGGGTGTGGGGAGGTGTCGGGGATGTGAGGAAGTATGAGGGAGGTGTGGAAGAGTGTATGGTATGAGTGTGGAGGTTGTAAGGAAGTGGGGGAAAGTATGTTGGGATGTGGGGAGGAGTGGAGAATTGTGTGGGAAGATGTGGGAAAAAATGTGGGGAGCCAACACACTCTTTTATACCTTTCCCATACCCTCCACACTCACCCGACACCTTTCCCCCACCCCCCACAATCACTCAACACCGCTCCCCCACTCCCCCCACACTCACCTGACACGTCTCTCCACACTTTCCCACACTCACCTCACACCTACCCACACTCTCTCACACTTCCCCACACTCACCTGACACCTTCCCCACACCTCCTCCATCACTTCCCCACACTCACTCCCCACATTTCCTCACAACCCCCACACCTCCTCCAACACTTCCCCATACTCCCCAGAGTCCCCATGCTTTATCATTTACCCCATATCAAAATTTCTCACTTTTCTCATTTATTGCCAAATTAGTCTAACAATAAAGTAGAGAAACTCCTTGTAAATTTCATAAAAAAATTTGAAAACAAAAATAAAAAATGGCAACACAACACTTAAGCTCTGATTTTTGTTCCAGATACTGAACACAGAGAGTGGTTCCACTATTAGTAACATGGATACAGTGCGAAAATAATAATTCACATTTGGATAAATAAATACTAAACTTTTCAAAATTCATTTCAAGATTGCACTAAATGGAAACACTGTTGATCTTATTAGCATATTACCGCGGCACTTTATATTTTTCGCTGCACTTTAGCTAAACGTCGCTGCTATTTATTAAACGTCGCGGCTATTTAATAAATGTCGCTACAGTTTACTAAATATCACCGCTGTTTATTAAGTGTTGCTGCTGTTTATTAAATGTCGCCGCTATTTAATGAATGTCACGTTATTTATTAAATATCGCCGCTATTTAATAAATATCGCTGCTATTCATTAAACGTCGTTACACTTTGGCTGTTATTGTATTTTTCGAAGCGTTGTAGCAGCAGTTCACACGTCACTTTAACTAAATAGCTGTGAAACTGTGTAAATGTTGCTGAAAATTCGTACAAAATTTACTAAATCGTTTTTTTTGCACAACGGCGCCCCATACATTTATTAAAAAAAATTAGAATTTTGGAAGGCCTACTCTGTGCGTAAGCAAATTTTGTCACTGGCAATGTTTTTTCTAACACAACTACAAAAGCGCATGGATGTACACTTTTTTTTTTTTTAAATCCACCGAGGTGGTCACAGTACACGAACACGCATGAAAACACACAGATACAGGCATAAATTAATAGACTTGTCAAGATTAATTAAATCATAGGCTTTAAATGAAAAGCATACGATTACAAGCAATGAAAGAGGTTCGATATCGCGAGATGGAAATATTTTGTATTTCTGTGTTTTTCTGCCATAAACTTAAAACGTATTTTCTTTTTTACATCAAGGATAATGTCATCCAAACAAAAATCAGCCCCATCAAATACAACACTGTTTCGGTGTAACCAAATGGAATGTTTTGCAACGCTTGAAAGAAAAATGATCGCAGCTTCTTGGTTTTGACTTAATTGGCCAAACACATTTTCTACATTCAAATACAAGCAAAATCCAGGTGATAGATTAGTAACATAACCAGTTAATTTAAATAAACAAACAGAAACCAAATCCCACACCCCCTGTATTTTGCTGCATGAGAAAAACAAGTGACAATTTAATTCATCATTGCTTTTGAAAAAAGGACACCCGCACACATGGCGAAACAAATCACCACGACGTTTTGTTGTCAAAGGTAACAAATTCCACATAATTTTATAGTTTAAAAGATTTCAAATAATTTGGTAATACAATATGATGAATATTTTTCCACGTTTGATTCAAAGACAGATCTACTATACATTTGGTATCAAAATTTACCTGTTGCGTTGGCCAATGATTAGTTCATATATATCTCGGTAATCATAATCTTCAATAGAAGATCAAGTTAGATTGAAGCTAAAAAATGCTTCAATATGCTGTTGGTAATACGTACATAATTTGAAAGCATGAGGTACTAGATTTGACAAAGGAATATTCACAGTTTTGGATAACCAACTGCCACAGTAATACTCCATAAAAAACAAATGTAATGGCCAAGAACCACCTTCTGTTTTAGCTTTGATGTATTGTTTAATCTGTTTAACAAAAAACATTTGCATGTAAAGGGGTATATCCATCCATTACACCATAACCTCCTGTTACAGATCCACTCTGCAACACTTGCGTTTTGTCTAATTTTCAACTTAACTTGCCCTGAGAGGAGCTCTCCGGCCTTCACCGCTCCTACGCTGTCTTTTGTCACACTGTAAACTTGATAAAAAATAGAATGCATTGTTTGCTTCGTAACTTTAAACTGAAAATCTAGCTCGGCAGCGGTATAAAGTAACTGAAGGTTACTCAAACTAAAAAGGGCAATGTTGTGCAATTCTTCACAAACTAAAACGTCCACTTCGAAGCAAAACAAAAGAGGAATGAAACCAAACTTCTTGACTTTTTTTTTTTTTTTTTTTTTTTTTCTTTTTTTTTTTTTTTTATTTCAAGCCACTTAATTGCGGCTTAGGATTTTTGTGGTAGTGAAGTACATGCATCATGGAGATGACCTAGTTGAGCATCGAACCCGCGAAGCCAGCTTCGGAGCCCAATGCACCAACCACTCGGCCAACTCCATGTGCAAACTTCTTGACTTTAGTTTTACAAACCCGTCTTAATCAACCAAGGGAAGTGCAGAAACGTGAAAAATAATAGGGAATAAACGTAAAAGCCTGTTGTCGAGTTTGTAAGCAAATTGCGCAAGAAATGAGGTGATCTAAGCACGTGATGAAATTGTAGATGGCGCGAACGTGATAATTGAATTTGCGAGCACGAGTTCGATGCCACTAGTGGATAACGACATTTTTTTGGATTGGTGCTGTAACACCTCCATCTTTCCCATTTTTAGCTATTTCATTCATGGTGATGGACTTATTAAAACCAACAAAATACCTGAGTATAGCGTCATTGAGAGTTGCACATAAATTACAAGGAAAGCAATACACTTTTGACAAAAAAATTAACATTGGCATAAATTTTATTTTTATAACCATGGCTTTCGCATCAAAAGTTGAATGTACACATAATTGCAGACAGTGAACACTGTTTCGACCTTTTAGGACCCATTAGTCCAATTGGTGTGACTGATATTTACTCAAGGCAATATATATCCTTGAGAAGGATAGTTTTTGCTTGTGGTTTGTAACTATACCAGTTACAAGAACCTGCAAATCTCAGCCAAACGCATTTGCCCGTGAAAAAGCGGGGGGCATGGCAGGCACTACATCTGTGCATACAGCCCAGAAAACATAGTGATTATCAAAGCTAAGGCCACAATTTGTAACACAAATGCAAAATTGAAACGTAGAGGGGCAATTAAATCGTAACTTCCAAATTACAAAGCACACGTGAATTGATAACATATATTTACTCAGCATGGTGTTATGGCGATAACTATGGGGCTACGTCCGTGAAGTTATGCAATATAAAATTTTGCATCATTTTTTTAGTTAATTTTGATTAAATTACATGCAATATATAATATATTGTTGCTATTTAATCATATTGCTGCAATTTGTGTTGAATTGTTGCAGTTTAATTATATTGCTGCAATTTGTGTTAAGTTGTAGCAATTTAATTATATTGTTGTAATTTGTGTTAAATTGCTGCAATTTAATTATATTACAGCAATTTGTGTGTATTGCTGTAATTTAATTATATTGCTGCAATTTGTGTTACATTGTAGCAATTTAACTGTACTGCAAGCAATAGACAATTTTAAGGGGGAGTGTGGGGGGAGGAGCGAGGAAGTGTGTTGGGAGGAGGTGTGAAGGGAGGTGTGGGGAAGTGTGGAGGGAGGTGTGAAAAAGTGTGTTGGGGTGTAAGGAAAAGTGAGGGGAAATGTGGGGATAGGTTTAGGGAAGTGTGTTGGGGTGTGGGGGGAGATGTGAGGGAAGATGTGGGAAAGTGCATGGGGAAAGTGTGGGGAAGTATGTTGGGGTGTGGGGGGAGGTGAGGGGAGATGAGGGGAAAGGTGTGGGGGTGTGGAGAAGTGCAGGGGGAGGTGAGGAAAGAGATGTGGGGGTAGGTAAGGGAAAATGTGGGAGGTGTAAAAAAGTGTTGAGTGTGGGAAAGTATTTTGGGGTGGGGAGGAAGTAAGGAGAGATGTTGGGGTGTAGGGGAGTTAAGGGTATATGTGGGGTGTGCGTGAAAAAGTGTGGGAGAGTGTTATGGGGTGAGTGTGAAGGGTGTGTTGGGGTTTAGGCAGAGATGAAGAGAGATATGGGGAAGTGTGGGGAAGATATGGGAAACCGCACCACACCTCTCCCACACTTCTTTACACCCCCCACATCTCTCCTTACCTCTCCCCACATCCCCATACCTCTCCCCACATCTCCTCTCATACCTCAACACACTTCCCCACTAGGGTGGAGTGAAAAAAAAACGTTTTGTTCAAAATCAGTTTCCCCGGGGACAAAAAAGTTGACATTTGGTCTGAAAACATGTTTAAAATTGGTTTTGCATGGTTGCACGCTAAAATGGTCGTGCTACCTCCCTCTAGTGGTTTGTCAGACCCAAATTTTGCAAAATTTGTCATAACTTCTTAATTTCAAACTGTGGAAAGCTGAAAGTTACATCAAAAGTTGCAGAACACTCTAGTTTATATCTGCTCTAAAAGGACTTTTGCTTCAACTTTGGTCAGAAAAAGAGTTATTAGCAAAAAACACATTTTTATCAAATCTTTTCTTTTCAAACAGAAAGAAACGATCTTGTTATGATTGAAAAATGACGTAATGATTGCATGACGGCTGAAAACAAGTGCGCTACAAAACCCGCACGTGTTTTCAGCCGTCATGCAACGTCGCATGCAGAGCCGGATTAAGGGGGGGGGGGGGGGGGGAGGCTATAGCCCTGGGGTCCCCCGAGAAAGGGGTCCCCCCGATCAGTGATAATAAGTTTGTCAATGGCGTCCTCAAAAAAAAAGACCCCTTCGGTTTCAAACTTAATCAAATTAAGTATGAAAAGTTTAGATGGCCATTGAATCACTTCTGTATGTTATGATTTTTTGAAATTTTAGCAATTGATACCAGTAAGTGGCAGCCCTGCAAAAGTTTTAATACAGCGTTTCGGCGAAGCATTTTAAGGAGGGTTATTCTTTACACTAGTTTTGCTTCACATACTGCATATTTTTTCGCAGTTTTTTTGACCATTGCTCAGTGGCGTAGCCGGGGGAAGAGGGCCCCCCTTTTTTCCTTGTAAAGATATTCTTTAGAATGAAGACCGGTTCCTTGATGATTTGCCTAAATCCGGGTACAGCACCCCCCTAAATTTTTCGCTGGCCACGTCGCTGTCATTACTTATCCAGCTTGCAGAGTCTAAGCCGCGGAGGTGGTCCGGTGGATAAGCTTTGCTATTCGCTACTTTATTGATAGCCAGCCCATAAAGTATTGTAAGTGTATTACCACTACAGACGTTTATCGCTTCTTCTGTTGTTATAATGGTATAGCGAATATGTCATTATTTTAGCTGTAGCGTATAGCGAATATGCCATTATTTTTAGCTGTTTCTGCTAAAGTGCATTAGATTCATTTTTGCATGCCTTGGCAACCAGGAATTCATTTCAGATACTAAGGTTAAAAAATTTTCTGATCTTTGACTGCGAGATCACTTTGACAATGCGTTTTCCGCTATATACGCGCATCAATCTGAGCAACGTCGATTGTGGCATCATGAACATCACTATTCAAAATTTCTTTACATGTTCAATTTTCCAACTTTCGCAAACATACTCTGTGCCGCATTTCTGTTCTTAAAAGTGCAAATAGAACGTAGAGACGATAAGCACAAAACAGTCGTAGGGGCCTAGCGGGACTGCAAACTTGATCGATTTTTAGCGTAGTCAAATTCCAGTTCATTAGATATTTACAGTGCCGAAGCCACGGGGGTAGGGGGTTGGGGATTACAATCCCCCTCCTCCATTGAGCCTCAAATGACGTCTTACTTAGTTCTTTCTCTGATATTTATTTCGAAGCGCTCGATGCTTTGTCATTGATAATATGGTTTCGTAATTGTCATAATAACAAGAATTACGTAGCGTTGTTTTCTGAATTTTGTTCTTTGCCATTATACTTAATGCAGCAATGACGCAATTTTATTAGCAGGGTAGTGCCGCTCCTGTACATGCAACTGCCCTCGGCCCCTCAGACCTTCCGTAAAAAAACAGCGAAACGATTTCAAGCAAAAATGATGTACGTACTGACACTGTAGCTCAAAAAATAATTAAATCGCTAACATTTGAATATCGTTTTACCAGTTTCACCAGAAAGCATTCCTTTCACTTCCTTACAACAATCGTGCCTTAACTGCCTTTGCTATTTCTGGTTTAAAACATCTCTCTTAAATTTTGAGGCCATCTTTTGTTATTGTACAACCCAGGGGCGGATCCAAGGGGGATGTGGGGTATAATGCGTATGCATTCCCCCACCAGCCATTTTCAACAATGTTTGGGATGATTAAAATTTCTCCATAAATTCGAACCTCCTCATAACAATATGCCTTAGTCGGCTTAAGCACGCATAATCGAAACTGTGCGAACAGAATGCATCATACTTGGTGAAGCACTCAAAGTTAGGGGCCAAAAATATGACAAACTTTCCTTAAAAATTATTCAAAAAGCACTAGAATGGCCATTGCAGTATGCAAATTTTCAAAATTTTTCCGGGGGTGCATGCCTCCGGACGCCCTAGAGTCGTTTTTGTTACTTAGGCTAAGTTGCTTAAATTAAATCTGTCGAAAAAAACTGCGCTTGAAAATTGACGAAGATTAGTGCCCCCTCCCTGAAAAAAATTCTGAATACGCCGCAGACATGAAGCCATTTTCAAAAATCTTATTTACCCCCGTTTCCGGGTCTAAACATCTTCGCATTTAGTTAACATTGAAATTGATTCAAAAATACATCTACCCACCAAAACGTTTTGGATTCGCTTCTGTATACAACGTATGGTCAAATGTGATATCATTCTCAACCCCCCCTCATTGCAAAATCCTGGCTCCGCTAGTGGATCTTTACGAGTCAGAATTGTTGACTTTTTCAATTTTTTAAGCTCATCAGTATTATTTTCGATCAAGTTCAGCGAAACTTGATTTTTTTCAGTTCAAAAACTTTAAATTTTCAAATTCGAGTATTGCGAAAAATATCTTTCAGGTTTGATTGTGTAGCCTGATACGTAGGTTGGTGTATTTGAGAACAGCAAAAAGCAAAGCAAGGGGCCTGTTATGTAAATCATGCCTTTTAAGACAGCTGCTTACATGGGCGTGCCATCCTAGAAAAGATCGTTAAATGGCGTCCTCTAAAAAAATTCGATACTAACGTCAAAATCAGGTCTGCAAAAAAGCATCAGAGCCTCCCGGAAAATTAGCCCCGGGGCCCCCCTAAGCCTTAATAAGGCCCTGGTCGCATGTCACGTATTCCTCAAGTACAATCTTTTGGCATGAAGGATTCTGGAATGGGAACCACGGCTGTTAATGCAACAGTATAATTTGGGGTCGAGCTTACATTGCGCACTGAACGTTAGTCTTATATTTTCGCTTTGGTTTTATTGTTTTGCGATTACACGATGCTGAAGAGCATCAATTAATGTCGTTATTAGCGTCTGTTGTTATTGCCATAACACCATGCTGAGAAACTATATGTTTTCAATTCACGTGTGCTTTGTAATCTGTAAGTTACGACAAATGCAAAAGCGCAAGTATTTACACATTACTGCAAAACAGTGTTCACTGTCTGTTTCACGGGCGAACGAGTTTGGCAAAGACGGTTTTTGCAGGTTCTTGTAACTGTTATAGTTACAAACCACAAGCAAAAAATTCTTTTCAGGGATATATTCCCTTCAGTAAATGTCAGTTACACCAACTGCACTGATGAGACCTGAAAGCTTGAAACGTTGTTCACTGTTTGCGGCTACATGTTTTTCTTTTCTCACATTTTTCACCTGAATATTAGCATTGTTGTATTTTTTAAAAGATTTTTAACATTAAGGTTTACGAAATAGAGTGATTAAAATCAGTGACGTCCGATGGGGTTCGTGGTTGGTGAGGCACTGTTTATTTTAGCATCATATGTTACCAGCAGTTCTTATTCATAGTATTTAATAACAAATAAAAGTAGCGCCCTAAAAATCAAAATACAACTTCATGGAATGTTTTACATTTGTTTGTTATTTACAAAATCCATGTGTCCATCTTCTTGCACCATGATGTCTATCCATCACTTTTTCGTAGACGTATGTTTTTATTTTTCCGTTAACTCGTGAAGTCTCTCCATTTCGATGAAGATTGTTCCCAACTATGAAAGATGCCCTTCTTCGAAGCGATTTCCGAACGGTGCGAACAACATGCTGCATTAATGGGAACATTGAAAGAAAAGCTGTTGAAATTAAACCAAACGCAGAAACAGAAAAAGTCAAAAAATTTGAACGATATGTCTTGTAGTTTCAGCGCGCCAAGTTTTAAAAATTTCACTTGCATTTTTTGTCTCCCCTCGCGAAATAGGGTTAACATTTCTCTATTTTCGACACGTCGGAACTGTGAGGGCTCATGTTAATTCTCAGCGGTCTATTTTAAGCAAAACCAGGTTTTGATAAAAAGTCTAGCGATTTGGCTTTGAATGTAAGCGGTCGATTTCTCATACTTGGTACTTTTCTTCTCATACTTCTCACACTTTTCGTACATTTTTCATACTTCTTGGTACATTCTTAACTTCACAAAGTCATGTTTTAGTCCAAACATTATTATTTGCTGAAAACAAGAGACAGGGAAAACAGAAAGACAGTTTTTTAAATCACTACCACAGTACCAGTCTTTGCCTTCGTACCAATCCACTTGAAAGGTGCGGAGTTATTTCGTTTTGCACTGAGTTCTGCCGTAAAGACTGTAGATGGGCCTTCCTTTGTTTATGACCTAAGATTCAAATTAATGATTCAGTAAAAAGTCTGTCAAATTCGACACTAAGTCTTCATAATCATTTGAAGCCTGCCTCAAATCACGTTGAATTTAGCATTGGAACATGGAGACTAGAGAAAAAAGAAAAAAGCGCGCTCTAACAAGTTTATGTAAATTTTGCTCTAAAAGTGAGGCAAGCTCGTCACTGTCTCATGCTGCGTTACGCGTGTATGTGAGCGAAGAAAGCTCCGTGAATTCTCTGTGCGAATAACATCATAGAAACCACTGAAACAACGATGGGGTGTAGGTCTGTGGGAACATAAATGACAATAAAATAGCTGGCATCAACAGATATTTCAGGAGATAAAACCTAACTACTTAAAACAAAATAATTTATTTTAACACTTGAATTATTTATTTATTCGGCGATAAAATTATTGTTGCTTCGCCATGTTTTTTTAGATAGGTGAGGCAGTGCCTCATCTGCCTCCTCTGACCGCACGTCCCTGATTAAAATCAACGTAAAATGCACCTAGCGTTAAGTCAGTGAACAACTTAACGGAAGTTAATTTAGCTTATTAATTTCAGAAAGCATTTTAACGAATTAATTAGTTGATGAAAAAGTTAGCTTCGTTATTAACCATTTAACGAAATCACTCCCACTTATGATTTTCTGAGCACTAAAATGTAGGAGGAGCTTCAGGTTAATCAAGAGCGACCGAAGTGGATTTCAGTTTAAATTTTCAGGTTGATTGCGATTAATTTAATTCTATTTTGGTTTAGTTAGGCCTAACAACTTTTGAAGTCGTGAAAGCGATAAAACAAATATAATTACTTTTACCTGCACTTATACCTAATAAAGTTGCAACAAAAAAGTTAATTATGTGCGAAAAAGTTCGCATAAAAAATTCTAGCGTAACTAAAAATTAGAGCCGAATGCACCATGAGCGTTAGTTAACCTATGAATAATTAATTAACTTGGTTAAAATAATTTTGTATGAACCAACTCTAACGGCTTAGCTAAACTAGCCTACTCTCTTTACCGGTCCTAGCTAGAAAATTAACCCTTCGAGATAGTTGGGTTAATTTGAGCTGAGTAAAAAAAGTGCATCGTTTGTAGATCTTACTGCTAGTTGCAATGTTCATCACTGAAATAAGTAAGCACTTTTCCTTAGGCTCTGAAAGATTATTATTTCAACACCTGAAAATAAGCAAACACTAACGCTCATTCGCTTCATACTAACAAATGAATTGCGTCCTCCATGCTATGATTTTTTGCAGCGTAACTAAAATAATTACAGTAAAAGAAATTGACGAGTGTGAAAAGGAACGCGAACACTGAAAAATCACGTGACAGAAAAATGGCGTTGTTTTTACAACATTGTTTCAAATCTTACTGCAATCACCTCCACTAAATGCATAGCGTCTCTCAAAAGGAAAGCACAAAAACGAAACTCAATGAATCTTCGCACTCCTTAATAAATATTGTTGCTATAACTATCAACAAATTTATGACGTCCGAAGACCGACAAAGGAACTACAGTAGTGGGTTTTCACGAGATGCTGTTTGTTTGCACCGATACTACTGAATTCTCAATAGGACTAGGCAAAACACATTCACAATTTTCAAGAACACTGTATACAGCAACGTCACCGGTATCTTTTTCGGCCTGTGCAGGGCACTATTAGTTCCATTGGTTTCAACAGCAAAGATCACATGCATCTTTTTTTAGTAACATCAGTGCAATGATTTTGTCAAGTCAAGTTTATTTTACCAGAACGCTAGAATGAAGAGAGCAGGTCGGAAACGGCGGAAGACCCTTCGATCATCAGAGTCAACCGCACCTAGGGCAGCACTTGCATTATCGTACTGGTACAATGCACAAGAAATTAAACACAACTTTGAAAATACAGAAAGAAAGAATTTATACATCCACCAGGTAAAAAAACACGCACATCAAAAACTTATCAGACTATAAGATTAAGCTTACGATACAATTGACGCAGCTGCATCAAACGCATTCGCGATGTTGCGATGAATTTGAAATTTTTTTGATGAGTTAATGAATCAAAATTTCAATTTGCGAATTCAATTTTGTTCAGTCTGAAACATAACGAGATTGAATCAGGTTGTATTGCATTAAAATTGTTGTTCGAAAATTAAATTTAGGGTTAAAAAAAAAACAAGTCAGTCAATTTATTGGATTTATTTTGAGTTACATTCGATAGAGAATTACTTTTGAGCAAGCAGAGCTTCGGGGTTGGGAGCGAAATTTCGCGATGAAATAGGATTTACTCTGCCATCATCCAATATCGCATTTGCATAATTGCTTGTCTCAATGATCCCGGCATTCTCCGCAAGTAAATCATTCTTATTAAAGTTTTGATGCCTGACGAATACATGGCCAGGATTTACTCAAGAGATGATGCACCACTAAAATATTTGCGGATGTGAAAAAATATGCGCTGGTCAGAATGTTGGGTAGTGCACTTAAAGCAGTAGCCTTACTCAATAGAGTGTTACATTTTTTAGCGAATTTTGAATTCAAACTTGCCTGGGCATTTTTTAGGGTGAAAATCCGTACACTTTAACTTCTGCAAAATATTCCTTAATTTTTTCAATTCTTTGAAGTTCCACCTTTTGATTGAAATTTTGGGGGGTCTCGCGCCACCCATAAGCTGAAAAATCGCAACAACTTGAGAACCGCACATGCTAGAGTAAACACTTTGATATTAAAATTTGCAGAAACCCCATGTTCCTCTCTAAGATTTGAAGGAATACATAAGCCAACTGCAACAGAAAATGAGATAAAGCAAAATTTGTGATTTAACTACTTCACCGTTAGACATTCAAGACAGTATGCTTTCGAATGTTTTTTATCAAGTAAATGGCAAATTGAAATGTATTCATGGAACATGAAAAAGTCACTCATTGACTGCCTAGCCTCTCATTCGTTTGTAAGCTTGTATTTTACTGATGGTACCAATGCTGTTGCACACTTCCTTCCCCTCCACGACAGTGGACAATTTACCAACGAAACGTTCGCAAGTAAAGATTGTGATTGTCAATGGATCTCCAAAATCGCGCATTACAACACTGCAAGCAGGCAGCACATCTGCTTCTACCATAAAAAAACGATGGCTCCTATATCCACAACATTTCGTGAGTGTGGACCTGCAAGGGCAAAGATTGCTCCGTGCGAGAACAGTAGAAAGTGGAAAAGGAAGATTATCGCAAAAGACACTAACTGCAACGTAGGTGGGATGCAACCATGCTGTAGCATGTTTCAAAAAGCACTTTTTGATGGCTTCGCACGTGAGTGTTTGGTCTTGCTGATTGAAGAATAACAGAAGGTCCCTTAAAATATCGCATTTTCTGGGCCATCAAAAGCACGTGGCTTTAAATGAACCCTCAAAAACATCGGGGCATAAACACTTGCAACAAAATTTACGTTTCGTTCAAGGCGATTTCTTTTTTCAGCATCACACAACAGAGACGGTCGGTGTTCTTGAGAAAACTTGAACAAAGCCAATCTCAAATAACCTTATTGGTTGTGGTCATCCAACAGCCATCAAAAAGTGCTTTTTGAGACATTTGAAAAACACACACGAAATGTTGTGGATATAGGAGCCATCGTTCTTTCACGGTAGAAGCAGATGTGCTGCCTGCTTGCAGTGTTGTAATGCGCGATTTTGGAGATCCATTGACAATCACAATCTTTACTTGCGAACGTTTCGTTGGTAAATTGTCCACTGTCGTGGAGGGGAAGGAAGTGTGCAACAGCATTGGTACCATCAGTAAAATACAAGCTGACAAACGAATGAGAGGCTGGGTAGTCAATGAGTGACTTTTTCATGTTTGATGAATAAGTTTACATTTCAACTTGCAATTTACTTATAGCAGTGCTAGTTCGGTTTTCGCCAAAGGAAATCAGGAACTTGGTAACATCAACGATTGGTTAATTGCTAACAAACTATCACTTAATGCCAACAAAACCAAATGCGTTTGCTTCAAAACCGCGAGCTCTAAGTCTCCCTCTAGCGATCAATTTCTAACTATTAAAAACACGCCAATTGAAAGAGTTTCTTCTGTGCGCGTTTTAGGAACAATTGTCCATGAGAACTTATCATGGAAAATCACATGTTGATGTTAAAGAGTAAACTACGAGCTACCTTGGGAGCTGCAATGAGAGTGAAACCGTGCCTCAACAAAAGCGCTCTATTAATGATTTATCATTCATTATTCGCGAGTCACGTAAGATATTGCATCATAAACTGTTTTTTTGGTAATGCGATTATAAGTAGTCAACTCCAAAATATCTGTAAAAAATTTGCAAGAATGACCTTTAATCTTGAAGTAAGTAAAACGTTTTGCCACAGATGAAGGAAAACGGTTTGTTGACTACAGAGGATATTTTTAAACATGAAGTGGCGGTCTTTATGTTTAAATATCACAACCACTCCCTTCCACCAGCCTTTGATCATATTTTCCAATCCAAAACCTCTTCAATTATTGCTCGAAGAAATAGCCACTTAATTCCTACCTTCTGCCGAAAATTGAAGCAACACCTCTCGAGTGCCTATTAACTTGCGACCAGCCATTGCTGTGCCTCTGAGTGTAACCGCTCCACCCCTACTGTCAAATTACCCAGTTCCTTTATAGTTATTGACACACCTCCCCGCCCTTCTTCATCACATGCCTCGAACTGTTAACTGCTCTCTTCTTTGCTTTCAGGTCTTACCTTTGTAGAGTACTTCAGCGCTCCTCAGCAGCAAGCGTGCTATCCTGAATTGGTCTATTCTCTCCCTAGTTTTATTTTAGATCGTCTCAGCGCTCCTCAGCAGCAAACGTGCACATATGAATTGGTCTTCTGTCCCCTGGTATCTTCTCTGCACTTGGTCTTGGGAATTGATTTATAGGCTTATTGTCTGTTTTTTTTTGTTTTTTTTTTAAAGCTTACACATTGATTGAGATGGCAGGAGCTATCCGTGTCTAAATCCTCCAGGAGCCATTATTTCGTAATTATTATTTTTTTTCTTTTGTTTTTATTTTTTATCTTCATACATAAAAATTATATATAAGTTTATACAGTATATAAACACCGTGTAGTCCGTTTGTAGCCATAGTATATAAACACCGTGTAGTGCGTTTGTTGGCATGAAACACCGTGTAGTGCGTTTGTAGCCAAGAATAAATTTTATTTACAGTATATATATATAGATTTCTTTTTGCTTCTTATAGTAACTTAGGCTCCCTCCTTTCAGCTCTTGCCACCTTGGAGATCACATGCTACCCGAAACGGTTTAGCTCACGGGTTCCCAAATGATTGGACTCTTTATTGTACTGATTATTTTTAAGCCTGTGGTCTGACTGGGCAGGATTTCTTTTGGTAGGTTTCTTTGCCTGTCAGGTCTTCTGTGGTTGTCTTTGTCGAAGCAGTTCTAATAGTCCTCAGTGTACTAGTCCATCTTAACTCCTTTTTTTTTTGTCGAGCTGCTTGGAGGTCGAGTAACCATAGTAGACCACCTACTGTTATGTTTCCTACCCTTGCACCGCAACATAGCAGCGTTGGTAGCTGCGATGCTTCTGTTGTCTTTTTTGTCTGACCGTCGTTTTTTATTGCCTTTACGTTATTCTTTTATTTTTTTTCGAAATTTCTGCTCCCGACCTGGGTGTTGCAACCATGCCCACTCCTGTATTCTGTTAACTCCTCTTCTCCTACCTGCATGCCATAACGTTAATCGTTTTGTTGCCTCTTCCCTTTTGCTGTGCCGCGTTATATTTCCTTACTCTTATCGTATTCCTTTATTGTGTTGACGGTGCGGAAGTAAAAGACACTACTACTATTACTACTACTATAGCGATTTTTCAGTTTTCGGGTGGCGCGCGACTCCCCCAAAATTTCAATCAAAAAGTGAAACTTCAAAGAATTGAAAAAATTAAGGAATATTTTGCAGAAGTTAAAGTGTACGGATTTTCACCCTAAAACATGCCCAGGCAAGTTTGATATCAAAATTCGCCAAAAAATGTAACACCCTACTACTCAATAATGATTGAATGGACGGCAAAGAATCTTGCAATGAGTCAAGGGCAATTTTTTTCGTATCTATAGAGCTAATATTTTCATAAGTTTAATGACCGCGATAAAAATTAAAAAACACTATCATTACAGTTTGCCGCAGTATTATTACTAACTTGTTGTAGTGTATCTTGTTGTAGAGATAACTACCCGTACCCTGTCCACATGCCCAATTTAATTGACTTAAAGCCCTCAGGCTTTCTGCATCATAATTAAATTTTCGATGTCGTAATCACTTTTTCAATTATGACATCAAAATTCAATTATAATGCAGAAAGTTCCTGGGCTTTTGACCCACTTAAACTGGATATGTGGACAGGATAATTGTGAAACCACGTTCAAGCGCGTACGACATGCAACTTGGACGTAAATCATTGAGAACATAACTAAGAAACCCAAACTTGCACAAGAAATCAGTTAGTTTTTCGATAAATGTAGGCCTTCGTACAAGCATACGTAAGAGGAATACGCGTGAACTCACTCATCAACAGTCACAAGTAAATGCGTTTTTTCAGCGATAGATAAAATTATTGGTTGTTGGATTTCAAGACCGATTTTAAGACCAATTGTCGCAGTTACCTTAACACTCTGCAGTCTTTACTTGTTTGTTAAGATTTTGTATCATTTAAAGAAAAAGGCAGATTTTTGATTTTGACAAGGATATCCCGAATGATATAGAGATAAATTTCTTTCCATGAATTAAAAAAGGAGAAGGCAGAGTTACCGTCGTGGCTGTAAAATGTATCATAGGAACAACTGAGATCACAGGTCGATAAATTGTTGAGAAATCAAACGCAGTAAGCTCCATTCTCAATCGCAGAATTTGGTTGTCCATATTTGTTAGACGCTGCATTGATCAGTAACTAAGTTGAAATGATCGCAATTAAGTGCTTCCATTTTCTAAGTGCTTCAATTACCCCCTCTTTTCCTCCGAAAAATGCGCTTGTTCTGTAGTTGAATGGGTGCGGACATGAAGTGCAACCAGTTAGCCATTTTGTTTTAAGGTTGCACCAACAGCGAAATCTGAAGTAGCAGTTTTGACTGTAAATGGAATGTCTAGAATTGGTTGTAAAGTTGTTTCAGCAAGTTTGTTATTCTTAATTGCAAGGAGCAACGACAAGCGTTTATCTTGCATTAAATGCTAGTTACGTCCAAAAAATTAGGAACTTGCTTTGCATAGTAGCTGAACAAAACTTGAACTCTTTGCATTTCTTTTTGGTTTTGAGGTTCATTAATGAGCAAACATTTTTTCAAGGCCTGAATTTTTCAAGGCCTGAACAAGTTTGTTATTGTAAATGGAATGTCTAGAATTGGTTGTAAAGTTGTTTCAGCAAGTTTGTTATTCTTAATTGCAAGGAGCAACGACAAGCGTTTATCTTGCATTAAATGTTAGTTACGTCCAAAAAATTAGGAACTTGCTTTGCATAGTAGCTGAACAAAACTTGAACTCTTTGCATTTCTTTTTGGTTTTGAGGTTCATTAATGAGCAAACATTTTTTCACGGCCTGAACTGACAAAACCAAAACAAAGCATGTTGTAGAACTTGAGTTTATGCATGCGATCGTGGGTATAATTTCGTTCTGTTGTTTATCCATGCGACCCAAAACTCAGTCTACTTGAAAAAACAAAATTAGCAAAAGAGTGCTTTTGACTTGCCTTTCGAGTCTGGCTTTAAATCAAATTCAGGTTTGTAACTTTGCTGGTCAACCCGTTACTTATTCGACCACAAAGTTTTCTTTCCTTGTCAATCAAGCCCTGGCTAGCAAAAGAGCGCTATAACTCATAATAGCTTGTGAGAGTGTATTTTATCATCAGTGCAACGCTGGGCTATGTATTGTGCAAATTGACGAATGGCTCATGAAAGCTTCAGTTTATTTGAGTTTTGATTCAATATCTTCAATCAAACAAGAAATGATTGGTATTTTTTCGTTGCTGCTACTTTGTTCCGGCAGCAAATTGCTCTTCCTCAATTTCATCTCTTTTTTGAAGCAATCCAATATATGCTCTGTGCAGTTGATTAACACGAAGATAACACTCTGCCATTAACCGATAGCATCTGCCCACCCAAAATATTTCAATATTGGAGTTTTCGCAAATTTCCAAAGAAGTTTCAAGACTTGAAAGGGCATCTTCAAAATTTCCAAGGTTGACTTGGCACTGCGCAACAAAATAATAGCATTTTATCTGAAGATTGTTTTTAAACAGACTCGAAGAATGTTTAACGTGCTTAAGCGACATATAATACGAACCAATTGCTGCAGAAGACATATTAAGATTTCGTTCACAATCCCCTTGCAAAGCCAGCAAATATCCTAAATCATGATGCGAGACTGGCATGCTAATGTTGGCTTTTGAAAGACAGATTTTGATGTAGCGACGTCCTTCAACATACTGTTGGGTTTCGCACAAGCAATGTGCTTTTCTTCGCGCAATTTCCACCTGAGCTATAGGAAAAGATTTGTTTGATTGACTGTCGTTTTCAAGATCATTGTACATCTTCAAAGCTGTTTTAAATTCACAATTCCTGATGTATGCCCATGCAACGTAATAACGAATCACGATATCACTGTCACTACTGAATGGATCTATATTCTTTGATAGGATGTAGCGCTCCCATTCTGCAAAGAGCAGGTTACGTAAGTCAAGTGTAAGCAGCAAAGCAAACTTTCTGTAAAGCCTTAAACTATCAAAAAATAATAATTCGTCACTAAATCCTGACACAGTTATAGCATTTTGCAGATTTGCAGCTGTAAAAAAGGAATCTCCCAGGGACTGTTCTCCAATCAAATCACGTAGGTTTTTTACTACATTGCCGTCATAAGCATAAAAATGTCTTGTTCCTACGTAATCGCTTTGGCTTTCTTGTTGCATGTAAACTTTCAACCTGGTTTCACAGGCAACAGCAATTGCAAATGATAACGACTGGGCAGAAGTAGTGCATATCTTATGTTGCCTCAGCATTGTTTCTACAATATCAAAACAGGAATGTTTATCAATGGAATACAACCGACCAAGACCAGACACGAACAAAGTGGTGGTTCGATAAACAACACGTTTAATGTTCCAACTGTCAATAGTTCCCGAAACACAGTTTGAAACGGCGTCATAAGTTTTCAAGTCTTCATGGAGCTGTGCCATGATCTGCTGATAACAAGTTTCAGCATCACTTTGCAACACGATTTGTGACAGCAAATGAAACTGTTAGTAAACATCTTGGTCTCCAGAAACATAGCATGTTTTAGTGAGGATGTCTGCTAAATGGTAGCCATTTTTAATATCCTCATTTACTCGAAGGTAGTTGGCCATTTCACTAACAGGCTTAATCAACTCGGTTAACCATGGTTTGTTTTCAGTTGCTTGCATTCTTCCTAAGGGAAATTTGCATGCATGCAACATCATTCCATCAAAAGAAACTCCCCTTGTCGTATGACAATCGAAGAACCAGTCACCTCCTTTAACATTTGCATTGTTCAGCAATGGAACTGCTATACAAGGAATTATTGTTTCTCTTAAATTGACGATTATCAGTTGAAAGATAACAGTAAACCATCTGAAATATTCAAGAACTTCTTGATAATCTGTTCTAGATCGTATTCCTTCTTCTAGAACAATCACATGTTCGAAATCAGAATATGGTGTAATTTCTTGCCGTGCTAGTGAGCCCATTCCAACAACACAATATTGGCAGGGTGGGGATCCAATGATTTCGATGCAATTATCCGATATATATTTCATAATGTTGGTATAGTCTTTGGTTAGATGTTTTTGAATGGCTTTGATTACCAAAACTTTTTCTTTCTTTAACTCATCAAGAACATTTAACGGCAGTCCAACGGGTATGACTTTCAATTGTTTCAACTGATCTTTCAAATTTCTTCTCATCTCAGCAACTTTGTGTTGAACATTTTTAGAAAGGTTTAAAAGATCTGTGTCTTGCTGCTGTGCTCCAGCTAGTCGAAGAATTTTTGAGCACAAGTCTTTCAATCTTTCCTCGAACTCATGATTTCGTGGTTGTCTCGCCAAAGCAGCATTGTAAAACACAGCACTCCGAATCAAGCTTACTTTATCAGGGCTTTTTTTGCAATACAAATTGCCAAATTCATGCAAAATCCGAGCAGAATTGATGATGTCAATTTCTTTTCCATTTTCATCACAAATTGCTTTTAACATAACTGCAAGATCAAGCTCTTTGCTCATTTCATTTCCCATTTTTTCGCAAAAATGCTATGCAGAGCTTACAGCATAAACTTTTTCGTCATATAATCGTTACAATCGCAAAACATATGTTAGTCCAATCAGGTAAAAATATGAAAGAAATCAACAGCATATTGGGTGTGATCGCAACTTTACACGTGTCGCGGGGTATGCATTGCGTGTATTGATTTAATGATTTATAGGCAAAAGCTTTAAAAATAAAAAACAACTATTTTCGAAATGTTGGTAAATAAAGCCCAGGCTTGCTCATGCGAATGTACCTAAGTATAGCTTATGTTAAAGTGTCCAGTGTAGGCCTATTGTTTATGGATATTCAGATATAGTAGTCTAGTCTAAAAATGCGTTTACGTGCACCCTTGGGATATATTTTTCACGCACATAGCGATGTTCAGCATAGTCTGAAGTTTCCGGCTAGAGTGGTCCCCACCCCCAAATTCCGGTCTATTGACGTCACCACAAAACTGATGCTTCCGCATCACTGAGTGACATCCACTTATTCGACTGCTGTGTCGCTTATGGATTGGTTTTATGGCTGAAACGTGGGTCAAATTACAAGTAAGACTTGAGCAATCCACAGACGAAATAATGACGTAGTAAGTTGATGAAGTCATAATTTACGTAGTTAAATGTGGCAAAATTTCCAAAAAATTACGTTATAGGATGCATTTCAACTTTAATAACTTTTGCATTTAATGATGTAGAAATTTGAAAATATTTTTCATGAAAGTATATGTACTTTAACACCAGCTGTGCGAATTTCAAAAATTTGACTGATATTTTCTTGCAATTAGTATAAATTTAAAATGAAAGGCCTGTTTCGCATTATTTAATAAAGCTCAGTCTATTACACCATTAGCGATAATTGCAAAACAAAATTGTTTCTCTTTTGGAGCGTTGTCTCGCTGACACTTCTTTACTTGGTCATTGCGATATTTTAAAACAATGACGTCATGACTGATGACGTCATATTGCTAAAAACGTCAAATTTTCTCACGTGGAGATAACATGCAATAAAGTCAGTTTAACTACTATTTATGCAACAATCATGTGGGTTAGATCACGTGATAAACAATGACGTCACAATTTGATGACGTCATATCATTACAATGGCAATAATGCAAAATTTAAAATTGCTATTGGCGTACTGATTGATGAACATTAAATTATGCCAGCTTTATTTTCGTTTTGAATGGTGTCGTCGAAATCTTTCAAGTCAATAAACTTTTGGTCATAAGTTTTGAAAATCTTGATCATGTACGCAAAATAGAGTACTTTTAGTTTAGCCTACTTGACAAAACAGGTTTTATGTGCCGAATTCGTTGCGAATATTGGTCCTGAGTTTTCATCCATCATTGTTTACGTGGTACAAGTATTGGGAGCCTCACTACCGGAGACCATGGCTTCTTTCAAAAACGCGGACCTGAGGTTTTGCGTCATGGACATGTGGCATCACGTTGTCAAAGCCAAGGCGAATATCCAGGCAAATCGATTTTTTAGACTTCAACAACAAATTTATCACCTTTGACAGTTTTATCATGTTTCAATGCAAATAAAATAATTTTCATCTCTCTACGTCAAGTTAGCAAGCAATTTCACCATGCAGTTTTGCAAAGTTAGTGCGACGCATTTCATTTATTGTTACACGGTAAGTTTTCTCCAAAGTTCTCTGCAATTTGTCGGCAAAATGGCCAAGCCGTACCACGCATGAGCAACAGATCATTCGTGACGGGTTCGACTCTCGCTTGGTGCCGATCGCATTTGAAACTTATTTCTATGGTGGCTGTTGACTTAAAGAGCGAAAGGACATTTCTCCATTTCTTTTATGCATTATTTCATTTTCTGTCCAATGCTTCGTAAATAACCCTGATTACATATTATTTATGCATTTCAGCTTTAGCGTCAGCGGATCACCAAGGGTTATTGATGCACTGAGTTCTAAAAGCTTGAAATTAGGACAGTTTGCCGTTAATTAGTTTAGCAGTAATGGTCATTCCCGGAACGTACCTAAAAATTCTACTCGAGCGTACGCACCTTTCTCGCGCGAGGAGTTAAGCCCGAGTCACACGGCGCTAATTTACTAGCCGCTAATATTAGCTGCTAATATTATCTAGCTAATATTAGCTACTAAACATGGTCACACGAGGCGATCACGTGCATATTCGCTGCTAATATTATCCAGCTAATATTAGCTACAAAACATGGCCACACGAGGCGATTAATCAAAATTTTGAATGTTGCAAAAACAGCAAGTATGCCGAAAGGACAGCGGAAAGTCATAAACCGGTTAATACGGCTTGCATGCGCAGAAGCTGGACAGGCAACTGCTCTATTAAACCATACTAGCTTTGGCTTGTACACGTCATCTGTTCCACACCCGCTTTTTCTTGATTTTTTTATTTTATTCAGCTCGATCCTGTAGCAGTCTTTAATACTTTTTATTTTTATTTTTAAGGCTTCCTCGTCCGGAATTTGCAGCTCTGGACCAGCATGTTTATGCTCTTCGTATAATCTTTTAAAACTGTGCTCCCTGGCATTTTTCAAAAAAATAGTTTTCATTATTCGTGTCCCACAAAATTTCATATTTTTCGTAAATGTTCAAAAAATCAACTACCGCATTCCCATTTCATTTTAACCCTTGTTTTTTCGACATCTTTTTAGATTTTGTGTAGGATTGTACAGCAGAACGCAGAGAGTGCCATGACATGTGGATCTGATACATCCGGTATATCAATTTGTGATGTCATAACGCTTGCATTGTTTTTATCTTGCGAGTGCGGCCGAATTGGCTTGCTAGTAGCTAATAAAGTTGAACATTAGCGGCGAGTAAATTAGCTAGCGAGTGCTGCCAGCTAGTAGCGAATAACCGGTCACACTGAGCGAGTTGGCTAATTTATTAGCAGCTAGTGCATTAGCGGCTAATAAATTAGCTTCGTGTGACTCGGGCTTTAGTCAGTTAATGTCCTTTATTTCCGTGCCGTCAACACAAGAATAATATACAAAAATAACATACAATATATTTGGACAGCACAAGAAAAGGGAAGAAGCAACAAAGCGATAAACGTTGTAACATACAAGAGGAGAGTGGAAGGCCAAGAAAAGTAACATGAAAAACATGGTTGCAACACCCGACGATAGAGATTTATCAAATAAAGAAAAGGAATACACACACAACACACACACACGCATACAGTACAGTTAAATCATCTATCCTGCAGACCGATGTAAGTAGCAACAGTTCTCAAGTGGAGGAGCAATTGTGGGTAAATAGCAACCTCTTGAGGGTGCGAGAAGGGACTTCTTGCATGGGGTACAAGCTTTTTACTCAATCGAAGCTTAAATCAATAATACCAACCCATTATTACAAACGTTTCATTTGTTTGTTTACATTCTTACATACGTTTTGTTTATTTTAATTGATTGAATTCTTTGTTTAATTCTTCTTTTGGAACTTTTGCAACTATTAATATCAACTACAATGATAATTAATTTAAAAAACAATCAATTCAAATTAAGCAAGGGGTAAAAACACGATTTTCCTTCCGAAAGGGGTGCGAGATTCAAAATGAACTGAGAAACGCTGGTACATGGTACTGTATTTTATATTGCATCTATGAAATGTTTTACGAAAATAAAACGTGCAAACGTAGCCATTGGAAGGCTGTAGCAGTTGCTAGAGGCAACAGCAACCTTCTTGCTGGAACCTCAAAGGCCTTCCTTTGTCAAGTTCAAGATGTTTTAATCTACAATCTGGCTGCTTGCGTCATTATCCGCAATATTGCCTTTGAGTTTCCAGCAAGAAGGTTGTTGTTGCCTCTTGCAACTGCTACAGCCTACTGATGGCTGCTTTTGCACGTTATATTTTCTCGTAAAACATTCCATAGATGACAAAATACTGTATTCATACGTCCGCAGGATAGATAGATCTACTCCTCGTACGAGAAGGGTGCGCACGCTCGAGTAGGATTTTTTGCAACGTTCCGGGAATGACCTATACGTTTTTATTATTCGGAACGTCCGCAGGGTAGCTGCCTGTAATTTCTGTCTTTTGCTGGAAAAAAAATATCTCGATTACCTGGGCTCACCACGTTAGCGTGAATCTCACTCACTTATAGCTATTACATGGCTTAGGAAATCATATCTCTTCTGAAATCGCAAATAAACTGGAAATATATTTATTAATACTTAAAAATAGAGACATATTTCTAGGTTTAATAGAATGTGAATATGAATGCTTCAGAATTTGCGAATATCTTTCAAAAACCAATGCAACAAGATTTCTACGAAATTCTTCATCCTGATGCTAGAAATATTGCTCTACTGCAAATGTGTTTTTGTGACGAACTTTAAAGGATGGTTACTGCTAAACTAATTAACGGCAAACTGTCCTAATTTCAAGCTTTTAGAACTCAGTGCATCAATAACCCTTGGTGATCCGCTGACGCTAAAGCTGAAATGCATAAATAATATGTAATCAGGGTTATTTACGAAGCATTGGACAGAAAATGAAATAATGCATAAAAGAAATGGAGAAATGTCCTTTCGCTCTTTAAGTCAACAGCCACCATAGAAATAAGTTTCAAATGCGATCGGCACCAAGCGAGAGTCGAACCCGTCACGAATGATCTGTTGCTCATGCGTGGTACAGCTTGGCCATTTTGCCGACAAATTGTAGAGAACTTTGGAGAAAACTTACCGTGTAACAATAAATGAAATGCGTCGCACTAACTTTGCAAAACTGCATGGTGAAATTGCTTGCTAACTTGACGTAGAGAGATGAAAATTATTTTATTTGCATTAAAACATGATAAAACTATCAAAGGTGATAAATTTGTTGTTGAAGTCTAAAAAATCGATTTGCCTGGATATTCGCCTTGGCTTTGACAACGTGATGCCACATGTCCATGACGCAAAACCTCAGGTCCGCGTTTTTGAAAGAAGCCATGGTCTCCGGTAGTGAGGCTCCCAATACTTGTACCACGTAAACAATGATGGATGAAAACTCAGGACCAATATTCGCAACGAATTCGGCAAATAGAACCTGTTTTGTCAAGTAGGCTAAACTAAAAGTACTCTATTTTGCGTACATGATCAAGATTTTCAAAACTTATGACCAAAAGTTTATTGACTTGAAAGATTTCGACGACACCATTCAAAACGAAAATAAAGCTGGCATAATTTAATGTTCATCAATCAGTACGCCAATAGCAATTTTAAATTTTGCATTATTGCCATTGTAATGATATGACGTCATCAAATTGTGACGTCATTGTTTATCACGTGATCTAACCCACATGATTGTTGCATAAATAGTAGTTAAACTGACTTTATTGCATGTTATCTCCACGTGAGAAAATTTGACGTTTTTAGCAATATGACGTCATCAGTCATGACGTCAATGGACCGGAATTTGGGGTGGGGACCATTCTAGCCGGAAACTTCAGACTATGCTGAACATCACTATATGCGTGAAAAAATATATCCTTGGGGTGCACGTAAACGCATTTTTTGACTAGACTATGGGTGCCTACTAACGCTGCAGGGATACTTTGCATTTAACTATCTGCAATTGCAATTGGTTCGTTAGACTTAATTTTCATTAACTGTTTTGAGTGACGCTTGTAGTTGTTTTGAGGCGAGGAGCATAAGCCAACCTACATTGTATTTAAATCCTTAGTTTATGTTAAATCTTTAGGTCGAAATGTTTCGAAAATAATTTATTATGATGTTTCCACCTATCCTGTAATTGATTGCAAAAATACGGATACAAATAACGGACGTTATTTGTTATTAGATTCATTGTGACCGGTATTTCAAATTTTCAGATAAGTTGATCAGTAGACGCGAAATTATGTTCTTTTAATACTTAACTCTGAAGTTGCCTATAAACCGTACGATTTCAGTGAATTAGCTACATAATTTTTGGATTAAGCAGTTTGTAAATTTAGAGTATACAGTATTTAGTAATTAGTCAGAAACAATTATTATTTACCAACTTTTTCCGATCTTCCCGTGGGCCAATTTTTGAAAATTTGAGTTTTGAAAAAAAACTTGTTGAGTAAAAAATGTTAAATTTATAATCTCAAACTTTTGAAATTAGTAAGAAATAATACAAGACATTAGCTTTTCCGAAGCAATTTGCTCTGCAAGCCAAAAAGTTACTAACGAATGACTTTTGGCTTCTGATTCTTAACTGCCAATCTCGGTTGTCGTAAGTTAAAGAAATGAAATGAAGCAAGTACCGCCGCCGGTATCAAAAATCCTTCTGACACTCATAAAGCAAAACATCCCTTCGTGCTATTGCTCTTCCCTTATAAAATTTGTTTACGTCTACAAAAGAATTTTGATAAGGGTCAATGATACTCTACCATTTCAAACAGGACGATAGCACAAAAAACGTTGAAAAAAACTGCTCCGGATAAAGAATAAGCCTAGTTTTATTTTAGAAAAAATATTAGTTGATTAATTTATCTATTGTCAAAGGCGGATCTTTAATTTTTGAGAGAGAAGGGTAGGTTGAAGTCAAAAAATGCTTATTTTACAGTTTTCGATAGAGAAAAATTGAAGTAGGCCACCTATAATGCATGAAGATGTATGACTAACATTTTAAGAGGAGGCTAGAGCCCCTTAATTATCGTGGATCCAGCAATAATAGTAGACTAGAAACTGCTAAATTGTAGACTAAAAACTTTAACAAGGCTAGTAAACTTCGGGTGACTTATCTCGCATAAACTCGTTCTAACATATTTTTCATCACTTTTTTCAGCTAATAATGCAAATATGACTTTAAAAATCATCTCAAGTCGCAAAAAATGAGCATATTTAAAACTACGAAGCTGCAATCAAGGCAAGAACAAAATCGTTTTTTTTAACCTTACTTATTTAATTCAATAGTTTTACCACAACTTAACATGCGCAGCAAAAGTTAAATGCAGGAATATTAATACATACGTACGCAGCCTCCTTTACCAGTTTCATAAAGTTGCCATACACAAAGTTACACATGCCAAGTTGTAGCGAGGATACAGTGATACGACCATACGGTCTACAAGTCTACTGTCCTCCTCATTTCTACTGTCCTAATATCACATTGTGTTTGTTACTCCACAGTATCACAACTGCAAACGTGCGTTTTGGGCTGAATGCATTGACGTGCTCCAATCAATTTCATCGAATTGTATGTTTGTGACTCACATTACAGCATTTTGCCAAGCATCGTTACTTCCTTATTCATTTATTCTTAACCGGTTACAGCATACAAGAAGTTACAGAGTACGTGACAGACAACAACAGCGTTCGGGAATCGCACAAGCGCTTAGCGATTTTATAACGTCAGTCTGATATCAAAGTCCACACGGATTTCGTTTGATGCGACGTTGCGTCGGCGTGGAATGCACACCAACCACGACACGATCGTTTCCCTGGGAAACATATAGCGGCAATTGTACTGTACACTGCAAATAAAATTGGATAGAGCTCTTGGTAAAACTCCATTCAACCCAATTCATATTTGGGTAAAACACGTTTTACCCAAAATATTTTGGGCACAAATCGATATGCCCAAAACATAACTTAAATAATTTTTTTGGGCAAAAAAGATTTTGGGTAAACATGAAATTTTGTGGGCAAATACAATTTTTACCCAATTTTTTTGGGGGTAAACACATCTTCTACCCAATTGCGACTTTTTCGCTTTTGGGTAATGTTTTATACTTAACAAAATAATTTTGGGTATTTTTGAAAATTACCCAAACGTAAAAAATTTCGTTGCATTATTAAAAAATTTTACCCAACTTTGTATTGAACAAAAAAAAAATTTACTCAAACATCCAAGTTCGAAATTCAAAAAAATATTTAATGAATACGTAACTTTCACTGGTTTTTCCTTTGCTGTATGCAGCTGAAACCTATACCATATAGCGTTATGCAGGTGATGAAGGCAGCAGCAGCGTGATGCAACTTTTCCTCAGGGTCATAAGAGTCAAGCAACCACCCTTATACCGACGGATAAATCAAAATCTAAACAGTGGACTTTTATTGTTACTCAGATTTACGAAAACAAACAGCATTCATATGAATTCTCGATATACCCTGCTGCTGCTGCTTGGACTCCTGTAAGGTCAAAATTAATACATTTTGGAATAAAATGCAGTGAAGTTTCATCTAAAAACTGCGCATAAAGAAGGACTTTCTGTCTTTAAAATATCGTTTCAGATGTTGACATTTTGATAAATAATTGAGCGTTGCAGTTTCGAGGTGCTATAAAGGGGTAATCTTATAACTTTCTTTGCCCTGAAAGATTGGCTTGGACCGAACAGGCGTGTTTAGAAAACCTGCTATCACTTGTCCACCTTCCATATTTGAGTGGCGTAGCCAAGGATGGGAGGTACCGGGGCCAAGCCCCCTTAAATTTTACGAAAACAGAAAAAAAAACGATGTAAAAACTAGCACTCACTTTGCTTACATTAAGCTATACAGCATTAGTTATGAACCCCTTCAAATATTTTTTGGCGACGCCATTACGACTTGTCTATTTCCTGAAGGTGCGCGAATCCTGTTTGGTGCCTTTCCCAACTGAACAAGTAAACTAACTGACTTGTTTTTTGCACGGTTGTTTCAATGCTCGACGTCAAACAAAGAAGTTGAATCACAGATCTCGAGTCTTACTAAGCTATATTGGCTGTTAAAAGCTATTATCTGATATACTGTACGTGCATCTATTGGCCAATCAATTTAAAGTGATAGGCTCACCTATGCTGTGCAAGTAAAAAAAGTTTTAGTGGGTTGTGTGCACTAATTTTTTCTCTGGACAACAGCCCCGGATTAAAAAAAGGGAATTAATCTAACCTTATGTAGGCTCAGTATAAACGAGCAGTGTGGAGAACAAACCGACAAGCTCGCTTTTACTGTCGTCAGGAAAAGGCACTTGGTGCTTGGTGGAACTACTTTTTCTTTTTGATGCATAGATTGACCTAAATATTATTAGATACGCTGTTTTCAGATAGATCGATAGCTGAGCAAATGCGCGTACACTAAAGATTATAGGCTAAAACATTGACTCTTAGAAATTTAAGCAACGTAGTAAAAAATTTGCAAGAAGGATGGTTGAAACTGAAGAACTTGAACGTTATGGAAAAAAATATTAACAGCCATAATGTAATACAGTTCACAACAGTTCCAAAGATTTCATCTTTGTTTATAGAATTTCTTGGCCATTGCACAAACAAAAGTGATGTAGGCAGTAACGTTTAGGCCCCAGAAAGCGTTTTAGTAAAACGAAGTATGGAAATAAGTAACCAGATTATCGAAAAGCTCACTTGTGCAATATCTCCTTTAACATTCCCAACACTACCAGTACTAGTAGCGTATTTAGGGGGGCATTGGGCCATGCCCCCCCCCTTTTGACTCTGCCTTTTAGCAAAAAGAACAAAATTAATTGTGCCAAGTAACTGAAATATGCCATACTCTTTTGATGGTTTCTGTAGCTTATGGCTAGGGACGGATCTAGGGGGTAGGATGAGGGGTATGCATCCTCTACCCGCCATTTTCAAAGTTGTTTTGGATGTATACAATTTTTCCATAATTTCGAACCTCTTCGATAGCGATAAGCGTTACGCCTTGAGCACGCATAATTGAAAATGTGCGAACAAAATGCATTACATTTTGCGAAGCACTCAGATTAGGGTCAAACAATTTGAACAAAATTTGCCTAAAAATTATTCAAAACGCATTAAAATAACCATTACAGCATGTAAATTTTCAAAAATTTTCCGAGGGAACATGCTCCCGGACCCCCCTTGAGACTTTCTTGCTTCTCAATCAGCTTCAAATTTGTTTTGCCGCAAAAAATACTCTTGTAAAAAGTGTCGAAATTATGGCTTCCCTCTTTTAAAATTTCTCGCTAGCCACTGAATTAGCCTAGTCTCACGGCGCTAAAGAGAATAGATTACATTCGAAATACTTAACTATATACAGGTAATAGAATAGCAATCGCAATATATAGCTTTTTTTGCTAGCTTGAAAGCCATACTTTTGTGTGACAAATCATAGGCAATTCAAGATAAAATTGGACTACATTTGTTCATTTGCAGACAGTATTTTATTTTAATTTAAGAAAATATTTATTTGCGAAGAGCCTGTACACTGATCACTGCTTGCAACGAAAATAAAATCAAATTTTAAAAAATATTGGGTATAGAGTACCCAATATGACGTATTTTCAAAAATGCCACTAGTGAAATATTATTATGATTCTTTGTTTTATATACAAATCGGAACATGTACAGTAGTAGAACATCAAAATCGCTTCGTGTGAGATCCTCCGTATGAAATGCAATGGTAAGTATAGGCGTTAACTAGACCTTGTAGCATAACACACTGACTCATCCAGTACTCTGCAAATGAGCGATGATGGCAGCAAGAACAGTTTTTGGGTTTTCGTTGCCTAAAAACATTCGGGTAGAGAAAACCCAGTAAAATTAATTGGGCTCTTGACTTGGACTAAAGTAGCCCAACGCATAATGGTTAGTATTCAGTCAGTATACTCCATTTGGGTAATCTGCACCCAACTTAAAAAATTGGGTTTCTCAACGTTAATAACCAAAATGTTTACCCAAAAAAATACCCAATTTTATTTGCAGTGTAGGCTGATATTGATAACTAGTTGCTGAGCGCCACTAGTACCGGTAGCAAAGTCCTATCTTTTTCAATGAATAATACTGTTTTGAAAATGGGAAGGTTTTCTTCTTTTCGATCAATAGCTGTTCGCAAAACAAAATTATCAACGCAAAAACTAAATATTTCATTATATTCGCGGTATTACGCCAAAACTTTTAACGAGTGGCGCGGGCCTATCTCCGTGGCTCAGCGCCTGAGCAACATAGCTCCGAAAAAAACATCGCAGCAGTGGCGAACCGATTGCGACACCCCGTCCGGCCCGGGAATTGAACCTTAATCTTACCGCGTCCATAGCGATGTCTTTAATTACTGCACCAACTGGCTGGACTTCGACATTACATTCGTAAAAAGTAAGTTCATTTCTTTTATCCAAGTCAAGTTTGCTGCAGAGCTAAAATTCGGCGATTGCAAAAGGTCCAGAATAAAAAGTTAGCAAAACGTTACACTGCTAATAGGTTACTGTACCCCGAATCCCGCAAATTTATAATTTCGGTGACCTACATACCAAGGGTGGAAACCCACACCTAAACCTAAACCTGAAAACCCGGTTTTAAAGGGAATTTTGGAAACCCAAACTGAAACTGACACCTACGTAGCCAAAGTTTTGAAAACCTAAACCTGAACCAATACCGTTTTTTCTTGAAACGTCAAAACCGAAACTGAAACTAAAACCTGTTCAAAATTTTCTAAGGTTTTGGGTTTTAAAAATTGTCATGACCATCATTACCAGCACAGCTCCTTTAATGCTGAGCGTCACATAAAGAAGCTGTGAATACTAATTTTTGAGTCTTTGGTTTCACCGGACTCGGAATTATACCCAAGTCGACAACTTCTGAAGTAATTGCTCTCCTCACTCGGAAATCTGAACTGCAACTTATCATCGTAACAAAACAAAAATGCCAAGGAGTAGAGCATTTAAATAATTCGCATTAAAAATAAAACAGCTTTCTTGGATGAAACTTAAACCGAAACTGAAACCCAGAAACCGAAGCTGTACGTAAGCAAAACTGAAACCGAAACTGGAACCTATTTTGCAACAGTGGTGAAACCAAACCAAAACTGAAACCTGACATCTGGGTTTCAACACACCGAAACTGAAACTGACACCCTAACGCCAAGTAGCCAGGTTTCCACCCTTGCTACATACACAACCTTTCAGACTCTATAATTTATGAGTTAGCACCTAGTAATGGAAAAGTAAACGAAAATTCGTCAAGGTTAATTGAAACTTTCGTGAGTTTACGTACGATTTTTTTCGTATTTGCTTCAAGTTAAGCATAAAATTACTGGGCAAATTCATATTTTAATACAATGCAGGTGAAAATTTAAAACGTTAGTTTATTTCATTTCCTTGCAGTTCTCAAGTAAAAGATTTCAGCATTTTGTTGGAAAAACACTGTCGCTATATAAAACAACAAAGTTTAAAAGCCAAAATCACAAAAGATTATTTGACAAAATCAAGCCGAAGCACTTCCGACGCGTTAAAGACAACGACAAAATAGAACTCCGTTTTTCTTGGTTGGTGCGTCGTTCACAGCGAGTTTTTTGTTAGGCTGTCGTTTTTACCGCGTCGTTCGTTCGGTGTGAATTGACCGTCGTTGATACGCGTCGTTATCAGGTCGGCTGGGTCGAACGACGCCAGTGTGAATCTGGCTTAACAACCATTTTCCTCAATGCCAAGAATGAACTTCACTTTGAAAAAGAAGTAGCTGAGGCAATGACAAATGTAAAAATGTTTGCTAAAACTGTAGACAAATAGGCCTACGATGCAGTACTTTTTCAATTACAAAAACTTAAACGGTAATTTTTCAGCACCAAACATAGTCTATCTCATAAAGTTGAGAAAAATTGCGACTTTTAAATCAGCCAGCTCAATACTTTGTCCTTGGGCCACATACCGATTTTTTAACTTTTCAATTTTTGTCTCAAAACATTTTTGATGGCAGTGCGAAATACTGCTCACCGTGCATTAACACGTGCGTGGTGCCACTACCGCCAGAAAGGTATATGATGTGCGTAAAGCGCTGTATGCAGCTCAGATGATTATTGAGTGGTAAGAACGTCCGCCTCTGGAACTGCAGACTCGGGTTTGATTCCGAATCGCGCCAAACCAATGACCTTAAAATTGGTATTCACAGCTTCTCTGCTTGACACTCAGCATTAATGGGACTGTGTGAAGAACAAGCCGGAGAACAAGTCATTCGTTGATTTGCAAAGCTGGCGATCAGACGTATTTTTACGAACTGCTAATTTCTACCAGCTCGAGCACATAGTGTTCAGCAGGTAATTCTGTAAAGTGTTCAGCAGTAACTCTGTAACGGTTCAGCTGCAGTTTTTGAGTTTGTTCGTGCCTCTTCACCTTGACAACCGAAGAAAAACTTGACAAAATTCTCAAGCAACTGACTAAATTCGACGAAAGGTTTGATAATATTGAAAAAAACTCGATAAATTTCAAAAACGACTCGAAAAAGTTGAGAGTTCTTTCCATGAAAAGTTTCTCGAGTTAGATGACAGAATAGAAGCTAAAGTAGACCGCGATGAACTTAACGCCCTAAAATCGGAATTTGAAAGTTTTGCTGAATGTGACAGGATTGAAAGTCTCACAAAAAAGCTCTAAGATAAGCGCCTAAACATCCTAATTCATGGTCTAAATGAAACAGAAAATGAAGGGAAACAAAAGAAAATGCTAAAAAAATATTTGACGATTTTCTAAAAGAAGGCCTAAAAATTGAACCGAACCACGTTCATCCGATTGACATCCATCGCCTACCGCAGCGCCCTATCAACAAAAACCGCAAAAAAATAACCCTACCAGTAATTATTAGGCTTCCTGATGTATTTGAGAAGCACTTGATAATGAAGTTCTTTGGTAATCTCAAAATGCGAAACTAGAACTCAAGAAATCTATCAAAAAAGACTGCCCATATTTGTTTCGGACCACCTGCCTCAAGAATTTTAGAAGCACAAAAAGTCGTTACTGCCACCGTTCAAAAAAGCACGAAACGAAAGCAAAATACGTATTGGAAGGTGGTGGTAGATCAGGGGTCGGCAACGTTTTATTTCCAGCTAGCCAATTTGTAAAATTTAATGTCCAAATATATGGTTGCGTGCCGATAAAAAATTGCGTTATATAACGGCGTAAAAGACTTCCCGCGCTTGGCTATGCATTCTGCGACTTTGTAGCTACTTTCCGTACTTCGATATGTACTGCGAACGACTCTTTTAAAATGCTTCTTTGTTTTTCGTAACGAGAAACTTCCTTTTTAAAAATTCATTCTTCTTCAAATCATCTGTGAATAATTTTTCGCGTTTAGTTTCGAAATGACGTTTAATACTTGAGGTAGGCAAGCGACATTTTCACTGCAGAGTGTACAACATACTGCTCCGTCATTACGACAGACAAACCAAAAAACATCTGCAGTCCACAACTCTTGAAATTGTCTCGCATGTCGCATCTGGTTTTCACCTCTTGGCCGCAGACATCGCGATTAACTTCTGGGTTACCAACTGCAGAAAACGCAAACATATATAATAGCGACGTAATAATAGTAATGAAAAAATATTGATGACTAAACCATAAAACAAAACACAGCAAATTAACCACTTGTTTTGCCTGAATGTAACTTTTTTTATTATTTTAACATCAAAAAAAAGTTTTTGGAAATTTTTCACGACTGTAGTAAACCACGTCTCGTGCCGTAGTAAGCCACGTCTCGTGCCATGATTGGCACGCGTGCCATGGGTTTGCCGACCCCTGCGATAGATGGTCTTCACCGCCTATTAATTGACATTGTTAAGATCGAGCCAAATGTGTAATTTACTTCGACCGATATGGCGAAGTTTCTTGCTGCCTTGGCATATCTTGTTATGATGCTGATATTACAGTGCTTTATTGCTACCATTATTTCTTATTTCGCCAATAGTTTAATTGTGTATAGAGATGCACCTGTGTATAGAGTGTATAGAGATGCACTCAGTATAGAGTCGCCAATAGTTTAATTGTGTATGTATGCAAAAAATTATTGGCAAATTTTTTAGACAATTAGCTCATTTATTTCAACCGATTGCTATGAATCCGTTGACCGCCTCTAGTAATTTTTATTCGTATAAATACAAAGTTTTGGCGTAGTTATTTATCATAGTAACGCTATTATGACATATCTTAGTTTGCAATAATTACGTTTTGACTCTATTGAGCTGCTAATTATCTGTCTCAGCTTATGGTTTTTTTGGCACAGTGTGAGCAACCTTTGCAAACGATTATGGCGCCCACGACAGGTATGGATAGCTTAATTGCCTTCTATCAATCGAGTCAGGCCGCCAACCAAACTCCTTTTGTCAATAGTCCTGACGATTTGTGTGATAACATAATGAATAACTTAACTAGAGATATTAAGTCTTGTGAATATTTCAATTCTGACTTCAACCCCCGTGACAATACCAGTAACGACGCTCTGATACTTCTGCACATCAATGTTCGTTCTTTACACAAAAACTTGGACTCTCTCACTAAATACCTCAATTCTCTTTGTTTTCAACCGACGTCATATGCTTAATTGAAACTCGAATTAAAACCCAACCCCTTCTTAACATCTCTTTTTTTTTTCAAGCCACATAATTGAAGCCTAAGTTTTTATATTAGTGAAGTACATGTGAATCATGGAAGATGACCTAGCTGGGCAGCGAACCCGCGAAACTAGTTTCGCACCCCGATGCACCAACCACTCGGCCAACTCCATGTGCCCTTCTTAACATCTCCATAACTGGCAATAGCTTTGTTCACGTTGGTACGCCATGTAACGCCGGGGAAGTCGCAGCTTACATATCAAACAAACTTTGACATAACTTTTTACCCACGCAATATTCTGTGAATAACGCTGAATATTTATGGCTAGAAATTAGAGAACGTGATTCCAATTCTAAATATATATTAGCTGTAGTGTATTACCATCCCCATCAATGTTGTCTAGACGCTTCATCAAAGACTTCTCTGCTTGTCCCTTAAACTTGACCTCCTCCAACAAACCTTGCTACATTTTAGGCTATTTCAACATAAACATAAGCAAACCTAATCGATCACCCGCAGCCACCAAATATCTGAAGCATTTGCTTAGATGTGGTGCTTTGACAGTGATTACAAAACCCATTCGAGTAACAGATACATCTGCCACTATCATTGACCACATTATAACTAACGACACGAAACACCCCATCCTACCTGGTATTCTTTACAGTGACATTTCAGATCACTATCCGATATTTTGCAAAAGTAATAATTTCTGCTTCCGTGGTGGCAAGTCAATAACCAAATTGTTTTTTAAAGATAAATCAAATTTTAAAAGTGAATCATTTTGCCAGGATCTGGAACATAATCTGTACAATTTCAGTGATCAGTTCCCTATACCTAACACAGAAAATTTGGACGAAGCGTTTAACTAATTTACAGCGATGATTTACAAAACAATTGACACCCATGCTCCTCTCAAATGTTTATCACGCAAGCAAAGAAAACTAAAAAGTAAGCCGTGGCTTACCAAGGCCACATTATGTGTTTTCATACGAAAAAAACAACATCCATGATTAAATCGCATCTCATTGAAGGAGAATCGTTAAAAAAATCCTTTTTCAAAAGTTATTCCAACCGCTTAACCCAGATTGAAGCTCTCTCCAAACAGTTGTACTTTAAATCCGAATTAAACAAAAAAGAAAAAACGATCCCTATAAATTATGGAAAACTATTCGATCAACACTTCCTTCCAAATAAAACTTTTCACCTCCAGATCCAAATTCGATGATTGTCAAGGGTAAAGTTACACGCGAACAAAATTGCATCTCAAATTATTTTAACGATTATTTTTTATTCCATTATCAAAATCTGCCATTATCAAAATAATCAAAATTATCAATATTCCATTATCACAATTATCAAAATCTGCCACCTCTCATGAAAAACATAAATTCAAAGAATACACTGGACAACAAACTTTTTGAGAAGTGTGTTTATCATAAGACTATAACGATTTTTTATGTTTTTTGGTGCGCTGATTTCGAAAGTGATATTGAAAATTTCGTAGTGTCAATATAACAGCTGTTTGAAGTTATATGAATTTACGATTTCAAGTTTGTGTAATACAAAACTCATGGCTGTATAATTCGAAATATTACTCACAAAATTTAAAAAACTCACAAATAAGCAATTCAAAAGCACTGCAATGTCATTTGTTAAAAATGGACATTTTAATAACTTTTTCGCTTGTATGTGGTGTTGCATTTCCGCACCAAATTCCATACATAGTCTTTCATCATGGCTTCGTCCCATTTCCCTTGATAGCCCTTTTCCATCACTTGGATATCTTGGTGAAACCTTTAACCATGCTCTTCACTTACGTTTCACAAGTTGTCTCAAAAGTAATCCACGGGAGAATGCAAAACATGTTACTTTAAGAACATGCGGCAACCAAGCTTTTCATAACTTTTAATCAAATTTGACACCAAGATTGCATAGTCGTCTCTTCGATGTTTTCCTAGAAATCTTTCCACAATCATTCTAAAAGCTTGCCAAGCATTTCTTTCCAGATCAGACATTTGTCCTTGCAGCTCTTCAGATGCCAACATTCTTCTTATTTGTGGCCCCACAAATATACCTCCTTTGACTTTTGCCTCAGATATGCTCGGGAACATCTGTCCATAACGAAAGGCACGGCTTGTCGGTTTCAAGCTCTTCACAAACTGTTGGGCCATTCCGAGTTTGATATGCAATGGAGGAAGCAAAATTTTGCTCCTTTCTATAAGAGGTGAGTTTAAAACGTTGTGGAAGCCTGGTGTGAGATTTTTGCGAGGTAGCCAGTTTTTGACCACGTAGTGCTGCTCATCCGCTTTGCTATCCCACAAACAAAGAGAACAAGAATGTTCGTATAACCTGCTTGCAATCCCAAAAGCAATGCTATCATTTTGAAATCTCCACAAACGTCCCAATTATGATTATTGTATCGAAATAATTCAAGTAATATTTTTACGGATTCACGATCTTCCTTCATCCGAACAGAATGTGCTATTGAAATGGATGGATACACATTACCATTATGTAGAAGGACAGCTTTCAAACTTTACTTAGAACTGTCAATGAATAAACGCCAATCCGAAGCTGAGTACACAATTCCAATCTCCTGAAACAAGCCCTGTATGTTAGTACAATAACAAAGTGAAGGATGATCCGAATTCGAGGACATTGTATAGAAATTTGCAAAAGTCACATGCCGTTTCCTTGGCTTGGATATCTTGCATGAAAGAGCAAGCAAATTCCACTCCTTGAGGCGGGAAGAATGTATTTCTGTTTTTGCTTTTGTAAGACCTAAATCTCTAGATAAGTCATCTCATTTATCTTGATTCGGAAAATGAGAATCTTTGCCACAACATTAGTGTCAACCTCAAAATCAGCATCGTCATCCTCTGATGAGGTTGATGATATAACATGCGTTATTGGAGGTTGAGAAATGAGCAATTCTTCGCCATGGTTGACAGGCGCAATGGATGAAGGTATACTAGGATAAACAAACTTTTTCCTATCCTTTGTTTTTTGTATGTGGAAATGTCGACCATGCAAAAAAGCAGTTATCATGATGATTGGTGGGTTCTCTCCAGATTTGGAGAATCGCAAACGGCATACATTTACGACTTCCGCGCACCCATCCTTCTAATGTGGATCTGCAACTTCCACAGCCAAAATGTGGGGCCCAAGATTATTCTGGTCACCCATCTTCATGCCAAAATATGCCTCATAGGCTTTGAAGAATTTTGTTTCTGGTATTATTTTGTGCTTCATTTGCCGTGTATTGCTGTAGTAGCCACAAACGTAGCAGAAACTGTCAGAACTAATTTTGCAGGGTCTTTTTGGACTCATATTTACTGAAGAATCTAAAATATCAATAGCAGTAGATTTAAACGTCAAAATCGAATAAAATATAACATATTTCTAAACTGAGCAACTTCACTGTAGTAGGACTAACTTGCAATATGTCAAACAGTTAAACTAAGAACAACTGCAACCACATTCAACGATCCACCTAGAATAATAAACCTACTCTATCCTGCTGGCTGTTCTGGCACTGGACCAGTTCAGACATGTGCATTAGAAGCTCACCAAAATGGTGTCGAATCACGTGAAAGTGAATGACAATTTGCAAATTTACATCATCAACACCATTTAGAGAGTGATAAAAACAATAACAAAATGTCGTAAATGATATAACACAAGGTTGAAAAATACTGTAAATGTCACTCAATACTAAAGTTGTTTAATTATTTCGTACATTAAAAACTTCAATTTGTCGCAAATATTTTCAAAACCGTTGACACTACGCGAAAACTAACTTCAAAATCGGCATCAGCGACCCCCAAAACACAAAGAAACACTCAAAATAAGAGATATGCAAAAATTTGTTGCCTAGTGATATCTATCACATCGCATTTCCTCCTCCAAATATTTAAAAGCACCTAATCCCAGGGAAATAAATTTGTATGCCGCTATTTTTGTAATAATTTTCCCATTCCTCTCTGTAACCTTTTTGTCAAAAATTTCGACATTTCCAACCGTTTTACCAGATCCACCGCCCACAATCAGATGATTTTACGCATTTTTTTATATACCACTTCTAAAATGGAACGTTGTGGGAAGTATCAGAGTGTTAAAATCTGGAACTCTATTCCTCGTGAAATAAAAACGTCTTCCTTTAATATGTTTAAGAGCAAGTCCAAAAACTATTTATTGTTCTCTATGAATAATTTCGTTTAATTAATGATATGACACATATCGCAAAAAATTACGTAAATTTACTAATTTATTTTTTTCAAATTTTTTAGTTTTTCTCTCTCTTTTCAAACCAAGGGTGGCTGCTTGACTGAATGACCGTGAGGTCCTTCGCAGTCTTCCTGTCTCCGAAATGCTGTGCTACTTCTTCTGTTTTGAATTGTATTTATTATGTCCGCTTGTGTTTTGGTCACGAATAAACACATCTGAATGTGAGCCGGCAAGTTTGCTTGTTGACAGGGAAATACCAGTGAGCTTACGACTGATTCAGGTTTTGCAGGCGTGAGAAAAGATCAGTCTGTAAAATTGAATGTAGATTTGCCAACGTTTGCTTCTGTGGCAAGAGCGCGAGGCTCGTCACAGCTAAAAAGACCAAACTGTTTAAATTTTCAAACTAAAGATAACGTTAAAAGAATAGATTTATCAAAATTTTTGAAACACATTAGTTACCCCGTAACAAAACTAGTAGACAGCGCTGACATGAAATCTAAAAGCACTGATATTATCTGCAAAACGAGCGAATAAGTTTTGGAGCTGGAAGAAAAATTTAAAAATGTTTCATCGATTTATAACTTATGACTGTAGGAATCGGAAAATACTAATGAAATACTTGTGTGGGTTCCTATACCTTTAACTAACGAAGAAATCAAACTAAAAATTGAAAAAGAAGTTGGAAAAGTGGTTCAAGTTTTAGCGAAAAAACATAAAGATAGATTCTTATCAGGAATTTGCATAGTGGCTATACCTAAGACTATTCTTGAGCAAAATCCACTACCAAGCTATGTTTCAATCAATGGCAATGAATTGTACGTGACGTACACTGGCCAAACAGTAGTAGTAGCATCAGTGCCGGATTTAAGTAATGGAGTGACCTGGGGCCCAAGTTTGGTGGGGCCCCATCAGCGGCGCCTCCAGGATTTGACAAAGAGGGGGTCCACAACCGGGTATCTGGGGGTGAACCCACCAGCCTCCACAGGACAAGGGGGTGTGGGGGCGTAGCCCCAGCGGCCAGTCGCTAACGAATTTTTAAGGTTTTTACATAAAAAAACCACTGGTTTTAGCACACTTTTTTATTGAAAAAGGGCATGCAGTGAGTGCAGTCACTATGGATAATGCAAACATATTTTTGCAGCTTACCGACGGTATGTCTAAAAGCAGAAGCTTGGCTAAAATAAGTGAAATGAGGGTGCAACCATTATTAGTTTGAGAAATTATAGACCTTATTTCCGGGTCAACCATTATTAGTTTGAGAAATTATAGACCTTTTTTCCAGGTCAAAAGGGGGTACATGGCACCGTGCCCCCCTGCGTGCGCCTATGGGCCTCATTTTTGAAGGTGTAAAAATTAAATCGTTTATTTCAACAAAATGCTTTAAAGGTTAGGCTAGTCGTCAGTACAAGCAACAAAAGAAAACTATTATCAAAGGCTAACTACACCGGTGCACCTAGAGTAGCAATTTACACTGTTTCGACGCGCACTTACGCTCAGAATAAATACTTCGGGCGAATAGCATGCACACAAACTATGCTAAGCTACTATATAAATGCATAAACTAAAAATTATCAATAAAAATTATTAATCAAGTAACCCAAAGCAAAATTTAAATCTCTTTCGCTTAGGTTACAATTTGAAAAAGCGCCCTGCCACATTAGATAAAAGAAATTTATTGGCCTCTGCCTGAGTTTATTTATTTAGTATGAGTCAAGTGGGTCCCGAAACACTGTTCCCTGACCTAAACGAATGAAAAACTAAAACAGTCATTACAGAAAACTTTCAAACAGGTACTTTCCTCGTTTTTCTTGCTGCAAAGTTTTGGATGACGGCTGTAAAATCTAGCTCCCGTAGAATATCACACTCCATGCTCATGACAGTTACTGTAAGTGAACAAGTCTGCTTGGAGTCATGGATGAGCGTAACCTATTTTCAATTATTTGTAACTTGGAAAAGAAGCGTTCTCCAGTGCAGTTGGAGATCATTACAACAAGATGTAGTCGCAATGCTGTTTCCACATTTGGAAAAGTATCGTCCACCTCTTTTTTCTTTATTGACCGATACAAGAACATTTCCAAATTGAATTCGCTGCCTTGATGCTCATCTTGAAATACTTTAGCAAATTCGGCAAACTGAACAATTTCCTAATAAGGCTACACCTGTTTTTCCTTTTATGCCAACTAACACTATACTGTGACTTTATTCTGACCAATTGGCAGCAATCTACCTTCAAAACTAACTACGATAAATCTTTTAAAACGCTGATAAAATTCACTTTATATTGTTGGCCTATAGACCTAAACCTAAACGAACAAATTGGGCTACCATAAACAGAAAGTGAAATCACGACTAAACATGATTGTTATGTCAAGCTGATTGCGAAATTATCTCATGCCGACCTATTCCTGGCTTTTGTAGTAACGATGCGTATTGACCAATTCAGTTGGTTACAAGACAATATTATTATTTTGCCCAACACTGCACAAATGTACAAGTAACTTGTGGTGGATGGTGGGGGCCCCGGGCCCCTTGAGCCCTCCTAAATCCGGCCCTGAGTAGTGTCTTTTATTTTTGCATCGTCAAAATAAATAGAACACTGCAATATAGGAATTCAACTACAAACGGACGCAGAAAAGGAAAGAAGCAACAAAACGATTAACGTTGTAACGTGTCAGTGAGAATGAAACTTGAAGATAAAGGAATTAGTGTGCATGGTCGCAACACCCGATTAAACTAAGATATACCTTAGTTACCCTATAGGGTAAGAAAAGAAAAACCAAAAACCAAATGCAGATACAGTACAGTAACATGCAGATACAGCACTGTACGGCCAAGAAGCTTGAAATGTGCCAAGCAATATTCCAAAAAAAAACAAGATTTTCTACAATCGGAAAATCAACCAACCGATATTCCTCGCAGCAATTAAGAGCTTGAAACTGTGAGTGACTTCATTGATTGGTCGTGGTTCTTGCAGTAGTGACTCCACAAAACTAATAAATTTGAGTACGAGAAAACGCACCCATAGCACTTCTCATCTTGACGCGGTAGAATCATCACAGTCCAAAGATTCAATGCAGACGCAATCTTGTAGTCAGCTGAATCATCAAACGAATGAACAAAGGAGTATCTACCAACAAAACTTGATCGAAGAAACTTCAACTATGTTCTTTGGAAACATCGCCCATCGTAGATAATAGCAACCCTAGCTCACTGGAGAATTCTGTAAACTGGTGGCAAGTTGTGAGCCAGTTTCAATGTACAACGTGTAAAAGTGATATCTGGACAGATAAAAAGACGTTCAAGACAAGCTGCAAAGAATGTGGCGAAGAGCAGTATGTTGCTCGACCCTACTGTTCCGAGCCCACATCTTGCAAACGTTTCTTGGTGAACATTTAAGGTGCAATCACACTTACTGAGACGTTAAGACCTTTGAGACATTGTGCAGGTTTATCTGATTATGACAAAATCATGTCATAAAATCATGTCACAATAAAATAAATCAGCACAATGTCTCAAAGGTCTCAGTTAGTGTGATCGCACCTTAATAAACAGCCTGTGTTATGTTCGGATTGCAATTCAGACATGATCGTACTACTTTGTCGCGGACAATTTCAGCCTAGTTTGCAATTAGATAACAACATATAAGACTGTGTTACTTGCTCTAACTGTTCAGTGGCATGTACTCGTAACCGTAATAATTGTTTGCCGCCCAAAGGTTTGAGCTGGAAATGTCAAAACTTGAATTGCGCTCAATTCACCGGACACTGCAACTGCGGTAGGCTGACGTACCAAGATATTAGAAGTTAGTACTGTAAGTACAACTGCCCATGTGGTTATGAATTCGAACACGATATCGAAGCCTTAGTGGAAACCTACTTAATTTTTATTCTTTCTTTGTTATCTTTTGTATTATGTCGTGTGCAACAGCTAGTTTTAACGTAAATGGTTGAAGGCAAACTCTTAAACGAAAAACCATTTTTCATTATCCCAGACAAAAACAGCGGTATGATAAAATTTTATTACAAGAAACACACTCAACATCTGCTAATGATAAACAGTGAATATGTGAGTGGGGACGACATACTCTTTTTGCACACGACCCATGGGGAAAGTCATAGAAATGGTGAGGCTATCCTCTTCAATAAAAACTTAAAAGTTGTTTTCAGATCTAAATACTTAGTCTCTTTAAATAGACTTACTTTTCCTCACTGAAATTTATTCAAATCGAGAAGAAAAAAAAAATTTTTGCTTCAATATATGCACCTACCAAAGATGATCCAAAATTTTTTGATGATTTTTTTTTTCAACAATTTCAAATTTTTCCAATGTGACGTAATTTTAGCTGGGAATTGGAATGTAGTTCTAAATGACGGGCTAGACCAAGACAGGGGACTAATGCATGCTGACAAAGCATTAAAAGTAAGCTTGAATCGTGCATCAATGAATTTGACTTGATTGACATAATCCGTGAATTAAACCCAACACGAAAAACTCACACACTAGTCCAATCTCAACCGCATACAGCAACTAGATTGGATTTTTTTTGATTGTAAGAAATTTTCGTCACCATATAAAAAAATTAAATGTTGACGCAAGCGTGAAATCAGATCATAAAATTGTCACAATAGCCTTGAATTTGGAATCTGAAGAATGGGGTAGAGGATACTGGAAGCTAAACAGTGACATTTTATCACGTGATGACTATATATCAAAACTATCAAAAAAGTAATTAATGATTTTTTACTAACTAATCTTGATGGTCATGTGTCACCGCATATTTTTATGGGAATCCTTTGAATGTGTTATTGGAGGTGAAACGATTAAATATTGCTCTTTGAAAAAAAGAAACTTAATCAATTCAGAGAATCACTGGAAAGAAAATTGGCTATAATGGAATCACGTTTAATTAATTGTGACCCAATTAACAAAAACGCAGTACTACCTAGCATAAACATTAGGCCTACTCAAAATGATCTTGATAAGTTAGTTGAAAATAATGCTAAAGGGGCTGCCGTTAGAAGTACGGCACGATGGATGGAGTACCGTGAAAAGAATACCAAATATTTTCTGGGTCTAAAAAAACGAAATAGAGAAAAAAATCTACTAATAGTCTTAAAAATGCGCAAGGAAAAATACTTACTGAGCAGGTCAGTATATTGAAAGAACTTTTTTTTCTACGAGTCACTGTATCGCGAATATGAACATTACAGTGAAAAACAAACTTACGATTTCATCAAATCAGTTTCTCTTCCCACTATAGACGAAACTCAAAAAACACAATGTAAAACCCCTATAACCAGGGTTACCATTTCGTGCTTATTTCTAAGATTTGTGCTCATTTTCAAGGGCAATGTCTTAGAAAACGTGAATGTGCTTATTTCCAAGAAACGTGCTTATTTTTGAGGTACCGTGCTTATTTACGAATTTTTAGCGGAAAAACAGGACTTTGTTGCCGTGAAGACCTTTTTTTTTTTGTAGTCTTCACTAGTTTTTAGTGAATTCACAATAAAGAGCTAAATGCAGCGTGCTTATTTTTTGGTGTGGTCCGGTAGTAACCCTGCCTATAACATGTTCGACAGCTATTTCTCATCTTGCAAATAACAGATCACCGGGACCTGATAATTTTGCCATAGAGTTTTAAAACGTTTTTGGGACAAAATTAACCATATTTTCATGAAATGTTTACATTACTCCATTAGCACAAAGCAGCTGCGTAAATCTCAATATTAAGGAATAACAACACTGTTGCCAAAACCCAGAAAAGACATCTTATTTGCCTCCAATTACAAGCCTATTACCTTGCTTAACTGCGATTATCAGATAATTTCTAAAGTTATTAATAACAGAATAAGTCCTATCTTGCCTGCTCTGGTCAATAATGATTAAACTGGTTTCATTAAAGGTCGTCATATTGGAGATAATATTTGATTAATGTGCAATATCATTGGTTGTGCCAACTTCAAAAATATACCTGGAACTGTGTTATCAATTAATTTACGAAAAGCATTTAATTCATTAAATTAGTCCTTTATTTTTACCATGCTTAGAAATTTAGGTTTTGGAGATTTATATATCAACTTAATCCGGATAATGTACAAAGAGCCTAAGTGCTGCATTATTAACAATAATTTCTTGAGTTCTTATTTTGTTATCAAAAGAGGAATAAGACAAGGTGATACCTTATCTCCAACTATTTTCATTTGGTGTATAGAATACATGGCGCTTTTGCTTCGTCAGAGTTGTTTGTCCAAAGGGTTTATAATAGAGAAACATTCTTTTAAAGTATACCCTTGTTTGCTGATGACACCGTAATTTATTTAAATCAGGGGTGGGGAACCGGCAAAGCATAGCGGGCCGCATTGATTGCATGATACTTTCAGCGGGCCACATTCACTCTCAATTTGAAAATTTTGTCTTAAAAATACGCTATATTACGTCGCAAATTCATCAAGCATTCAAGCTAAGTTGTTTTTTTACCGCAAAAATCAGAGACTTTAGCGCGTTTTTTATGCCACGATAACAGCACGTAGTTGAATGTGAAGCAGATTTAAAGACATCTTAACGTTTTCTATTCTACGAGTTTGTTGTACATATAACAAAATTTTGATGCGGGCCACATTCAAAACTTAAGCGGGCCGCCAGTTCCCCACCCTTGATTTAAATGGTAATCCCTCTCAATTTAAACACGTATTTGATATTTTGCGTACTTTTAGTGACCAAACCGACTGCAAAGTTAATATGGGCAAAGTAAATCAAATTCCTTCCACTCTGGTTCAAGCAGAGGGAATGTTTTTAAGTCTTTTTTCCGCAGATGGGTTGTTATGACTAACAAATACCATTAAATACTTGGGCGTACACATCTCAACAAACCATTTTGACAACAATTCAATTATTTGCGAAAATTTTTTGCCAATTAATTATTAATAAAATGAAATCAATTGTAAATATATGGTCATCAAAAAAATTAACTTTATTAGGAAAAATTACTGTGCTAAAAATTCCCAAACTTGTCTACAAAGCTTTCAATTTACACGCAGTGTTACCCGATTCTATTGCAAACAAAATCAATCAAATATTGTGTAAAGTTATTTGGGGTTCAAAATGGGAAAAAATTGGACCATCTCAACTATGTCGTGATATTGAAGAGGGGGGAGCTAAAATGATTGATATGAGTAGGCTAATATATATTTGCTTTACGATTTAAAGGTTAAAATATTTGACAATAATTATTTGACAATATCTGCATGGAAGACGCTTGAAAATCTGTGCATCAAAGAAAACTTGAATTTTTGCATACTACGCTCAAACATTAAATTAACTAATATGCTAATGTTTGAGCGTAGTATGCAAAAAAATGAGTTAAATAAATAAGGTTATTTTCAAATTATATTGAACTGAAAATTTAACGGTAGTTGAGGGAGACTGCGAAGTGAGCTTGCGCTCTTCGAGTCAGCAGCCACCCGTTATATATGTCAAATGCGATTGGCTCCAGCCGCGAATCGAACCCGTCACGTAGGACTGTCACCTGCGCGTGGTACCGCTAGGCCACGTTGCTGACAATCAACTAATATGTTAGTGGCAGGAACGTGCCTCGCGACAAACAGCTCAGATGGACGAGTGGTAAGAGCGTCCGCCTCGGAATCTGTTGACTTGGGTTTGGTTCCAAGTCGGGTCAAACTAATGACTTTAAAATTGGTATTCACAACTTCCCTGCTTGACGCTCAGCATTAAAGGGACAGTGTGGAGAACAAGTCGGCAACTTTACGTATTGTGCCGTTGGGAAAGGCACATAGCGGGATTACCCATCTTGGAGTGTTAGACAGATGGCTGACAACTCCTAAGCGAGCTCGTATAGCGCATGGATTGTTTTCTCGTGATAGGAGGATAAATATGCAACTAAATACAAAAATACAATACTCCATGGTTACGTTGCTGACGTCGGCTCTCTGCTACCGGGAATGCATTTCCCCAGTCCCGCTTGGGTCAGGCTTAATCGCCTACGAACTGGCATTGGTCTATTTCGCTCAACAATGCTCAAATGGGGTACGGCTCTCTCACCGGTATGCGAGTGTGACGCAAATGAGCAGACTGCAGACCATCTAATAACATCTTGCCCCCCAAAAAAACTAAACCCATAGGAAGAAAAACTAATGCGTTGATTACTAAATTAGCTATTCTTCGTTTCACCCGTTCCGGTTAGTCGACCTTGAAAACAGTTGTTAATGTTTCAGAAATTCCTTTAGGTAACCAATTTTTGTGATTGAATAAAACGGTCAAGTATCAAAATATTCTTGTATGTTTATTAAACAATTTTTCAGGGCTGGGATTTTTGATTTTCAACAATTGCTCGATTCGGATGGAAACATAAAATCGTATAATGAATTATCGATAGATTTTGATTTAACCCCTAATAGGCACAGTTTTTTCAAAGCACGTTAAATTTCAGCTGTTCCATTGCCTGGCTACACGAAACACCAACTAACCAACAATTTTCATTGCTCAAAGAAAAAATTCAACAACGGATTACTTCGCTGGAGAAATCGAATAAAACTGTTTACACTTTTTTAAAAAACAAAAATAAAGTTCTACCAATTAAACAACAACAGAAATGGTACGAGGTCGTACAAATTTTACCGTCAAATGAAATAGGCCTCTTCTTTGGTCTAAGATATATAAAAACAACTCCTTTGCGACAAATGAGGTCAAATTGAAATCCTTTTAAATTAGATTAAATATAAAATCATTTGTGACAAATGTGCCACTGCATGGTTCAGAAATTGTTGATAGTAATTACTGAGTGCTTTGTCTGGAAGAACCGGAAACTATCATACACTTGTTTTGTAACTGTAAGTTTGTTGACATGTTTTGGTGTAATGTGTCAGAATGGCTTTCAGTGAAATTCTTTACAACTTTAATTTGGATAACAGACATAATTTGGATTTCAAAAAAACAACGGCATCTTTCAGCTTGTAAATGGATTACTTATGCACGCTAAATTTTTAATTTATCAATGTAAATACTCGTCTAAATGTAAACCCAATATGGCGCAATGTAACTCTATTCGAAAATCTGAATATTTCATAGCAAAAAACAAACATGACTTTGATACACATGATCGCAAATGGACGTTTTTACGCTAGAATGATAGTTTAATATTGCTTTGTGTTAAAGTTGTTTTTTAGTTTCATTGCAATAAATAAAAAAAAAAAAAAGAATTTCACTTAATGAATTTAACTTGAATCTAACTCTCTAAGCAAAATACTTTATATTGATTTAGGCCTATAAGCTTGTATCACTTTCTTAGCCTTGTAGATAGACTGGATAGACTTCGGTACAAGCCTTGATTGCTCAAAAAAAAGAAAAGAAAAAAAGTGAGCTTACGGCTACTTAACGGAACATATTGTTTCTGCATATATATCAGTGGCGACTCTAGCTTTTTATGGCTACTCGGGCTTGACATAAACAGTGTTAAAAAAACGATAAAAAAAGCAATAAAATAGCAACTTACACAACAGTTAAATCGTTGCAAAATACTTTCATTCATACATAAAGTTTAATCTTCTTAATTTGATGGCAAACTCATACTGAGTTTGTTGTGTAGCTCTTTGTTATCAGCTATTCATTGTGAGCCACAGAGGAACAGACATTTATGACCAAACAAAAAGCCTGCATTTACTACATGGCAGCATGATGGCAGGCGTTTTACGAAATCTTTTTTCTATTCCTCTCTCCAATTGTAGCTCAGGCTATTCTTCGAGGGCCCGAGTTCCACAAACAAGTTAGGAAAGAATTGTGTGAAACAACGTTACAAACGTTTGCATTGTCTGACTCAGGCAAATGCGATCGAGCCCGAGTAAGATGTAATAAGGAAAAAGGCTTTTGTCTCGTTTGTCTCTTTCTTTTCTCCGCAATGCGGCTCGGGCTATTTTCCTCTAGCCAGAGCTTATGGCTAGACAAATCGTTGAGCGAAAAACGCAACTGCCACCGCACACTTCGTTGCTTTTTACGATGACTGTTTCTTTCAACGAACTTGATACGAATTAAGTTAAAAAAAGCTTTAAGCTTACTTTTTAAAATTTAAATAATAACAAGCCTTCCATCGTTTCGTAACTTAGGCTCAGCCCGAGTGCCGGAGTCGCCTTTGCATCATTTTGTAACTCGGGCTCAGCCCGAGTAGCCCGAGTGCCGGAATCGCCACTGATATATATTATATATACATATAGAAAATATCCTATATAATACACTGGACTAAATGTGACTTAATTTGGCCAAAAAAACATGAGGAAAAACCTCAATTATTTTTTTCCCAACGGCGCCTCATGATACTGTCTCTTTCAAGTCCCTTCTACGCAGCTTATTTTAAGCGCTTGAGCAGCTTCATCCTTCTTACTTTTGGCTATAAGCGAGAAAGCCGGTTGCTCCGCAGGAGATGATAAAGAAAACAAGATTGACGTCGAAGAGACTGGGTTTGGAAGCTTAAACGTTTAAAATGTAAGCTTAGTGTAGACCAGGTTTTAATGCTGAAAATCAAGCAGAGAAAAAGATCTGCTGGGGACGTTAAAATCTGCAAAGAAGCATGAAGCCCTTGAAAAATTAGCCCGGGCCTCCCCAAAGTCCTAAAAGGTCCGTAGAAGGAAAATGTTAGTACCATTTTAAGTCTTTGGTTCGATCTGACTCGAAATCAAAGCCCGGTTCAATTCCTCCAGAGGCAAACGCTATCCAATCGGCCATCCAATCGATGTTTGGAGAATTATTCAACTGCTGCACAGTTGCGGCTCATGGTTGCAATAAACTAGATGAGTGTAACGATATAACTGTTTACTATGTTTTGTTTTAAATACTTTGTCTACTGCAGTAGGTTCTAGACCAGTGCTCCGCAACCTTTTCTTACTCACGACACACTAAAACCATGACCAAATTTTTGCGGCACACTTCAGCAAAAAAGCGTAGAAAATTTACACATCAAATCACTGTAACTACAGTTTAATGGGATCAGCAGTTCAATGGGATGCTTGGGGTTGTCGTAACGAGCTCAATCGCTGCATGTTGGGCTCTATATTTGAAATGGCAACTCGAAGTTCCCGATCAATTTCTTTCAAGCATGATCGTTTGTCATTTTTGATCAACACCAACGTCAAAAAACTTTGTTCACACAAATATGTGGTGCAGAACTGGAGAAGAATTTCGAGAGCTTTTTCCGAAATTTGCCTATATTCTTTTCCAACAGCTATCCAAAATTCATCGAGAGTAATATCACGGAATTTCAATCGCAGTGTTCTGTCATTTCGTAGTTCAAGAAAGTTTTCTTTAATAGGCAATGATAATTTTTGCGTTGAAATTTCAGCATCAACAGAAAAAGGATTTCGGATCCAATCATATTGTTACGAGTTAATTGCAAAAAAATAATGGTCATACTTTTGATGTAACAAAGCCAAATGCTTTGTTACATCAAATCCGTAAGAAAATTGCAGCAGTGGGCAACTGGGCGTTGGCAGTCGCAGGACTTGACGCAAACGTGATCGCATTGGTCGTGGCTTATCGCAACGAGCTCAGTGTGCAGCCGCCTTAACGTTGTTCAAGGTTGCTCGCACTTCAAAATTAAGCAAAGTTAGTTGTAATATCAGCTTCCAGCTTGCGTGAGAAGAAAAATCAAACAAAAGCGGTTTCCTGAGGTTAGTCAAAGGTTAGCACAACGGGTCGACGCGTCGAGTGAAAGCTGGAATTTTTTACGTTTATACTTCCAAGACTAAGTGAATAATTCGTAATTGGCAATAAAACGCTCCTTATCATCAAGAATGCGGGGAAATCTAGATACATTCAAGAAAAAGGTTCGATTGCTAACAACAATAATCTGTTGTACAACGTGCGGGTCTCTTGGTAGTTATGCAATACGAGAAAAATGTGGAGATTAATTAAAGTGATGATAATCCTAACGCTACTTAGCGAAACTTCAAAAAGATCTTTTGAGATAGATCGGGGCAATTCTGAAATAAATCGGGAACCCATATACATTCTTTTCATTATTTTTTCAGTTTAGTGGTTCAAAATATAATTATTCCGCGGCACACCTAGGATCGCCTCGCGGCACACTAGTGTGCCGCGGCACACTGGTTGCGGAGCACTGTTCTAGACCGATGCGTTGTTTTCCGAAGTTTTATTCTTGGGATTGTTTCGTAAGGTTGCATTATGAAGTCATAATTGTCTACTGACGTAATTTTTCCGTGAATATTTTGGACAGATCTTTCCGTTACGTAATTTCACGGAGTTAAAATTTGCGCTTGTGACGTCACAATCGTATTTACTATAGTTTGGAGTGAATTTTTACATGTCATATGATTTCTCTTGACGTCACAATTGTGTTTACTGTGGTTTGGTGTGAGTTTTTGCATGTCATGTGATTTCTCTTCTTGTTTTTTTTGAGAATGTCGTAGAACGTTCTCGAGCTTGAGTTTACAGTATAAATAGGCGTAAATTTCCGAGCGTATTCATTCGAGTGTAGATTTAGTGTGCGCAGAGTAAGCAATATTGTTGTATGCTGAAGGGTATAGCCCTTGTTGTATGGTGTTACTGAAGTGAGCAGTGGTGCTTGTGGTTATTGAAAAGTAGTACTGTGAGTACCGTAGCTAAGTGAGTTAAGTTGGATTGATTATTGTATTTATTTGGTGAAGAAGGTCTTGGTTTTTTTGTGAGGTCAGGTCTAAAAACGAATGAATTCCTACGGTTTGTCACACATTTTTTATCAACCGTTGTGTCAGCAAAGTAATACCATTTCCTATTTCGCGACAATATGGTTTCGGATATTTCGGATATCGACAATATGGTTTCGGATATCGCCACCGTTGCGACGCTTCTTCGGAGCTGTGTAGCCCAGGCGCTAAGCCGCGGAGATGGGCCCCGCAACTCGTTACACGCTTCGGCGTATTACGGCGAGTATAATGAAGATTTGATTTTGATTTTGATGGTTTCGGATCTTTTGCTGCATTCGTCGGTTATGGATTGCTGTAACACGCTTGGAACTCATTGCGCCCAAAAGTAGAATTCTGATTCTTCTGCTGCCTTAGTACTTAGACTACAGAAAACTCTGAAGTTTGCAATCATATTCGTTCGTTGAAACCTCTCATTTGAAAATCGTACCTGAAACGACTGCTTCGTAAATACTGTGCAATATTTAATAAATGAGGCAAAGCTGTTGTTAGGGGTAGATATGAGAATCAACCCCCCGAAATGTTTGACCATTACGCGGAGGGGGAGCAATTGCTGGAAGAGCTATTCACGCAATGTCCACCACAGACCTTTTCGAGGACCGTCCAGAAGAACATTTTTTAGGTTTGTGATACTCATCAAGTGGGTGTAGACAAGACGACAAAGAAAAAAAGAAAATATAGAAAATCGAAATTTCAAAACTAGGAATTTTTAACACATGAAAAAACAAAACAATATGTAAAACAAAGTTCCTTTGCAGTATTGGTCGTCTCAAGTTTGAAGGTTATTTGTTTTTTAGCACTTTTTTTTGATGCTTGGAGGTGAAAAGTTTTAGAGAGCTCAGTAAAGTTATGTAGTATTGTCAAAGCTTTTCGTCTTACATTCTTTAAGCGAAGTCGTCAGAATTGTAAAAAAAACAAAATACAACATTACCAGAGAAAGAAAGAAAAACAAAGCGGGAAGCACGCTGATTGGCTTGAGCCCATCAATGATGCTGATTGGCTAAGTGTGCTGAAGAATTGAGGAACATATTAGCATCTATGACTGATTTTGAAACTGTAGAGTAGACCTATTCACTTTGCCTACACACGTTGGTTTAGTTCAGTCATTTTGACATTTATTGGTGGCTCCCAAAGGCGTTGGAAAGTGGGGGCTGAGAGGGGCTAAAGCACCCCCTATTCTTTTTCAGCTCCCCATAGAAATTTTGAGTCCCCCTTCAGCTCCCTCTTTCAAAAATTTATAACTACAGTACACCCTGCTGCACTTCAACGATGGCTTAAGGCGTCACTTGTTATTCGTTTCTTTTCTTCATTGACCCCATCAAACCAACGTACTAACTTTTGCAACTGTGACAAAAGTGAACAAAATCGCAAAAACTGTTGGATTTCCTGGTACCTTCGTGCACAAAGCTTTTAGAGCAGTGATTCCCCACCTTTTTCATATGGCGGCACACTATTAAACCATTTAAATTTTCGCGGCGCACCCATCATAAAAGATGCATATTGATTACTCAATAATTAATAATATTAAACGTAATTATTGTATCACTGCATTACTTCGCGACACACCAGGGTACATGTTGCGGCGCACCAGTGTGCCGCGGCACAGCGGTTGGGAACCACTGTTTTAGAGCATTGCTATGATGTCACAGTAAAATTTTCTCCAATTTTAGTAGAAACGTTTGGGCTAATAACAGCAAAACAACAAAATATCAAATTAGAATTAGCTACCTTATCCTAGTAGCAGTGGCGTTGCAAAAAATTTTAAAAGGAGGTGTGGGGCCATAATTTCCATAAAATTTTCAAACGTATTATCTTTCGGCAGAACAAATTTGAAGCTTATTGAAAAGCAAGAAAAGCTCGAGAGGGGTCCGGGGGCATGCTCCCCCGGAAAATGTTTGAACATTTATATGTTGCGAATGGCTATTTTAGCGCTTTTTGAATAATTTTCAGGCAAAGTTGGTTTAAATTTTTGACTTTAATTTTGAGTGCTTCGCCAAATTAAGATCCTAAGCAAGCTTGTACAACGCACTGATCGCTTACTCGTGAAAGGAGGATGAAAATGCAATTAAATACAAAAAAATATGATGCATTTTGTTCGCACATTTTTGATTATGCGTGCTTAAGGCGTAAGGCTGATCGCTATCGAAGAGGTTCGAAACTACAGAAAATTTTATGCATTAAAAACATTTTTGAAAATGGCTGGTGGGAGGGTGCATACCTCTCATCCTAGTCCTACCCCCCTGGATCTGCCTCTGACTATAAGCTACAGAAACCATGAAAAGAGTCTAGCATGCTTCAGTCACCTGGCACCATTAGTTTTTTTCTTTTTTATTAAAAGGCAGAGTAAAAAAGGGGGGGGTGGCACAATGTCTCCTCCCTGAATACGCTCCTGCCTAGGATCCTGAGACTAGGAGCTTGTGAACAGATAATAAGTTCATTTAAAAGAGGTTAACATGTTTACAAACGTCGATCTGGCTATTGTGTACTATGCTAGCTACAGGAAAGCTTGAGTTCATCAAGCTGTCTTCAAGTGACTTTTACTGAAGTTAAGTGGGTGGTACGCATGACGTATGTTTCCATAACAAGGATGGGGATCTGGGGGGCGAAGCCCCCCAGACGTTGGTATGGTACCACATATTTAAGCCCCTCCTACTTGAAAGTACTTCCAACGCCCCTGACTGGCTCCAGTTTATGAAGCTTGCAGACTGATATCGCAGTACGAGCAGCAATAATGTTGCCATATCAAAAGCAGATTATGTCGCAAAAGAAAAAGTAAAGTTTTGCTTGCAACCGAGAAATAACCTGACAACATTATCAAATGAATGTGACTACCAACTTCGATCAGACTATTGCGACGTTTTTGTTGCCACGCACTACGTCAGTGCGTGCAGCGTTGTTTTGTAGACAATCGAGTGTTTTGCGCACCACACGAGGTTTTGTTATACAGTACTACCGTATTGTACTGAAGGCTTTGTTAAACTTAGAAAGCATCGTTGCTTTTACAGCAGGCGCGAAGGTTCAAATATTTAGATTATTACTTTCAAAAGTTTAAACAGACAAAATGTTCAATGATGCGGTTAGAGTGAGTAAACAGGCAAGTTCGTCACGAATCATTTGAAGTGGGCTGTACGTAAGCTACGCTCGTTATAACAGGTAGCAGCTGCAGTTGCGGTTAAAAAGCGAACTATAATTCAAAACATCGATTTTGAAATACTGAGGCAAGTTATTCAGTAAACTTTGAAGAAAAAAGAGGAACTTAGTTCCAATAACATGGGATTGAAATTCTTAGCATTTTTACCGTTTTCTAGTAAGCACAATGAGGAGCTTAGCAAAAACAGTTGCCCAGTTCCAATATTTTATTCAGCTTTAATAGTTTCCTTTTATAGGCTATGTAGCAAATGCAAAACTTAATGTCCGGCAAAGCGGAAACATTGTAAGCCAAAAGCGAAAACATGACTTGCATAGTGGAAAATTTCTATGTAATAGTTTAGAATTAGATTACCTTAAATTGTGCTTTTGCACGTTGAGTGTTGATGTGCTTTGATGCAGTCTTGCTTAATATGCTTAAATAGCAGCCCAGTGCGTACACAAAGGCGTTTAAAAAAGTAACGCCTAAAAATGTTCCATAAGGATTATTTTTCTGGAGGAGGAGACATGCCTTCAATGCAGCGAAAAAATTCCCAAAATGATGCAGAAAGGGATGTATCCGGACAGGGCCGGGTTTAGTCAGTAAGAGATTCCGTTTTCATTCTCCTTTTGTGATCGATCTCTAGAAAAAAGTTTTTATGCGCGGTGTTTTTTTGAGGCGTGTAGAGGAACCAAAATGGTTTCTCAAAATTCGCCAGTGGTCTCTCAAAATCTGCAAATTTTTGTTGAAACGATTGTTCACTGCAGTTTCAACTACAAATTAAAAAATCGGTGGTTTTTTAAGAATTGCTAGTTTCTCAAGCCAAACCTTAAAAAAACATTGTTCATGCGTACAAACAAACGCAAGCAAAAGCTAGGGCGGTGAAATTTTTGCAATGTCGGTATTGATGTCGGTATTGATTAAAGTAATAAAATTAAAATGAAAGTGAACTTTATATTTCCAGCGGTCAAATATTGAGCGTAGATGGGCACAAAATCGCGAAAAATAAAATCAACTTTTCACTACGAAAAATGTGAAAATTTTTGGGGTGTCATACAATAACTCGCTAATACTGTTTTCTGTTTGGATTTTTGAACAAAATCATGCTGAGACACTGTAAGATTTAGGAATTATAGGACCAAAAAGCGACTCGAAGTAATAGCACGTTATGGAATTTACAGTAAATAAGCAAAAACTTGATTGAGCAAGTGAAATAAATTGAAATAACATTTTAAGATTTCATGTTTTACGGAAATAGAACTGAATAAACTTAGGTTGAGAGTTATTTAAAACAATAATTACAGTAACAATTTATCAACCTTGGTGATTCTCCGTTTGCTTAGGACCTAAAATCGATTAATTTAACCAAAATTTTTTAAAACTTACTTGCGGGTGCTGCGTAAGTATTATTCACTTCACGAAAATCATGAACCTTGGTAGCGCTTGTAATTTGAAACCTTCTATTATTTATTATCCTTATGATTCGCTTTATTGTCCCGTCGCATGAAAAAACGTTTCGAAATGGTGTTTACATAAGCAGGTTTATAACCGCGCATTATTTTGTCTGTGAACACCATAAAGACTAAGGGATCCCATTTTCCCGGATTTTCAACTTTCCGGAAAACGAAAAATTTTCAAAAAAATTCCCGGGAATCTATCGGGATTCGGAAAAACTTCGGCATTTGCGGGATTCGGGAAATTCCCAGAAAATTTTCCCTGGAATTTTTCTCGAGCTTGATTATTTTGCCATTTTTTCTGATTTTCAACATTGCAGATGTAATTTTTAGCATTTAGTCATGTTGTTTTGACAAACTTAGTTTGAGTTTTTCAATTTTTTTCGGCAAATTGAGGAAAACATTTTGATCTCACAAGCATTTCGTCTTTAAATTTTAAAAATTTTGGAAAATAATTATCAGTGGGCCAAAAAAATTCGATAACTAAAAAAACAATGTCCTTTCTGGCCTACTAGACGGGAAGTCTTATTGATCTTCACCCTGGCCACGTAAAGAATTTGACTAGCGTGGTGACGTAACCACACGAGTGGATACGAACCACAAAGGTTAAATTCTTTAAGATATATTTATCCGAAGGGATGAGTGATCCTGCCAAGATCATTCGTTCAGGGAGATGAATGTATCTTACCTGAGGGCGGCTGATGAGGGCTAATAGCCCAAAACAGCGCTGTCCCGCTCTACGGTACCAAAAACATTGTAACTTTGCAATAAAGCATTTTTTATGTCGGAATGATGGATATCGGTACCTCTAAAATCCTTACTAAAGTACGAAAAAATTGCCGGGAATTCGACACAAATTTCCCGGTAAACGAGAAATTTCAAAATCCCAAATTTCCGGTCTCGACTTCCCGAGAGGAAACACTGATAAAGACGTTCAAATGGTTTCATTCTGGAGGTAAATAACTGTTCACTTGTCAAAGCAAGTTTCATTAATTCACTGCAATAAACTTAGATACTAAACTTATACGTAGTTAAATTTATGCACACCGACGACAAAAAATTTGGAAAAACTCAAGTTCAAGCTCAAATATCACGATCTCTCAATACAATAAACCTAATTTATAGATTTGTCATTTTTCCTTCTTTCGTTTAAGCACGAAATGAGATGCAATTATAATTCGGTCGTTCACGAAGAAACAGAAAGCTGTCTAGGTCGAAGACTTTACCTCAATTTTGCTTGGGAATAGCGCGTCAGCAAAAAGCTAAAAAGTGATACATTTTCGTAGCAGATTTAAGAGCATTTTAGTAGTAAAGCAAAATCAAATGGAAAAGCACTTAACTTTGTAACCAAAGTTGACTATTTTTTTTGCTTTTTAAAGATTTGTACTAATCAAAGATCACAGAGATGGACACGAGTGAGATTGACGGTCTTAATAATACTGGTGCTAAAAAGCTTAAACTGATTGATCTTGAACTAAAAAATCTGGATGACGATGAATTGGAACTTTCGGAGCAATTGAAACTGCTTTGTGATAAAAATGGACGAGAAATTGACCCTAAAAAATCTGCTCAAATTCTGCATAAACTCGGCAAAGTATACCGAAGTCGCACTCCGGACTTGTTCAGCTTGATTAGAAGCGCAGCATTATTCAACGCCGCGATTGTAAGATCACCCAGAAACAGCAGAAGAATTAAAATGGATTTACGACTGCTTTGCAAACATGTGCTTACGATAGCTGGAGCAGCCAATAAAAACGCAGATTTGATTCAACAAGCTGCAAAAATGAAAAAAGATGTTCTCCACCTTAGAAAATTTTTGAGAAAGGAATTAAAAAATATCATACCAATTCCAGAACACACTGAAGATGACAAAATTAATTCGCTCGAATTAGACCGAACAGCTAAAGTTCAGCGCCTCCAAGAAAAAGTTGCCAGCAACTACACGGAAATTATGGCTAATATAGCGGAGAATTGTGAGGCTGTGCTGGGTCCATCTCCTTGCGAATATGCATTAGCTGGAATGGGGTCGTTAGCACGAAAGGAGATCACACCTTATTCGGATTTTGAACATATCATCTTGCTTGAAAATGAAGTAAAAGATTACGAGAACTATGAAGACTGCTTGACATATTTCAGGTGGTTTAGTGTCATTTTTCAGATCATCATTATCAACTTGGGTGAAACCATAATTCCTTGCGTAGCGATCAGCACCCTGAACGACAAAACTGGTCCACTAGGTGATTGGTTTTACGACGTTTGCACGGTGCGTGGAGTTTCTTTTGATTTTATGTTGCCTCATGCCAGTCATTTTCCGTTGGGAAGACGTCAACTAACTGAAAAAAAACCTTGGATAACCGAACTAATTCGACCAATTGACGAAATGTTAAAATATTTAAGCAGTGAAGAAAGTTTAAAAAATGGCTATCACTTGGAGGATATTCTTGTAAAAACATGCTTTGTTTGCAAAAGCAAAAAAGTTTTTAATGAGTTTCAGCAAAAAGTATTTCATTTTCTTGAAACGGAAGGTCAAAACAGCCAAGGTATTGAAAGTGTTAAAAACCAACTCATTGATGATTTGGAAAATTTCTCTGCAAGGCCTGCGTTGGCAAAACTAAGGCCAAGTCAAAGCTTTGATGTAAAGAAAGTGTTTTATCGGAGTATCACCTTGTTTGTTATGTCATTGGGAAGAATTTGCAACGTCGGTTCTTTGTCATGCTTTGAAATTTTGGAAGAACTAGCCAAAAAAGATCAGATCAGTGAAACAGCGAAAATAAAACTAATGTATGCAGTAGCTTTGGCATGTGAGGTAAGATTAAAATGGTATTCGCTAAAAGATTCCCAACGTGACGACATTCCCTCCATCGGCCACTTGCTCCAATTCATCGGGATCTCGGGAGTGAAAGCCTATTTCCAAATCGCTTATGCATTGCAGTGTGATGTCTCCAAACGCTTGAAATTGAAAAAAGCTCATTTTTATTCCGATCTAAATTTACTCAATTTAAACATCGGCTATTGTTTGGAAGATCACCATCTGCAAAGAATTTCAGGAGAAAAGACGATTGAAAGCAGTTCATCAGAACGGCTTTACAATTTTGATGAGTGTTTCCAACTATTAACCAAAAATACTAAAAACTTGCGTTTTTGCGTAGCGAGCAACTACAACAAAAATGACAAGTTTGAAAGTTCTTTTGCATTAGCTCTTCAATACCAAAAAGTGGGAAGATTTTGTGAGTCCATTAACTCGTTTGATGATGCAGTAGCATGTTATGAAAGATCAACAGATATGTTTTCTAAATTGCAAAGCAACGTGAGCAAACAAAGCCAAAAGAATGAATCCAGTATCAGTGTTAAAGACTTGAACGAACTACTTGCATACAACAACATGCGAATAGGAGTTTCAAATTTAGATATGAATAAACCCAACAAAGCGATTGACTATCTAAAATTATCACTAAGAAGTTTTGAACAGTTATCACCTGATATCAGCCAAGATTTTGCGGTGGCTACGACGCTGCACTATATTGGCATCTGCTACAATCAAATCTTAAAACCTGAAGATGCAAAAAGCTATTTGGAGAAATCTTTAGAAATTGAGAAACGCATGTCATCAGATATCGATACCGATCAACGAGTTGCTTCAACTCTGCATGAAATTGGTTGCTGCTTAATAGGAATGAATGAACTTGAAGATGCGAGAGGTCATTTGGAGAAATCAGTTGAGATACAAGAACAAATAACAGAATCAGTTTCCGATATCAGTACTGATGCTGAGGTAGCTGTTACTTTGCGTGACCTTGGGCGCTGCTTGATGAAAATGAACAAATTGGAAGAAGCGAAATGTTATTTAAATAGATCGTTGGAAATGTTTGAACAAACAGCACTGCATTCTGGGGTTGATCGCGGTGTTCCTGTAACCCTTTTCGAGATTGGTCGCTGTTTGATGAAAATGGATCAACTTGAGGAAGCACTTGATCATCTAAATCGATCTTTAAAACTTTGGGAACAGCTAACATTGGATGTGAGGAAAGATTTTTCTGTTGCTGAAACTCTTTTCGAGATTGGTCTCTGCCTGTTACAAATGAATGAAACGGAAGAAGCAAAAATTCATCTGGAAAAGTCGTTGAAAATTCAGAAACAATCTGCACTTGAAGTCAGTGCTGATAGTGATATTGCTGTAACGCTGCACGAGATTGGTCGTTGCTTGAGGCAAATGAAAGAATTTGAAGAAGCAAAGCAGTATTTAGATAAGTCGTTGGAATTGCAAAAACAATTAGCTGTTTATACCAACGCTGATCAGGGAATTGCCACCACTTTGCTTGAAATCGGTCGCTGCTTGTTAGAAATGAATGAACTTGAAGAAGCAAGAAGTTATTTGTGTGAGTCGTTGGAAATCGAAGAGCGTTTAAAACTGGATGTTAGCAGAAATCATGCGGTTGCTGGAACGTTGTATGAAATCGGCCGTTGTTTGTTACAAATGGATGATTATGAAGAATCGATGAGTCACTTGAAACGATCGTTTCGAATTTATGAACAAACTCTAGTAGATATGAATACCAATGGTGATGTTGCTGCAGTTCTTCACGAGATTGGTTGTTGCTTGATGCAAATGAACCACCTTGAAGAAGCAAAAAAACATCTCGATAGATCATTAGAAATTCGAGAACGGTTACCATTGGATGTGAAAGTTGACAGTGAAATTGCAGGAACTCTTTACGAAATAGGTCGCTGCTTGGTGGAAATGGACAAAATTGAAGAAGCAAAACAGTATTTTGATAGATCATTAACAATCGGAGAACAAACTACTGTGGACATCAATACCGACAGCGACATCGCTGGGAACTTATATGAGATTGGATGCTGTTTGCTAAAAATGAATCGCTTTAATGAAGCAAAAATTTATCTGGATAGATCGTTGGAAATTGAAAAGCAAGTATCATCGGATATCCGTACTGATTATGATGTGGGTTTAACTTTCTTCAAGATTGGATGTTGCTTGATGCAAATGAATGATCTCGAAGAAGCGAAAAAGTATTTAGATCAATCGTTAGAAATTCAGGAACTAATAGCAACTGATGCGAATACTGACAATGATATAGCTGAAACTCGAAGTGCTATCGCTCGCTGTTTGATGCAAATGAACAAACCTGAAGGAGCGGAAAGTTGTTTTAATTAATTTTCATACGCAAAAGCTAAGCATAAAATTGCCGCACTTAAAGCAATGTATTTATCGCGTCCTAGAATATATTGAGATTTCCAAAATACAGTATTTGTAATTGCAAATAAACCAAAGCAGTTGAAACATAATTACTTAAGCGATTCGTTTCAGCTAAAATATAAAAAACACTTTCAATCTAAAAAATGTTGCGCCAGTTTTAAGTAGAAAGATTGAGTGTTGCACGTGCTGTCTCGTACCTATACTCGTGCTTTTTGGTAATTATAACGTCCCTTGTTGTTTTCTTCTTTTTTATTCCATTATACTCATCATGGTGCTGACGGTGCAAAAAACACAACGTACACCTTAAAGTAAAACTATAGGAAGCACAAATAGAGCATGATCAGAATTACCGATTTAGCTATGTATCGCTTCTTCATCCAAAACTTATTGACACCGCGAATTATTTGTTTATGACTAATGCTAGACTCGGTAATTGGCCTCAATTTCAGGACCAACGGTTTTTTAATGGAAGGCGTGCGTAAAGTTTCAAGGGAGGCAAGGGTGCACGAAACGAGCGATAGTAACTTGAGGGAGGCACACTACCGATTATAAGGTTAAACACTCCTGGATAAAGCCATCTCACGTAAACTTTAAGGTCAATGTCACTCAGTACCCAGCAAACATTCACTCGTGATTTCACGTGTTTTTGTCGTGGTAAACTGGTGAAACTCGTGACTCGTGGCATCTGACACAAGCTTGGCACTAATTTTTAGCAGTTTTTTTTAACAATTTTGTGATAATTTGGTAATCGGTGGTTGTTTTAATTTAAAAAAAACAATAATTTTCAAGAAACCATATCTTTTGGCCGAACAAAATGTATTGAGTCGCACACATGGCCAATCATGTGGCAAACACGTGGAAAACATGTGTCGAAATCGCATGTATATGTTAAATTTTAGGTGTCCTTGGTTGCTGTAGAAACTGGAACAGAGACCTAGAGCGCAAAACTCGTATAATTTTCAAGAAATCATATGTTTCGGCCAAACAAAATGTATTGAGTCGCACACATGGCCAATTATGTGGCAAACACGTGGAAAACATGTGTCGAAATCGCATGTATATGTTAAATTTTAGGTGTCCTTGGTTGCTGTAGAAATTGGAACAGACCTAGAACGCAAAACTCGTATAATTTTCAAGAAATCATATGTTTCGGCCAAACAAAATGTATTGAGTCGCACACATGGCCAATCATGTGGCAAACACGTGGAAAACATGTGTCGAAATCACATGTATATGTTAATTTTTAGGTGTCCTTGGTTGCAGTAGAAATTGGAACAGACCTAGAACACAAAACTCGTATAATTTTCAAGAAATCATATGTTTCGGCCAAACAAAATGTATTGAGTCGTACACATGGCCAATCATGTGGCAAACACGTGGAAAACATGTGTCGAAATCACATGTAGGCCTATATGTTAAATTTTAGGTGTCCTTGGTTGCAGTAGAAATTGGAACAGGCCTAAAACACAAAAATGAATCTAAATTTATGCACGTTCATCGAAAAATTTTGGGGTACACTCCGAATTTGGTTTGTTATAGACAATCACATCGATCGATGAAGTGTGATTTTTACCTGCTCATAAATAAAATCAAAAATTTTTCTTTGGTAGTTTTTCTTAATCCATTTCATAATTTTTGGTTAAACAACACCGGTACTTCACTTCTAATAAAATTTCAAATTGAAATTGTCTCCTGATTGACGTTCTTTTGTTAAAGGAAATTGCCATTAACTAGAAAACTATTGATCTTTCTGAAAATGGTATTTACAGTAAATCATAAAATTGTTGCGCTTGTGTGCCTATTTGCAATTCACTTGATATCGCGGTGCCGATCAACTACCCGCTCATCGATCAGTCATCATCGTAAGGAAAGCTTAAATGCAAAGACACTTAATTAACTATTTAGTTCATTTGCATTCGGAACCGGAAAAAGCCTTTGTTTGTATTAACAAACTTTTAGAGGCAATAATTAAAACCATTCCTTTTTATGCCTTGTAATTTTCTGCACGGTGCGATTTTCTATTGTTCTATAAAGCGTTCGTCTGGGAAGCTTAATTGTCTGGCGTATAAAAGCGCTAGATTCCGCGTGCATGCAATCACAGTTAGTCAATGTGAGGAAACGCTGGTAGAGTTGTTCGTAAAAAAGTAAAAGAACTTCTGTACTTGGGTAAAATTTAACGATCTTTTTTTAACACCGGTATCTGAGCCTCGAAGTTTTTCGCGATAATGTAAAAATTCCACCCTGGGGATTTGGACAAGTGAGAATCTGATTAAGAGACAGCAGAAATGAAAGGTTGAAGCAACTTTGGTGCAGTTTGCTTTTCGCTTGAAAGCAAAGACAAGCTCGGTGGTGGTAGTACAATTCAGTATGACCAGAAGATATACAGGAATATCTACCTAAAAAGTGTTCTATGAATATTTTTTCAACAAGGTGTTAGAAGGAACCATTATCGTGAAATTTACCGAATAGCGTAGGCGTGGGAAGTAGGGGGCTGTCAGGAGCTGAAGCCCCCCCCATCTTTTTTTCAGCCCCAACTTAAAAAATAGTTTTTTGCACGAGTTCTTGTCAGAATTTTAGCTATAATCTGCAGAACATGTTTTTGCCCATACGCCTACAAACCCGATATTTATTAGTGTGCATATCTTTTTTCAATTTTTCGCTGAACTAGGATTCCAGTCCCGCATCAATTTTAAAACTCTTTTTATTCAAGTTCTCAATTGTTTTTTATTACTATAGGTAAACAAAAAGATTCTTAGATTTGTGGCTAGTTGTCGCGTATCTTTGTGAACTAATTACTGATCAGCTATTCGAAATCCTTTTAATTAATTTGAAAATAGCAGTTCTGCCTGACTGGCTTTGCAATGTCCCGATTGGCTATTTTGCGCTTTGTTCTTTCCCTCGCCAAGCGGTTGAGCGATATTCGTCATTTGTGCGTCTGCAGCGTGGTTAGCGTGTCGAGGGTTTGTCAGTTTGTGTGATACTTGTTTCTTGAAGGAAGAGGGAAAAGTTTTGGGCAGAATGACTGTACGATAAGTGATAAAGTAAATCGGCTGTTAGAATTGGCAAAATATGTAGGAGAGTGGTTGACTGGTTTTTAGTTAGCAAGTTAAGAAGGGCCTCAAGCCCAAAGTTCTCAAGGTCCTTGGTGGTGGTTTCTGCATCACTATTGTAACACAGAATTTATAACATCAAAGATTTGTTTGTGATGCAGAAACTAGCACCAAGAACGATGGGCTGTCCACAAAAAAGTGTACATGTGGATAGGTCCTACTAGGCCTAGTACCACGGTATGTCTGTACAATGTATGTGCAAGATGTTCAGATGTTCCAATTCTCAATTCACCAGCACTGTATTTTAGCATTAAAATAATTTCTAGTAACGTTTATAGCCTGGTAAAACAATTATGGAAAGTGGTTTGTCGTGGTGGAATATGCGACGCAAAGCTATTGCACAGCTAAATGATGAAATTGCTACTAATAATCAAGCTAGTGATTCAACATGTGACGAAGAGTGTACTGGTAACTCAGTTGTTGTACCATGTGCTATACCAGTGCCTGACTTAAAGCCCAATTCTACATCTAGTAGCGGTAAAAGTTGTCAAATGCGAGATAATGAGTCTACATCTCAAAGTAGTTTAGAATTTGAAAGAAGTGATGGACTGCCTTTCAGTGATGAAAGTGACGCAGAGGAACAGGGGTCAACTGATTTACTTCCACACAATTTTTCTGTTGCTGATACCTCTCGTAGTAGCAAATATTCTGAAGGTTTTCCTAATGAAGTACTGGTGAATTATGATGAGTTTAATTATTTGACATGTGGTGTTTCTAGTAGTGATGAAGATGAAGAAATTTTGGCACCTAGAAATTTAAGAGAACGTTTATCAGATTGGGCCATATCTTGTAATATTTCTAATGCATCAGTTGCGTTATTGCTTGCTGCTTTAAGGGTTGAACACCCAGACCTTCCTAAAGATCCTCGATCTCTACGTGCAATTCCCAAGAACATTCAAATTGACCAAATTGCTGGTGGCCAGTATTTTCATTTTGGGTTAAAAAAAGGCATTATTTCAAAATTGAAACTTTTAAACCAATATCGACACAGTGAGTTCGAACAACTGCAACAACTCAGCCTTCAATTTAATGTAGATGGCTTACCCTTGTATAAGAGTGTTCCTGGAGAATTTTGGCCAATATTGTGTAAGATAGAAAACATTTCTGTGACAGACCCTTTTGCCATTGGCATATTTTTTGGAAAGCAAAAGCCTACTGATGCAAATGAATATCTTACCCAGTTCATTTCCGAACTGAAAGAAATAGTGGCTGAAGGACTTGTGTGTTGCAATGTCAAATTTGCCTTTAACATATCCTGCTTTATATGCGATGCACCAGCTAGAGCATTTTTGAAAAATACAATACAGCACACTGGTTACTCTAGTTGCGAGCGATGTACCAGTAAGGGTTGTTGGGCTGGTAAAGTAATTCATACCGACCTTCAAGCTACTTTGCGTACTGACAGTAGCTTTCGTTCTATGGATGATGCACGGCATCATAAAGGTCCATCTCCTTTAGCTGTGCTGGAAATGGATATGATTAAGTCTTTTCCTCTGGACTATATGCACCTTTGTTGTCTAGGGGTAATGAGGCGCATGCTATACATGTGGTTTAGAAGCTCACATTCTTGTCGTATTCCCTACGGCCTGTATACATCCATTTCCAATCATCTTATGTCATTGTCTTCACATTCTCCACGTGAGTTTGCACGCAAGCCAAGGTCGTTAAAGTATTTAGAGCGTTGGAAAGCAACTGAATTGCGTCAATTCCTGTTGTACACTGGGCCAGTTGTGCTGCGACAGAAACTTGATGACCATCATTACAAACATTTTCTAGTGTTCTCAACTGCGATGAGAATTTTGCTATCTCCAGAATTTTCTGCGGACAAAATGATGGTTGCTTATGGAGGCAAACTTTTGAAGTTTTTTGTTGAAAATTTTGCCAGGCTTTATGGAAATGAAATGCTGGTGTACAATGTGCATTCTTTAATTCATCTACACCATGATGCCCTTTGCTACGGCGCTTTAGATCAGGTTTCAGCCTTTCCTTATGAAAATTATTTGGGCCAACTAAAGAAACTATTGAAAAAGCCGAATCATCCCCTGAAGCAAGTGGTTCATAGGTTTATTGAACTTAATAGCATGGAGCATCAGAAAGTAACCAAACAATCTTCTTCATCTTGCTACAGAAAACACTCTCTCGGACCTCTTCCTGCTTCATTAAATGGAGGTGAGCAATACCAAAAGGCTCAACTCCCGATTGGTTTTGTATCTGTTGATGATGGTAACAATTTTGTTCAGCTTCAAGATGGCGTTGCTGTTGTTAGAAACATTGTTTTGTTTAAAAATGTTATGTACTGTGTTTGCAATGATTTTGGTAACTCTGTAAATTTTTTTGATTATCCAGTTGAATCTAGTAAAGTTGGAGTTTTTTTGTTATCGGATATGAATTCTGGTTTGTCAGTAGTGCCTGCTAATGAAATAAAATGCAAAGTGGTTGCTTATCCAGAACCCTCTGCATTGGAATCGTACATCTCTATGTCTTTTTTGCATACTATTGTGTAGTGTCATAAAAATTATTGTTAAGTGAGTCATATTCATCAACCAAGTTTGTGATTAGAGAAGATTTTGGGCCTGTAGTTTGTTTTTCAATCAATTGAACCATCCTTGTTAATAATTATATATGTGCTGTATATTTTTTTCTATCCAATTGATACATTGTAATGCTTCATAATTTCTTTTAATATGCGATACAGCTTATGAACTAAATTTCTTGCGTCAAAAATTTTAAAGTGCCTTGCTTATGTGCCATTGTTTATTGTTCTTCTTTTTACTGTTTTTTTTTTTCAGGCTAGAGTTAAGTTCCCATTTGTATAATTTATAATTTCACATTAGGTATTATGTCTTTGACAGTTTTGTCACAAGTTCAAAGAAAACTGTACGTAGTGGTAGAGTTTCGGAAGGAACGTACTGTTGAAATAATATCTTCAAAATGGGTTAAAGTCGAAAACGATTCATTTATAGCTTGTTGGCCACCTGGATCATACTTTAAAGCACGTCAGTTGGTGCAGAAGCAACCTTTCCCCAATTCAGATTGGGAATGCTTTGAAGTGAGGATAATTCGTGCTACAAGTGAGTACTTTTTTGCATTTTTGTGGGGTAATTTTTGTGCTGTACAGTGTACACTAGCATGTAATCGCGCATTCAGTGTCGCTAACCTCTATGATTGCTCTGTGTTTACTCCAGACAAGTATGACGAGGCAAGAAGAGTCCTGGAAGCAAGCCAATACACTAGCGACTTTTCATTAATGGATACATCCGAAAGTGAAGCATCTGCGTCGTTTTTACCCAAGAAAAGGCGTAGAACCAGGTAGTTACCTAGGGTGATGATTTTTTTAGTCACGTTGGTAGTGTTTTAACTAGGTACGTTGGTATCTACTACACAACAGTAAAACTTCGTCATATGAAGCTTGGAGAGGTCACTCTGGTTGTTTTCGCTTTCATGCAGTGGTGAAGTTGATGTGTTTTTGGCTAAATCTAAAATTTAGACTGGACTCTTCGTCGAGTAGTACTCTCGTTTTCAGAAAAAAACTTGTCTAAATGGCGTGAAGTTCTTTCACTGACGAAAAGCATTTCCGATACCTCTATACGTTTAACCAGTGAGAAAACTTTGCACTTTTCACGACGAGTTGTCCCGAAGACGATTGGGCCCAGCGACGAGTTGGTCACGAAAATGAACTCACAACGGCGCGTTGTACCGTAAATCTGATTGTCGACATTGCCATTTCTTTCGAAATGTGAAAATTGCTTTTACAGGCCTCCTGCTAGGTTTGTGTCAGCGCCTTCCAGTGACAGTGATGCAGCAGAAATCTCTCCTCAAAAAAAACTTGACAGTCCTTCTGCTGATGTTGTACTGCCGAATCCACCACTGTTTCCTGACGGGAACTCAGTCTCAGATAATCCTATTCCTGAATTGTCTGAAGGTGAAAATAGTTTGCTTACTGTTTTCTCATTTTTGTAATTTGTATAACATGCAAAGCCCCTTATGGGTTGGTGAAGCTTAATTCAAGAATCTTTCGGATAGGAAAACGTAAGTTACTGGTACTTCGTTGTATTGTTTTACAATAGTTATAATCGCTGCAAATAGACATATCCTTAAAGCTCACCTGGTTCCTTAGGTTTTAGATATTTTGCACTCCAGTTTAATTCCAAGTTTTGTCAAGCCTAAGATGCCAAGAAATGGAAATTAGTAGTCACAGCTTTGCTGACGCAACTGTTTTCTTTTTGGCGTGTAGTCGAGCATTTTTAATTTTGTATTATTTGACCAATCTTTGTGCAGATATTGAAGCTTCGGAGCCCAGGAGAGAGTTTTCAAGTAAAACGCGCGGTTATGATTGATATTATAGAATTGACAAATAATCCAGCATATCACAAAACTTTTTGTTTGCGTCAGCGCCTTCCAGTGACAGTGATGCAGCAGAAATCTCTCCTCAAAAAAAACTTGACAGTCCTTCTGCTGATGTTGTACTGCCGAATCTACCACTGTTTCCTGACGGGAACTCAGTCTCAGATAATTCTATTCCTGAATTGTCTGAAGGTGAAAATAGTTTACTTACTGTTTTCTCATTTTTGTAATTTGTATAACATGCAAAGCCCCTTATGGGTTAGTCTGAGTGAAGCTTAATTCAAGAATCTTTCGGATAGGAAAACATAAGTTACTAGTATTTCGTTGTATTGTTTTACAATAGTTATAATCGCTGTAAATAGACATATCCTTAAAGCTCACCTGGTTCCTTAGGTTTTAGATATTGTGCACTCCAGTTTAATTCCAAGTTTTGTCAAGCCTAAGATGCCAAGAAATGGAAATTAGTAGTCACAGCTTTGCTGACGCAACTGTTTTCTTTTTGGCGTGTAGTCGAGCATTTTTAATTTTGTATTATTTGACCAATCTTTGTGCAGATATTGAAGCTTCGGAGCCCAGGAGAGAGTTTTCAGGTAAAACGCGCGGTTATGATTGATATTATAGAATTGACAAATAATCCAGCATATCACAAAACTTTTTGCACCTACTATTGTTGTAGAATTGCTATCTTAACTACTTTCCAGTCATCGATATTTTTCTTCATGTAAAATCTTACTTTTTTATTACCTTCGAAAATTTATATTGAGCCTATAGCTTGCCGGTTTTGCTTCACATGAAGGTTATCATAAAATGATGGAGTTTAGTTTTCACCTTGTCTGTGTTGCTGTGCATTTAATTAGCCATAAATTGCACCCTTAATTTCATACTTGCACACGTGCGAGGTATTGAATGAAGAATAAGGCGCTTTTAAGTTGGAAGTGACTATTCTGGTATCGGTTGAAGCGTGTAAATTGTAAAGCGATTGCTTAACCACTTAATATTTTAAATTTTAACAATTCTCATCAACGCCCTTGCGTTCTGATAGGACTAACATTGTTGAAGGTTCGACGTCGTCAAGCACAGGTAGTATAATATGGTTTGTGCTCTTTTCAAATAGAATATACCTGCCTATAAAAATAGTAAAAGTAGCGGTACATGCTCTGTTGAATACTCGTTAATATGCTGTTATAGTGCTGGTAATCACTTCTCATAAATTCACTGCTTTAAATTGCTATGTGATTTGTTCACCGGTTTGTAAATTCTAAAGTGACATCTTTACATCGTTTTACAAGAAGTAATCGAAATCGTTTCATGCTATGTCGCTGATTTTAGTGTCACAAGCCGATGCGACCACTTGCACCAAACCAGGATGGGCGGTATCCTTTGAGCAGGATGGTAAGTTTACCAAGAACTATTGATATATACAGTTTTATTTAAATCTTTCTTACACGTTTTAGCATAAATGATGTTTCGTTCACGTTGTAATCCGTATCTGGTGAAATAATCGAAAATGATTGTTATTCATTTAATTCTATCCACGGACTAGGAGTTGTATGACAGTGTCAGAGCAAATCCTTCAATTTTTAATATGCTACATGATATTTGTAAAGAATTTATTCTCACTGCAAATTCACTCCTGACGAGCCAGTTAAGTTGAACATTAAACAGTCTGTAGTTGTGACACTCCAATTACGGCACGTTTATAAATGAATCATTTTAGTTTTGTTTTAAGAGCGGTTTGGGTACTAGGCATGGTTTGTCTTACTTATAAGGTGACTTTGTGTAATGTGCATGCTAGTTTTATACAAAAGTAACGTAACGTCGTAACTAGTTAATGAGGGTGCTGATATATCACAGTTGAGTTATTTTATTTACAGCACGCCGTATCCGCCTCGGCTTGTTGGAGGTTCGTCACGAGGTTAGGGCGAACCGCCTTTTACTGCAAAAAATTTTGGAAATTATGGGTAGCAGCGATGCCACGCAAGCCGTTGTTCATGAGTTGAATGACGACTTTCCATCATTTCCTCTCGATTCGATGGAAGGCTTCGATGCTCTGGAGGAAAAGCTGTCTGACCCCCGTTGTCAGGAACAATTGGTATGTGATTTTTTTTAATGACACTGTGTCTATCTGCTTTTTCTAATAGTGAAATAAAGGTTCAATCTTCCGTTACTTCGGCAGTGTAATCTGCATAAAGCCCTTTATAATACCATAAAACCACTACTACTTGTTTTGTCGTTATCAGCTCATCAGGTAGTTACCGGTATCGAATATTATTTAAATTGCATCACATTAAAACATTTTGGTTGAAAAATACCACCAGATGAGTGGTAAGCTGATAACGGTGGGACAAGCTGTTGTGGTTTAGCAGTAATTTTCTTCAAACAAATTTGTTGCATTCACGATTTTAAGCTGTATTATTATCTTATTAATAATTAATACTTATTAACAGGTAAAATACTTGCAACGTTATAATGGGCACAATGTGCAAAGCACAATTAAAAATCTTCTGTCCACCCTTTTTACCGACCACCTAATGCTGGCATTCAACTGGATGGGCCAGAGGGGGAAAAGGGCAATCCAGTCCTGTAATGTGACAAAAGTGATTTTCAGTAAGTTTGTGTTTTAATTGTTTTCAAGTTTTATTTAATTGTTACTTTATACTGTTTAGGATATTATTACCCTACTTGCCTTTCGCTCTACAATTAATTACTCATGGAATTTAAATTCTGGAGGATAAAAAAGCCTTTTTTTCGTTATATCAGCTTGGATTAACGCTTTTGGAAATCTATCAATTAAAAATTGTTTATACCAAATTTTTTTAGATGCCGTCAAAAGAAACCCCAAAACTTCAGTTGCCGTTTTAAAAGACGTAACAATCGCTCTGCAGAATCATCTGCGGTACGCTGACAAGCGTTTAAAGCGTGCGAAATGTCCTGAAAATGCAGACTGAATTTTTTATTTTTTTATGTGATATGCGTTTGAGTCGTTTTGGGTGTGTTTTTTCTTTTTAATTTTGCTTGTGCTTTTATGCTAGTGTAAATAAATGTAATGATTATCAATTTATCATTCACTGTTTACTATGCAAAATGTAGTGCATTATATTCCATGGTATAGTTAGGTTTCAACATAGGTTATGTGGCACATGAAAGATATACGTTGTGAATTTTAACGCTTAATGTTACTGGTGTTAACCACATGGTGTCACGAGTCAGCACCATGTGGTAACTTCAGCAATTATCACGTGTTAAACTCAAGTCGAAACCACGTGTTAAACACCAGAAATTGTCACGTGTTAAACACAAGTCTAACCACGTGTTAAACACCAGAAATTATCACGTGTTAAACACAAGTCCAACCACGTGTTAAACACCACAAATTTCCACGTGTTAAACACAAGTCTAAATCACGTGTTAAACACGAGGTCAGGATGTGCAAGATCACGTGAAAATCACAAGTTTTTGCCATGTGCCAAACACGAGATTCACGTGTGAGTGCCACGTGTTTTTCACGAGTTTAACACGTGAAATTGTTTGCTGGGTATAAAGTTTATAGTTATGATTGCACTGATATTAAATTTTTTGTCGTAATTGCTATTAGCCAGCTGTTGGTTTTATTTACTTCAGCTTTAGTGTGTTTTATTACTGCAAAGCACAGGGATGGGCAAATTTTTTTCACACGAAGGGCCACACTGGAAAAAAATTTGAAGCCGAGGGCCGCACTGATTGGAAGAGCAAACAAAAAAATTAAAACGTTCGCAGATGTCCTACTTGCCAGTAAAAATCAGTGGAGAACAAAAAAGCCTTCGGCTTGATTCAAGGGAGATTGATTATATTTTTGAAAGTGCCCGCGGGTCGCAAGAAATCGTCTCGTGGGCCGTAGTTTGCCCAGCCCTGGTATTGCACTTGGTGGAATTATTTTGTTAGAACCTTTGTTCTTGGATATTCCTTCTTTTCACGATGGCTTATTAATTTTTGACGTCATAGTTTCAGAATCTGTAGCTTGCACTGTGACTGTTTTTGCATTAAATGTGTTTTTGCTTTGAAGTCAAAGAAATAAGTCTGTTGCAATCACGCAATTATAGTCTTGAAGCTTTCCAAAATTCAAAATGAGACTATAAGCATTTGAGTAGAAGCTAGCAATCGTTTTGTTTAGCAATGCATCCTAGAGTGAATAAGCAATGGCTTGCTTCACAAAACTTTATTACAATTTTGCATATCTACATTTTAAATATGGAATTATTACTTGGGCAGAGGAACAAAATTTCTGGCTGAAAAAATTCAGGAGATACAAAACAAAATAATTAGAATAATTAACTTTAAGTGCTTGAATGACCGCGTAAAAATGAACAAATTGTATAAATCTATGATTACACTACAAATTAAGGACATATATGAACCTGAAATATCAAAATTTATGCACTCTTATTATCATAAAAAACTTCCAGAAGTGTTTAATAACTATTTCAAATCGGCTGACAAGCATCACAACTATGTCACTAAATCAATTTCAAAGAAAAACTATTTTCTTCAAAAAATGAACTCACAGTGTGGGCAATCTTCATGCTTTTTTACTGGGACAAAAATTTGGAATAACATTCCACTTGAAACCAAATTTTTATCTAAATTCATCTTCATTAAAGTAATAAAAAAGAATTTGATAGACAAGTATTAGTCATTTCTCCCTGATCAAAGAGTGTAATTTGACAGTGAAGAGTCAACCATTTTCGTTGTGTTGTTTTTGTGTGCTTACGCTGTTACTTTATGATTTCCAATTTTATTTATTTAAAAACACAAAGTAAAAAAGTAAAAACCTCTACAGACTGTTTCACCTCAGCGGATCATCAGGAGGTATCTAAATTAGGGTTTAAAGTTAGCCTGGTAGTGAATAACTGATAGTAATATTGATAAACTACGCTTACTACACTAAAAACCTGACGTGAACCATAGAAGGAGGGTAGTCTCCGCTGCGAACAGCTCAGTGCTCAAGCGAGCTAGTCACAAGCTAGTCTAGAAACATTCGAAGGAAATAAAAAGCGTGGCCGGAATACGGTGCTATAGTAGAAAGGCGGATAGGGGGATGTTAAAATACTGTGACGAGTGTTATAGGGAATAAAAAAAAGGGGGAAGGACGGTCGCAAAATAGATCAACGCATACAAATTTCATACAAAATAGTAAAGACGCATTAGAGAAGGTCTGTAATATTAAAGCTTTTCAGTTTGAATTTTGCTTTATGGCGGCATTTTTCAATAAGTTCAGATCTTTTGTTAAGAGTGATATTTTTGTCGGCTTTGGCGATAGTTAATTTTTCCTCTAAGCACAGTTGGCATTGCTTCATCCCGCATTGGTAAGGGGTCGCCTGACGGTGAACATTCCAAGTAATATTGGGCGGATTTCCTTGTTCCTTTGCAGTCCAGAACGCATTTGACAGCGCTGTTGCATGCCTTTTCTTTGAGTCTTTAAAACTGTTCCTATGGTTGTAGTACCTGGTCTTGAATTCCTTTTCCATGCACCCGTAATAGTGCTTGGTGGTACTGCCGACGGATATGGTTGCGTCGTAAACAATGGAGTTAATGCGGCATCTACCATGTAGCGGGCATTCGTTTTTTTTCCTGCAGTTGCAGGGCGGTGTTGTGGTGTGGTTGATATTGCTGTCAAGGAGTTTTCTGTTGTGCGATGAAATGATGGATTTGACGTTGGGCATGCAACAGTAACTGATCTTTACGTTGTTTCTGTTGATGATTTTGTGGATACGGTGGTTTGGTGGAAAGTACTTGCTGATTAGGCGTAGGAATTCCTTGCCTACGTTCGTGTCGACATGGTCGCTAAATGGCGGGTTGAACCATATAATTTTCCTTTTCCTGTTACGACTGGAGTGCTTGCAGTTTTCTTGATACGTCAGGCTAGCCGGATATTCGCTCTTACGCAGAGCTTCCTCGTATACTGGTGAAGCTTTGTGGAAGGCTTCTGTGTCGCAGGAGAGTTGTGAGACGCGCCGTTCTATGTTGGATGGTAACTGTTTTTTTATGCATGGCGGATGGTTGGAACGGGCGTGCACATATAGGGGATTGTCGTTGGGTTTGCGGTATGGCCAGTATCTTCTTGAGGCAAGATTTAATGTGATGTCAAAAAAAACTGTTTGGATGAGGTTTGTTTCAGTAGTGATTTTTAGGCCATATCTTTGGAAGATGTTTTTAATTTTCTTGTTTAATCTTTCAGTTGCAGGGCCGGATAGGCCGCGGAGAATAAGCAGCCCGTCGTCCCTGTATAAACCATTGTCGCTGATGGGGATGAGCGTTGACAGTTTATGAAGGAGAAAGAGGCCGATGAGCTCGCAAACCTCGGCGCCATCATAGGACCCCATAGTAACGTCGAAGTGGGCGTCTTCTTGTTTTTGCCATACCGTGTTTCTGCTAAAAAGTAGAGATTTCCGGCAATGCCAAATAATCGACTTTGTATTATTGCTGATTTCGATAAAATCTGCCGCGAAGTCGAGGGCTTTTTCGAGAAGCCTTTTGGATATGGACGGGTGAAAGCTAACGATATCATATTTTAGGAATTTGCAGTTATTTTTATCGGATGGGGAGTCGAACCAAGAGATGACTGCCTCGGTATTGCGCCATTGCTGCAAACCAGTTTTTATTCGGATTGCTGAGTTGATGTTGTCCAGATGTTGCTTGCTGATTATACCGATGTTTGTTTTTGCCGGGTTGATTAATCTACATTCAGGGTTGTTTACAAAGTTTGGTTTGTGGTCTTTTAAGGTTATAAACGCTTCTCTTTGCGCGAATTGCTCTATTCTATCGCCGATCTTGAGTTTTCCGGCAATTTCCTTTGCTTCGCAGCGGAGACTACCCTCCTTCTATGGTTCACGTCAGGTTTTTAGTGTAGTAAGCGTAGTTTATCAATATTACTATCAGTTATTCACTACCAGGCTAACTTTAAACCCTAATTTAGATACCTCCTGATGATCCGCTGCGGTGAAACAGTCTGTAGAGGTTTTTACTTTTTTACTTTGTGTTTTTAAATAAATATATATGCTCTGACCTTGGTCATTGAGCCCTTTTGTTACTGGAAGCAACCATTTCCCGTAATTATATGATTTCCAATTTTATGTTAGAAACTTAAAATCAATAGTAAAACTGGACAGTTTGACTAGGTGACCATGAAATGGTCTTTTACCGTCCAGGCTACTTAATAGCCTGCACTGGTCTATACAAATTTTTTATTTTATTAAAAAACCAGCAATTTTTACCAGTCGTTTCAAAAATTGTTTGAAACTTTTTAATTGCGATTATTCATTACTGCGCTGTTAAGTAAGCAAAATAAAAGTTGTTGTTGTTCACTAGGGCCATCAAAATGCTAAAACTTGTTAGGATGACTTACTTATGTTATCAGTGAGCACTGGGCACATCTACTACGCAAAAAATCAAATCTTTATCATATTGCTGTATAACGCCGAAATGTGTAACGGGTGGCGAGGCTTATCTTTGCGGCTTAGCGCTTGCGGGTGGCGAGGCTTATCTTTGCGGCTTAGCGCTTGCGGGTGGCGAGGCTTATCTTTGCGACTTAGCGCTAGCGGGTGGCGAGGCTTATCTTTGCGGCTTAGCGCTTGCGGGTGGCGAGGCTTATCTTTGCGGCTTAGCGCTTGGGCAAAACAGCTCCGAAAAAACGTCGCGGGGGTGGTAAGCCGTGAAAGATGCTATCACTGACAATGCTGGAGGTTTGGGGTTCAATTTAACCGACCTGGGAATTGAACCCCAGACCCCCACCAGTACTGTCAGCGATGTCTTGAACAACTACGCCAACTGGCCGCTCGATACTACGTACTTCTTCAATACCGGTATTTATGGTTCCAGTTGCAGCTCTTGAAAGATTAACAGAATTAGGCTACATCTCTCTGTTCCAGATGTTTACACTTCCACCACGCTTTCTTTAACCAGTTTCATAAGGAAAGAATATCAAAGTGTTTTACAACCTCACAGAAAGATTAAACAGCGCATAGCCTTGTTGAAGGCTAGTATTAAGGTACAGTATGAATCTACAGGTGATTCAAAAAAAGTGTCGAGTGAAGTTTCAATAGAAAAACGTCGGCTCGCTCGTTTGGCGGTTTCTTTTTTACACATGTTCTGCAACAGAGTCGATCAAATGTAGAGGATTCTTACTTTGTAAAGCAAAGCATGCACGACACACTAGTTGAAATAGTAAATTGCGGAAAAAGTAATTATATTTATTTTTTGGATGGGGGAGCGTCTTCTTTCGGGAATCATCTGGCGAACGATCCCGTTCACTTTGTGATGAAAAGCTGAACGTCGCTGAGGTCAAGCTGTCAGTGTACTTTGCAATGACAAAGGCAAACACGAAGCCGCGTTGGAGATAGAACTTGCACAAGAGGGAATGCTGGTAACAAGTTCGCCATTTGGTTGTTTGGTTGCCCAATCCTACAGTAACCCCCCCAAAAAAAATATTAGACCTGACACCGCAAGGTCAGCTCTAGCAACGAACTTTTTGCTATGTCACACTATGATATCACAGATAAAAATCGAAGAAAAGCTTTTCTTTTTCTCATCCAAATGGAGATTAGTACTGTATTGTACCATATAGTACCAAACCAACCAGGAGAAATTCAATGCAACTTTGACGCATTGTTATGAAACTTCCGGGAAGTATGGACGGACACGTTGCAGTTGTTTACTAAGAAAGTAAAATTTTTTTCCTAACCGCAGTGGCACTCATTTGTGATTACAGTGATTAGTATCTACCCACATAAGTTCTCTTTTTTCTCTCTTCGTTGGGCACAATTTCTTTATTAAAAAAAACAAACAAAAAAAAAAACGGACGAACAGAAATGAAGCGCCCATGTAAGACAATGTCAACATAAACAGAAGTAGCATAATCAATTATGAAGGAACGGTAAAGGTCGTCGAACTCTTAACCAAACAACCAAGAGCCGAACTCTTTGCTGCTACGCCGTACAAAATTTGCTTTTTCCACTACAATACTTAAAGTCACTCGCAAACTACAGTGCAGTGCAAAACGAAATTATTTTTTATGTTAAGTTGTTAGTGGCTGAGGTGACACCCAAACTCACCAGACATACAATTAGTTGTAATTCAAGCAGCTTCCATTGGTTTCTGCATCAGGATACGAAAAAATGCCGCATTAAACTAGGTGAACTTGGTGGTAATGTGACTTTTCCAGAAACTGCGTGTTCGCATGTTTCAGTTTGTGAATATTCCTGCACACAACATGAATTATGTCGCATCACACTTTACCGGTTATTGACTGAGTAAAAAACTGGGCGAAAATGTTACGGGCTCCCTGCTAGCGGGTCTTGAGGACAGTGATACGTGAAAGTGGACTAGGATTTCTGATTCGACTTGTTTATAATTATAAAGCAGATCGATCTCCCAATTTCAGGTTGTAAAAAAAGCTTCTTTAAATCATTTGCTATCACGCGTTTAGCACGTAATTCACCAATTTTTGCTGAGTTTAATACGCCAGGAAACGATTATACATACGTGTTAATAACTGATTTTCTGTAGGGGTTGGCAAAAAAATTTTCAGGAGGGTGGAGCCCCCGCGCCTCCTCCTAATTGCCGGCCTGATTGCCCATTATTAATTGTAAGGTATCGTTTATACCAGAAATGAAACCGATCAGGATTTTCTCGACCCGACCGGTAATATTTAAAATCTACGCCGGTTGACCGGTCACTGACCGGCCCGGTCGACCGTTTTTTTTACTGAAGATTTGTATTCAGTGTTCAATAAATCTAATGACAAACTGTAGTTTACACTAGCTTTGTCACTATATGTATTAAACACGTAAAATTTCATCCAATAAAAACAGTATTTGAATGAAAGTAAACTTCATCTGTTGATTGGTTTCACTTGGATAAAAACGAAGCTAGCATTATTTGACTTTATTTGGTTTAACTTTGACAATAACTTAACATGTTACTCGCTGCAAACTACACTAAGTCCACTTGAATGATTAGCATAAATCGACAGGTGGTAAAACCTATATATCATGAAGAGGCCTTTAATTTCTTTTTTAAACCACTTTAACAAACGCCTTAACCAGCCCGGGCTGTTACGTCACAACCCGACCGGCCCGCGCACTTGGAAAGATGCTAAAGCCTATAGGCTGCGATGGAGCGGTACGGTAATGTAACGACATCACATTAGTATCGCAATTTTGCTAAAAAAGAGAACGACAGTTACGCTAATAAGTACGCAAGTCTCACTGTTGAAAACAGACTACAAACCTTTGTTTCCAGAAGGTGTGATTTGCTATTGCCGTTTTTCATAAAACTGTTTTATTTGAAAAATACATATCGGTAAGTATATTTCGGCTGGTGTTTTGGTGTATCTTAGTTGCAAGAGAGAAGAATTTGACCGATTTTTCGACCGGCTTGACCGGCCGGTCGAAGAATCTCGATCCGACCAGCCTGTCGACTCGACCGGTGCCGGTCAACCCGACCGGTTTCCATCTCTGGTTCAAACTTCATACCGTTTTTCTACAAATAATTTCTTTCACAAGCGCTTAAATACTGTGCCTACGCGTCACCTTGCAGGAATTTCTTGAGAGTACGGGTATCTAAAAGTGCGTTAACTCATGTAAGGCTTGTTACCGCAGGAAAAGCCATGCATAAAAGCTTAAAAGACTTTGTTGTTGGCATTGCACCATTGTAATAAATGTGTTTGTGTGTGTTCAGCACACGGGATTCCACTCCATTTTCTATCTCAATGTCTAGGCTTGTATTCAAGCAAAGGAAGAGCTCTAAATGTAGCGCTCATTTTTATCACTGCCAGAATGCAGCTTTCAGCACTATATTTTTTATACGAAACAGTATGAGCTTTTTAAACGGTTTGGCTAGACCTGTATAATAACCTGTCAACCTGTTCACACAGATTTAAACGCAGGCTATTTGTAAGAAAGAAGTTGAAGTTTTAAATTTGTTGATCAGTTGCGGACAAATTTTAACGGTGCAAAGTGCGGTTGCAGACGTAAAAACAAATTTATTGTTGCGCGCTTGCGGTTTCGAAAGAATCGAAACAAGACTCACAATGTCATCATTTTGTACTTGCAGTAGCGGACTAGAATGAATAAGGTAATTGCGGTAACGGATTAAAACATTTGAAATCTGACTGCGGAGCTGCGAATATTGACTGTAGAATAACTTGCAGTGCCCAGCTGAAGTAAACCACCGTTGCTTTGCTTAAATTACGTTAAGTCTTAAATATATCACTGACTGCACTTCCGTTAATTCAAGCTTCAACGAACTAAACTTGTTTTTAGTATATGCATAACAGGACCGCTACCAAGAAATGTTATTGGTCACCTTTAAAAGTAAACGCCTGACTAACGTTTAGTTGAAACTTGATGAACAAAAAGTTAGCTAAAAATGTCTTGCGTAGCATTATTACCAGAGGTGAGCACTTAAAGAGCAGTTAACTAAGTGCAACGCAAATTCCCCATACGATTCTTTGAAATAAAAGAGCACAATCACAAATGTCGCAATCAAAAATTTAAAATTAAAAAGCACAACCGCAAATTGCACAATCAGATTTTTTAGCTGTGAAAGCACAACCACAAATTGCGCAAGAAGATTTTTAAAACGGCAAAGCACAATCGCAAATTCCGCAATTGAAGTTTTGGAGCGGATTAGTGCAAACGCAAATTGCGCAAACAATATTTTTTAATGATAAACCGCAACTGGAAGTTTCATCATAAACTAAAGCGCAATCAGATTCGCATCTAACTCGTTCTTCGTTCGGAGCAAGGTCAGACAGCAGGAGCTTTTTGTAAGAGCGGCGAAAAAGAGCAGCTATCATCCCACCTCGTCATCTTGCCTTATCTATCACCACATAAAATTAAAAAAAAAATTTAATCAACTCTTCACTGTACTCGTTTCATTAAACTCTCCGTAGTACCGAAGCGTGGTAACGAGTGGTGGGGCCCGACCTTGCGGCTTAGCGCCTGGGCAACGCAGCTCCGAAGAAGCGTCGCAGCCGTGGCGAGCCGATGGCTACACTGTGTCCGATTTGACCGGCCTGGGAATTGAACTCCGAACCTTCGGCATCGGTAGCAACATTTTTAACACAGCGCTATAACTGGTCGGTTTGTTGAAAAATTATTAAAATATAAAAATCTAAATTGACGCTGCCCTAAGTGCTAAAAATAAAATATAGATACTGCCAAGAAAGACCAGACCGACGAAAAATTTGAAGAGGACAAGGGGCAAAACGAGGGTGGGGGAGGCAAAATTGTTTTTACGTACCGTAGGCCTAACTGTCTCAGGAGCTGGGGTGTTCCGTTTCCAAGACACCCCGATTATGTGCTTGAGAGTATCTGATGATATCGACGCTATAATTTGGGTGAAAAATGCATAGACAATATCGACGCTGTTTTTGTCCTTAATCGCGTGATTAGAGATTCCTGTCTCGCGTATTTTATTGTAAGCTTAGTTTAAAAAAGTTTCGGTAAAAAGACATTTTTTCTCATGCTCCACTCTCTTTACTTTTCGAGATAGAGCGAACTGCCTTCTTCATAATGAGTGCATATTAAATGTTCATATCAAGGTTTACATGCGTTGTTTATATCAAAGTTGGTTCTTGAAAAAAGATTTTTTTGGAGGGAAGCAATTACCTGTTTTACCCCCCTGGCTACACCTTGTTTGTGACGTTGCGAAAGCTTGCCTACTTTAGTCACTTAACCTTCCTATGGCCCAAAAATGAGGTCAACTAAAATTTTTAACCACGGCTTGACAGCTTCAGTTTCTGTGGCAGGGCCGGATTAAGCAATGGGCAAACTGGGCAGTTGCCCCGGGCCCTGCGCTTTGGGGGGCCCCGCGCATTTACTAATATTTAGCTGTTTGGTTGTGATGTGATGATATGTACCAACAGGTCCGTAACCAGAAACTGAGCTCAGGGGGGGGGGGGCATTTTTTAACGTGGGGGGCAAAATTGTTTCGACTACTCCCCAAAATACCAACCTTGAAAATAGTCAACGTTTATCTAAGCTTGCAAAATTTAAACTTGTTTTTCATGTTACTAAATTAATCACCGATTAGTATGTAAGGTGTAAACAATGGCCGATTGGTGTAATGGTAACATCGCTTACGGTGTGGGAGGATTAAGGTTCGATTCCCGGGCCGGTCAAATCAGACACAGTGTCGCCGACGGCTCGCCACCGCTGCGATTTTCTTTGGAGTTCAAAGCTGCGTCGCTCAGGCGCTATGCTGCGGAGATAGGCCCCGCATCTCGTTACATGCTTCGGCGTATTACGGCGAGTGTAACGATGATTTGATTTATTACAAATGTATGAGAAAAGCTAAAATGCAGGAGCGGATCCAGAAAGTTTTGGTGTGGGGGATGTAATCTTGAATTAGATTGAATGTTAATCACCGATTAATATGTAAATCTCCTCAGTTAAGACGATAAAACTTTCTGGACATAGACAAAACAAAACTGATGTTTGCCAGCATTGATATTTCCAGATGCGTCCGTATTTTCCGGATTACCTGAGACAATATTTAATACAGAAAATGAACGAAGAGAAGAGCACCGTTCCACTGCGGAGTGGTAAGAGCATTCTTCTCTGGAGCTCTAAACTCGGGTTTGATTCCGAGTCGGATCAAATCAATGAGTTTAAAATTGGTATTCACAGCTTACCTACTTGACGCTCAACATTTAAGGGACAGTGTGGAGAACAAGCCGTCAAGTTTACTTGTGGTGCCGTTGGGAAAGGCACTTAACGGGATTTCTCCTATCTTGACATGATAGAAAGGCGGCTGGCTACTCTCTTAAGCGAGCTCGTTATAGCGCTTTGATCGTTTTCTCGTCATTTGGGAATAAATAATTATGAAACTAAATACAAAATACAGCTAGGGATCCAGCTGTTTCAATCGATTAAAAATCAAAAGCGCACAAATACATTGAATTCTGCAAGTACATTACAGGCGTCATCATTACTAAAAATCAATAATACTAACCACTTACATAATTTGTTCACAACATAGATACGTACGTACTAATGATCAGAAACTTCAATACCCTGTCTTGTGAAATTGCGGCAAGAAGAGACCAAAATTGATGCCATCATGACAAACGCGTAATTTATGGACATGAGACGTGTTTAGGCAGAAGTGATGGAATCGTATACAATACCTGTACTCGTATGTACTCGAGAACATTTAATTGAATATATCCAGACGAGGCTAAAAGTATTTTTTAGCTGAGTACATGCGAGTAACAATAGCATTTCGCGAAAATTCGACTACTGACTGTCAATATGAAGCAGTAACACAGACAAGGTTTCAATGCATGGAAAATATCAACAAACTTACTGTGATAGCTTGCGCTTGAAAGTTGAGAATTAAATTCCATCACTGAGTTCGGGTCCTACTAAACACCGCAAAGGACTGAAACCCGCAAAGGACGACAAAGGACCTCAAATTGATGTACTAAACACCGCAAAGTACGACAAAGGACCCCAAACCCTAACTCCAGCCCTAACCTAACCCAAGCCAGCCCTAACCCTAACTGTAGCCTAACCCTAACCTAATTTAAAGTTCTTTGTCGTTCTTTGTTATGGTATGATTCGAAGTCCTTTGTCGTTTTTTGCGGTGTTTAGTAGGACCGCTGAGTTCAACACAAGTCTTGAAAAAAAGTTAACCAACAAAATAGAAGTTCTGTTCAACAACTATCAGAGCTTAATCTTTTCTGACGTTTGATTTTTTCGCTGAATTGGTTGCAACGTTAGATTCATCAGCCTTAAAACTGCTACGAACACAAAATTTCAATCAGGATCCGTAGATGTGGTTTACTTGAGCTCATTCAAAATAAACAATAACAAAGAAGTCTAATTATTTTTATTAGCAACTATTTCTATACAGAGAGAATTGCCTAAAAATACCCAACCATTGAGTGAAATGAGTTTAAAGTAAAGTTGCTTGTTTTTTTCATTGGTATATTTTAGGCTATGGTATTTTAAGAGTAATGATTGGGGACAAAAAATACTTAGAGATTCTTTATATCGTTCCTTTCACAGTGGGCTCAAGTAAACAAAGCAATTAACAAAAAGTACAAAAAGGCACTACCAAACATACGTGGACATGTTAGATTTATGATAAGCAGGTTGCATTGTATGCTACTGCTGACACTTGGACCGAACCCATTCGTTATTTTTTAGTGAAGGATTCACTACGAATTTGAGTATAAGTTCCACAACAACAACACATCAGCCAAGGCCCATTTTATTCGATGGAGATTGAATTTTCTTTAATAATCTTAACCTTGCAGCTCGATTCATTTGTACAGTGTTATGTGGTGTCTGAGCAGCAGGTGCGGAATCTCGTTCGGTGTGCTGGTCGATTGGCTCACGGGGTGTGCTCTTTGTTTTCATTGTTTCATCGTCGTTTAGATTCGTTTCTTTCATCCGATCTTTGCTAGCGATATTATTGTTATTGCTGCGATTGTTGCTTGGTTTGGAATCCGAATTCATCGTGGCTTTTAAGGTGGATTCAGTTTTATTTTCTATTTTGTTGCTTAAGTTGTTTTTACTCACTACTTTTTGGACTGACGAAAACTTGGTGGAGGTAGCTTGTTGTTTCTCGTTGATGTTCAATGTCTTTTTCGATTTTGAAGTTTTTGGTGCAACAACTTTTTTAGGCGTGACTTTTGTTTTTACTTCTTTACCTACATCCGATGCCAAAATTGGCGGTGCTTTTTTCCCCAAAATTTTTGAAGTAGTTGGCTGGGACTTATTTGACTTCTTGTCAGTTGTTTTTGATTTGGTATTTGTACCAGGAGTAATAATTCCGGAAGAACGGGATGCAGGCCTAGATGGAGATGAACTTCCTTTCTTGGGTGAATTTGAACGTGCTGGTGATACTGACCTGGAAGTGCTGGCACTAGGAGTAGGAGAAGCGATCTTCCTATTGGAAGATAACGTCTCATTAATCTCTACATCCGTCGATTCGCCGGCGCTTGAAAGTGACAGTGTGGCTTTTAGAGGAGTTTTGATATTTGACGTTTGACGACCAGCATTGCGTGGAGTAATCGACTTTTCTTGTTTTTTCTTTGGTGGAGCAAGCTTGTTGATTAAATTCTTCATTGCAGTTTTGGGCGTAGCAATCCGCTTGGTGGAAGATTTTGACAAATCTCGGAGTGAGGAAGATTGTTTGGATGTTTTGTCAAAGTTAGAAACATCTTGCAAAGACTTGTTCGTGAATGAGAGCATCGACATCTTCTTCTTTACGGGCGAAGGCTCAGGAGAACTGGGATAGAAACTGCTTTCTGGTTTCAAAGTAGGAGACTTTGGAAGAGATGGAACCACAACCAAGGAAGGAGTTTTATACAAGCTACTCTTTCGACGACGAGGTTCAGAAGGAGGAGAAAGAGCAGAAGGATCAATTTTAACAAATTCATTTTCAGTTTCTTTCGTGTCTTCTTTAACTTCTTCCTTTTCTTGAACTTGTTCTTCCACAACTTGTTCCTCCACGATTTGAACTTCTGGAGTAGGTTCGTGTTCGTTATTTTCTGATTTGTCAGCGACCTCTTCAGTTCGATCGCTGGTTTTTGTTTCAAGAAGAAAGGAGTTTTCTTCTTTCTCGTATGCTTCATACATCGCTGCTAATTGTGGGAGAGAGTTGAGACCACGACGAAGTCTTCTTGTTTCATCTTTCCTTTTCAAGGATTGTGAGGAACTTTGATCTGATGATGAAACTTCATTATCTGATGCAGAGGCGGGATTTAAACCTTGTTGCGGTATTCCTGCGTAAAAAGATCGGTGTAATGTTGCAACTAAAACCAAGAAGAATTTTCTTGTTGATCTATTACGCTTACATTCTGTTCTACTTGCCATTGCAATAAACAAAACATCTTTGAACCATACATTGTCGCAGTAAATCTTTTTTTTGTTAACAAAAAACAAAACAGCAAGGCGCGTGCATATCGATAAATAACAGCAAATTAAAAAGATTCAAAATTGTAAATGCTACAGTACTGCGTATACAGTGTTTGACAAAAAAGAGTTTCTTCTCGTTTTAATTTGTATTTACTGATACATCGGGCTACCTACGCTGCTAGGCTAATTAATTAATTAATTGCATTCGTAAATCATGAAACGTAAAAATGTTGGGAAAATACGTTTAAGATAAACATTCGTGTGAGAAAACTACAAGCTCAGAAACTTTTTGAATAAAAAATGAAATGATGTTACTATACAATAGTGGCCTAGTTACACGCAAATAGTGATTTTCTGGGAGAAATTCCTCTTACTGCTGGAATTTTGTTCCGTTCCACGGCAAATGCACTCGCAATCGAAAAAAAGTAAATACGAAACATTGTATCAGAAGCTGCGTTTTATTTCGAACTTACCAGTTGCTTGTTTGGTTAATGAGTCTTTATAATGAGATCCTGCGCTGCTCTTCCTTTTTTCGTTTGTAGGCAATTCATCCACTGATGACGTTGATTCCTTATATCGCCGAATTCTTTCCCGGATGTCGCTGTGACGTCTTCCATCTGGAGAACCGGCGTATTCTTCGTCCAAAACTCGAGATGCATCGCTTGAATACACATCCGGGATGTCATCAGTTTGAGATGAAGATACAATACTGGCAGAGTATGATGAAACGGAAGAAGACCGGCTATTTTCTTCAACTCCAACCTCGTGGGGAAGATCTGGGACTTTTTCTTCCTTCTCCATTTCGTTAATTGAATGATCAGCAGTAATAGGATCAAATAAAGGTCGTTTCCAATTATCTTCTGATTTAGGAAGCCGAATATATGATCTGCGCAATTGAGTTCTTTCAAACATTCGTTCGCGTTCACGTTTAGCAAAAGTATCCACATAATTTTCTAGATCGTCCACACGTAGGTCACCATCCTCCTTTGTGCTAGTTATTATCATACTGCAAGGTCGTCCACGACGTTCAAAACTGCTTCGAGAGCGACGCATCGGCACTAGAGGAGCTGGTTCTTCATCTTGGTTTTGTTTGGCATCTTCAAAAGGAGGTGCAACTACTTCGGGAGGCTCTTTTTCGGCTTCGTGCGACTGAAAAGGGGTATTCTCATCTCCAACTTTAGCGCTTTCTACTTCTAGTTTCTGATTTTGTCGATGCTGTTTTGCCTGCGACACAGATCCATAAGCACCAAGTCTTTCGTCAAGGTCATAATGCTTGGTAGGTTTTGTGTTTTTTTGTTTTTCATCTTTTTCTTGCCAAGCTTTTTTAGGTGGAGGAATTTTTGTTCCTACGCTGGTTTTTCTAGTGTATTGCTGCTCGTAGAGTCGTTTTATTTCGTCCGGTGAAGGTTTGGCGCGAGATTTGCGCCGTAGAAAATCTTCACTTTGTATTTTTGACCTTCTGTTGGATTCAGCTGAACGATCTCCGGTTGCTGGTCGTTGCTGCATCCCGTATCTTCGGTGAGGAGTCGCGATCGTATTGCTACGACGAAACACTGATAGTTTTGGTTGGTAGGCGATAAGATTTGTTCCATGCTCGTCCACAAGTACGGTGCTGCCTTCGACCGGATTTGATGATCGTTTGCCATGCATTGTTCCATATTTTTTATTGTTGTTCATATCTTCAATTTTTCGTGCATTTTCTCTGCAATAGACAAGTATTTTTATAAAACCAACATCGTGTTGTTTATCCACCACATAGCTAGGCGTTTTCACGCGTGGTTTATAATTCCACGTAACGAGTTCGATTTATCCTGGAGCTAATCGCATTTAACACGTTCTTAGTTGCTACAGAAGGGCACAAGCTCACTTCGCGATCCTCCGCAATTCACTCTTCAATTTTTACTTCATGGCTTTGAAAAGAAATATTAGTGAAATAATCCCCAGATGAAAAGCATCAGTCAAAAGCAAAATAATAACTATACGCCATGCCGCTTACAAAAGAAAATATCGAGACAGTTTTTATGAGCATCGAAAAGAAGTGATAACTTTGTCCCCGAAATCCCTCATCGGCAACGTGGATTAGTGGTTCGGTGAGTTGTTTTAACGACGGTCATAATCACAATGAAAGAAGTCAGAAGCAAAACTTAACCGGAAAACTCGGAAACAAATGCTACTCCTAAGCGAGTTTTCATTCGTCCTATATGTATAGTGCCTCCGTTGCTTTCTCGTGACAGGAGGATAACAATGAAGAAATCAATCAATCAAAATAATATATTGCCAAAAACATGATCGGGATAGTACGGTGTTTTTTCAACGCAGCAATACGCTACATATCAGATGTAAACTAAACCAAGTTCAGCGCTGCCATTTTTTACTGATGATATTATCTACCTTAATAGCTTGCGAATATCTCAACTGCACAGCACATTAAATGAAAAAGATTATTTTATGAGGATACAAGTAACTAACCTTTTTTTTGCAGCCATCTCCCTCTTGTGATTATCCTCTGAAGCTTTTATAAATTTCTTCCGGAATTCTGCTACTATCTGGCAGCAGTTGCTCAACGTGAACTTATCTGGATTTTCACAAAGATACGTGGCCAGTTGCTTCGAAGATGACGTCAGATTTTTTTCTTGCTCGCATATTTCAGCAAGTCGCGTTTCGGTTTTCTAAAAAATTATTATTCCCTCACTCTTACTCTGTTAGCGTGCTATCGATCAAAAAAAGCAAGCAGTAAGCACCCAGGATATTTCTTTCTCACAAATATGAACCAACAGAGGCACGCTTAAAGTAAAATCATTACCAGCGACATGACAGCACAGGTTACAAATCGTTCATGAGTTCAGTTCACGGCCGGGTCCGACCTCATTTTAGGGTGGCTGCTGACTCGAAGAGCGCAAGCACCATTCGCAGTCTTCTTCAAGGTCGAATTTCAGTTCAAAATTTAAAAGTAACCTCAGCAGTATTTATTATTTAATTTAAAACTTGTTTGCGTATTTATTAGCCAAATCAGACAGACTACCACATTGAACGTACTGCAAGGCACTCATTATTTTATGAAAATACTGAGATGATTCTACGTGGCAAAAATAATCACTGGTTTCAACACTTCAACGTGGGCATAAAAGTCAAGGTATCGGAAGCGGGTGCTGAAAGCACATTTTGTGTTGGCCATGATGAAATAAAAAAGCATCGCTATTAATCACCACAATATCAATATGATTTTGAAATACAGTTTTCAAAATTTATGTCCCCACCGGTAATAGATAACTGAGGTTGTTTTCAAAGTATATTGAACTGAAAACTCAGCAGTAATCGAAGGAGACTGCGAAGCAAGCATGTACTTTGCGAGCAAGCAGCCTCCCGATATAAGCTATATGTCAAATGCAATCGGCTCCAGCCGCGAATCGAACCAGTCACGTAGGATCTGTCACCTGCGCGCGGTACCGCTAGGCCATGTTGCTGACGTACCGCTGAGGCTTGTCGCCTACGATCCATCGGCTCCCAAACATACGCGCTCTTAACCGATACACCAAACACCCGTTTAAGCAAAGTGGTTTCATATGGAAAAATATTTTAGAAGTAGATATTTAAAGCTATTCTTCAACAAGTTTTTTTTTAAACTATGATCATTTTCGAACATGGCAACGTCCTGTTTGGTTTTTCAGTCCACGTCACTATACACTCGCTTGTGACAGACAAAATTTCAATGAGCTGAATCGAGAGTTTTTCTTAGCTTGACGCTAAACTTAGGCCTACTTCTACATAGTGAGCAGGAATCAAACTCATAACCAAAATTGCACCTTTAAAAATTGTCCGACGTTATTTCGCAGCTCGTCATCTGCATCTTCGAACACCTGCTTTGTGAGGCTTTCGACTCGGTTCCGATACAAACGAATCTCCTCCTGGACCTCTTCCTCCGAGACTCTCGATGCCAGATCAACGGATGGAATCTCATCAGTCCACTTCATCATTTCAGCGTCGTTCTTTTGTAATTCCTAACCATAAAATGACTCACATTAAAATAAGCAGAATTGTAAATTATCAAAATAGTTTCTATGTCTACTAAAATATCAAAGTTCAACTGCGTGTGCATTTGCTTTTATCTCAAGCAGGTAAGAGAGTTGGAGATCATGTAAACAGTGTGAACTTTTTTTCATATTTTTTTTTCGACTCGGGAAACAAACTACACCAAGTTACTTCGTGCAACAAAGCAAAATAGTAAGTCATTACAAATCAGAAAAGAGTTACTAATACTTTTAAATAAAAAAGAACTAAAAAATCAGAAAAATGAAACTTTCATTATACTCGCAGCATTACGCCCAAGCGTGTATCGAGTGTCGGGGGCCCATTTACGCGACTTAGCGCCTGGGCAACATTGCTCCGAAGAAACGTCGCAACGGGGTGAGCCTTTGGTGACACTTTGCTCTAACCGGCCCAGGAATTGAACCATAGGGCTCCTGCACCAATAGCGACGTCTTCAAGAACTGCGCTAACGGGCCGGTTAAGAAAAGAACTAGGCTTACTTTTGTATTTGTCACTCTGTTGTTTCAATCAACGATGCTCAACTTAAAACACACTTTGCTAACATTTATTTTTTCTTAGTTTCAACACATTGGTTTTACCATAGCTACATAATGCATCAAAGTCATTCCAGGTTTATTCGTTTTTGTTTCAGTTAATGCCTTCAAAGATGATAATCGAAACCCCGCAGCATTTCCATAGGTTGCTCCTCGGTTTAGGTAATTCCCCGCTTGCAAGAGTAGGTGCAAAATGCTAGGCAAAGCGTAGCAATTCTTGATTTCTGCAAAGCAATGATTTTTTGTCATAAATGAAATTAATCAATTTACTTATAAAAATTAATCATTCCCATGGTCCTCTGTGGCTATAACCAAACCAAGGTCTACAGTAGCCACAAACCGCTCACTGCGTCTAACAAACCAAGCCTTTCGACACTACTGCTGACATTAATTTGATTGAGCATTTGCTCTTAATCACTAACATTAAATAGAAATTGGTCGGTTGACTTAAAGACTTTGCATCCCTTCTCGGCTTCCTTGTATTACAAGAATCATTTTGCTTATGTTAACTGAGGTATTTGTTTCTCATAATAATTGAATGCCTGTGATATAGAAATAAAATATCTATCTAACTAATCAATAAGTGAGCAAAACAGTCAACGAGTTCCCTAGGTCAACCCACAGGTCCTGGAGTATCGGTATCAACAGTTTTAGAACTAAGCGAGATGGTAGAGACTCGTTGAAGTGGTAAATTAACCACGATCTATTTATTTCAAACTACTGTAGTGGAGTGCTTGATCGCTTTACGTAATGCATAGTTTCTCTGTACCATTCTTTAAATCACCTCTCATAGCTTTCTGCAAAACCATTATGGATTGATCAATTTGTGACATTGCGTGATCAAATTCTTCACGTAGAAGCATGACGTCGATTCTAACGACGTAATAGGGGATTTGGATGACGTAAAAAAGAAATTGTTCAGCTGTGTCCAACTTCGAAGCAGACGATTTGTGATCTGGATCAATGTAAGTTGTTGTAGGCTATGAATAACCTGCATATCAAACTACTACATAATTATCTACAGTAAGCCCAAACTCTCCGATTATCTGGTCGTAAAAAGCGCCAGCACTAGGACAAAGATATTATACGTGCAGAATTATGTTTAATACAAAAATTGCACTTGAGTTTTTGATCAGCTCACTGGAGTTTAAAAAAAAAAATTGTTTCGAGTTTATTCTGCTCATTAGTAGGTTCACTCGTTTGATACTGGCCCTTTGCTCGAGTTCATTGCAAGCATTATTTTCAACCAACCTGATAAAATTTTAACTTCTTCTTTTGTAGGCAAAAGTTTACGAAGAGATCGAAGTTTATCGGAATTCATAAAGGAAACGTCGCATGCTCGAATCGACTCCGCCAATACAGAGATGCTTCTACAAGCAAAATTATTCATACAAGCTGATGACGTATCAATTATAGAACAAAGAAAAATTTTTTCCAGATAAAAAGAGGCTACTCAAAAATCAGTTAAAATCAGTGGAAGCTTTCCCGAACACCTCAACGAACCACCGAGGTTAAAACTGAGTACTCGAGTTGAGGGGGGTGCGGAGGGATGCCACTCCCCCGGAAAACAACACTCGCCCCCCATAAAACATTTTAGAGTAAACCATTCTCCTATAAATAATGACCATCTCTCCCATACGTCCGCGTGAAAAGCTTGCACCACCTCCCCGTAAGTGTTTTTACAACTCGAGCACTGTTAAAACTGTAGTAAGCCTATTGCTTCTAGGCTATCTCTTGTTTATAAGATGATCAAAAAATCAGTTGTTAAGCGCACCGCTGTTCGTGCGGGAGGTCATGGGTACGATTCCTGGACCGGTCAAATCGAACACAGTCGCCAACGGCTCGCCATTGCTGCGACGTGTCTTCGAAGCTGTATTGCCTAAGCGCTAAACCGCGGAGATGGGACCCGCCACTCCATATACGCTTCGGCCTGACACCGCAAGTATGATGAAGATTTGATTTCTTTTAACATGACGATTTTGCTGGTGGTGTAGTTGAACGTATAGCCTATGGAAACAAGTAGACCAAATGAACTCGCTAACTTATGAAAGCTCAAATACCCTCTAGATCAGTGGTTCTCAAACTTTTTTATGCCATTGCCCCTTTACGGTACTGTGCATACCATTATCGCCCTAATAAGCTTGTGTTCTCATAAACCTTGCAAGGGCGAGAGCTACTGATGAATGGGAATTACCCAATTCGCAAAGGAAAATGCGGTGAAGAGCAAAAAAAGGTCTTACACGGTTTATGAGCTATCGCCCCCCTCGCCGCTTTCGCCCCCTTTTGCTTTTTGCCCCCTGGTGCTTCTGTTTGGCACCCAAGGGGGCGATATTGCCCACTTTGAGAAACTCTGCTCTAGATTCAGCGTAACCGATGCAAAAAGCTATTTTTAATATTTATGTAGATCCAGTTCTAGCGATCATCATCATGTAACGCTTGCATAACTACACTTGAGTCAAGATCATCTTTTCTGAGCAAATGGTCCCACTGCGGTCCATAAACATGAAAATCGGTTCCCTAAAATTAAAAAAATAAACGGCTCTCTACCAGTTTATTCTAGGCCCGTAACATTTTCTACAAAAAAATGACCAAGACTGAAACTTTAAAAGTGGAAGAATAAGGATTCAGCTTACATGTGTAGGAGAATCGGAAAAGACACCATGTAATTACTTAAAATGATAACTTACTTCAAATGGAATAACGTCATGAAAAGAGAACATTAAGTGCTAGCCCACACACAAAATTAAGCTGTTTCTTTTAATATCAAAACAATTAAATTTAAGTCTCCAACAACGAATAGTCAATTACAAGAAATTATTTCACTGACGCAGAAGGTAAACGCCCACGCGCAAGCTCGCCTGACTATTAGCGTTCAGAATGCGATCAATACTATGACCGCGCGGTGGCAGAAATAGCAAAACATTAACTGGAGAAAAAATTAATGGAGTACGCCAAGTTGTTGGTGCATTGGGCTCCAAAACTGACTTCGAGGGTTCGATGCTCAGCTACAGCATCTTCCATGATGCAAGAAATTCACTAATATAAAAACCTAAGCTGCAATTATGTGGCTTAAAAAAAAGTCAACAAATATTAACAAACAAATCGATTTTGTTAGCAGTTATGGATGAGAATTTGTGACGCAATGCAGCCAGTGATGACGCAATACCGGTATCTTGAGCTATGCAAACTGACAATCCACAGAAATAATAGCATTCTTGTGACAATACCTCTGCAAATATTGAAAAATAGTTGATCGATATGTAATCAATCTAATACTATTTTATACAAAAAGAAGACGTCATCAAAAGTAATAATGTTTGAGAAATAGTATTTGTAGACGCAGATCTTTTCACCCGACATTCAGTTTTCAAATTTGAGAAGCTCAATAGCCAAGATATTTTTTTGCTTTTTTGGTCTCTTCTCATTAAAATTTTCATCTACAATGTACAACCTGGCTCTAATTCAAGAGGCTGCGCTAACATGTTTTGCGTGAAAACTATCTCAGCTGATTTCACATTCGACGTTTTTATTGCCACTGCGTATTGAAAAAAAAAAGGAAAAGAGTTTGTAAAGCGTAACCAAGACACCCTAAAAATAAAAAATTGCAACGTTTGTTTAGGTGAGCGACAACAAAATCTGTCCGTCTGTCTCAAAAAGTCGAGCTCACACCTTTTAAATCTCTATACACCCATGGCCATGATCCCACTGGACTGGCAACGTCAAGGAAACAGTTAGAAACTGTGAATTTTCTCCCAATTCCAGCAAAATATTGTATTTCAACACCTTGCTATCCATAACAAAAATATGGTAATATTACACCGGCAATGATAAAGGGCATTATAGTACACCACTCTCTTAATTGTTAAATTTGTTATTAGCCGTGCGAATGGGTGGAATTTTTGTTATTCGAAACCTTGGGTTTATTTCTAGTTAGTTTTAAAAACTAGCCAAAGCGCAACAACAAACTCAGAAAGAACAATGCATGGAAAGAAAACAGTGACGCACATGCACACTCTTGTACACAGTTACACACTCACCAAAATCGTCTGCGAAATGAATGCAACAAACAACGATTCCGACTTGAAACACTGATTCGCTTCTTGCAACTCGCTTTTACGTAACATTTACGTTTTGAAACTGAAATTTCAAACTTGGAAAAAACACGCTATTGAATTGCTGTACAATGCATGCAATCCACTCAAATTAGTTCGCTCACATCTATACCGACAATACGCAACTTAGAAAAACAAAGTGAAATATCAAAGCGCAAAATATGGTGATCCCCTAGATTTCGCCATGTTTACAGATGGTTGTTCAAATGCAGAGTGTCTGAGGAATTTGGGTTCTACACATCAACAAAAGAGGCTGATGCCAGTTCGCAACCACATTTAGCTTAGAACAGTGGTTCCCAACATTTTTTTAGTCACGGACTTCTTTTCAATAATTATCAAGCTTACGGACCCCCACGTTTTTATGATCAATCTTAAACAAATAGTTTGGTAAACCACGCATACTTTTGCCAATGCTAACGAACTTTAAATGCAATATTGTGCGTCGAATTAAACAACAAACTGCTTGATTATAACACATTACGTTCAAGAACCATCAGAAAAGTGACTTCGAAGAATATCATACAGGTGACTGGTGCAATTTTATGAGAAGCCTGTTGTTTCTTTTTTGCACAAAAACACTGAACTGTGGTTAGGTGATTACATCAGCAATTGCACAATAGTTAGCCAAATAAAAAAAACAATTCATCCGACTGCACTACCGGTGCACTACAGTATTTTGGTACGTACAAGTTTCTGCCTTGTGCCTACATCAACGTAACATTTATTGAATAATTTATTGCTGATTAAGTTTGTCGAATTTTAATGCTATCGCGACCCCAGCAAGCTTTTCACGGACCCCTGGTTGGGAACCACTGGCTTGGAAGGGTAACCAGCTCTCTGGAGTAGAAAAAACAGCAATCCTAAGTCTGGAAACCGCATGCAACCTCACTGGCGAAAAAATGAGAAATAAGGGGACAAAACCCCCACTAATTTTCTATTAATGCGCATCAATATATTGGTATTTCGGTACATTTATACCAGCAAAACTGCAGAATAAGCTTTGTTGGATTTTTTAGCTTCATCTTCTCTCCCGTTTTCTTTGCCCGCTTCTGCACTTGTCGATAAAGTAACGCAAAAAAATGTTTGCAATGCAGGCGAAGCAGACTAAATGTACAGTAGTTGACAGGGTTGAATGGTGAATGGCCTGTCATTCTTATTTTTGGCGGTCATGATCACAAAATCATTGTTTCAATGCACAAACGTTTTGATGCTATGATTGTAGATAAAATGCTTCAAATTGATTAACTTTGTTTGAAGGATTCTACCAAGGCCGCAAAGCCTAAAATGTAAAAGCTCGACGGAAAAACTTAAGTTCAGGGCGACTCAAGTGTCTTGACTCGTTATAGGCAGAGAAATTCGCCGCTTTTCTCGGAGAATCAAATAAAAAATCCTTCAATTTCGAGCAATGTAAAAACAACCGCTTGGTGAACCGGCAAACCTTAACACCGCCGATGATTTTTGCGTACCCCGATCAGTTTGCAAAAAAACAGAAGTGTTTTGAATTAAAACATTTTTTCTTTACAAAAACTTTCGACGCTGGCAAATGACTAGAAGTCAGTGAGCGAGCAAATGCCGTCACCAAAGACAGAGACAACGTGAAGTGAAGATAGAAAACTTTCTAAATAGGAACATAAAAAGAATAAACGCAATAAAACAAAATGGAACAAGGCAATAAATTCATTTAAAGGACATTTGCAAACACACGCTTGAAATAAAACTAACATTCTAAGCTAAACAAGCATGAAACAAAGTTGTGATTCAGGTAATACTAGCACAGGTGGGACGCGCGGGACAACATAGAAGAAAAAAGAAACAATTAAACATAATTATTCCAAATGCTGTTATTATAAAACTCGTAGAACGTAAATTGCATTTGAAATTGAATCTAATTATGACGCAATGCTGTTATAATTCATGACGTCTCACATTCGAAACTTTGTGTCACCGTTTTTAGGAATAGTTTTCACGATACCACATTTTCAATGTGGATCAGTCAAGACATACGTCTTGAATCTGCTACCAGATCGATAGTATACACTCGTCGCCATTGCATGCTTGGCGATCAGTTTAATTACATAAAGACTTTCTTGCCGGCATGCAACATGCGATTACAACTTCAATTGTTTGTTTATTTGATCTTGACGAGTGCGATACGTTAGAGCGGCAAGCAGCAAAAATGATGTAGAATAAACGAACCATACCCATACTACGAATTTTTGTGTCTCTATCCTGAGATTTCAAAATGTTTAGATGACCTTGATTACGGAAAGAGGAAGTAACCCACGTAGGATCGTTAAGACATTATTAAACAACCAGCTTGGTTGACTCAAGCCACTAAAGAATTTCGACGGTTTTCCAGTCAGCATTAGTTTTTTAAAGCTTGACGCGCTGTCGTTTGCCAAGCACATGCTTGCCGCGTCCAATTAATAAAGAAACTAAGGGCAGAACTAGCTGGATACTCTCTCTTCGATAATGACCCTGTTCAAATTTTCCATAGCTGAGGTGGTTTATAACGCACGAAACAGAACGAAAGAAACCAAGCCGAGCTCAAACCAATCAGATATTTGTTTTAAGTCGTTGTCATAAACTGTATTTCGGTTAATCTTTTAAACTGATTGTCAACATATGAAGTATTTCTTAAACGAGTTTCTTAGTTTTTGTTTAACTTAAACTCCTTTAAATTTTAACGGTTTAAGTGCACCGTAATCCGTGCTTAAATAGTAATAGTAACTACAGTCAAGATAGTGGCAAAGCATTGTTCTTTTTCACAAAAATAGCTGTGGTCTTAAACAAATATTAATAACTAATATTAAATGTACAATTACACAAAGACAATAATATTGCACTAACGGAACATGAATGTTCAAAGGCAACATTATAATGAAGAGAACCGCACCTGAACACACAATATTGAGCAAACTAGAATTGTTATTGTTTCTATTGTACGAAGTCGAACAATGAAAGGCAAACTTCTGGGGATACAAAAAGAATTTTCGCACATAAACAAGAATCTTATTGACCACGGCAAGTTGAAAAAAAAACTCTGCCCAAAAATTTACACGATTTCAAGCCATTATCCGGTAAAAGCATTGTTTATTGGTACAACACAAAAAGTAAATCAACAATTTATATTTACTAACTTCACGTCTCTATTTGTAAGATCAAACCCTGTTACAAGGGACTAAGCAAAAATCAAACACCTCTGGTCGGCACATTTCAAAGTGAGCTTAGAATAAAATCAATTGTAGTAAATTTACACCTTCCTGTATTTATCACTTTTTATATAGTATAAGCTTAGAACAATTGTGCCCATCACAGGAGCGTAACCAGCCGAAATTTTGGTGGGTCAAATCACTACAAACTACATATTACAGCTGAGATTATTTTCAAATTATTGAACAGAAAATTGAACAGTAATTGAGGGAGATGCGAAATGAGCTTGCGCTCGTCGAGTCAGCAGTCACCCGACACGCATGTCAAATGCGATCAGCTCCTGCCATGAATCAAACCCGTCATGAAAGATCTGCAACCAGAGCGGTGCCGCTATTAGGCCATATTACGGCATTTTATAAGAATATTTAAAGCATGCTTCAGATTAGAGTTCGTCACAAAGAGAAAGCAGCCCCCTCCCCCCTGGATACACCACCGTCTTTTTTATGCATTTTTTTATATAAGAACACACATTTCAACATCGTCAAAAGTGTTTGAAGGAAACTAAGTTTGTAATCGCAGCCTCCTAGTGGGCAGACTCATTCCAAAGTCTTAAGCGTAGCTGCTTTAATCACAATTTTCAAGTTTTTTGGGTGCGAGCCATTGATGTCCAAACGTTTAATTCATATTTTCTAAATATCGTGAATCGCAAAAAGTAGATTTCTTAAATAAATGACAAGTAAATATTATTGTAAGGCTGCTCTCCTGCTCATTTTACTTTTAACAATGGGATAAGTAAGATCTTGACACGTCAAGTAATAAAAAAATGTTTTCAATTCTTCTGGCTGCATGTTTTCTACTGAAGTATCAAAGCAGTTTTTTCTTTGACAAAAACAACTTGCTGGCGTTGAAGTTCCCAAAAAAATACGATGCCAATGCGATAGTGATGAACTCTTTCATTATGTTAAACTATGACCAATGTTCTTTTGCGACCGCCTCAAAAGTCAACAATTCAAAGTCATCGCTGCGCAGTCATTTCTCTTTTGATGAAGAATTTATTATGACAGTTCGTTTGCTTGGTAATGCATTAATAAAACAAATGAATCACAAAGAACGTTCAAACGAGATGAAAAAAAAAAAACGAATAAACTCAGTCAGAGATGTTCATTGAATGTTTAAAGGAAACGTAGGCATTAGAATAGCGAACTTAGGCTACAAGTTTGCATCGTTTTAGCACTCAATAGCGGTGGGCTATTAGCCTAAAAAACACGTAAGCACTAGTACATCGCTAATTTCTCTTCACAATATTAAATAAAACGTCCTCTAAAAGACAAACTGCACAAAAAATAAAACACAAAGCAACCTTGCTTAAAATAAGAGAAAACTCTTTTGTCAGTCTAAAATCTAGATTGTGCAGTGTGCATCCCGCTTCAGAGGCTATCAGAGCCAAAAGTTTTGTACTAATGAGTTTTACAAAGAGTCAAGCTGTAATTAGTGACAAATTATACGCTTTGAGAAATTAAGAAGGTATCACAGAGCGAAATGCACTGAGATAAACCCGAAGAAAATTAACAGTTGCTGTTTATCCTGCAACAGTATTATGCTCTTGCAACAGCAAGTCCTACTGAAATATACAGTATTTAATTCATTTGAAAAAGATTACGTTCGAAGTACATGTACTTGCAAAAAAATTATAATTTGTCATTTAGTCACGAATAAAATTTAGGCTCAAATAATCGACAACACCAACTTGTTGGCCTACGCAGTTATCAAGCTGATTTGTTCTGTATACATTTGCTGTGACGACCGCCAGATTATAGATACGTCATTATACCGTAGCGAGTGCTAAACATGGGACAATAACGCAAAAAAATACAAAACCTTCTCAAGTACGTCCACTTCATTGCAGCTAAGCAGAACGCTTGTCACAACACTGAGATATCAAAGGAAAACTTGTCATAACATCCACACATGACATGGCATATATGGTCACACCAGGCAGTGAGACAAGAATCAAGCTCATCTGAATATCCACTAACTTCTTTCACCCTTCTACTTATGCGTCATCAGCTGTTTCACGGTTTCACCCGCTCGTTTATGTACGTGTAAAGCATGAGAGAGGTTTCACATACATTGATCACGCCATTGGAATATAATTGCGAGAAAACAAACATAAAATGTGTATGTTACATAGCTGCAGATTAGGCATAAGTCAACTTTAAATAAGCAAAGATTATAATTTTTTGTTGCATGTTTATCCTTCTATTACGAGAAAGCGATCAATGCGCTTTACGAGCTCGCTTAGGAGTTTCCAGCCATCTGTCTACTACACCAAGATGGTAAAATTTTGCTAAGTGCCTTTCCCAACGACACTAGAAAACTTGCCGGCTTGTTCTCCACTCAGGTCCCTTTAATGCTGAGCGTCAAGCAGGGAAGCTGTGAATAGTGAACACCAATTTTAAATTTATTGATTTGACCGGACTCGGAATCAAACCCAATTCTACAGCTTTAGAGGCGGATGCTCTTACCAATCGATCATCTGAGCTGTTTCTGCATAATCATACTACTTTTTCTCAATTCCTCTAATCTATGATGAACCAAGCAGCAAGATTCAAAAAGTAATCTTGCACGTTTCGCAATAAAGCCTCAACCTTGTAAACAACGTTGAACGCATTATACATGCAAAAAGATGTCCAAGCCATGAACAACACTGTTTAGGACGAGGTATTGCAGGGCATCAGGACATAATGAGGGTTGAGTGTTAATCGAAGGAACAAGGGCTAAGAACGATCGAAGGCACAGAAGGAAAGCAGAACTTTTTATTGTTTCTCAAGGGATGTTAAGGAACAAATGTTGGCACTTTTTAGGAACAATGGACTACACTCATCAGAGTTGTCAACGAGCGGAAAATGTTGAGCCCGATCCGACCTGAACCCGAATCCTAATTTATTTGCCAGTCTGAGCCCGATATAAACCCGAAATCAAAAATATCACTTTAAATTTTGAAGAAATTTTAACAAGAAAAGAAAATTAGTTTTGCTCATCGACATCACATTAGTTTTGAAAAGCAATATTTATACAGTCAAGAAAATAAAATCTCGATTTTGCTCCTGCGTCCGGACCGATCGAAGCACGACAATGTTTCGAAATCCAAACCCGAGCCCGGCCCGGCCCGAACGCGAAAAGCCCGAGCCCGATTGACAACTCTGACACACACGCAAAAATCCCACACTGGCTTAATATGTAAGCGCTATAGCCCAGCGGTACCGTAGGCAGATTACAGATCCTTTGTGACGGCTTTAATGCACGGCTAGAGCTTTTCGCATAAGACATATATCTTGAGTGGCAGCTAACTCGGAGAGCGTAAGCTCACTTCGCAGTCTCTGTCTGAAAGTTATAATTTAAAATTTGAAAAAAACTTTTTTGTCGCATAAACCCGAATGGGACAGATCGATTCGGCTGGCTAATTAGCCAAGGCTGCATTTTAAAATGACTCTACAGAAACAGATAGGGTTCTGTCAAGAAGACTGTAAATAGAAAAATTGCACTCACACATGTCAACAGGGGCGTGGTATAGTGGCCAGCATACAGAACCGGTTGGTTCGAAATTAAGCCGTTCTAGAGCAGGCTTTCATTTCATTCCCGTTGTACTTGACATTAGGTTTTCATTCTCATTGCACTTGACATTAGACAGAAGTTTTATTCAATAGAGAAGTTACAACTTGGGTATAAGCGTAAGAAAATAGAATATGCAAAAAGACATTCCGCAGAACCAATTACAAATATGTAGGCGTATATACTCCTTTATTTCACACTCCGTTTACGCGAAGTAGAAATTGGATTATGCGGCACAAATCGAATCGCGTATGACCTAACCCCCACACCTTTGCATCAAGTCTCGCGCAGTATAAATAGCCGTTCGAGATCTGCACATATTACAACAAACTTTTCAATCACAAATTCACATTTTTAAACCCATCTTCACCCAAAAAACTATCGCGATGGTTCAAATGCATAGCTGGTAAGAACCCGAAGAAGACAACGGGGCGATAACTAATTAACTTTTCTAGATCCGCTTATCCTTGAAGGTTCTGATCGAGTTGGAGCCTCTAAGCATTCCGAACCTCTGCGACAAAGGGTAGATGTTCTGGTAGGATGCAAAGCCGAGACCAACTAAGATCTTCAACGTAATCTGGCCATTGAGTTCTGGGACGGCCTATTGGCCTTTGACCAATCGATGTTGAACACAGCAGTTTTTGGTTGTTTTTCGTGGGACATTCGTGTCGCATATCCATACCAGCGCAGTTGCGATCGACGAAGCAGCGATTCGATAGTTAGAGAATCACACGAATATCCCCACTTTTAACCTTGGCCAACCAGGTCAAACCGCTAATTCTTGACAAAAAAATCTCATTTCGTCTGCTTGGATTCGAGATCTCACTTTCTAATTCACGATCCTACACTCATGGCCATCAGTCAGAATAGGAACATAGACTGATATGAAGATGGAAAGCTTTGCGTGGCTACCGTTTCAGTGCCACAGATCGGCGAAGCTAGGGCGTTACTGGAGTTGCTTTTCCGATGCGGATATCCATTCCATTTGTCTGCTATCACTTGTGAATGAGACCCCAAAGCACTTGAATTTCCCGACTGTTTTAGAGGTATACTCCTCTTGGAGAGAACACTGCTTTGGTTGTTTGGACAGGCTCATTGTTTCTGTCTTCGTTGCACTGATTTTCATTCCGGCGACCGAGCACGCATCCGAAAACCTGTCAAGAACTTGCTGGAAAACATTTGGGTAGATCAAACAGTTCTGAGAGCTGTTTCTGTAACATTTAAAATTGAGATGCCAATTGTCCATGCATTTTCATGGACATAAACCTCTCTCAATAGGAATCCTGTATTCGCCCGTCGTGCGCAGTGTAGTTCGTGGTAGAAAAACTCAAAAGCAAGTCATAGCTTTTGGAAAAAGCTGTTATATTTCAATTTAAGTTAAAATATTTCATAATAAGTAAGAAAGTAGCAGCAAATAACAAAGAGTTATAGAGTGTTGAAAAGATTGAAAAGTACTGCTTTAAAGAAACTACGGATATGAAAGCTTTACCAGAATATTATCTGCATAAAAGCTATTTCATCTACGATTTAAACGCGAAATGAAAACATTGATTTAATATCAGGACAATAGTGTTGTCAGCATAGGACGTTTACACAATTCACGACATTCCCGTTCTATCTTACACCTCTGTCACGCAAATCCTTTTCAAATATAACAACTTGGACTATTACATGAAAAAAATCTCTTCAAGATAAAAAGTCGAAGATCTCGTCAAATTAGAGTTCTGAATGGAAAGCGTGATAATGTAGAATTGAATTTCCACTACTGCCAATGTTCTACGTAAACAAGGATTTTGGTATACAACTCTACACAAGTTCTTTTAATTCTCAGAGTTTCAGTTTACAAAAAAATTAGCCCAGGCCAGGTCCTTGACTTGTTTATTTCATTGTCATTACATTGATAGATTGAAATAAAACTGATTCACAGAAGCAATCAAACAAACGGGTTATATTTAGAACAACCGTACTTAGCTCACGGTAAAAAAATCAGGGCATGATGTTTCGACTGCATTAGTTTGTGCTTTCATAGCAGCAATACGATGAAGTAAATTCCAAGAAGCTAAAATAACGACAAAAAATATCCGTTTCAGAATTGGTGTTATCTCACTGCGTCCGATAACTCACTTTGCAACCGCTAGCGGTCTTGCAAAAAATTGTAAAAAGCTGTCATGTGAGCTCTAATTATATAGCCCTATATCAGTGGTTCTCAATCTTTTACGGTTTGTGGTCCTTTTCTATAGATTCTCAAAACCTGTGGCCTCTCCTCATTAAAAAAGATTTTCTGCCAGTATTTCATTCGTAGTGGCCAGAGCTGTCGGCTGGTCATAAGTGGTTAGTTATCGTTAATAGGTTAACCCTTTATCGACGGAATTTATATTTTTTTGAGATTAAATTTTTTTTTTAGTTTTTACTATACTTATTTAAGTTGCGAATGCTATACTTTGTCTTCTATCGGAACGCGTCACTCAAGTTCAATGTTATCTTATTGTAACTAAAACGTCACATTCGGCGCTTTCCGACATTCACAATGGTATTTCTGCAACTAAATCGCGCATCAGGCTCGGCATGTTCACATGCTGTATTTATGGTTAGCATTGTCGTTTTATCGTATTATCATTGCTAAAAAAAAGACGGTAAAAAATGCGATACACTAATTCAGCTAACAATAAACGCAGTAGCATAATATGAAAGACGTAATACAACATATCGGTGTGAAAACACGCCAAAAGCAAATCGCTGAAAGCAAGCTGTAAATACTATAGAAGCAAAACCATGCAAGCTAATCGAAATACTGAAGAAGTATATATGAAAGCAATGAATGCAAAAATGGTTAGCATATGGCTAATACGCCACACGTAAAGATTTACTTTGTGTGAAAATCAAAAAAGCAGTTTTTGTCCTTCGAGATGCACAAGTGCACTTTGCACTTACTGCAAAAATAGACCTTTGCAACCAGGGTTTTTGCAGCGACCCCTAGACACTACTGTTGGGAAATGATGGTATCCATCGGTTCGGACTTCCTCAATTGGAATTTCTTTTGTGGCAGGAGAATTTTGCCTTACACCATAAAATCGAATGGCGTCCATGTTATCAACAGTAATGTTAGATCATAAAAGACGAAGTATACGAAATCGTAACGTTTGAAAATCGATCAATTATTATGTTACAATACACACTATCAACTTAAAATTTGCGATTATTATGTTTAGAAGACCTACCAATCAATCTGTAATTTTCTGAAACATACAGTCTTTCGCTGCTATCTTAATTACGCACAAAAGTCCCCTAACTTGTCTAGGAGTTGGCCGAGTGGTAGGTGCATTGGGCTCCGAAGCTGACTTCGCGGGTTCGATGCTCAACTAGGTCATCTCCATGATGCATGTACTTCACTATCACAAAAATCCTAAGCTGCAATTAAGTGGCTTGAAAAAAAAATGCAACGCGCGTGGCAAAAACTTAAACAAAAGCTTAATCACGTGACTTTTTACACTGCACTAACATGCTCACAGTGAAATGGTTCGTATCGAAATCGGAGCAATCGGCAGTGCCGTCAACAAACGCGTTTAGGTTCCTATTTTACCCATAGTTGTGAATGTTACGAAAAAGTTACATTTGTCAATAAAGGGTTAATAAATCTTGCGCGTGCTGTGACCTCCTAGTTAATGCCTCGTGGCCTTTTGGGGGGGAGGGGCAATGGCCCTCGCTTGAAGGCCCCTGCCCTATATCAATGAAGATTAAGATTCAGAAAAAAAAAACAGTGCAATAAATAAGATGCCAAGCATACATTTTTTCCGCAAAATCCAATTAGAAACTTAGTCTTCATGGTCGTATTAAACAATAAGATGCTTAGAGAGACCAACTGTTTTTGGGCGAATTTAATGCGAATGCACTTCAACTGTAGAGATAGAACGTAGTTGGTTGACCTCTATATGGCTCGTCTTGAAACATATGACAATGAACAACTGTACTTCAGCGGCTTCAAAGGGATTAAAAAAGTAAACACGACCTCATGATGTTGTGAAGTTTGTGTAAAAAGAGACACAATACTGGATTCTCTCAAAGCAGCGCTTAAACGATCTCATCCCATCTTTTATTGCTTTAAAATAACATCAGATTATTTTGCGTTCTTTTTTGGAAAACTTTACTTAATCGTAATCGTTTCAAGTGCTTTTTGAAAATGGTTAAATATACGAAGACGCTATTATTAAATTTAAACTTATGAATGAAATAAGTGAGTTGTAAAATCGCTTGTCCACTCAAAATTGTGACGTCACTTTTTGTTTTTACGTCATTAAGCACGTTCATAAATCGCTACAAAAGAAATAACGTAATTCCATTTATATTACTAAACATCTTGACGAGGAACTTTTAAACCACTTGACCCGAAAATTTCGAAAAAGGTTGCAATCAAATGATTAATTTCTCAACATTCTAGACATTGAAAGTGAATTAACAGTAAGTTTTCAATTACTTGTACCCCAGTTTCATTCATCAAATCATATCGATGCTACGAAAAAACTCGCAAGAACTTTATCGCTACATAGTAGAAGCTTGAAACAGTCAACACTCTGTACTACTTGACTTGAATCTCACACTTCGTAGAGGGAGATTCACAATTATTTGGGAGAAAGACAAGTAGAGAAACTGCCTATTTTGTAGTTTTGAAGGTCTGAAAACACCGCAATACTAGTGTATTGCTATTGCACAACCAAAAATTAAGTAGGAGCATGGCTTGAGCTTTTGTAGATGGATTCGCCAACGCTTCTCTACAACGCTTTATTTTCATTATTTTACGTTGAATAAAAAAAGAGCAAGTTAATTCATATCGAAATGCTACTCATTACAAGGTCTGTTCCAATTTTTTGTTTAGGCCGGGAACTAAAAATTTAGTAAATTCTTATTTTGCAGTGATGTGCTTCCAGAAGTACTCAAGCGCCAATGCATTAATATGCCGAACAAAAAGTTGGGGGCGGGGACTGGAGCTCCTGAGCCTTTTTCCAGATAGGCCAATGCCTTAGCAGTCAGCACGCAATCTTGTAATAGCACCGTACGTTGTCAACTCAACGAGACAGAAAAATATATACATCAATGAGTAAACAAAAATTACCAAAATAAACAAGGGCAAAACAAAACTTAAGAAAAAGAATTGTTGACATATAAATTCATCCTGTTGTTGTAGAAAAGTCGCGTAAACGTAAACATCACGGAAAGCGTGGTTTCGTTTTACTACAAAACAGTTTTCGGAGTTGCTGCGCAGTGCATTGTAGCTCTTTGCACTTCTGTGTGTTTCAAAAATTTCTTCAAATACTAAAATGTACCTCATATAATGTGGTTCGTACCACGCGTAAATGCGTTGCAATCTCCAGGTGCAAACTTATTCAAAAAGAATCGGTTTAAACCTGGCGATTTGCCACGTATTTTGGCAAACTTATTCAAAAAGAATCGGTTTAAACCGCTGATATTGATCACACGGCTGCAGCACTGATCATCGAATATCACAGGTATATAATTTCAATTTTGCGACAGCCCTTTGTGAAAAGATGTGAAGTTTGAAAATGCTAACATGCGTATAACTTCAGCAGAAGTACTCACTTACCTTTTAAATTGTCGAAGGAAGATGTTCACATTCAGGCTGCGTTTACTGTCAAGCAGTGAGATCTACAAAATAAAACCAAACTTAATAAAATTTTGGAACAACGACTTAAAACAGGAACGACAAAAGAAACTTTTTGGATTAAGCAAAGCTTAAAGAAACACCGAAGATTAAAATAAAAACCCAGGACATTTTTTTGATTGTAACTGAGCGTTTCCGCTGCATAGGTTCAGCTATCATCATCAGCATTATAAGTTTATACTTAGGAACGCCCGTCGTACACTGCTGCTGATAACAGCTAAATAGGTGCAACCGAAACGTGTAAACCAGTGGTTTCCAAACGTTGATGACTTGTGGTCCTCAGTAAAATTCATAACTCTCGTGGCCTTCTTCCTTTCAAAAAAAGGATTTTTTCAAGAAGCTATGCATATACAATGATCAAACGCCTAATGATTGCCCACTGTGATATCTAATTGTGCCCCTCCGTACAATATCCCATAGGTCCTCTAAAAGGGTTAAGTGCCACGTTTAAGAAGCCGTGATTTCAAGCAAATCGAGTTTTGATTACTTATAAAAAGCAAACAATTTGAAGCGGAACTTGATTCTATTTCTTCATATCAAAATTATTTTAAAGACTTCAATTTGACCGTTACGACAAACAGAGAGCTCAATGGTGCACGCCAGAGCATAAATAGGCCTACAACACAGCAAATCATCAATAAAAGTATACTAAAATGTGAAGGGATTTTGAAATAAGTTACACTTTTATCGGTGATTTACTGTGCTTTAAAGACTTTAAACATTTCCATGCTTAGTGCTCAGAGATGGCGAGCGTACAACACAATATGAAACCTTCCTGCATTTTACCGTTTCATTGCCAGGCTAGCTGCATGTCGTACAGCGTAGTGAGACAGGCAAAACATATAGTACCACTACCGTATTGTCACAAACAAGATGGTCAAAAATAATGTAAATTTGATTTTTATCCATTCACCCTTGACTCTTTTTACAATACTTCTAGGTACTGCAAGTAACATTGCTAATCTTGAATTTAAAGGAAGATCAGAGGAAGCGTTGTCAATTGCGTGGAAGAACTTTTATTTTGTCAATTTATGTTTCCCGAATCAGCCTAGTTTTTCCATTCAGGGTGCCAGCAGTGATATGAAATTGCATTAAAACTCATTGTAACTGTGTCCTGTGTTATTATTTAGGTATGACAGATAATTACAGGTAGCTTGATTTCAACAACAACTTGTCGAGTGATGTAGGCCTACATCAGACTTGGCATAGACTAAGATTAGTGAGTGGAAAGGAAAAATCAAAGTTAGATATTACAGTAGTTCTACTCTACTTTATTTTCAAAACTTTAACTAAATTTTTAATGCATTTTTCTCTATGTGTTAACAATTGGTTAGCTAGTAGCAAATTCAACGTGGTAACGGTCATGTTGAATTCTCTCCGCAGCTGCGTTTATTCACCACTTACAAAAGCAAATAAAACTTGATGCGTTTAGGCTAATTAATATTCTACTTATGACGTTAATGACATGAGCAAATTTTTGCAAGCCTTTGTATCAGCGGAGTTTTCGTCTTTAATATTTGCTTCAGAGGAGCAGATTTGCTTTTTGCAAAACGCGGCGTCAAACTGTGCTGGATCGTCAGCCTTGCAAAATGCTTAATTATACCTTGTACGCAAAATTCGCATTACTTAGAAGGTGTCAGAGTAAAAACAAACCAATTTTAGATTCTTGAAAAACAAATCTTCAAATTTCCGTCAGGGTCTCAGCCAAGTGGTTTAGCGGAAAGGAGTTGGCAGCAAAAATAATTTTTCTATATTTCTTAGAAAGCAAATTAATTAGTGTCAGAAATGTAACGCAGTTGTCACATTTGACGCCAATTTGTACAAATCTGCAACAAGTTGTCACAAAATGTAACTAACCATCGAATTTTCGTTGGTAAAGCCTCCTTGGAACTGCGCACTACTTATTGATAAAAAATTTGAACCAAGAAACTTTGTTAATAATGCCTTTAACGTGCTCTGTTACCATTAAGCCTGACCACCCAGCAAACAGACGTTGCTAGTTCTAACCCTTCTACTTCTATCAATGCATGTTACATCTACAACTTATAGATTTTCGCCACAAATGCTTATCTCCTACTGTATTGCACAAAAATTAATTTTAAACTTTCGTGGTTGTGGTGGGTTGTTTCGCAAGTTGCCTGAAATTTGCACGCAAGGCACGAAGTTAGGTGAGTTGGCTGTGAAAATGAAAAACCGCAAAAGCCGAAACAAAATTCAATTTTTAGATTCGTAAATGCGGAGTGCGAATAAAGCTGCCGAACCACACAAGTCAAAACAGGTTAAACTGTGATTCAATCTAGATGGTGTACAATTACCGTGTCAATTTATCGCGATTAAAGGCGTCTGAGCAAGAACGATTGACGAAAGTCGTAGCATCCACGTCATACTAAACAACCGAGCAACATGTAAACAAAGTGAAGTAATAATAAACTGATACTCAAAGAAGTTAGCACTAAAAAGGTTTCGTAAAATCCGGGAAATAAAAAAGTGTCAAATTACGTTAACTGGATCAAAAGATAGCTGCATCACGTCATCCGCACTGATCACCAAACCACGTGATTAACTATACGCTTTGGGGGCAAATAAGTGAAACTACTGCCATGTAGTAGTTGCAAAAAATATGTAACATTAAACAGCGCAGTGTCGTTCTATTTACTTCATAAAGTTTTAAATCTCACTAATGACCAGTTTCACTCAGCAGCACAACCTACTTATGCGTAAGATACTACGGAGGTATGGTCCAAGATCTATTCGACCAAATTAGAAATTAACCCAAATGTGCGATTCAGAAATAGAAACAATTTCCATTTTAACTTTTAGAAAAAAAATATTCTTAATAATAATCATAGTATTGCCAATTTTGTCTTTATTTCCACAGCGATGTCAACATCTTGATAACTTGAATTCATGAGTCGTTAAGCAAACAATAAAAAAGTCACATAAAAAAAATCAAATCTTCATTTTACTCGCTGCATCATGCCGAAGCGTGTAAAATGAAACGAGTCTCTGCGACTTAGCGCCTGTCCAACACCGCTCTGAAGAAACGCCGCAGCGGTGGCGAGCCGTCGACAACACCGTGCCAATTTGACTAGCCCCGGTAATCGAACTCCAGACCTCCTGCATCACGCACCACAACATTGTGCTTAACAACTGAGCTAACCGGCAGTTTATGAAGTCTTATGATACACAAAATATTTAGCTTTCAAATTAATTAATGTTTCCGCAGCAAAAATAATAAAACGATAGCTGGAGAATATTAAGCTACAATAGATTTGAAAAGACGGTATGTATCGAAGTAAGGATGGCAAAGCAAAAAATACCCTGGCTCTGAATCGGAGTTTGACGTTACCCAAAACAGAAGAACTTCCAGTTTTTGATTAAAACTTTTGCATATTTAATAATTAATTTTACACTTTAAAATGATGTGAATAAATCATTCCACCAATAATATACGAGTAATGTGCGCAAATAATCGCTTTGTGACAAGCACTTCAGCGAATTAGTGAAAAATGTGAAAGTAATTCGAGTATTTTAAGTAATACAACTTCTATACGTAATAATTATTTTGCGACGTCACTACCTATGTACTGAGTAGACTTGTGTGTGTTTAGCAGTTAAATGTTGTTTAAAGAAAGCTGAATTATTATGGAAAGCAAAGCGATTTAACAAACAAGCATCTAATTTACATTTTACGAGCTAGCACTTAAATAATAAAATCTTCACACAGACGCAAAACATGTTACAGATTTTACATTTTGTATCTAAAGTGTAATTTGAAATTACAGAAACAAAGCAGTTTCAACTACGAAGAGACAAAAACTAAAGCCATCAATGCACAGCAAATTTACGTATGTTTTGAACGATGTAAGCTTGAATGTCATCGTCAAAACCACCTATGCCAGCCTCATGACGCAAGATTGAGCAACCTGGCGTAACGTTAGTAAGAATCACTTTAAGAAGCGTTTCCGTTAAAAAAATAAATGTCAAAAAGCAAAAAAATAACGAAGACGGAAAACATTAAGTTGTGAAAAAACCATAGAAGTGCACTACATCTCAAACATCAAATGACCTAAATCATCTTTCCGTAACGAGACTTCATGTTTGGACTAGAACTCAATCTATTTATTTTTACGTTTCTCTCATCAATTTGGAATGTGTTACATTGCTAGATTACTAAGGTGCTTGATTTTGGTTACGTTACAATCAATCAGTTTTACCTTTCCTTTCATTTCATCTGTGTTCGAGGAATCCGAATCAGCGGCCGCCAGAGGCGCTATCGATCCTCGCGGTGATTTCTTTTTGGGCCGTTCGTTCACAGTAAAAAGATCCTCAATCGCTTGGAAGTCGACTTTGATGTGACTCTCATTTCCTGCCCAGATGTTCTCCGCACTTGTAACTTGAAAGTCAGGAATTTTTTCCCACATCAACCTACAAATTGAAAAAATTAGAAACGGCAACACTGCCCCCTATTCAACTCAAAATTGTTTTGCTAAAGCGTTGTAAATTTTTTTTCTAGCTTAACCACACGAATTCAAATATATTGATCTTCTTCCAACCAAGAAAAATACCCAACCGCGTGTAGTGGTCGAGTAAACACGAAATTTAACACAATATCAAATCATAAAACCATCACAACAAACGGATTTATGCAATCTCAAAAGAAGACTGATAAATGATAAATTAAGGTCTCTAATTCAAGCAACCTCAGAAGAACGTAAAAACTCTCTACCTTAATAGCCCAAGTAACTTTTTTGAGGTTGTATTTTTGTAATAATATCAATTTAATATGTTACTGTTAAATGATTTCATTTATTCATTTTGTACACATTCAGATACAATAATGAGAATCCTGTTTGGGATACTTTAGAAATTGAACTCCCTAACTACGAATAAAAAGCTAACACATGATGCAGGCAATAAAAAATTTAAATTAGCTTGTCTTACATCAATTCAAGCTTAAGTGCAAACAATAGACACCCTTGCTGACATGCTAAATATGGCACACAACCCAAGTGGATTTTTAACAACGCTTTTAAGCACCTAAGCAAATAATAAAGTAAGCCTATTGCACTAAGCCAAGAGGCAGCTTAATATAAAACATGTTTGTTGATCTAACAAGGAGAACTTTAATGAGGTATAAGGTTAGCACGTACACTTGAAATTTTCCAGTTTTGTGCTGCCAGAAACACCAAGGTTTTATCTTCACCGGTCACACCATCGCGCTAGTTGTACGCTCAGAAATACAGCTTACAAGAAACACACTTTCGCCAAGTACACGCAGTTAAAGAAAAAGACGAAAAATATAGTTGGTGTCCATATTACTAAAACCGCAACTTAGGATGCAACTCCGAGATACCAGCAAGTCGCAGTTTGACTATCGTCTTGCACAAGTCAAACAACAAATAAGGTAATGCGCTTTTACTCCAGCGCAGGGATTCTCAACAGTGGCCCTCGGCCCCCATGGGGGCCAAAGTGTCTTTTCTGCGGGGTTACAAGTGTAAGAACAAATACATTTTTATTTCCAGACCGGGACTTTTAAAATTGCACTCAGGGGTCCACGGTCTTCTAGTGTCACAGTCAAGGGCCACAACTCAGTAATGGTTGGGAATTCACTGCTCTCGCGAAAAACATCGTTTATCAAAAAAATGAAACAAAATCTAAAAGATAAAACCGTCCCATGGAAGGGCTCGAATTGATAAGCAACTTTGGGGCACATCGTCATCTAAACTTAAACGAAGCATCAATCTCAACTCGTCGTTATGTGGCTTGACAATGGGTGGAAGAGCTCGAAGCCCAATAGGTAATCACGTGGTTTACGAACAGAGTTTAGACAGCATTAAGTGCTGATCGGTTTGATCAACTCAAGAATTAACCTTAGAATCGAACACGTACAACTTATTTACTAGAAACTACCTAGAGCTAAAACTTATCTGAAAACACAAGATGTAAAATACGATGCTAATTCGGCAACTACACTTTGCAAAACACACGCACTCGATCATACTTGCAACCTCTCCTTAATGAATTAATTCTTCGAACTTTTACTTACCGTCGTAATTTTGTCGGCTTTTGATTTGGAAAAGCTGAAGAACTTGTATTGATTCCAATAGGGGGCGGAGGGGGAATGCCCACTGGAGGAGGTGGAGGTGGCGGCGGCGGCGGAGGGGGAGGTGGTGGAGGAATAGTTTGTGGGGTTGTCATTTTCAAAAATTCTTTACTTTTTAATGTTTTTTTGTTGCGCTGTGCCAGCCAAGTGATATTAACGAGGCAACGCAAACGTCAATGTGGTAATGTCAAAGTCAAGCTACGCTTACGTTAAATTACCAACCACCATTGCATTCTGAAATTAAAGAACACTGATGTTTTCGCTCATTAGAAATTCAGTTGCTTGCAAATTGATGTGACATAGTATTATACCCGGTGCCTCGCGCAGCTGCATGCAGTAAAAAATTAGTGGGTCTAACTCTACAGTAGAAGTAGTTTAGGCAACCGCAAACTAAAATTAAAGACGGCCTACGTGTACTATTAACGAGATTGCAAACCATGCCTTGTACGTCAGTGCAAAGTAAGTTTCCAAATACTAGTAGCTAAACACTTACGTACGCCACTAAAATGTTTATGTGGGGGTAAATTTATAAAAACTACTGGATTGTTTAGCACGGCTGTGTTGCATCTATTCTACAGCAATCAAATTCGTGTTTACTTAATCATTTCAAACCTGAGACCTATTGTCAACCTAACATCAGAAAACACCGTATCTTTTCAAATTTCTGATTAGATTGGTTTTGCAAATCTCGGCATCATGCTTGTTCCGGTGATTCACGTTCTTAACTTCCAAAGAAGGAGACAGTTAGGCGGAGACTTTAACATTGAGAGCTAATTAAGCATGATTTTTATGGTTTATGAAATCATTTTTGTTTGCTTTCATTGACATAAAAGGAGTAGTAAATTAAACATGATTAAAGCAAAATAAGATCGAATTGACATAGTTTTAAAAAATGACGTCAAAATTATAGGATAATTTATGACTACAGTAATTCATTTGCTGGCGTAACGATAAGTTTGAAAAGATAATCTCACTGCAAAGTTAGAAACAAAAGTCATACATCGCAGCAGGGGCGGTTCCAGGGGGGATGTGGGGGATGCATCCCCCCCACCAGCCATTTTCAACAATGCTTTAAATGAATAAAATTTTTCCATAATTTCGAACCTCTTTATAAAAATATGCCTCAGTCGCCTTAAGCACGCATAATTGAAACTGTGCGAACAAAATACATCATATTTGGTGAAGCACTCAAAGATAGGAGCCAAAAATATGAACAAACTTTGCCTGAAAATTATTCAATAAGCACTAAAATGGCCGTTACAGTATGCGAATTTTCAAAATTTTTCCGGGGGAGCATGCCCCCAGACCCCCCTAGAGTCCTTTTGTTACTTGAGTTGCTTATAATTAACTCTGCCGGAAACAACTGCGCTTGAAAAGAGTGACGAAATTTGGTGCCCCCTCCCTGGAAAAAAATTCTCATTGTGCCCCTGACATGAAACATTTTCAAAGAGCATATTTACGCCCGTTTCCGGGTCTAAACGTCTTGACGTCTTTGTATTTAGTTAACATTCAACCTAATTCAAAGTTACATCCCCTCCCACCATAACTTTCTGGATCCGCTCCATCACCGCAGGGTTGATTTCTCAACCGTTTTACTTTACTGCTTGATCCATGTCAGTTTTAGCTAGATTTTCACTTTTGTTCATGATCCCTTAATCCATATGTTTAAATAAGATTACTTCAATACAACCAATTCGTATTTTCTATACAGAAGACAGACTCTGCAAGCAGCAAAATACAAACAATTTGTTTCCAAACATCATCTACAATTGAGCATAAAAATATTATAAATCAATAAAAATATCCTGACAACACAATACGTAAAGCAAAACCTTACGGTACACTTTTTCAAGTAAATACAAAATTTAGATTTACAGTAAATAGTGATATATTAAGCCACTGAGAATTAGAGCTTGACAAAACAATAAAACACAAAGAAGCAAAATGTTTTCGTTTGTCGCAACAAACAAACAAATTCAGGTATAAACATATTTCAAGGTCACTGCAGAGTCTGCTCAACGCTAGTAATTTAAAATGCTTAAATAAAAACTCAAAAAAGCTTATCTGAAATCAACTTCAGCTTACTACGTCTTTCACAAATCTTTACATTGAAGCAATCTAAGCACACACTTAAAAAATTTTTTGTAGGGGGTAAGCATTTGTGACTAGTTATCACTTGCAAGCATTTTTGAGAACAATGTAGCTATTTCAAAAAATTGAATACAGATGGCTTTTTTTCTCTTAGAGTACTACTTCGAGTTGTTTTTTATTCAGAATTCAAATCCTTCTAATTTCTGCTGAGTTTAGTTATAGCAGTTTTGTCAATCGCGTTGAAATAAATTACTGAGATGGCAAATGTTTTTACTAAAATAACGAAAATATAACTTGTTCTAAATTGAACGTCAGTTTTGCGGTCATATTTTCACTTTTTTCAAATAAAACTCTAAAACAAAAGTAAATGAGAGATATTTGCTTCCTCTCACAAATTAACAAAAATTTATAGTCAAAACTCCTTGCTTACAGCTTCATAGACCCACTTAAAAGCTGACTGAAATGTGGGCTAAGCTGCATAGTAATTCACTGGTGATGAACGCCTCAAGTAGCCACACCCCCTAAGAATGTCTGCCCACAGCTCACACTTACTGCTTCTAGCAAACTTCCTAGGTCTACTGCGAAGTCAAAATTTGTTCTTCGGAAAAATCAAAATATTGCGGTGACATTTAATTATTTAATTACAGCTTGTCAAAACACGCAACCACAAAGTTAGTTAGTCTATTCTGTTATGCGATAAGTATACGCAAAAACATGAGGAAAATCTACTTATTTATTTACCAACAGGGCAAACATTTTCACGCCCTACCTGCACGACTTTGCCCACTATTCAAGTGTGTTTTAGTTAGCTGATCACATAAAAACACGTGCTTTTTCGAAACTGAACTACGCACAAAGCTATCACATGAGCTGTTCTGCTATTAATAATTATTGCTATCCCAATTGGTAACTGTCTCTTTACTGACTTTTCTGATTCAAAGTGGGTTAGTCTCGTTAAAAACGAACGACACATTGAATTTGAAAATCGCTTATGCTTTTTGTCTGCACTGAAGCGTGTTGTTACATTCTCTGCTATGAATTCATAAACTTTTAATAATGTTTTCCAGGTCACTAAGCCCTTCCGTTAAGTCTTAAAATCTTTAACAAGAGGCAGTTAAAATGAAAATCTCGCCGCAAACGCCTTTGCTAAATAACTCTCCGTGTAAAACGCGACTAAACTTTGCCTAATGGTTTCGTCGGTGCGCCGCCACGATAAAAGCTCTCGCTCGATTTGCGACGTTTTTCTCGCGGTAATTATTACTTTCCGGCGACGCTTGTATTGTAATTAAAACTAATTGTCATTAAGCGTTTTGTGTGTTTCGCATCATTTAAGATCCTCTCTCTGTTTCAACATTTCATTTTATCTATATAGGAAACAGGAATACGCAAACATTTAATTTTTGTCACTTTACAAAAATATTGCATATAGATTTACTAATGGGTTTCCATCCATGCTTTGTACGTACGTGTTGATTAGATCTTTCACTCGCAACCGAAAATTGTTAAACTTCTTGGTTAACTCTTGTAGTATCCAACCTCACATTATCGCACCTACAGTGTGCTCCCTTGTTGCGCTGTATTCAACTCAAAAACAATACAACTCTGTTGAGGTATATGGCTTTCCGAAAAAAGAAACTAAAGATACTTTTTGGAGTTACTGAAGCGCGAAGATCTCCTCACCTATAGCATGCGCTGTGCCTAATAAAGCTGCAGACTTGGGAAAAATACCTTCGAATAATTACACTGTAGACTAACAACAAGCTTAAACTGCTTACAGCATATCAAAAAAAAAAAAAAAAAAACAATCAAATCTTCATTATACCCACGGTATTACGCTGAAGCGTGTAATGAGTGGCAGGACCCATCTCCACGGCTTAGCGCATGGGCAACACAACTTTGAGGAAACGTTGCACAAAGGCGAGTCGTTGGCGACATTGTATCCGCTTTGACCGGCCTTGAAATCGAACCTCAGACCTCCCGCCTTGAGAGCCATGTCCTTCATCACTAGTTTAAATAGCCGGTTTTCACCGAATCTGAACCATCAAATCTCTATTAAAACTATAGCAAGTAAATCGTCAGGTCCAAATTGCCATTGGCAAGTAAAATACATTTTAACGCAGAGAATTCAGTTAGCTCTGTATTTCCCTCTGGCGGCTTCCTAAATCTCGTAGGGCTTTCGTCTGGTGGGATACAATTACGATTAAGACAAAGTAAAAACTTATCACTGCGATTAGATTAATTTAGTTGCTAGAATCAGAGGGGTTAAATCTACCACAGAATACCCGCGGAAAATAAAATATGTTAAAAAAATAGCTAATAAAAAGAAACAAAGGAATTGTTTTACTCTATTTCGTATCTAAACATTTCGACAATCAGAAGGTGTCATCACCAGTGTATTGTTAGCACTGTTGGCAATTTCTTGCCATGCTTGTTTGAAGCTACCAGCATTGCTACTGTCCATGGCCACGGATCCTGCAGAATCTTTTGTAAGCACGATTCTACAAGACAGCAAATGAACTTATTGAGTGTAAATTGAAAAAACACCAATTAAATATTCGGTCTTCTAAACAGCTGTTGTCTAAATAAATATGAACAAACTGAGTAGTCGTATTTCGTTGTAACTTGGCCCTTAAAAAGCGATGAAGTTAAAGCCAAAACGTTTCCCAAAATTTTCCCACCGCTGACACCGCCCGAATTAAAATTAATTGTACCGCCGCGTTACAGGCGTTGATTTTGTTTTGATACAACTGAATTCTCGAGAGCCAAAAAAATGGCTTTTAATTTAAAAACAAAAAAATTGGTAAAGCTACCATTTTTGAAAATGTGTGCTATAAGGCCTACTTCCACTAAAAGAAATATTTTGCAATTGTTCCAGTATCGGCTAATATCTTGTTTTTTAGTGCTTGTAAGTCGAGATTCGGATCAATTTTGTTAAATTAATACATTTTTTTTGTAGCGCTTCACACCTCCGACTTGTCAGTCAAGAGTCGAATGAATTATTTTGGTTGGAACTAATTAGGACGCAGCAATTCACGAGTAACTTGTTTATGCGCTATAGTTCTTCAGTTTTTGAATTGAGTTCTCTGAGTTAGCACGTCAAATGGACTGTTAAAATTTTTATTATTTTTATGCTGAGTTGAAGATTTTACATATAAGCCGGAAAATTTCATTCACTCTCTCGCGTTCAACATCAATTTACTTTATTGTCACTGTATTCTGCCACTTTGTTTAATCGTTTTATTCCAAGTGAAGACTTTGCCCTTTAACAAAGAGTTTACATTTGGATCAAGACTGCTGCAGCGATTTACTAGAATTAACAAGCATGTGAAGGCTTTGGCGATTCAAGTTCGGTCTAGCAATACTTTTACCAGAAGAAGGATTAAAAGTTACTTGTTTGTTGGTTTTTACCTAAGAATAAAGGAAATAATGTTTAGCAATCCACGGTCGATTGCATTCCTTCATCTTGCTCTTGCGTATATAGACCAGACCGACCATAATGTTTCAAATTCAAACTGATCAACATGTGGCGTGTTAGATGCCAGATGTTACTTTGTTTATTTATTGTTGTTTGGTGCCCTATTAAGAAGTGAAGCTTAGCTGCTGAATTTCCAGAAGAAAACAAAGGTATGAAGAGCTTTTATGTCGCGTGTTTGCGGACAGACATTCACCGTTAACATTGCACACTGGCTTTTCGTCAGAAGTTTTCAATTAAATACAAAACTTTCGACTTGGCGCTTTCATTGCTTCACGGCGAAAATTAAACTTGTTAATTACTATTATGGCACAAGCCGGTCGGTTAGCTCAGTTGCGAAGCACATCGCTATCTGTGCGGAAGGCCTTGGGTTCGATTTCCAGGCTGGTCAAATCGGACAGTGTCGCCACCGCTGTGTTGCCCAGGCGCTAAGCCGCGGAGATGGGCCCCGCCACTCGTTACACGCTTTTTTAGGCGTAACACTGCAAATACAATCAAAATTTGATTTGATATTATGACTTTAAAAAATAGTTTGGCAGTTGACAAACCTAGAGTAGCCTAAATGGTAACTGAGCTATGTGCAATATCAGCTTCATTACCTGCGCAGCAAACAGGAAAATTTGATGAGTGTCGGCTCACAGCTTTTGTTACCGGTAGGCCTATACTGTAAATTCTTCAATCGCATATCAGTGAATAAAATAAACAATCAATGCAAGAAATACTACTAATTTACCTTTAAGATACCAAGCCTAGCTCACCAACGTAATTTACCAAGGTGAGGTCCTCTAAGGACCCCATCATTTTTATTGCTTATCTGGTTTGTTGAATTCGATAAATCACTTTTAACTAAATTTGTATGTTGCTGAACCTATTTCAAAGGCACGACCATTCTCATAAAATTTGCTTCTGAACGTCTGAAAAATAAGTAACGCTCAGCAAATTGTAACCTAATACACCAAGCAGGGTCCCAATTTTTTAAGTTTTGCTGCACTACGTCAAATTCGCTTAAATTTATGACACATACAAGGATGAGGAGAAAAATTGCTTCTATAAATAAGGCGGAAGACGAAAAATACACTTCTGAAGTCCCTATGGCACCCCTCTTGGTATGTTAAAGGTTAAAAAAGAACTTTAGACCTATTTTTTTCCAGCAATCGTTAGAGTTAAATCGAAAGGTTGCGAAGTATCTTATTGCAAAATGAAAGAAGGTAAATAATGTTGAAATCACAAAGCGCTCAAAGACGAATGCACGCGTATTTTTGCTCACTTTACAGTTGGCAAATTTTTATATCGAAACAAATAAACCAGATGAAGTTAGGTCGGATATATTTGCCTCCTCCTTCATAACTTATGCCCGTGGGGTTAGCTGTTTTTTCAAACTTTTGTTTCGCTTATTTGACCGATTTTAGCTTATCTTGCACAAATTTTCTAGGTCAACTCGATTTTTTTCGATCACGTTTTAGCTGAGTTTAAAAACCATATTTTCCAACACTTCCCTGTACTATGAAATTTATTGAAGTTTTAAAACAAGATACGTACGATTACTTCAAAGGGAAATTCGGCTCTTACCGGAACTCATGGCTTAAATTCGCTGTAAAACTCTTGTTTGTTTTTTTAACGAACACAATTTTTTAAAGACACGAGACTCAAATTTTGTGAAAATTTGAGAACAAAGGAGGAACAACGCAAGCATTGACACAGCTAAACGAAATTAAGATCAAGCTTTTTGTTGTAACTTAGGCACTAATAGTAAAGGTCTTTAACGTTCACATCAAAATCCCAGACACAACAGAACACTAATAGAAACTATAGCTTCTTCATGCTTGTTCACTGTTCCGTTGGTTGCTCAGCCACTTGCATTTTTACCGCGCCGTACTTCTATCGTATCGACTCACTGTGACTTACTGTCTATAGGCCTACACAAAAATGCCATAAACATTCGCAATTATATGCGCGACTGGAAGTTGACTTTTTATTTCCTTGCAACGAACGCGATGTGCGGTCAGAAATCAGTTTGCGACCAGACTCAGAAATACTGCAAGTTTTATTTTGAGGAAGCTTATGATTTACAAACATTAACGAAAAAGTGAGGCTAACAATCCACAAAAATTTTATAAGCCAGTCCTAGCCGAAAGTTTTTTACAAAAGTGTAGCCTAACTTTTTCTGTCATTTGAATCATAATTTAGAAAAGTGCGGGGCCCGTAGCAAATGCTACTTCTATAACGTGGTTAATCCGGCACTGCCCCCCACTCGTTACGAGCTACTGCGTAATACCGTGAGTGTCATGAAAATTTTAACATTTTTGTTAATTAAATGCAAAAACGTTAGATTAGACGTTTAGATTCGGATAATGGTGTATGTAGGCATTTTCAAAATGTTTGGGGTCAGAGGTGTAGGCCTACTTAGATATTTTCAGGGAAGTGACACTAACTTTTCACATTTTTTAAAATGTATTTTTTTCGACAAAGTTACTTTGAAGCAAACCGTGGAACAAAAACGGCTCTACGGGGTCCGGGGCATGCTCCCCCGGAAAATTTGCATATTGCAATGGTCATTTTAGTGCATTTTTAACAAGTTTTCGGCAAATATTTTTTAATATTTTGCTCCCGATTCTGATGTGATTCATCAATTACGATGCACTTTTTTCAAACATTTCGATTTACGCGAGCTTAAAGCGCAAGACTTCGCAGATGTTCCTAATCATGGAAAAATTGTATTCACCAAAAACATTATTGAAAATGGCTGGTGGGGGGTGCATTCTCCCTCTGGATCCACCCCTGACAATAGCCATTATTACCAACTGAAGAAGAGGACATTTTTCCTATAAAGCTGGTGAAAATAAATTATTTTTATTCAGCGACAGTGCCACCTGAAATTACTGCAAGCAAATAAGCATTCTGGTCACGTGCCCAGTTTAAGCCGCTCCAAAGGCCCAACGGTTTTCTGCCTCACAACCAAATTTTTGGTGCCACGATTAAGAAATTTTTGGTGTATCAATTTCCGTCATATTCATTAAGTTTTAAACACGATATGAAACAAACATATGCTAAAATATTAGAAATTTTTTCGGTCACTAAGCCTATGACTGATTGATTGATTTCTTCATCTTTATCCTTCTATCATATGAAAGCGGCAGAGCAGGAGCGTATTTAGGGGGCATTGTGCCATGCCCTCCTTTTGACTCTGCCTTTAGTAAAAATGAACAAAACTAATGGTGCCAATTGGCTGAAATATGCCAGGCTCTTTTGATGGTTTTTGTAGCTTATGGCCAGGGTGCATCCAGCAGGGAGGTAGGATGAGGGGTATGCATCCTCCGGCCAGCCATTTTCAAAAATGTTTTTGATGTATTAGGCTATATACAATAGTTTTCCATAATTTCGAACCTCTTCGACAGCGATAAGCCTTAAGCACAATGTGCAAACAAAATGTGCAAACAAAATGCATCATATTTGGCAAAGCACTCAGATATAGGGTCAAAAAATTTGAACAAAATTTGCGTGAAAATTATTCAAAAGCACTAAAACAGCCATTACAGCAATCCGTACAAAACTTTCAAAATTTTTCCGGAGAGCACATGCCTCCGGGGCCCCCTAGCGCCTTTCTTGCTTCACAATCAGCTTCAAATTAGTTCTGCGAAAAAAATGCGCTTGAAAAAATGTGAAAATTATGGCCCCCCTCCCCTTTCAAAATTTGACGCTACGCCACTGCGGTGGAGGCGCTATGCGAAGGACGAATCCAGACCCGCTTAGGAGTTGCCTTTGTTTCCGAGTTTTCCGGTTGAATTTTCTACTGACTTCTTTAATTTGCTGCTTGCCAGGATCTACCAAGCAGAGATAGCCTAATCATCGTAAAGCATCTTATCCAAGGACGCAACAACGAGACTAGGTTGGTAGTTGAACCATTAACCTTGCGATCATGGTCGTCGAAAAAACGTCCCTCCAAACCACTACGCCACCCTGCCGACTGAAGCCGCCCAAACAAAAAATCGGTCAATGACCGACAAAAAAACTAACCGAGGGGGCGGTGCCCTCTCCGGAAAGCCACATCTATAGCCGCATATTGCAAGAGTCCCCAATGCAACAGCGATAAGGTCTATCTTACCAAATTCACTTTTTTATATTAATATTTTTTATGTTTAGTTACATAAACTTATTTATCCTCCTATCACGAGAAAGCGATCAGTGTGCTATACGAGCTCGCTTAGGAGTTGCTGGCCATCTGTCTACCACACCAAGATGAGAGAATCCCGCTAAGGTTTTTTCCCAACGGCACAACAAGTAAACTTGCCGGCTTGTTCTCCACACTGTCCCTTTATGGAAATAAAACGTTGTGTCAAAAATTGCAGCGAGTTAGTAACAAATTTTTAAGAATGACGTTTGGTTTGGGTAGAAGAGATAGCGTTAAGGACGCAATGGTCCAACATAACCTACTAAACTTGGATCAGATGACCGTCAAAGCTGCCGCTATATTTATGTTCAGGCAAAACGCTGGTTTAAACCCTTTTGCATTTAATCATTTATTCCTCGCCAAATCATACTGATACAACACTATAGAAATAAATCGCAAGTTATCCCTCGGTGTTACTCAACCAAATTAAATTAACAGTCAATTTCTTATCGCGGCCCATCCATTTGGAACTCTTCGCCCGTCAGCATCAAAGATAAAAAGCAAAGTGTAAAAACATTTACCAAAAAGCTTACCAACTACTTAGCATGTAATCCAATTAGCGATTAATTTTTAAAACTAAGTTTCTGTCCATTCTTGCTGCTGCCCTTCTGTTTTTTTTTTCAGGTTCCTGAGCAAATCTTCACTCATCATCTAAGTCAAGTTTTCATTGCCAACGCTTCCTGTGTGATGTCTCCGTTTATCGACATGCTGTGTCACCTTCCGCATTTGTCAATGGCTTCAATCTGCAGTTTTTTTTTTTTTTTGTTAGCTTCCATGCACTGAGGAGTTTCTTTTTCCCCTCCAAACACGTACATTTTTAGTAATAAGAAAACACTGAATAAATTCCACTGTTCTTTTTCTTTGCTAATCATAGAGTCAATTTTGACTAATGCGTGTTATTTATCTACGCATACGTTCTTTGTAGGCCTGTTCGGTCTCTTCAAGCTTCCCTAATTATGTTACCTCCACTAACTCTTGAGTGGCTTTAACTTTCACAAATTTGCTTTTCTTAAGCTTCAAGGTTGGCTGTTTTTGTCTCTATAACCTGCATACTCCATAGCCGTTCTTTGTCATCCTCTCATCATCTTTCGCTCTGGTCGTGCAGGAAGAGGTTTTTAATTATGTTTAGTTGATTTAAAATGTGCTTTGGTTGATAAGTAATGACAAAGTTTAAAATAACTACTGCATTGCTACGTGTTGTAATCAGTATTAGGCAAAATCTCATCGAATTCTCCGAAAGTAATCTAAAATCTTATCTTGAATCTCTAAAACTCAATAATCTGATTAATTTTGTGGTACTAAAAGCAAACTTTTTATTTTACCGTACTGGTGTTGCAGGGAGCAGCAAAACTCGCTGTTCTTATCGTGTAAATAGTTAGTGTTACGCTTTTGCTTTGTATCGTTTTGTTGTACATTATGATCGTGATCAGATGCAAATGACACATACGTCCTGTCCACTTGTGTTATTTCTGGTTACTGCGTCGCAGAGGAGTTTTAGTGTCGCGATCACTACCGTGTTTAATGTGTTTGTGTCGTCGGGGGGTAGGTTGGTTGTGATGCTGAGAGTGGAACTGGGAACTATGGGTTGCATATGTGGAAGGGGTAATACCACAGTAAGCTGACGCCCATTTGAAATGTGACAAACGCGCTCTTTAAAGTTAGATTACCCAATAAACTACGTTCTGTGATGTAAGCAGGGGAAAACAATGCGAATTTCTCTCTTTCAGTTCGATTGCTGCCTCAGCCAAATGTGTTAGACTTATACCGTATGTAATCTTATTGCAAACGCGAGTAATTCATGCAATTTTTGTTTGCATCTAGTCAGGTTTCTGTTTTCGGCGATATCTGTCAACAGCGTATAGGGGCAAGTTTGCATTATTATTACTTTATTATTTTTTTCTGCATACTCCCGTTCACTGTTGACGCTGAAGGCGGAAACTTTGTGCAGTTTGTCTATTCTTTACTTTTTTCGTGAAGGTGCGATCACACTGACTGAGATGCTGGGGTCTTTGTGGCATGGTGCGGCTTTATCTGGTTGCGACATCGCATCTGTACTGATGTGGTGTTGAAATGGGATGGGCCTGCGCAGCGTCTCGAGGGTTTCGGCGCCTCAGTTGGTGTGTTCGGGCCTTTATTCTGCAGGTGATTCTCTTTTTTTTTGGGTGTCACGACCATGCGTGTTGTTCTTGTTTTTTTTTGTGTGTGTGTATTACTATCTTCATATCGCATGTTTTAACGCTTTGTCGTTTCCTCCTTTACTTGCTACTGCATCCCCTGCATTGCTATTTTTTGCGATGCTTTCTTGTCATCTACCCTCTCCTAATCTTTAAGTCTTATATCCCGTTACTTTCGAAACTGCGTTGCTTCATGCACTGACTGTAACTCTAATTGTGCATCGTGGGAAGGCAAGATATTCTCGTTTCGAGGATTTAAGTGACGTATCATTATCACGGAATCGATGCAGAAGAGTCTATCTTGACCAAAAGCCTACCAAACTTGGGAACCTGGGCGCTCCCTAATTTGTTCTTTATAATTAAAACAAAGGTAACCGAAGTTAGCCTATCAAAGTGGTCATTGGGCAGTCCACACTCTGATCCTTTACTTGAGTTTCTCTTTCTGTAAATGTGTTCGACGGTACCTTCTTTTTTTTTTCAAGAATAAAAAAAGCTTGATTGATTGAATAACGATTTTAAAGTCATTGGCTTGACCCGACTCGCAATCAAACCCAACTCTACAGCTACCGAGGCGGACGCTCTCTCCACTCGACCATCTGAGCTGTTAGCCTACAACTACAACATTGAACATGCAGTTAAATTTGTGTATGTTTGTTCTTATTATGACGAGTATTGTTCAACTTTTGTTCGCAAAAACTCTATTATGATGATTCTAATGAAACAAAAAGTACTAAGCAAACACTGAATTGTACCAATAAGCTACAGCCTAAGTTTGATTTTTTTAGAAACCAAATGTTTTTTCGAATTAGAAAGATTCGGGTTTTTCCGATTATAAAACCTGGGTTCTGAGTGGCATAAAATAGCAAAAAAAAAAAAACGGGTTGGAAACACTACTTCTAAGCGAGTCTGGATTCGTCCTATGCATAGCGCCTCCGTCGCTTTCTCGTGACAGGAGGATAAAAATGAAGAAATCATGAACATAATTAAGTTCGAAGTTCACTTGAAAAATGTTTTTAAGCAGAAAATGGTAAAAGACTTATTTATACTTGGCATGTTGCTTTATTTTGCTCGTAATCCATCATAGACACAAGGAACACATTCCGAAATAATCTGAACAATCATTTTGCAAAAAACTTTCAATCTTTAATATTGATTGTGATCTCTTCTGCTTTTGATTTCAACTTGAATTCTTCTCATGCTTTTTAACAAACTTTGGCCTCATACAATTTTTTTTTACCCAGACTTCTTTAAACTTTCACCAACTTGATACTTGCTTTTTGCAAAATTTTATACGGGTCATTATAAGTGACACTGACACGCAACTTTCTGAAAGGATCAGGACGATAATTGCACCACAGATTACTTGCATAGAAACTTGTACAATACGAACTTTAATCCTCTTGATACTCGCTTTTTCGCCACTAATTGTTCTTTATGGATGGTTCACAAATTCTCAATGGGACCAAGGTCCGGACTGTTACCTGGTCGCCAAAGGAGCTTGATGTTGTTGTCAGCCAAGAAACGTTTTGCAACATCGAAACGCTTGCAGGAAGCGTCATCCTTTATAAACAGATCTGACAATTGCGAAATATTTTGGCCCACTCATGGAGGCAGAGACCCGAGAGCAGGAATGATTGTTTTAAAAATATCGGTCTACTTATGAAATACAGGTCAGGGGCGGGATCGCAACTTCCTTCTCGCTCGCTCATTTAACCAGCTAGTTAAGCTTTCATCTACCGAGGAGTTTGGGAACTAGCAGGTTGAGCAATCGCAAGTAGTCCTCGCAAATATCTGACGCACGCTCAGCAGAATACGTCAGCTGTGCGTAAACGTAAGGAGAAAAGGCAGTTTTAGTCAGCAAGTTTTGAGAAACAAAAATACAGCAGTTTCTTTGTTATAATCTCACTGAATAAGTTTGTTAATTAGTTAGCAAGATGGAGAGTAGAAAAGCCAAACGTTCTCCGAAATGGACTGCTGTACAAATCGATGCTTTACTTACGATCATTGAAGCGCACCGTAAGCACATGTTATAAAATCTTTTTTTCCTGAGCATGCAGTGAACAAATCTTGACATAACCTCTCTGAACCGTTGACTGAGCAACATTGAGGTTGTCTTTGGTTGAACTCTGAAAGCTGCCTGAAGCAAGCAGTTTCAGTGATATCAAAACTTTTTCCACCACCGTCAATGCCTTCGGACTTCTAATTGATATCTGCAAATCTTCTTTCAGTATATCACACAGTTCCAATATTGCCGCTCGTGACAGCCGGTATTCATAAATTAGTTCAGCTTCTGACTTGTACAAAGGATTTTGTCTAATCTTCTGTCTTTCACCGTGGCTGCTGAGAGCTAAATAAGCTGCCATTGCTGATACAACAAATGTTTTTTGAACAATAACACGCTTTACGAGTACCTCAAATTCCTCTTTTAACTAACGAGGAGTCTGCTTAACGAGCGAGGAGGAAAGTTGCGATCGCTCTAGGAGGTTGACGTCAATATCGCGAGCGAGAAACGTCACAGCCGAGCTCGTTCAACGAAACATAGAAGGTTGCGATTCCGCCTCAGTTCACATGAAAAACAACTTTCATCAGCTTTTTCGTTTTATTGGCTGTTCTGCAAATCACTTCTGACCTTACGATTGTTTCCTAGAACCCCGTGTCAAGAGACCCAACTTTGCATCATAACCTCCAACTGTTTCGCAGCTTCCTCACATTCGTACCAAAAATTGCATTGTATTCGAAACGCACCGTGATACCGGAAGGGCTATTTTGAGGATAAAATATTCGAGCTTTCGACCTCTGACGATTTGGAAAAATGTGTATTTACTAAACAAATGGTGATACTGCAAATGTTTAACACAGGGGTGACGAACCTATTTGCTGTTGCGGGCCGCTTTGTTACTTACCAATAAGCAAGCGAGCCGCATAACTTTTTAGTCATAAACAGTGGCGTAGCGAGAAATCTTAAAAGGGGAAGCCATAATTTCCATATTTCTTTAAAACGTTTTTTTTCGGCAGAACAAATTTGAACATGATTGAGAAACAAGAAAAGCTCTTGGAGGGTCCGGTGGCATGCTCTCTCGGAAAATTTTTGAAAATTTACACTGTAATGGCTATTTGTAGTGCTTTTCGAATAATTCTCAGGCAAATTTTGTTTAAATTTTTTGACCCTGGTTCTGAGTGCTTTGCCAAATATGATGCATTTGGCGCGCACATTTGCAATTATGCGTGCTTAAGGCGTAAGGCTATCGCTCTCGAAGAGGTTCGCAGTTATAGAAAAATTGTATACATCAAAAACTATTTTAAAAATGGTTGGTGAGAGGATGCATACATCTCATCCTAACCCTTGGATTAGCCACTGGCCATAAGCTACAGAAACCATCAGAAAAGTCTGGCATGTTTCAGTCACTTGGCAACATTAGTTTTGTTCTTTTTTTACTAAAAGGCAGAGTCAAAAAGGGGGAAGGGTGGCACAATGGCCCCCCTCTGAAAACGCTCCTGGTCATAAACATATCGGTCCAATCTTTTTGAAATACTCTTTTTTCATTTACAATATTTCGTTTTTTCGCTGAAGACAAGCGGCTAATTAAATCTTGATTAAAAAACAGAATAACAAATACCTTAAGGAAGCAGTAAAATTTGCATATAAATGGTACTGCCACCTCACCAATTCATTTCCGCAAACTCACTTAAATCCTACTACTGTAAGGCAAGCTAAGCTCTCACTCGAATAGTTCTCGTAAACTGCTGCACTATGCTGAAGCTGCAACGGACTCGAGTTATGTTATTATTATCTCATAACAATGGATGAACTGCTGAATCCTGAAACAGATGACTTGTATTGAGCGTTTATATAATTACTGTGTGATACGCGCTTGATTAAATCAGGGGCTCAGCTTTTGGTATCGCATCGCAAAGATTAGACGGGGAAAAAATGTTTCAAAGTACTGGTCTCGCCAAAATGTTCGCGGGCCGCAGGAAATTCTTTCGCGGGCCGCATGTTCGTCACCTCTGGTTTAACAAGAGATGATCACTCCTTGTGGAATATATTTTATTAATTTCAGCCGAAATTCATCGTATTTGCAAATAATTAACTGCTAATGAAGTGCTTTCATTGCAACACTAACCAAATCAAATCTTTTTTATTCTCGCGGTATCACGCCGAAGCGTGCAACGAATGGCAGGGCCCATCTCCGCGATGCAGCGCCAGAGCAACAAGGCTCCACAGAAACGTCGCAACTGCGACAAACCGTTGTGGACACTGCATCCGAATTGACGGGCTCAGGAGACAAACTCAAAACCTCCCGCACCCTTAGCGGCCAACACACCACATTTTTGGAGCATTTTCATTTTTTGTCCGTCGACCAACCGAACCATGTTGCATATTTACTGAATTATGATCGTGCAAGGTAAAAGCATCCAAGACTCCCACAAGAAAAATTGCGAATTTCTATGCAATGCACTTTATGAAAGCTTTCGTGGCGGAAGTTGCGCTGAGCCCTTCCATTATTTTAAAAATCATATTCCGCATATAGTAGCGTTGCGTTTGAATCTATTACAGTATTCAGAAAAAATATCTACAGTAAAACCAATTGTTCAAAGTAAAAGACGCACTTTTCACTGCGTAAGACACCGGTATCGAACGATTAGTTTTATACGCGAGAGCTTGATGGTAAAGTCAGAGCATTAATATTTTTGATTCTAACATGAAACTGTTACGTGTTATTAGTCTTTCTTCTACATCATTGTCAACCGAGCATTTTCTCGCAAACTTGCCAAGAATCCACATTTGACTTGCGTTTCGTGCATTTGGCTTTATAACCGGTTATTCCTTAAGCTTGTCAACTGACGAATAATTTCCAAGCAGTTTTCAGTTCGCAAACAAAACACATTAATTAAAACATGAAAAATCAAAGCAATAACAACAGTAAAACATCTACAGACGACAGTGAAAATTTCGGCAAGTCCAAGAGAAAACAGAGATTCCAACAAAACAGACCCGTTCATTTAATATAACTGACAACAAAAAATAAAGAACTGAAAAATTGAAAAAAATATGTGCAATTTCCTTAACGTTCAAAACGCGAAACCACCTTTAATTACTGGAGGATCAGGGAGTTTGACGAAGCTCAAGTCCCCAACCTTCAATCAGTCCTGTAGTTATGTTAATGCTTCAGTGCTTTCCAGATTCAACCAAAACAACTGATAATGCCAGAAGCTTGAGAAGAAAATATCAACGATCTATACACAACACAACTTATCTATGTTTGACGTTATTAGCAATGCATATCAATAACAACCAAATGACCAACGTTCAAAACACCTATCTCTGAAGCAGTAGACTGTTGAGTGTCGATCCAACGCTTGAAAACTGTTTAACCTTTCCTGCATGCAATTCAGCAGTAAAGGATGAAATAAACAAGGTAGAAAGTCGGCAAGTTTACTTATGCCGTGCGGAAAGGCAGCTATTAACACGATGCCGGCAACTATCAAGCGAGCTCGTCAGAGCGCCTTTGTCCTTTTTCAGTGATAACATAAAAATGCAACATAAAAAATAGTAAAAGTGATTTCTGAAATAGCTCGGCCAAAGAAGTTGACTTTACAGAATCACTTGTTTTGACAAACAGCCAGCACCAGAAGTACTCAGTTGCTGCAGGTTCAAATAGTCACTGAAAAATCAATCAGTCACTTGATATACTGTATATGGGAATATTTCAGCAATGCACAAAGTAAAGTTGTGTCGTGCCATGTGACATGTTATGTTGTTTCAAGAGTTTCACTTACTGAAAACCAAAGATACATTATAGGAACGGATTCAGTAATCTCACTGGACACCGTTGACTTGATTGGTAGATAGACAATTCAACAAATTATTTTGCAAAATGTGGAGAGAGCTATTACAGAAATATTGCGGTAACGAGAAAGAAAAACCCGCATCTTTCTTATTACAAAATAATGCGAAAATAATTGCACAATTTTTGTTATGAGATGAAACATACGCAAAGCTGTGGTGTGGCAGCTTTTAACGGTAATAAACAACAATTGTTATCAGGATAGAAAGCACTGTGTACTTGTGTAGAGTACTCTTATCCACGAGCAACTGGCTCTGACTTCGAACACGATGCATCTCAAAACAACGAATTGTCACAGTAACAGTTGACACTGTAAATTAACCGGAAAATAATCATCACAGAAAAATAAATTTAATTGACTTCAAACAATCGTTGCTTTCAGAAAGTAAAGATTTTTTAAGTAAAAAATTGCCTAATTTTTTGGTAAAAACTACCGTCTCTGTTCCACAATTTTTGCATTCTTCGTAGAACCGACTTTTCAATAGTTTGTACTTGCATATTAGGTATGATCAGTCAGCATCAGGTAGCAGCTTGCAAGACACTGTCACCGTCGTATTGCAACCAGGCAAAAAGTTGATTGATGTAAAACAGAAGCCCTGATGTGAAAGTCAATGAAAACACACAAATACATGAACAAATTGATGGCTGAATGACATTCTTAAAAGCTATTCCCAACGTTGATCCAACAAATCAGCTTAACTCATCATCTAACGATGAAGTCCTATATTCAGTCGATCGATTCGTACCATACGGACGAGTAGCGAACCCAAGTACGTTGGCTAACTCGCCATCGGACGACGAAGGACTAAGTAGTGTCGTTTTCTCAGTCATAGGAATGGCTTCGTAAGCAGGCTTTTGCTTCTTCCACGGCCCTTTTACATCCCTTACTTGATTTCCTGAACAAATTTCAAGCATAAAATATTGAATATAATGGGCTTTGTGTTCAGGACAGGCCTACAGCGACGTCAAGCTATGACCACAGTCAGGAAAAAACTTTTACTTCATATTACTGCCAGTTTTCTTTGACGACATATTCATATCTAGACTTGTACAACCAAAGGGTTATATAAACTGAAAAAAACTTTCATGAAGAAAACACTCGCCACTATCGCACCAGTGAACTTGAAAAAATCGCATGCTGCTACATAACGTCGTAGACCAACTAATCGATCACAAGGTTTGATTTTTCCCTCGAAAAATCTTACAGCAAAAGCTACTACGAGAAATGAACATGAAAGCAAATAAAATTCAAAATTTCTTATCAAATTCAAACTTAATCAATGATCATCGGTCAACTTAAAAAGTTAAAACACAACTTGAAGCTAAATACTGAGAGCAACAAACAAGTTCAGCAAATGCACACACTTTTCCGATTTCTTACGAAACGCTGCTCATTATATTCGAGCAATGTTCGGTGATGTTACACATATGACGTAATTCATAAGATCAAGCCACAATAGTGAGCGAAAACGCGACACAGGAATCCATGAATAATCCCAGATCATCAACAACAGACTTACCAACTCTAGCCACGTGATCAGCTACGTCATCACGTACGTCAGATACATCGAACATGCTTTTTATTGAACGATACCAAGGGATGTTGTGATCAGCGTTAACGAATGGGAGGTAGGAGAATACATAATGATGTGCGATAGCGGCGAAAAACATTTCTGAAACGAGAAAGGTGATGCAGCTTCAAAAATGACAGCGCAGTGCCGACTATAGATCAAGTCAGTTTTGCAGTAAATCAGTGATGGGAACCACATGCTTGGAGTGTACCGAAGGTAAAAGACGATCTAAGTTTGGAAAACCAGCCCATGCAGTTATATGTCTGACTTATTGATTCAAATTGAAGGACGAAAATTTAAGCAAATATGCGTGACAACAACATAAAGTTATATCGAGTTTCGCTAGTTTTGGTCTGTTTAATAAGGCACCAAAGCATTTATACGTTGTATGATACAACAAGATCGTTAACTTCCTTGAATTTATGACGTTTACCAGCTACACGACAGCGTAAACATTCTCTGTTTTATTTTAGCACACAAACGAGCGAAACTGATATTCAAATTGTTTTGCGTCATTTTTCAGCCAACAAATAGGCGTTGCAATAAAATATTACGCCAACAAAACAAAGCAAAAACTCAAACTCATGGTGTGAAACGTCGTAGCAAGCAAATTTATTCATTGAAAATCAAAAATACGAAATGCTTTTACGTTGTACCAATAACTTCACTAAGCATGTACTTATGTACTTTGGCTGCTAGATAAGACTACTAATTCATGCTGCTAGAGAACTAAAAATCTTAGTAGAAAACTTCAGTTTATCAAAACACCGAAAATTCAATATTTTCATAAATTCTGAACTACTTTGTCCCAGTGTAAATGACCAGATTGATTATTCAACAGTTGCTGTGAGTACAAACGAAAGAAGCTGGCATGTCTAGCTCAGGGTAGCAAAACTGGCTCACTAGTTCAGAACCGAACCAGAATTGAATTCAAAACAATAACTAGGCGTGAAAAAGCCCGAAAGATGAGCTTGGACTAAAACACTTAAAATGTCAAGTTCTTGTTTTCTTAAATTAACTTTGATGTTCAAGTAACTAAATACGCCGCGCCGACAAGAAACAAGAAGAGTTCGTCTTAACGAAACCAAACACCCAGCTATAATAACAGGAGCTGAAAAATGGTGGTGATTCCGAACTGCGCCCGAATTAAGGCCAAGGCCCGACTTACCGCTCTAATCTAGTCGCTAATAAAACTCTATGCACTTCAAGTATTACGCTAAATGAACTGAGCAAATAAATCGAGTTAAATTGCGCAACGAGAACATGGGGTAAAAGCTCTTGAAAGTTCAACTGCTTCTCCACCAACTTGAACTAGCCTCAAGCATCTCTTCAACGATATTGAACAAGGTAACAGGTACATGGGAAAAATGAGAACACACTTCACAAGTTGATCTATTGAATAACCACGTGGTTGGACAGTGGCAAAAAAGTGGAATGGAAACTTACCAACACAAATTAAAAAATCTTGAATCATATCCGATAACTTCTGCCGATCATCTTCGTAATCAACCAGAGCCACTATTACTGCTATAGCAATGCTTTGCCTGTCGACAAAGTTGCAGAATTATAATTTGACATTTAAACAGTAAAGTCTTTACGTTTCATGTTTCCGTCATTCTACCATCAATTAATAGCTTTCGTTCTATCATTACCACGATTATTAGTTCTATACCGATCAGATAACCGAGTGGATAGAGCGTCTACCTCCAAAGCGGTAGAGTCAGGTTCGACTACAAGTAAAAGCTTTAAAATTGATACTCACAGCTTTCCTAATTGGCGTTCGACATTAAAAGAACAGGGTGGAAAACATGCCGGAAAGTTCACTTGTCGTGTCATTGGAAAAGGCACTTGACGAGATTTTCCCACTTTAAAGTGGTAGATAACTTTTAGACGAGCGCGTCACACAACATCCGTAACTCGCTTGAAACAAAAGTTAAATTTGCACTGGGGTCATCCACTTCACCAGCCCTGGTGGTTTAGTCTATCGCAACACTTGAAAATGGAGCAAGTAGCTCACGAATGCAAAAGATCGACGTTGTTTCATTATATTGAAATTATAATATAATTATAAAAATGCTATACAAAAATAGAAATTGTAACTCTTAAATTAACTACCATTAAATGGTAGTGTTACATGTGTCTCTCAGCGTAAGCGCCATCAAGAGAACGGTTTATTATGAACTCCAACCCCTAGCTATCATTGAGATGAGAAAACCAAAAGCACGAATTTGTCCAACTACGAATTTAACTAAAAATTTACGAAGTTTTCTACGTTCTGAACAACTGTAAGCCTGCTTTTAATATTTTTACTTTACATTTGAGTTTGTACAGCACGACACTCTAACTTTGCACAAAATTATTTACAATTTTAACAAATTTCTTAAAAATCATTACATCAGTTAATACTCATGCATAAATTAGAAAACTTTGACCAATGTATAGCACTTTTTTACGGTCGCAATTAGAATACCGCCCCTGTCTGATTGGACAACGGCTGTCATTCATAAAAAAAAAAATTGTGTGCACTTAACGCAACATTGCCCGCATGATTGAACAGTGACACAAAGTTCAAAATAATGCGTTTATCTAATTGCATAGGCTGTTCACAACGCAAAAGCTATACCTATTTGGGATAAAACGATATAGGCCTAAAGCAAGTACATTTCTATCTTACCAAAACGATGCAAAAACGACCAATTTGACGCAAACAAACTTCCCAACAGGTTTGATTGGTTTCAATTCTTCTTTCGTAACCAAATAAAACAAGAACAAACAATACATTGCCCACTAAAAATATAATTAAATTTTTTCCTCTTTAAAACCACAGATATTTTGGCACAGCAGCACTGTATGCCCATGATTGAGCTTGTTACATTTGCCAGATCTACTAGAGTACAATGACTCATGTTTCGTTTTTGGGAAAAAGTATCCAATTTAAGTATCTATATAGAATAAAAAACAACTTTGAAACAGTCTTGTGATAATAAGTATTTAAACCATATATACATTATAGAAAGCTACTCACAATCTGTGACACGTTGTTAACGATCATCAAATACAGCCAAGCTGAAGTGGTGCTGAATTCTCCTTCATGATAAGTTTGTGTCATTGCGCAGATACTGCAGAGAAAGTATTGGTAATGACTGTAGGGGCACGCACCGTCAGAAAAAGCTTTGTGGACAAAGTGGGCTCGCCACTAGTTTTGTAATTTCAAGGTCAATAGCGTCAAAGCGCTATTTAACTTTCAATACCAGGTGCACAAAACATAGACATGCAGAGCACAGCTTTGCCAGCAAAGAGAGGCAGACGCCACCGAACTAGTAAAGACTAAATCACCGATCCAGGCCGACAACCTTTATCGCATTTAACCTGAGCCAAAACGAATTTTTAAATAAAAATTTGATATATATATATATCGTTTAAAGCAGGGGTTCCCGACCGGTGGTATGCACACCACTGGTGGTACGCCGAAGCTTTTCAGGTGGTACGCGAGATATTTTCCAAAAATGCAAAAAGAAGTTGTTTTCACGGAATCCTCACACGAACTTTTTTGCTTTACAACTGAAATAAATTACATGAAAATAGGTTACCTTGAAATAAATGCATAATCATGTGCGGAGACTATGGTATAGCATACTCTTGTATGGGCATTGCCAGTAGTTCGCTTGCTAGTGGGCCTTTTTTTTTCTTTCTGCTGCAGCAAGCTGCAACACCATTAAATATTGTAGCTGGCGTAATTGAAATGGTGAGGTGAATCTATGAATCAACCTCACCGGTAAAAAAACTTTTAACAGAGACGATTCTGTGCTTATTTCGTACCATCGAAATAGTCAAACTCAGGGTTCAAAATTACTACTAGCTTGAGTTTCACAGTTCTACCCAACATCCCTGGGTGTAGTGAAGTAGGGACGCATACAAACTGCATTTCGCACTAGTTTTGCAAAACCGTTCTATATTTCAAACATAAGTACTGTAGCAATAAACATGGACCGGGTGTGAAAGATTTTAGTAAACTTGTGCATTTATGCATCTACAGATTTATCATTCACGCTTCAGCCAAAACCTCCCCAAAATTTTGCAGCTAAAAGCGCCCATTTTGGGGAGGTTTTTGCTTTAAAATGGTACGTTGCCTGTTGCCACCCTCCTTTTTTTAACTTTACATTCTTGGGTATCTCAGAAGCAACGACCTCGCATAGCTTCATACGAAGCTGCACCATACAGATCAAAAAACACGTCATTGCTGCTTTATACGGAAGTGAGGTCTTGAGGGAATACCTTTATGGATGCATCTTTTTGTGTTGCAAAAGAAGCTGCTTCAGTTCTTCCAAACAAAAAATTACAAAATTCAGAAGATTTTAGAAGATATAAACTTCATTCTTCACCTTTCCTATTTGTCAGATATTTTGGGAGTAATGAATCACTGCAATTGTTATCTGCAGGGGCGCGGGAGCAACATTGTTGATTTTGCAATCAAATTGACTACATAAGGGATGGGCAAAGTGCGGTTCGCAAGCCACAAGCGGCTTTTTTTGTCCCTCAAGACGTGGTTCTTCAGCTATTTGTGAAGAACAACGAAGACCTTTTTTTGTTTTGCAATTGCACTTACACCCCCCATTTCCAGCTCTTGTGTGGTCGAAGACTTGTTTTGCCCTTTGATCCCCTATTTGCATTTACTGTGAGGTTGAAGACTTTTTTTTTGCTCTTTGACTCATCGGTGGCAACTCTTCAGTTGTTCCATACTTTTCCGCAAGTGGCTCTTTCAATGAAAATTTTGCCCACCCTTTCATTAACTTCATCCAAAAGCTTGATTCACAATAATGACTCGCACATAGTAAGCTTTCTTCGAAGTTCCAAGCTGTGTTGCCCAGATCCTAAGCCGCAGTGCTACTTGCTATGCACTTCGGCGTAATAACGCGAGTATAATGAACACTGGATTTAATTACGCATTCGTTTCAGCATGTAAAGTAAACTTTTCAGCACAGCTCTTATATGTTGTTATGGTCAAAAAGTATTCATCAAAGGTAGATGGTACGCAGCAACAGAAAAGGTCCAGAAGTGGTATGCAGAAAGTAAAAGGTTGGGAACCCCTGGTTTAAAGCAAAATAAGTTTACCTAAATGCGATAAATTGCTGTCCATGTTTGTAGCACAGGCTAACACTATAGCAACGCACTTACAATGCAATTAATGTGGTAACCGGGCGAACGAGAGTGTATTGTAGCACGCCTTGCTTGCAACGTTGGATGAACATGCCTCCCATAGGCCATGGAGGAAAGCAACAAAAAGGAAACACATGTCGTTGCTAAATAAATTACATTAATAAACACAACAGGAAACAAAGCGCATTACAACTGCGAACATGCATTTCAGCGGGCCAGTAGCGAATAGTTCCTGTTCTGCAGTGGCTGGATGACTATATTGGCACATGTCAAGGATGGTAGTTCTGTTTTTAAATAGCACAACTACACATACCATATTTGCTCGTTTTGTGGCCCGGGCCCATATTTTTTCCACCAAACTCACTACCGAGCCCTTATTCCAGCACGGGCGCTTGTTATTTTCAAAGTAAAATTATACACAAAAATTCTTCTGTCATCAGCCATCATGTGGGATTCAATATTCTGAATGAATGATTGATAGACAAATGGTAGCCTTTTATACTATCAGTTCTTTGCTTTTGGCAGGAAAGTCTGTTTTCTGTTACGTAATCAATGCTATCTGTTATTTAGCAGAGCTTAAAATTCAACAGCGTTGTGACAAAAGCGCTTCTCATTTCCTATTGTTTTCTATCACTAAAAAAATCAGCTTTTACATCGGGCAGGTATTCAAGCAAGGGCCCTTATTTATTTTTATGTTCTGTTCACACGGGCGGCTATTCAAACGGGCCCTTAACCAAGATCGGGCGCTGAAACGAGCATATACGGTAACGTAACTAGCGCCACAAGGCAAAAAAATGGCCAGTCATAATCTTAGTTTACTTCACTGCTACGTTCAATATCAAATTTGGCACAGTTGCACCTTGCAATTTAAGAAATGCACTAGTGATAACTGCTAAGACATGAAATTACCTCAAATATTAATGCCAACCAATCTACACCTACGCTCTTCAAAAAGAATTCTCTGGGAGTTTTACAAAACAAACTAAGGTTCCGTACAATTCAAATGGTTTGGGAAAATATTTTTGCAGCTTTAAGATAAGATAATTTTATTTTGAACAACTCAACACACCACATTAAATCGAACGCATTTAGATAAACAACAACAAAAACTACACTAAGCAAATCTAAATCACATTAAACAACGGTAATAAACGGATACGGAAAATAAACGCGCACGTAAACAAAAAGATAAGGTTTCATGAATTGTAGCAGGAAGCTGCGAAAGGACCTCTCGGTCATCGAGTCGAGCAGCTCCCTTGCAGTCAATTCAGGCTGCTGGACGTTTACATATATTTCCTGGATTAATTTTTGTGCTATATTACGTTTCATTGTATTTCTCTTAATCTTAAGTGATTTGAATGCTATCACATTTAGATAGTACAAGCTATTAGTCTAATACTTTGAAATTAAATGCTTTTTGAATTTAATTTTAAACTGATTAAAAGACAGTATTTTCATTTCTTGTGGTAACGAGTTCCAAATTATGACTCCTTGAAATTTACAAGATCTCTACAATTTTTCTGTTCTATAAAACGGTAAGCTCAGATTAAGTCTAGATGATGCCAACCGGGTTGTTCGTGAGTGTATCGCATTTACGGGGGTAAAAAAGGATGAAAGATTTTTCGGCAGTTTATTTTGCGAATATTTATGCATTAATTTAGCTACTTCGTAAGTATAAAGATCTTCTTATTTTAAAAATATTTAATTGTGAATAATAAGCAGAGGCATGGTCCTGCCATCTACCACCGCCCAATACTTTAACAGCTTTATTTTGGAGTGTTCTTAATCTTTTTAGATACTTTTTGTATGTATTCCGCCAAATAGTAATACCATATAGCAGATGTGGATGAATCATGGAATAATATAAGACCAGCAAAGCTTTTGGAGGTAGCACGTTTCTAAGTTTACACATTACACCTAAGGATCTAGAAATTTTTTTCGCCACTATGCCAATATGTTCTTCAAAATTTAATCTTGTGTCAATAGTGATGCCCAAGTACTTAATTTGATCATTTGCTGAAACTGACGTGTTTAGGAATTGTATTTCAATATCTGGGCTTGGTTTGATAATCTTGGGAGGTATAATTAGAGTCATAGTTTTTCGGGGAGATTGACGGTAATTGTATTGGCGTTTGTCCAAATGTGTACCTTTTGCAGTTCTCTAATTATAATATGTTGTTTCTTAATAAACCAGGATTGGCAGAAAGTATCACTAAACACGTATCATCGGCAAATAGTCTGGGGGTTGAATTTAAAGCGATAGGTATATCGCTAATATAAATAAAGAAGAGTAAAGGTCCTAAATTACTTCCTTGGGGTACTCCGGAATTATTTGTTAAGATTTTAGAACTCAAATTTTGGAAAGATACAAAGTTAACTCAAATTTTCGAAAGATACAAATTTAAAGGGTTCAGAAAGTCATGTTTTTTCATATGTGCACAGAAATAGATTTCCCACAATGCAATTATATGTGACAGCTGTTTCTTCCTCCTCAGTTTACAAAGATTTGTAGCCTACCCAATGAAGTTTCTCAAAATTTTCATAAGATGGAGACTTCCCAAATGCCAAAAAAGTGCAGGTCAAAATACAGCAAAATATAATTGCTCTTTCCTCAGTCTCAAACACTTGCATTATCAGACAAATACGCATTGCGCTAGTAATAACCTTGGTAACTTGCATATAGCATTACAGCATTGAAGCCTACCTGAACTTTGCTTCCTAAGGTGCCAGCAAGTTCGTATTCCCGCGTGAGGTAATTCAATAAATAAGCCATAAAATTATAAATCACATAAGCTTCATAGCATTCGCGTACAGTATCAAAATAAATCGTAGTGCTTGGAAACTTGATGGGAAACCACTAAACATTAAAAAGAAAGTAAAATAGCGGTATATATATACATCGATAATCAAATCAAACAAATTACACATAACACTACTCATTACACATAACTGTACTAAAATTAATCCGATTAAACTGTCCAAAGCTATTTAAAAAATTCTTTGACAAACATCACAATTTAACATCATATTCAGTAAATTTTTAAGCAAAAACGGCAAATATAAGCATAAAATTCAGCATGTAGTTTCAAATCTGTAACTATGGATGCTAAACTTTAAGCATTATGTCTGAAAGGGTTTGAAGCCAAGCTGAATCCAGATCAGGGTCAACCATGGGTTCTCGCACCCTTTGGGAGTATAAGGGTTTTATAGTTTTTTGTTTTGTATATCGAGTACTTTTATTTTCCGTTTATTTACGTTCAACTGTTTCATCGCTGTCTTATTGCAAGTATTGTAGGAGGTGTAAGATTATTTTTAAATATTTTGAGGATGAGGTACCGTACGTTAAAAAGGTTGAGAACCACTGCCTGATTCTAAATAGCATTGCATAAACTGAAACAATCAGTTTACAGGCAAGCAAATACTATCCACTTAAAATATTTGTTGAAAAATCCTACCAAAATCATGCAACAAAAGTAAGTGACCAGCTAACAAGACGAAGCAGGGCGCAATAACTTACACTATCGATTGCATATATAGGAACCATCCACAATATACGCATGATGGGTTTCTGCAACTCGGATTGGGTGAAATATATCAAGTGATGCAATATTGTCCATAGCGAAATCGGAATTGTCAAAATAACAAAAATTCCAGCAATAAACCAAGCAACAGTGTGGCTGTCAGTCTAAAATATCAGCTAACTCTGTTATTTACCTATGGTAACAGTAGATACAGTCAGTGTAAGCACACCACACAAGCTTTCGAGAAAAATGCAGAAAACTACTACATTTTTGAAGTTACAATTATGATCACGTAAAGATACTTCCAAGCATACCATATAATTCTACAAACACAGTTGTAGTATTTAACAATAACTAGGCACCGGAATTGGTTAATTTTGACTGAAATTAAATTTGAAACTTTTGTCCACACTATATATGAGGCAGTGGATGCTAAACTAGGAAGCTCATTAAATAACTTCTTGGAAGTTTTTGCAATGACTCGACTCTTTTAAGTGAACATAATTCTTCACCTTAATTCATACATAGCAGTTGATTGTGATTCTTTGTCGTTTTTTTAAAATAGCAATTATTTTCGATGACTGCACTACTTGAACAAATGACTTCAATAGTGATCACACTTTGCATGCATGTTTTCTAATTAATTGCAGTATTACCCTTGTCACCATTCGAAAGTGAGCTTACGTTTTGATAGAGGTCCACTGAAAGCAATGGCAAAGCTACAAGAAGAATCAAAGAATACACCAAAATAACAATGGGACGGATCCAAATCCTCCAACCATGAAGCGTAATTTGAGAATCTGAAAAAGTCATAACTTTTGAGAGGAAGATCAATCATTCAATGTCATCATCCCACTGAGAGAATGTCGTCATCACTCCCTTTTAGTAGGCCAGGAAAAACATTACTTTATAGTTTTTGTTGCCTAAGTTAACTTTTTTGAAGTTTGATAGGACTTTTTTCGGGTAAGTCAGACAGATTAACTTAGAATATCAGTTTGAGTTATTAGTTCAAAATTGATCAAAATAAACCTTAATGTGTGGACCACTCCAAGAGACGACTCTCGTAGTAGCCTAGATGCATCACATCTGGCAGCATGGCATAGAGGTTTGAAGCATTGCTTTCATGATGGCAAAATTGGCCAAGATTGCAAAGTTGATAGTTCTACCACTCCCCCAAGCCTTGTTGCTACATCCTTGGGCACAATGCTTCACGCTAAATATACCTGCTTGGTGGAATCTAACAGCAATAAATTTATGAAGCTACAAGGAATATTTAAACAGAAATGCCCGAACAAAAAGCAAATCCTAGGCAAGTCTGTATTGTCCTTTGTATATGCTAGCTGTCACTTTCTTATGACAGAAAGATAAAAATGAAGAAATCATCACTATCATGTACAGTAGTAGTATAGCTGGTAAAAAAAGTTTAATGAGGAAGCAAGTCAGATAATGGCAGTGATGGGATTCAAGAAGGCCACACAGGGTTGTGCAAACCTGTTCTTGGAATGTCGGAATAATCAGTTAACCTGTTCCTGCTTTTTGCCATAGACATTAGACCTTTGTTTCTTAGCTGCCTGTTCACCAAAAATATTCCAAATAAAAGTGTTTTCCCTTTCTTTTAAAAGTGTTTTCCTTTTCTTTCAAACACTCCATTAACGAAAATCAAGTCGGTGATTTTATCACTTAGTTTTAACATGACGTTTTTGGATGGTTTTTAAGGTTCACCAATCCACAAAATATATTTAGAAATTTTGGCGGTCCACAACCTGAACCACTGATATATGGTACTAACAGGGTGACCCAAAAAAAAACGGGCCCCAATTCTAATCAATCTAAATACACGGGGCCCGTTTGTTTGGGTCACCCTGTACAAGCTTACCAATTCATTCCTGTTAACATACATAAATAATCCCTACTACTGTAAGGCAAGCTACACTCTCACTTAAATAGTTACCCGTATGCTGAAGTGCTGCACTATACTGAAGCTGCGGGACCACGAGTTATGTTGCTTTATTAACAGATGAAAGGCTTGTTCTGTACGTTTGTATGATTCCAGCGTGATACGCGCGTGGTTCAATTGGGGGCTCACGGTAGTTATTCCATGCTGTTCGTATGAACACCGAATTTCGAGGATCAGGAAATTTCCCCAAAGTTTGGCAATCGCCATTCCATGCTGCGTTCTCAAGAAAATAATCAGCCAAATATTTGTGAAAACTGTTAAAAAGTCCCAAACAAGTACACCCTGTTCAGCTCACGGTAAAAGCCATTAATTGTTGAAGAGTATAGCATTTCATAATGGCTGCAAGATATCATTGCATAAAAACTGGTGATGTTTCATTAAATCATAATCATAAACAACCACATTTTTATCAAGAGTAGACCGAAAAGGTCTTCATTTAAGAAATTAGAATGAGAAAGAGAGAAATAGAATTGAAATCTATTAAAAACAAAGCGGTCTTCTGTTGGTTCTAAAAGCATGGATTTGAGCTTGAATGAAAAAGTAATGATAGCTCTAAAAATGCTAGCTTTAGGAAGCTTTTGAAGTAGCGATAATGACCTTTTCGATGTGTCACACCCCCAGTCAACAAATGTTCAAGCGCATTTGCTAATCCACTACGCAATAAGATTTCTTCGTTTATACGCATAAAAACAATTGCAATTTAATTTGTGCCTTTAGTCATCTTGTGTTGCACAAGACAGGCTATCCATCCGACTGGCAGCTCATTTAAATTATTGGGCAACTTGTAAGTTCATCAGTAAATTATAAATCATCGCGTTGTTTTTTGCAGTTCTTGAATCTTGATGCATGTTTTCTACAGTGTTCCCGATTTTATGTTCAACATTCAGCAACCTTGATTTTGCTGATCTTTTTTACCTTCTCAGCCTCAACTTCAGCCCATTGTAGAAATGCCATCGCAAAACCATGTTAGTTTGTGAATGAATTACCAAGGGCCTTCTTGTCACAACTAGTAGAAAGCTGTTGTTACAACTTTGTTTAAATTGCGTCTTCATAAGTTTGATTTACATTATGTTGCCTCTCTTGCATTTCAATGTTTGTTCACTTTTCCTCACTTGTGTGATTAAATGTGAATTCTCTCACCATTGTGTTGTATTTAAATAAATAAAAAAAAGTTTCATTGTAACGTCATAATGCAAATTCCTCTTTCATAATCAAAACGCCAAACCACGAATGGCCTTAACGAAGCATGGAATAGCTCTTCCAAACTTTCTTGTTCAGGAGCATTTGTGCGAACGTAAGAACGTTCTAGCGTTCATTTGCATGAACACTCTCAAACACGAATTTTCAGCATTTGTAAGAACAGCACAAAATGCCGCCCCAACTTTTGATATCGCATCGCAAAGATCAGAAGGGGAAAAGAAAGTACAACAGTACTGGTCTCACAAAAATGTTTGCAGGCCACAGGAAATTCTTTAGCGAGCTGCATGCGACCTGCGGTTCACAAGTTTGTCACCTCTGTGTTAGAGAGTCACTTTGGGCTGCCAATTTTTTGATAAAAAGAAAATACTTTTTTGTATATTTGCAAAAAGAGTTCAAGCACATGTCTGAAATTATGGATACATTCCAGAGGCCGATTAGGCATTGCTTTGAAATTTTGCCACATTGTCCGCAGGATTCCCTAAGCATCAAAAACAACCAGCACTTTCAACTGATTTAAAGACGATGAATTTTAATAGACAGGATAGAGGCACTTAATATATATGCCGCATCAAAGTCAGTTTAGTTGAAGCCACTACAGCATTAGGCTATGGAATTATGAAAAAAATGGAAAAAACGATGGCGCATATCCAATATAGGCTTAGACTAGACTATACCCTAAAGATAATCTGGTAAACATTTAATCATTCTGTCACTTTTGCCACTTTTTCTGCGGCATTTGTGATGTGTTGTTTTCAGTGCTCTTGTAAAATAAACTACTGCTACTACTACCAAGTTTCATGACTACAGTTTCATTCACAAGTTTTCTTTATCACACTTCTTCATTTTTATTTCAGGTTTCCTTCACAAAACTACGCTTGTTTTGAGATCGTTGTTTCGATGACATTATAGCGGACTTTTTTCCATGAAAATTGCTGATTTTTTATTTGCTTTTCATCAAAGTTAAAATGCATTATATAAAACTAGAAGTTGTGATATTCATTATTGGTTAAGTTGCTATCTAAAGGATAAGTTGCAAATTTGCCACTAATCTGCTAATAGAGTAGACCAAACTGCCATGCCAAAGTAATCCTGTAAATTATTGAAACCAACTAATTAAATGTGCCACATTAAATTGAAAATGTTCAAAATTCTTTGAGTCGTATCAAACAAATTTACGAAATATAGGCCTATTGGCAGAAAAAAAGGTAGTGTTCATTTTGCCATAAACGACAAAACAGCTTTTAGGTCTATTTTGCCGTAAGTGACGTCGTGGATATTTAACCGCCATTTTGTGCTTGATTGCAACCACTGTTTCCTCTTACATTTTAACAAGCGCGAATTTGCCCAAACATAGAAATCACTAAAAATTTGCCCAAACATTTTAAGGGTGTAATTCAAGGGTTGGAATAATTTTTGTTTGAAATAAGAGTTTCTATGGTGAAACACTTCCATTTGACACTAGAAAACTTAAACACTTTCAACTAATTTGCTTTTAAATCATTACAGCAATGTGCAAAAATCAAAAAATTTTGCCCAAAATTTCTCATTTTTCTTAAATTTTGCACCGTAGAGGGAACACTGATTGCAACCACTTCTCGATAGCTCAGTGGATAGAGCGCAACATATAATGGGAAACGCTGCACTAGTTTTGGGTTCGATTCTCGTCACGACTTTGGTTTGTTTCGCTTCCGTGGCTTTGGTTCGGGTGACCTGGGGTTAACAATTGGGCTCGTGAAGACAGTAGAATAGAATAAGATGTAATATTCGTGTGACATGGGGTTATGTAGCTGTGGCAAAATAGACCTAATAGCTATCATGCCGTTAACAGCAAAATAGACACTGTCAAAAAATAAACAGATTAAGCCACATTCGTTTCTTTGCAAATAAAAAATAAATTTTATCTTCAAATAATGTAGAGTCTTTGTTTTGCACTATGCATTAGGTTTACTGTACTGTGTTGTGAAACATCGAAGATATACCAGTAGTCTATGCCTTGATGTTAAACTAGTCCAGTAGTCTGTAGAGCTTACCTTGCAATGCCTCCATGCACTGAACAACGGCGTTATTCCACTATGTGCATCAATTGTAGCATGTTTGACATGATGCAATTATATGTTGGCAAGTTTTCAAGCGTATATGAGTACACACTGCACAGTCAGACCAGATACTGGCATATATTGCTGTTTTTTGACACCAAAATAAACGATAGGTACGATATTACCACTACTCTGGTTATTTACCATTTAATCTGTAAATGACAGTTTTTAGTTTTCAGAAACCTTTATCTTATACATTATTAAATCTAAACCCTAACGATTACTGGTACTGGTAATGAACCCAAGAGGATTTGAAAAAAAAAAAAAAAACACTGAAATGTTCTCAAGCAGGTGATAAAATCTACACAATTTAAAATACCGGTACTACACTTTCCAACTGCTTTGGCTCGTTCTTTACTCATTATTTTACCAAAGGGTTATTACCAGTACCCATTTTTACTTTATGGTACTACAGAATACCAGTACCAATGCTTTTCAAGATACCTGCAGTCCAGTACCAGTGCCAGGGTTATGGGGTATCCAATGCTGCCACAAAAATTTTAAAAAATCACAAGAGTTTTGAAAAAAATCACAAGATTTGGACTCAAAATTACAAGTTTATAAAACCAAACTTTAATCATAGGCTTGTTCTTGACTTTTTTTGGCCCCCCCTGAATCATTTGAGCCCCCCCTACAATCGAACAAATTATGCTCTGAGTGCGACGTAATTAATGCTCGCAACGTACATACTTAACGAAGCAAATAATTTTTATGGTGCTTTTAACCAACAAAGAATCACAATTCTTTTAAAAATCACTCAGCTATTATTCACTAGGTCATCGTGAAATCTGGTAAAATTTTCAATGTTTGAAGTTCATTTTTAACAGTATTTTATATCAGCGTTCGCAAACCTTTACAGCAGTCATGGACGATGGACCAGTAGAAGTATAATGGCTGCCAATTCTTGCAGCTGCCAAACACTTTAGGCCAAACTACTCTGAATGCTCATGAAAGTCGTTACTGATCATGGGAATCACGCAAATCGTAGACGAAAATGCGGTGAAGTGCAAAAAAACGGTCCTTAATCCTTCACATGTTCCGAATTTCACCAAAATTTATGTAAAGAGCTACAAACAGATTTTCACTGCCCGGACGCGTTACATGAACTGTAAATGTTGGTGAACAACCTAATGTGTGTACATGCCAAATCGGCTCGCGATCGACAGCCAAGCATCCACAGATCGACCGGTAGATTGCGATCGACTGGTTGGGCACCCCTGATCAAGCTTTTATGAGCTTGTGCAAGTTCTCTTTTCTGGTTGAGTTTTTTAATGGTTTTGAAGTTTTTCTACCTAATGAAGCGGCTAAATCACTACTGAACTGGCACCGATGAATTTTACTAAAATTAAGCTAATACGCCTACCTAAATACCTATATCTACACATTTCATTATGTTAAAAAATGGTTCAGTGCTTTATTTTGATCGTGTGTTTTTTGTTATTTTTAACCTTGGTGGGGCATTGTTTGTTATATGTAACTCTGATCAGTAGGGCGATTCACGGTCAATAAAGTCAATTATTTTTTGGAAGTAGAAAATAACTCTAACAATGTGGAAACAAAATTTCACGGTCGTAGGATCAGTATTGATAAAGTTACAAAGTCAATAAATGTCAATTTTTTTGTTTTTTAGATCAAATTTTTTTCATTAGGTCAATTTTTGCCATCTTGCTTTTTTTGCGCGATTCTACTTTATACTCTAAAAGAGATAGGCCTAACTCAGATAATTGAGAGATGGAAGTTCGTAACTGTTGGTGGTACCAGGGAGGTGTATGCTGTCGTCAGACTGTTATCGGTATCACAGTTTTACACATGCTTAATTTATTAATATAATGTTTGATGTAATTTTATTGATTCGATTGTGAAGATCCGTTCCGACAGCTTTGCAAGATTGCAATTTTGGCAAAATTCGTGTATGATAAAATAAGCTTTTCGTCGTGTTTTCATTTGTTGCATATTTTTGTCGCTACGTATCGGTAGTCAAAAACATTAGAATTGAAAAGACAATGCATTAGTTATTCGAACATACTTTGATCTTACAAAGATTGCAATACAGCGATAAGCGAAACACTTGAATATCAATTTTTTGATAAAATAAAGTCAATTTTTTGAGTTTTTTAGGTCAATAAAAAATTGCCCTACTGATCAGTTAAGCAAAAGTTAGATCGGACAAATTTTGTTTGCCTATACTTTTCGGTTTTGTCATTGAGGTATTTGCATTTTACAAATGCTTGCACTCACAAAATGCTTCGTAATAATGCGTGCATACTTAGAAAAGCCTAATGGAAGTAGGCCCTAAACAATCTTGTTTTTCATGATAAAAAATTATCTTGAAAAAATTCCGGTCACTTGAGCGAGCATGCAATTAATGTCTATCAAGACAGGTCAGCTGTGCGCCCTGCTCTTAAAAACGTACATTGGAGAAAAGGGGGGTCTGGGGGGCTTCGCTCCCCAGACGTTGACACGATCTTACTATTTTGAGCCCCCTCTGTCCAAAGAACGTTCCCGCGCCACTGCAAATATCACAAAATTTCTAGCCTGTTTTTAAAAAAATGATAAGGCTAAAGGACCTAAAAATCCAGTAGATTGAATCAATAGAAAGAAAATTAGTTCTGCTTTATTCGCCATAAATAGTTGGGGTAGTTAGGATGTGCTGGAATATTCATTTAGAACCTTCTAGTCTTACATGTCACACTCTAGGCTAGAGTTCTTTTAAGTTTAAACCGGACTAAAATCGTCATTTGAAATCAGTTAGTTGCCTCTGAAGCATATCCTACAAGGTAATTGGTGTAAGTCTAAATGCGAAGCCAAATATAGGCTTACCCTACATCCAATTACAATAATAATCCAAAGTTTACATTGCGAATATTAGAGAAGTCCTCTCCTATGGATTGCCACCTTAACGTGGTGGGGAGGTTTGAGTTTTCAATGATCCTTAGAGCAACGCCGTCGGTAGTGTTTAATCACTTCCATCAGGGTCACCCATGGCGGTACGGTCGAAGGAGAGAAACAGACCAAGTAGCAATCCAATGCTGTAGCTAAATGGAAAATTGTAAGAACAATATTCATGCTGCATCGGACGGCGCGCAGGATAAAAAGGTCCGCGTTCGAGTTTTAGGCAGAGGGACTCGTTCGAAAAATAAGCTACAGCCCCCCCCACAAGCTGACCGTCACCGGAAACCCACCAACGCAGTCGCTAAGCGTTTGGGGAGGCAAATGGGGGCAGCGCACAGAAAACGTACTCGAGTTGGACCAAACTGCCGGGATCTAGCTATCGGGAACTGGAACGTTTCGTCACTGACAGGAAAAGAGCAGGAGCTTGTTTGCGAAGCCCAACAGTATCGCCTTGATGTTGTGGGAATTTCATCAACAAAGCGCCGGGGTTCTGGAACTGTTGAGTTGAACGGTGGATGGAAAATTTTCTACTCAGGTGTTGATGCAGCAATGTCTGCTCAAGCTGGTGTTGGCTTACTTGTGAGCCCCAACATAGCTGAATGTGTCGTTGACTGGGTACCACTGGGAGGAAGGGTTTGTCTTCTAAAGCTAAGGCTGCAGGAGCGATCTCTGTGTATATTGCAGGAGTACGCACCTAACATAGAATCACAGTACGAAGCCTTTCTGGAGGAAGTTGAGGTTGCATTGGGAAAAGCAACTTCATCAGAATCCCTTGTCCTTTTGGGCGATTTCAATGCACATGTGGGCATCGACAATGCAACCTGGAAAGGTGTTATTGGGCAACATGGTGACCCTGACATTAACAAGAACGGAAGGTGTTTATTGCAGTTCTGTGCCACGCCACCAATGGGCTGTGCATAATGAACATATTTTTTCAGCACAAAAGAATTCATGAGTACACCTGGTACAGAGACTCTCTGGGACAACGCTCCCTGATTGATTTTTGTATCGTTTCGGCGGACTTGTTTTCTACCGTGTGTGATGTCCGTGTTAAAAGAGGGGCTGAGTTGTCAACTGATCACCACCTAGTTGTCTGCACTTTGAAAGCTTTGAAACCCTTGAAAAAACGAAAGACTTTTCGACCACGAGAAACTTATCGAATCAAATGGGAATCATTGGCTGACAAAGAGGTACGAACTGCATTTGCAGACAACATTGCATCTAAGTTCAAAGAACTTCCGACCTCTACTGAAGACATTGAAACTGAGTGGTGTTTGTTTCGAACAGCAGTCATAGCGTCCGCTACTAACTGTTGCGGACGTAAGCGTGTTGGAGGGACGAAGAGTAGCGAGAGCTATTCGTGCGAAAAAAGTGGCCTATAAGGCCTGGCTTGCAAATAAGTCATCACTTGAACTTTGTTCGCAGTACTCTGAAGCACGTAAGACGGCAGCCACAAAAGTTAAACTGTCTAAGGAAAGAGCCTGGAAGGAATTTGGAGAAAGGTTAGACGATGATTTCAAAACGGCAAACAAAGTGTTCTGGCAGACCATTCGCCGTTTGCGTGGAAAAAGATCTCGAGCCGCTCTCTTTATCGAAGATTCAAATGGTGTGACTCTGAAAGATCAAGACGCTATTTTGAATCGGTGGAGAGAGTACTTTAGTGATCTTTTAAACCCAGTTGATGCTACATCGATACAAATTCACGAAGAACAGGTTGGGGAAGATATTCAGATAATCGAAGCAGATGTGAATGCAGTAATCAAATCATTGAAAACTGGAAAAGCACCTGGTGAGGATGATATCAGACCTGAAATGTTAAAAGCAATGAACATACATGGTGTTCGTTGGCTGACTCGTGTTTGTAAGGTGGCGTGTAGTACTGGGCAAGCACCAAAGCAAGGGCAAACTAGTGTGATAATACCTATCCACAAGAAAGGAGACAAGAGAAAATGCACTAATTATAGGGGCGTATCTCTCATCAGTGTCCCGGGTAAGGTCTATGCCAAATGCCTTGAAAAAAAATGCCGTGAAATAGTCGAGCCTAAACTAACGGATGCTCAGTGTGGCTTTCGTCCTGGCCGAAGCACAATGGATCAGATCTTTGCCTTGCAGCAAATCTTTGAGAAGTCGTGGGAATATGCAAAAGAGGTCAATGCATGTTTTGTTGATCGTGAAAAAGCATATGATCGCATTCCTAGAGACAAGCTTTGGGCGGTGCTGTTGCAGTATGGCATTGATGGCCAGTTACTAACTGCCATTAAGTCGCTGTACATGCATTCCGAGATTTGTGTTCGTGTTAACAGTGCAACGACGAAACCTTTCAGAGTAAGTGTGGGACTACGGCAAGGCTGCTCTCTTTCACCTATTCTGTTCCTTATATATATGGATAGAATAGTTAAGAAAAGTGAGTCTTGTGGCGGAGTAAAGATCGGTGAATGCACTGTACAACGTCTGTTATTTGCAGATGATCTTGTGCTACTCGACTCTACCCAAAATGGTCTCCAGCAAGCTCTTGACAGGTTTTCGGATGCATGCTCTGTTGCCGGAATGAAAATCAGTTCAACAAAAACAGAAACCATGTGCCTGTCCAGACAACCAAAGCAGTGCTCTCTCCAAATTGATGGAGTACCACTAAAACAGTCAGAGAAATTCAAGTACCTCGGTGTCTCATTCACAAGTGACGGCAGACAAAATAGCGAATTGGATATCCGCATCGGAAAAGCAAGTGCAGTAATGCGCCAGCTCCACCGATCTGTGGTACTGAAACGGGAGCTTTGCACCAAGGCAAAGCTATCCATTTTCAAATCGGTCTATGTTCCTATTTTGACTTATGGCCATGAGTGTTGGATCATGAATGAGAAAGTGAGGTCTCGAGTTCAAGCAGCCGAAATGGGATTCTTGCGAAGAATTAGCGGTTTGGCCTTGTTGGACAAGGTTAAAAGTGCAGATATTCGTGAATCTCTAAACATCGAATCGCTGCTTCTCCGACTAGAAAGATCGCAACTGCGTTGGTATGGACATGTGACACGAATGTCCCAGGAAAGAACAGCCAAAAAACTGCTCTGTTCAACACCGATTGGTCGAAGGCCTAGAGGCCGTCCCAGAACTCGATGGCGAGATTACGTAGAAGATCTTAGTTGGTCTCGCCTTGGCATCCCAGCAGAGCATCTATCCTTTGTTGCAGAGGATCGAGATGCTTGGAGGCTCCAACTTGAGCTGCTGCCCCCGCAACCCCCCAAGGATAAGCGGGTCCAGAAAATTGATTGATTGATATTAGAGAAGTATAGGCCCACGTTCTAAACAATATGGACAATAATATCATTTCGTAGATGCTTTTGCAGGCATACGACGGGTGGCAAGCGACACGCGATTCTGATGTAAGAGGCTGCAGAAGTGTCGATCAGCAGCAAAGTAAGTTAAAAAAGTAGTGGAAAAAAGTGCTTGATGTCGGTATACAGAAGGGGGCAAAGCAAATCGCGATTTTTTGGTCGACTAATAATGTTGTGTTTCGAAGCAGATTCGCAGCTCTCCCAAAAATCTTCACCAGCCGCCGCTGGGTTTTAGCATCAATAGGCCTACCCTGCTACAGTTGTTTGGTTTGTTAGCTCTTGTCGCCCTTATTGTGTTGTTTCACAAAATCAAAATGTGGGTTCGATTCCCGAGCCGGTCATATCAGACAGTGTTGCCACTCCTATGACGTTTTTTTGAGAGCTGCTTGCCATCAAAGTAATAAATAGCTGAGGTCATTTCGAACTATATTTAACTAAAAGTTCAACAGTAATTGAGGACGACTGCGAAGTGAGCTTGCGTTCTTCGAGTCAGCAGCTAACCGACAAATGTGTGAAATGCAGGGTTACCATTTTTTCAATGCGCAAAAGGAGAACAGGTTATTTGAAGGTGATCACGTTCACGGTTGCTCGATTTTTCGCCCAAAATCAAGTGAAGAGCTAAAAAAGGTCATCACAATCGCAGGCCGTAGTTTGAACAAAAACTTTACAAAATTGTTCGTGTAACAACGATTTGACATGTTTTCACTGTTCATAATGCCTAAAAACGAGGACATTTGGGATGTTTTAGCGTCCTCGGATGACAAATTATTTTTTGCTAAAAAGGAGGACATGCCCTCCAAAAGGAGGACGTATGGTAAGCTAAGAATGCGATCATCTTCAGCCGCAAATCGAACCCGTCTCGCAGGATCTGTCACCTGCGCGCGGTACCGTTAGGCCACGTCGCTCACAAATGGCTCTGAGCTGGACCCTGTCAGTTAACTCGCGCTTCGGCGATATATCGAGAGTAACTTATAATAAAGATTTGATATTTTTATGTCAAGAAAGAGTGTGCAATTAATGAAAGTTCTAGCGAACCCGCATCAAAAAAGCTCGCATTGTCTCTCATCAAGTCAAGCTTTTCGCAAACACAGATCTCGTTTTCCCAGGCGGGGCCCAACTCCAACACCATTCATTAACTCCCGAAACAGCTGATAGCCTACTCTGACAAAATTCATAAAACTTCTAGTCTCTTGTGACTGAAGCTAAAAAAATAGCTTCTCGTATTGCCCATGTTTCATTCGGCGCATTACCCAAGGCTTTACCTTCAACTTCCTTGGCTTTACCTTCAACCCGTCGCGAATAATGTTGTCATAAATTTGCAGTAGCGTCGCAGTCAAATTTGCCAAAGTGTGAAAGGGGCTTTAAGTCGATCACATTTCGCGAATTTACGTCGACGCATGGAAGTATGCATTGGATTGTCTTAGCTCATTTCATGCTTAGAATATTTAAACTTGTAGGCGCTGTAACAAACTTGTTTATAGCGTCTTTCCAAGCTCATGTGTTAGTACTCAGAGACGGAGAAATCCCGTTAAGTGCCTTTTTCAACGGTATAATTAAATTAACTTTCCCGCATATTCACTCGGCTGTTTCTTTAACGCTGAACATTAAGCGGAAAAGCAGTTAATATCACCAGCCTCAAAAGTCATTGGTTTTTCAACAAAAAAGAGCACTTCACGGACTCTGCCTGGCATCAAACAAAACAAAGAGAGATTTTGTTAAATTGCAACAAAACTTTACGAACATCGAGCAGTTTTTCCATAACGCCAACTCGCTAACTTTACACAGTGTGCATAAACAATCGTTTTTCGCGATAATTTATCGGCGATAACACAATATATTACAAAAACGATATCGGTAATCGATAAATCCAAACCATGTTGAGCGATAACGATAATCGGTAAAAAACTATCGCCGATAACTATCGCCGATAAATTATCTCGATAAATGCCCATCTTTGGCTGTAGACACGGGTTTGATTCCGAGTCGGGTCATACCAATGACGAATTGGCATTCACAGCTGCTTCCCTGCTTAACGTTCAGCATTAAAGGTACGTTGTGAAGAACAAACCGGCAAGTTTACTTGTTGTGCCGTTGGTAAAGACACTTAACCGGATTCCCCATCTTGATGTGATAGACAGGTGGTCGGCAACTCCTAAGCGAGCTCGTTATAGCGCTTTGATCGCTTTCTCGTGATAGGAGGATAAATATGGCACTACTACAAATAAATAAAATTTTAAGTCATTGGTTTAACCCTACTCTAAATCGAACCCCGAGTCTACCGTTTCAGAAGCAGACGCTCTATCCACTCGGCCATCTGGACGGTAAGAATTTCTTTTGGTTTACCATTTTGCCACCTTCAGAGCAAATCATCATGGCCAAGTAGGCAGTTGACAGTTTAACGATTGAGAATGCTATACTTTTACTTGAATAGTTTTTAAATGACTACTTGTTTACTTTTACGTAAGTGCTTTTTTTAGTCAATACTTTCTACTTTACTTTGAGTAGTATTGCCGTCAGTAACAACACTTTTACTTAAGTACAGTTTTAAAATACCTTTTACACCACTGATACCCACATTCAACATCCCTGCAAGAAACTATCACAGTATTGTGGTTTGTTTTGTCATCTTCGTCACAATGTAACTGAAAAGTATTTAATACTTTTATACCACAGTTTAGTGTACCCTCACCTACTAAATGGAATTTTGACATGGGTATCTAGAAATAATTCAGTGCTACATCCCCTACAAGCCTTGCAAAACAGGCTCATAAAATTATACATCGTGTAAGAAAACTTGATCATATCACAAATAATTTTTTATATTATAAATTGAGCATACTAAAAGTTAAAGATATTTATCACTTAGACTCTTAGAGAATAGAGATGGCCAAAATCATGTATTTATATCACAAGCGCAAGCTCCCAAAACTATTTAACAATTACTTTAAATCCATAAACTGTGTGCATAGTCACAACACTAGAAATGCTTGTCGAAAAAATTACCAGTTATATTCAATTCATTCCAATACTGCTAAAAAAGCACTGTCATTTAGTGGTGCACAAATTTGGAACAATTTACTCCCAGAATGGAAGGATTTCCCTTCCTACAGATTTAAAAAAACTATCAAAGGCCACCTTGTTGCAAATTATCGCTAAATCCTTTTACCAATCTGCTCTACCTAACCTAATGCGTCTGAATACTTGGGAAAGAATTTTTCTTTCTATTTTATTAAGGATTGATTGCTAATTTATACCAGATATTAGTTTGCAGTAAATATGTTTTTGTCATAATTAATATATTTACACTGAACAAAGTGTACATAACATATGAAGTGCAATTTTGCGTTTTGCAATCTGTGATGTTGTTGCTTTTTTCACTTTTTGTTAGACCGAAAAGACGAATAAGCCAAAGAAGGAAAATGGTGTCCGCGACTAGGCGAGCGTTTTAGCTCTTTCGCGGTAACTCTATCTACCGTATTTTAATGTGCGTTAAGTTTGTTACTTCTTGCCGTTGTAAATGGACATGAATAAACGTATCTATCTGATCTGAGTGCAAGTTTTCCCTTTTTCATTGGACAAATATTTTCTCCCCAAAGATAACTGTTTCACTTCCCTTGTTCTCTTTTTTTATTGGACAAAAATTGCCTATTGCCTCCCAAAGATAACTGCTTCTTTTCCCAGCTTTCTTTTTTTAAATGGACAAACATTTCCTCCCCGAAAAACTGCTCCATTTTTCCAGTTCCCGGTGTTTTCATTGGACAAATATGTTTTCCCAGAAGATACTTGCTCCTCTTTCCCGGTTCCCCGTGTTTTCATTGGTCAAACATTTCCTCCCCAAAAACAACTACTTCCCTTCCCAGTTCTCCTGCTTTTATTGGACAAATGTTTCGTCTCCTAGGACACCTCCTCCTCTTTCCTTGTTCCCCGTGTTTTCATTGCACAAACAATAAACATACACGTATGCGCAAGTAAAACATTTGTATTCATCCGCATTTATTTAATTGAAATCACTCATATGCCGCTGAATATTTTTTTACGATGATTTCCTTTCAAAACTTGTTGTCTGTTGCTCCCAAAATTTAGTAACTGAATCGTTATTTATTATAAACTTTCAAGAGGACCTACTTGATTTTGGAGACCCTGGAAAAAACTACCATAGCAACCGGTTAGTTGTACTAAACGTTTTACTCTTTATCTGTTGTGGGCCTGGTGCCTGGGTTGAGAAAGGGGTGATTATGCTGCCATGTTTTCTTGATTTAATTATGACTTTGTTTTGCTAAACGATTAATTCTGGCTTCAGGAAACGTTTTACGAATTTTCTTACTGTAACGCCTGAGATAAACCACACCAACTTCCAATTGTGATGCAACATCAAAAACATTGTCGCAAAAAATGTTTTTGATAAAATAACGAAGATAAAGTCAAAAATCATGATGAATTGTGCTGTATATTGATCTATACTCGTGAAAATTGCATGAAAATCTTTGGCAAAGGAAACTTTTCGTTTTTCTAGACGCTTTCCTGCTGATTAAATTCTGTAAAGTGTATCCTACATCATTTAAAGCGGGCATTGCTTTTCAGATTTATGGTTATAGTAGTGTCGAAATAATTGCAGTGATTATCTATCAGTTGGTTCAAGATTTACCCAGGCGGTATGTAAGTAAATAGTTTCTGCTTATAGTGAATTATAAACTCAGCAAGCTTGTATAGCACGGGTACTATGTTGTTCTGTATGTAGAAGTACTTATTAAGCCAAATCAAATTCAAATCTCCATCAATGGTAGCGGTATCACGTCGAAGCGTGTAACGAGTGCTGGGCCCATCTGTGCGGCAAAGCACCTGCTGCGCAAAACAGCTCCGATGAAACGTCGCAATGGTGGCGAACCGTTGGCGACGCTGTGTCCTACTTACCCGGCCAGGGTATCGAACCCCATACTGCCTTCACCGATAGCAATGTGTTAAAGCACTTCACCATTTTTCGAATCGTTAGCGGTCAGTTAGCGGAATGGTTTAACACATCGCTGTCAGTGCGACCCAGGCGCTGAGCCGCGGAGGTGGGCGCCGCCATCCGTTTCGACGAAATAGCACCAGTGTAATAAAAATTTGATTCTTTTACATCGGTTTAATGGGCGTCGGACTAGTAGGCGGCATGCATTTAAGCCTCGTGCATTTAAGCCTTCATTTGTTTTGGTGCCAATAGTGTAGCGCCTATTTGTTCGGGTTGCCGCGAACCCATTGGTTTCTAACCAATGTGTCTCGACGTCCATTGATTTGGTCGGTATCTGTGTGTGCGAGGTTCATTTATTTGGTTTATGTCCATGGCTTTTGTCTCACTTGTTTAGAGTCATTTGCTATAAATTTCTTCTGATGCCTGTCTCTGTGATGAATAAGTGACGTGGTGTATTGTCAATTGCACTTTTGTTCGATGCTGCCGTGTAGATGACCATTAATTCTATTTGTCAATTTAGTGAAAAATGATTTTTGCGGTGTTGAAAGTAGCTGGCTTATTACCGTAAAAGTCAGGCTCATTATGACACAATAATGATCAATGTTTCGAACAATGATAATGACAATCGATGAGAGAAATAACTGCAACTTAGTCGGACTGTCTACGTGGAAACACCGAAAATAAAAAGGGTTGTTACAAGCAGAGTGGTGTTAACAATGCAACTACGTTCGAAGTAGAAACTTTTTACTGTGGGGGGGGGGTGTTTTTGTCCACAATTTTGCCTAAATTATGAACCCAAATAACAAGACAATGGTGCAAAATAGTATTCATTGTAGTGTACAATTGTCGTTAGTCAATGACCATGGGGCGTCATTGATGAATGACCAAAGTGAAACAGCGGCGGAGGGCGTTGGCCAACAGCGGATTTGTATCAGAGATGGAAACCGGTCGGGTTGAGATTCTTCGACCGGTGGATCAAGCCGGTCAAAAACCGGTCAAATTCTCTTTTGTTGCAACTAAAATATATCTACACATCAGCTTTGTTTTAGGCACCAACCGAAATATATATACCGATACGTGCTTTTTAAATAGTATATGAAAAACGGCCTTAACGAATCACACCTTCTGAAAACAAAAGTGTGTTTTCTGTTTACTTTTACTCAAAAACTCTTTTTATTAGATGAAATTTTATACAATACATGATGTATTGTACAATACATGTTGTATTGTATGACCGGTCAACCGGTCGGTCGACCCGCGTACATTTTGAATTTTACCGGTCGGGTCGAAAAAATCCTGACTGGTTCCACCTCTGATTTGCATACCCCTGGCATGATGAACAAAAATTATTATTAACGAGTGCTTTTCGCAAACTTCATCAGCTTTGTTTTAGGCAGGTTTTCATAAATGTAGAGGTTTAGGGGGAAGAGCAGTAAGCTCATTCAGCGGGATCCAGGGTGGAGCCCCGAAAGTTGTAGCATTTTCTTGATTCATACTCTCAATTTCAAATATGATCTGAAAAATCTGTTCATCAAAACCACTATCTCTCACAAGAAAATGAGACTGAACGAAGACCTTCGCTGATGAAACCAGTAGGCATGCAGTGAATCATATGCCATCAGCAAGCAAACAATACAATTTACGTTATGAGTTTCTCTTTCTATATAACGCTAAGACAACAGAAGGAGGCACAATCCATGAATGTGCGTAAAGTGTTCCGATATCATTTAACAGCGAACAAAAAGTGTCTTGCATGGTAGCCATGGCTTTAGCTGTCGATTTCTTTGATCTTGCAATAAGGCTGAACGATGCTTCTTCAGCCATTCGTGCAGGTGTTTGAAATGAAATCATGATGGCCACAAGGTGTGCTGGAAAACAACACCGCGGTTCGTACCCACAGAATACACGTATAGAAAAATTACAGCTCAGATGGCCGAGTGGTATGGAGCGTCTGTCTCTTGAGCTGTAGACTCGGGTTTGATTCCGAGTCGGGTCAAACCAATGACTTTTAAATTGGTATTCACAGCTTCCTGCTTGACACTCAGCATTAAAGGGACAGTAAGGAGAACAAGCCGGAAGTTTGCTTGTTGTGCCGTTGGGAAAGGCGTTTAGAGGGATTCCCCAATCTTGGTGTGGTAGACAGATGGCTGGCAAGTTCTCCTTAGCGAGCTCGTATAGCGCATTGATCGCTTTCTCGTGATAGGAGGATAAATATGCAACTAACAAACAAACAATTTAACATTTTACGTTGGGCTACTTATCAGTAGCGGGACGTTTTGGCTTCCCCCCGAGATAAATCTTTTTCTTTGCTGGGCGGACTACTGTTTTTACCGGGGGAGACGTGTCTCCCCATCTCCCTTACTTCACACTTTGGTAAACAGTTCCCTTCAAAGCCGAATGCTTTTTTTTATTTTGCAGAGCGGTTATTATAGAGAGAGTTTGTTAAAGTTTATTAAGTTGTGAGAGTTTATTAAGTTGAGTAAGTTGTGAGGATTTATTAAAGTTCATTAAATTGTTTGAAAGCAATTTAAATTGTACCGGTATGTCGCAAGACAAAAAAGAGACCAATTTTAACGGTAAGATACTGTACCAAAAATAAGTTTATTTATTAGTTGATATTAATTCAGGGGCGTACCCAGGAGTTTGACGCCGAGTCGCAATTTAAAACCATGCGAAAAGGGCCAGATATATTTTCACTGCGCAAAAGGAGGACGGGTTTTTTGAAAGTCATCACGTTTGCAGATGTTCAATTTTCCACCCAAAGTCAAGTAATGAGCAAAAAAGGTCTTTACGCCTCAGATTATCCGTTATACGTTTAATCACCTTTACACCACTAAAGGTTTGTGCATTTGTCTGCGGGGGAGGGGGCCGGGGCCCCTTCTGAATACGTCCTAGGTTAATTGTAAGCAAGTCCATCTAATGTGACTCCTATGCGTATGTTCTCTTTCAACTGTCATAGAGGTATGTTTTTGGAATGAATTTGCAACTATTTAGCATTTACAGTATTTCTATGATGTAATTCTATTAAATATGGTAATGAAGGCTTATTTTCAAACAACTACGGTAGCAGTATGAAATGAAATGTTGTGTGGTTTTATGGCGCTATATAACTACTAAGGTTCTTTAGCGCCAGGACTAAATTTTGTCAAGAATTCACTGACGTATTTTTATCCTTTGTTTATTTCATTTTGCGCGATACACTCAATTGCTTAGCGTTTAGCAAGTGTAACAGCAGATACTAGTTTTAAAGTCTTTGGTTTGACCCGACTGAGAATAGAAGCCAGCCTACCCGCTTCCAAGGCGAACGCTCTTAACCACTCGGCCATGGCGCTGGTTACGGTAGCAGCATGCTTGACTATAAACTGAGTATCAGAGACAAAGACTGAAGAATTGCGCCTAAAGGTGTCTTCACACAGAATGAAATGAAATGTTGTGTGGTTTCATGGCGCTTTATAACTGCTAAGGTCCTTTAGTGCTAGGACTAAATTTTGTCAAGAATTCACTGACATGTTTTTATTCTCTGTTCATTTCATCCTCCGCGCTACACTTAATTGCTGAGCGTTAAGCAAGTGTAACAGCAGATACCAGTTTTAAAGTCTTTGGTTTGACCCGACTGAGAATAAAACCCAGCCTACCAGCTTCCAAGGCGAACGCTCTTAACCACTAGGCCAAGTCGCTGGTTGTAACTACAGTATACGTGGCTGTGTAAGCTGTGCTTCATTCAAGAATTTTGATTCGTTCATTTATAAAGAGTGTGGTCAGAGCCGGCTGCTGAGCAGTCGACTTAGAAGGCAAAAATTTCAAATTAAGCACAAAATCCGCTGATTTCAAGAGAGTAAGCTCGTTGACTCGTGTGGTCAATCATGTCGATTGGGGGGGGGGAACAGGCCCTGCCCTGAGTGTGGTGCCGCCCCTGAGTGTGGTCCAACTTAATTATATCGCGGTGAGTCGAACGGTTCAAAATGGCCATTCTTTTTGAATAGGAAAATTATTTAGTCTTTTAGATTAAATTCCAATAACTGTCTCAGCTATAGCCTACCAAGTTGGCGCGACCTGTCCTGACTTGTTTCAGACTCATTACATTTTGAAAAGCAGAAAGAATGTTACGCATCGCAGCACATGTCTAGAGATATTTATTGATATTTTTAAGGATCAGCTCAGGTTCAAACATTGTTAACAATTTCTGTTCAGGTTTATGTACACAAAATATTATAGGTTCGGGTTCGGTTCAGGTTCAATGATCTTAAATTTCAACTGTTCAGGGTCGGTTCGGGTTCACCGAAAAACAGCGGTTTTTACCGGTTCGCGGTTCAGGTTCGGGTTCAGTTCGACTCCCTGGTATAGATAAGCTTACTTTGCATGCCATCAACCGCACTAAATAGCGGTCGCTATCTTTTGTCAGTAAAGTTTGGCGATTAAAAGCGATCTTGAAGGACTCTACAACTTTATACAACTGATAGTTTTAAACGAGCTTGTAGAAGTCAGTTGTTTTATCATTTTGCCTGTTGGCCCCGGCTCGTCCTCCTAGCTACCGACCTGGACCTGCCCTTCGGCTCCTACAATTGCAGCAGATTGAAAAGTAATCCGTTGCAATTCGATGAATAAAATACCACATAAACTATAAAGCGAAACGGTGCACACTGTTCAGAATTAAATTTAAAAACAAATCGAAAACTACGAAAAGAAACATGAAGTAAATATCTTCAGACCTGAACGTGCAAATCACCGTAACTCATTGCGGGCCGAGAAAATTCCGCGGGCCTGCAGTTGGACCACACTAACTTGTAACACACGCGTTGTGTGCTAGGCCGTATCATTATTATAAACAAGCTTTTGTTTTCAAAGTTATGAAATCTTCTTTCAGGGTCTCGAATGACTCAATCTGAAATCCGTGTCCTGAACTCCCCTATGGCGGTGCTTCCTGCGTGTACCACCTCGCTGAGAAGCCAAATGAGTTTTGTTTATACGAAGCAAGCATCCAGCCCCCTTGTCGATGCTTCTCACTCTCATCCCACGACCGTCATTACCCAGATTACCCCCCGAAATCAGACTGTGTTCCTAAGTCAAGCAGCACACCCCCCTGTCGATGCTTTCTACAATCAAAAGCCCTTATTTTCTCAGTCGTCTATCTCCGCTGCGCAGTTTGAACCCCCCACTCAAACTGCGCAACCACCATCCAACCTCCAGAAATCAAGCCAGAGCCGACAATATTCATGTAAGCCGCGTTACTTGAATTTGCGTCAATTCATGTATACGACTGACAACAGTTGTGTCGTCATTATGATGTATAATAAACAAGGTTTCTTGCGAAGTAAGACTGCATGGATAAACCACGCGTGATCTAGCGCATTGTTTCGCAAATTACCGCAGTGTAATTATTTCTACAATTTTATTTATAATCATAGAAAACGCTGCGCCTGTGGCAAGCATCATGAAATCTTCATTTTACTCGAGGTATTAAGCCGAAGCGTGTAACGAATAGCGGGGCCCATCACAGCGCCTGGGCAACACAGCTCCGAAGCAACGGCGAGCGGTTGGCAACACTTATCTAGTCCACATGTCTAATTGAAGTGGGCAAACCAAAATTGATGTGGGCTAGTTGCTGTGGGCTTGATGTCATAATCACTTTTTTAAATACGGGCATCAAAAATTTAATTGCGATGCAGAAAGCCTGCAGCAACAAGACCACATCAATGTGGGTTTAAAAAAGCTCACACAAATTGGTCTTGTGGGCTGGGTAAGTGTGTCCAATCTGACTAACCCGGCAATCGAACCCCAGACCTCCCGCACCGATAGCGTGCGTTTAACACCTAAGCTAACCGGCCGGTGCCTTGCTAACGTAAATCTAGAAACTTTTTTAGCTTACCCCCGAAGCGGCTCTCACTTTCAGCGTCGCAATGAATGGCAGAGACCTCATCCTCATCAGCGGTATGTTGCGTCATAAGCATTCTTGATAGTCAATGTTACATTACTAGCCACTACTAAAGCGATATTGGTTTGATTTGTTTCGTAAATTTGAAAGTGATATGAATTATAAATGTTTGAGATCAGTGGCGTAGCGACAAATTTTAAAAGAGCGGGCCATAATTTTCACAGTTTTTCAAGCGTTTTTTTTTTTTCGGCAGAACCAATTTGAAGCTAACGGAGAAACAAGATAAGCTCTGTGCGGGTCCTGGGTCATGCTACCCTGGAACATTTTTAAAAATTTGCATGCTGTAATGGCTATTTTAGTGCATTTTGAATAATTTTCAGGAAAATTTTGCTTAAAAATTTTTGACCTCAATTTTGAGTGTTTCGCCAAATGAAATATGATGTAATTTGTTCGCACATTTTCGATTATGCGTGCTTGCGTAAGGCTTATTGCGATCAAAGAGGTTCGAAATTGTGAAAAGTTGTGCACATCAAAAACATTTTGAAAATGGCTGGTGGGAGAATGCATACCCCTCATTTTAACCTTGTAGATTCGCCCTTGGCCAGAAGCTACAGAAACCATCAAAGAAGTGGCTTATTTCAGTCACTTTGCACCATTAATTTTGTTCTTGTTTATGAAAAGGCACAGTCAAAAGGGGGGGCCATGGCAAAACACGCTCCTGTTTGGGATAACGGTGCTAATTTTACACCCTTTGACGCGACGCTATTGTTCCAGATGTTTCTAGCTCGTAAGACGGTAAGAAAACCTTAAAACTTTCCAAGGAATTGTTTTTCCCTGCTTGCTTTTGGTCTACAGCAGACATGGGCAAACTACGGCCCGCTGGCCAAATCCGGCCCGCCGGTCCTTTTATTCTGGCCCGCCGGCACTTACACAAACTTAAACTCCCACCTTGAATTGAGCGGATGACCTTTTTTTCTTTTAGAAATCATAGGTAGCAGTGATTTTCAACAAAATAAGCTTGAACGGTGCAAAATTGGAATGAAAAACGAGGTGACCTCGTTTTATTTTGGAGATCGAAATCGTCCGTGGACCGTGATCTCCAAAAAGAAGAGGTCTTCACCTTGTTTTTCAATCAGCGTGCGGCCCGCGGCTTCCACAGTTTTTCCAAATCTGGACCTTCCTGTGAAAAGCTTGCCCACCCTGGTCTACAGCGTGGAGTTAGAAACGCCCACTTCATTTGAAGTTGCTTTTAGGACAGTGATTGAACAATTTTTGCATCTGCAGATTTTTGTATACCGCCAAGTGCGATATATGTGCGACCACTTCACGCTTCACTTTATTTATTAACGCCTGCCTTATAATTTTTTCGAAATAAAGTGTTATATTATGTGACTTAAAAAATATTGGTGGCGGTACTGGGACTTGAGATATACTGATGCACCTTGCGAGGTCGCCCCAGTTCTAGCATGAGTGGCTATGATCATGATTATTTGGGCGGTTATGATCAGCAATAACTATCAAGAGGCAACTACTGTAGCTATGGTCAGGGGCGTATTTAAGGAAGGGGCATTGTGCCATGACCCCCCTTTTGAACTTACCTTTCAGTGAAACAAAGCAAATGTTTCTTTTAATGGCTTTTTGTAGTTGATGGCCAGGGGCGGTTTTAAACAATGAGAGGGTCAAAACTGTATAATCAATTAGGCCCAAGTATAAAGGTCTTGATGATCGATTAAAAAAAAAAGATCTTCGTTGTTTGTGACGAGGTCCCTTATTTTTCCGAGAGCCTAGGCCTCAGCCTACCTAGGAAACGTCGCAGAGGTGACGAGCCGTTGGCAACATTGTGTCCGATTGGACCTGCCCTGGAATCGAATCCTAGATCTCCGACACCGATAACGATGCGCTCAACAAATGACTTAACCGACCGGTGTTTGGGCGGTAGTTATTTTGTGCCCCACATATTCTTTACGCTTGTACTTGTGCAGGCCTTATTACTATTACAACCAGCACAGGGAGCAATCTTCACATCCTTGGCAGTGTTATTACGAACACGTACACCAACAATATCAGGAATGGATTTGCATTTATAGGTAAGGTCAACACTAAATAGTTTGAAGATATATATGAAAAAAATCAAATCTTCATTACACTCGCTTGTGGTACCGCCGAGGTGTGTAACGAGTGGCGGGGCTTACCTCCTCGTGGCTTTTCGCCTGTGCATTAAGGCTCCAAAGAAATATTGCAGTGGTAGCGTCACTGTGGCTATTTCACCGGCCTAGAAATCGATCCGCAGACCCCTTGTTGATAACGTTGTGTTTAATCACTGCGTTAACCGTTATGCAAGTTGTGTTGGGGATAAATACTGTCTTTTTGATACCTCTAAGCGAACCTTGAGCATTGCGTTTTTGTTCTAGTCGATGCAACGTGCGTGAATGCATGAGTATAAAGTGACTACTACATGACAAGCCTTTGATTAGCCACCGATTCGTATTTGAAGAATAGTCTTGCACATGTGTGTAGAATGTAATGTAGGGTTATTTGTTCCAGCTTGCAAAGCTTGTAATTTCAATACTCCTTATTGCAAATATGAAGATTCTAGACTCTTGATGTTCTAGCTCTACTGTTTTCATTGCGACGTTTATATTTGATCAACGCCGTTGCACTGGTGTTAAAGTTAAGCACTTATCGAAGCTTTTTCTCTTCATTATAAATGAAATTGCCATAATTGGAGAATACTAAGTCTGCGACTTTATGCACCCAAAAGCAATGCAAAGAGGCGCTTATACAGCAGCGTAGATTGTCAGCCGTCATCGAGCTGAAACTGCAATCAGCGTCTGGCCGGATGTGTGGTAAAAAGGAATTAGCATACATAGAACGTAGGAAAATGATGACAGTTATCTTACTTTATATTTTTGTCAAGCAGTTTGCTATGAATTTTCGTGAGGAAAGTGCACTATAGAAATGCAATATTATTATTATTTTGTGATGAAAGAGTTTCAAATCTTCTTATGTAACCAAAACGAAAACCAGAATTGATGTTTTGACTACTTTTTTCAACTCATTTTACCCTTGCAGAGATCTTGGACTTTTTCTTTTCTAGACGTAATGAGCAGCAGCTGGAAGCAACGGGCCAAAATGTACCACGGAATAACTATAACAGAGGGCGAAGCAAAAACTATAACAGAGGGCGATACCAGCATAAGATCAACTCAAAGTAGGGTATTTCCTGGATATAAGCATACATAAAATCACAACTTGTGTCATAAGGTTATCAGTTCGAGTCCTACACAAATTAACCGGGTGATGTTTCTAGTTTCCTTGGCGCTAAGCCGCGTAGATGGACGCCGTCACTTGTTGTACACTTTCGCGTAATAACCGTGAATAGGATAAAAATGTGACGTTTCTTTATTTTTCGGCGACTAGTTTGAAACAGGCATGTACAACAAGTGACCATCTTTCAGCTCAACCCCGTTTTTATCGTTTTTTGCTCCATTCAGGCTCCCAGGCAAAAAACTTGCCTTAAGTGGCGTAAACGAACCAAACGAGACGATGGACAAACATGCGGTGACGTCATCTTCAACTATGGTGGCCAAGGTAATGTTTTGATCAATTGTTTATCTGTTTAAATTAACGGCAATTTTGCTTGCCATTACGTTGGAACGTTGGAAGTGGCGTTTACCCTGTCCAGATGTCGAACTTTGGTGGGATTTAGGCCCGCAGATCTTGAGCAAATCTTGGTTGTAGTTTCTGCATCACAATCCAAGTTTTGATGTCAACATCTTAACTTTGTTTAATCCTGAGATCGAAAATTCGATTATGATCCAGAAACTAGAACCAAGGAGCGCCGGCTACTGGCCACGAAAACCGGCCTTGCGAAAAGGTGTCACGAACCCGTGTGCGACTTAGGAGTGTTACTTCGTCGCACGCTTTTCATTATTTTGAAAACATTTTAAACCTGGTCATCCATGCGCCTTCATCCTACGCTGTGACACTGGTCAGCCAGCTCTAGAACATGGTTGATCGCCTTAAATACAACGACTCGTTCCCGATTGCGATCTGAACGGACTGTTGTGCTTGTCAATATCGGTAGCGTAGCCGATTGGTTTGGAGCGTCGTTTTTACAACGGCCATGATCGCACGTTTGATGGTTATCCCACCCAAACCTCCTTGTTGCATCCTTGGATAACCGATGTTTACGACAATTTTCTCTGCTTGGTGGAATCTAGCAAGCAGCAAAACAAAGAAGTCAGAGGCAAAATTCAAGCGGAAACTCGGAAACAAAGGCAACTCCTACACGAATCTGGATTCGTCCTCCGCATAATGTCTCCGACGCTTTCTCGTATCAGCAGGATAAAAAAGAAGAAACCAATCAATCAACGTAGATGAAGAATTTTTCCTACTGATATAAAATATCAAATCCTTATTGTACTCGAATAGTGGCATTAAAGGTAAAGGTACGGGACAGCGGGTGCAAGCACACATTGTCCAGACCATTTTCAATTGTCGGCCCATTGCAATTTTCAATCATGAATGATTGAACGCTGTCTCGGGACATGCATGACGAACAACACATACTCAAAACCCTTCGCATTTCCGCTTGTGCCGAGCGTCTGGCGCGAAAGCTGCGAATACTATTTTTAAAGTCTTTAGTATGACCCGACTGGAATTAAAAGCCCAGTCTACCGGCTATAAGTGGACGCTCTTAACCGATACACCAAGCGCCGGAACTTAGTTATTGTGCATAATCTCCGTCCGATTGGCGTATGGTTAAGGACGACGCGATCGGCGCGGGAGGTCTGTGTTCAATCCCTGCGTCTGACAAATCGTGCACACCACAGAGTATCATCATTGTTGTCCCCTCCCCTCCACTCCCAGTGCAGCGTGTGTTTTGGTCTCTGTAAGTTTCTCGTAACTATCCCGGCTGCATTTATATAAAACTTACCCAACACCATCGAAATCTTGTTTTTTTTCTGACAAAGCGTGGGTTTATACAGGCCATTATTTGCGAGATTGCTGCGACTTTTCTATATCTCGGTGACCTAATGGTGCCAAGTGACTGAAATATACCAGATTCTTTTGATAGTTTTCATAGCTTATGGCCTGGGGCGAATCCAGGTGGTAGGATGAGGGATATGCATTCTCCCGCCAGCCATTTTCAAAAATGTTTTTGATGCATATACGGTTTTTGCTATTGTTTCGAACCTCTTCGATAGCAGTAAACCTTACGCCGCACGCATAATTAAAAATATGCGAACAAAATGCATCATTTTGGCGAAACACTCAGAATTAGGGTCAAAAAACTTCAACACAATTTTTCTGAAAATTATTCAAAATGGTCTGAAATCGCCAGTGCAGCATGTAATATCTCAAACATTTCCTGGGGGAGCATGCCCCGGAGCCCCTAGAGCTTTTCGTGTTTCGTAATCAGCTTCAAAATAGTTCTGCCGAAAATAATACGCTAGAAGAAGTTTTGGTAAATATTCCCTACTCCCCTCCCTCCCCCTTTAACATTTCTCGCTACGCCACTGCCCGCCCTAGTTGTAGGCGAAAACAATCTGGTGGTTAGTTTTGGTCCCCCCATTTAGAAATGCTCTCGCCATCGCTGCCCACTGGTATGCTTCTCTAACTATAAAAAGTGTTATTTCTCCACTTTATTGTCACATTATATTTTGGCTATCAGTATTTATAAGCCTACAATTACTGCATACCTTTTTCACGTGAGCTAAGAATAGTTTAAAGCAGCAACCATTACGACATTAAGTTGGTGAGACATGAAGTCACTTTTCTGCTTTTTGCCATAGAGCAGCGCTTCCCGATCAGTGGGTGGAAGAGCTATTGACTTAGGACCACAAATCATTCTAGAGTTTCTAAAGTTAAAATATTAGAAATCAAGGGTGGAATTGGCCTATAGAGCAGAATATGATATAATATATATTGATGAAAGACTTTTCAGATCTGATAAAGGGCCCACGATTATTTTTTTATAAAAGTAGAGCGTGGGCAGAAAATGATGGGGAAGCACTGCATTAGAGTCGTACCCAAAATATTTACATAGCATGTGATAGGCTTTTTTTGAGGTTAGAGCAGACATCGGCAAACTACGGGCCAAATCCGGCCCGCCGGTCCTTTTATTCTGGCTCGTCGGCACTTGCGCAAACTTAAACTCTCATCTTGAATTGAGCGGATGACCTTTTTATCCTTTAGAGATCATGGGTAGCAGTGATTTTCAACAAAATAAGCCTCAACGGTGCAAAATTGGAATAAAAAACGAGGTGAACTCCTTATATTTTGGAGATCACAATCGTACGTGTACTGTGATCTCCAAAAAGAAGAAGTCTTCACCTTGTTTTTCAATCAGCGTGCGGCCCGCGGCTTCAACAGTTTTTCCAAATCTGGACCTTCGTGTGAAAAACTTGCCCACCCCTGGGTTAGACACTCGTTATCTTTTCACGGTTCACACTTCACACTGTGGTTATTTCACAGCTGCGAAGACATATCTGCCATTCCACCCGACTGCGAATCAGTAAGGATGCATCCAATATTGCAACTATGGTCTGCTCTGCAGCATATAACATAGTTATTGTAACAGCTGCATGTTCAATATCGTGTATAAGTCATACGATGTCAGAGGATTTTGTGTTGTTTGGCACATAATGTATAAGACATTGTCACAGCATATTATACAGTTAAATGCACTAAAAATTACTTTTTTTAGGTGAAACAATACAAAAGTTCTCAGCGGCTTCGGGCTCCGCCCCCAGACCCCATCGCTGCCGGCGGCTGTAATTGTCGCAGTAATTTGCTTTTATGTACATTTTCTCCGCCCGGTTTGCGCATGGTTGAGGACGACGCAATCGGCGCGGGAAGTCTCGATTCAATTACCGCGTCGGTCAAATCGCGCACACTACAAAGTGTCATCACTTCCGTCCCACCCGGGCAGCGCGTTTTGGTCCCGGTAAGTCTTTCCTATAACTACCCCAGCTTCTGCAGCAGCTGTAAAGTTTCAATTCTACGTATTTCAGGTTAACTCTGAGTTGTCGCAGGCGATTGTAGCCGAATGACTCAACCTGCGCACAACCCGATGGTGTTCATCCCAAGTCAGTTTGCCTTGTCATCGGACACCTCGATGGTCCCATTCTCACAGCCAAGCTGGACGGCCGGGTGGTAAAAGCATCTGCCTCTGGAGCTGTTGAGTTTGATTTGATTCCGAGTCGGGTCAAACCAATGACTATAAAATTGCTATTCACAGCTTTTCTGTTTGAAACTCAGCATGAAAGGAAATGTGCGACAAACATGCCGGCAAATTTATTTGTGCCATTCGAAAAGCACTTGGCGGGATTCCCCCATGTTAAACGGATAGAAACTTAGCCGGTAACACCTAAGCGGGACCGCTATGGCGCTTTGATCGTTTTCTAATGATAGGAGAATAAATATGCGACTGAATAGCAAATCCATACTATTATGTAATAAGAGTCGCGTGAAATGTTGGATTATTTTGACTTTCCAGCGCATAGCAGACGAGGGTTGGGTGGATTGGCGCCGTAACCTTCAAACGATGCTCTCCTCCTCATTGGGTGACCCACTAGTGAGCCGAGGTCTAATGGATGCCGCACGTTCTTCTGGTCTTAGGGTGTCAGTTCCGCTTAGTTTTCACGTGAAATCAAGCGAGCTGGTCCTACTGAAAGCAAACTACAAGTAAGTCAGAGTTGTTTTGGTTGTTATCATTTTGCGGAACTCCGCTTTTACCAATCTTTTGCTCCGTTCCAGACTTCAATCTAATAAACTTCCCCTAAAAAACGTAGAGGGACTACCCGAGACAATAGATGAACATGCGGTGACGTCATCTTCAACTATGGTGGCCAAGGTAATGTTCTGATCAATTGTTTATCTGTTTAAATAAACGACAATTTTGCTTGCCATTACGTTGGAACGTTGGAAGTGGCATTTACCCTGTCCAGATGTCGAACTTTGGTGGGATTTAGGCCCGCAGATCTTGAGCAAATCTTGGTTGTAGTTTCTGCATCACAATCCAAGTTTTGATGTCAACATCTTAACTTTGTTTAATCCTGAGATCGAAAATTCGATTATGATCCAGAAACTAGAACCAAGGAGCGCCGGCTACTGGCCACGAAAACCGGCCTTGTGAAAAGGTGTCACGAACCCGTGTGCGGCTGAGGAGTGTTACTACGTCGCACGCTTTTCATTATTTTGAAAACATTTTAAACCTGGTCACCATGCGCCTTCATCCTACGCTGTGACACTGGTCAGCCAGCTCTCGAACATGTTTGATCGCCTGAAATATCACGATCCGCGAGCTGGACAGGTGCTTGGAAATGCGGGGCCCAATTAGAAATCTGATGCGAGACCCCTACTTTTCATAGTAAAATGTATGGTGTGTGCATTTCATAAAATAAACCATTCCGGTACATACAATCCAACCAATAGACATTCAATACATGCGATAAAAAAGAAAATAAAGCAAAGTGGGTGCTTTTATTGTTTTACTTTTAATATCAAACAAGGCAAATCAGGCAATGCATTTTACTCATTCAGACAAAGACTTTTCTAGCTTTCTTGTTAGCAAAATCATTCAAAAGATTTTCAAAGTCAACATCTTTAGCAATGGCTAACGGTAGCTCTCTAACTAGACTAGTAAAAATCATGCGTGTGCAATTATAGAAGTTACTTTTTACCACAGAACATTGGAATTTCTACCAGAGAAAATTGCAATTTCTAAAATAAACCGATTGTCGGACGAAGAACCAGACCATGCCATAGTGTCTTAAAAATGACTATGATTTGGTCCAAATCAGGCAACGATAGTTGATCCACATTATGAAGGCATTAAAGGGCCGTTTTTTAGCAGATATATTTGCGCAACCCTCCTTTCCAAAGTTTTTAACTAAACCCCATTGCAGTTCAACAATAGTTCATAGTAAGATTTGTGAACAAATTTAACAAAGATTTGCTTTAAAGTGTTTCCAAAAGCCTTAAAATTGTAATTGCAGTATTTAAATTTTGAAATTTTTTCGGAGAAGCATGCCCCCGGACCTAAAACCGTTTTTATTCCTCACTTTACCTCAAATTATCTTTCCTGTTATCATACGCTGAAAGAAATCGCGTCTTAAAAAGGTCTCAAAAATTTGGCGTCTCTTAGAGGACACTTCTGGATACGCTACTGCTTCAAGCGACTTCCTTTGCTACTGAAGTAAATTGTATTGCGCATTGTTTGATGCTGCGATAACAAGAGGGAGTAAGTTGTAGCCTAATAGAGAGAAAAGCCCCGTACCCTAAAATAAGTTGACGTTGGTTTTGTAATGTACATTTTAGCCCTCCCTTACTGCAAATATTTCCAACGACAATGCATATCATGAAACTGCTTAATACTGCAGCACTATAGACTTTGTTACCATAATTCTTAAGGTTTCTCGAAGTTTTTGGTGAAGTATGTTCGACAATTTAACTTACTGTACGTGTCAATTGCTGTAAGTGTAAAGCATGTTTCTTTAAATAGATGCTAAAAAGCTACAACTGAAAATAAAATAAAAGCCCCCTAAAACTATCCACAGGTATTTTCTTGTAAACAGCAAACCTACGCTATGAAACAACTGCGTAAGTTTTTTCTTTACCAATGCTTGGTTTTAGAAGCTACCGAGTTGCCAATTTTTTTTTTAATTTAAGAGACATTAGAAATGGTCCATATTAAGCACTGGTTTAACTTATCGTACTTTCCTTTATTTTGTACCTCATAATACAGCAACGGATTCCTAACAACGCGGGACCTCTTCAAGTTGCGGGTTCCAATTTGATAAAATCGGTCAAATCGACCTAAAATCAGGCCTATGCTTGCGAGTATAAGCCTGGACGCTTCCCGACTGCGACCTTGAGCGGACTATTGCGCTTGGCAATGTATATGAAATATTATGGTACCGGCAGTAGCGTAGCTAGGAGAAGGGGGACGGCGGGGGGCTACAGCCAGTGAGCAGCGGGAAATTTTAAAAGGGGAAGGGCATAATATCCACATTGTTTAGACGTATTTTTTGTGGCAAAACTAATTTAAAACCGATTGAGAAACAAAAACAAACTGCAGGAGAGACGGGCACATGCTCCCCCCGAAATGTTTTAAAATTTACATGCTGTAATAGCTATTTTAGTGCTTTTTGACTAAATTTCAGGTAAATTTTGTTTAAAAATTTTGACCCTAATTCTGAGTGCTTCGCCAAATATCATGTATTTTGGTTCGCGCATTTTCGATTATGCGTGCTTAAGGCGTAGGCTAAAGCTTATTGCTATGAAGGAGATTCGAAAATTCGAAAATATTGTATAGCCTACATCAAAAGCATTTTTGAAAATGGCTGATGGGAGGACACATACTCCTCATTATACCCCCTGCATCCGCCCCTGGTCATAAGCTACACAAACCATCAAAAAAGTCTAACATATTTCAGTCACTTGACACCATTAAATTTGTTCTATTTTACTAAAAGGCAAGTCAAAACAGAGGGGCATGGCTCAATGCCCCCCTCCTGAAAACAAACCTGGCTACAATCGGCGCGGGAAGTCTCGATTCAATTACCGCGTCGGTCAAATCGCGCACACTACAAAGTGCCATCACTTCCGTCCCACCCGGGCAGCGCGTTTTGGTCCCGGTAAGTCTTTCCTATAACTACCCCAGCTTCTGCAGCAGCTGTAAAGTTTCAATTCTACGTATTTCAGGTTAACTCTGAGTTGTCGCAGGCGATTGTAGCCGAATGACTCAACCTGCGCACAACCCGATGGTGTTCATCCCAAGTCAGTTTGCCTTGTCATCGGACACCTCGATGGTCCCATTCTCACAGCCAAGCTGGACGGCCGGGTGGTAAAAGCATCTGCCTCTGGAGCTGTTGAGTTTGATTTGATTCCGAGTCGGGTCAAACCAATGACTATAAAATTGCTATTCACAGCTTTTCTGTTTGAAACTCAGCATGAAAGGAAATGTGCGACAAACATGCCGGCAAATTTATTTGTGCCATTCGAAAAGCACTTGGCGGGATTCCCCCATGTTAAACGGATAGAAACTTAGCCGGTAACACCTAAGCGGGACCGCTATGGCGCTTTGATCGTTTTCTAATGATAGGAGAATAAATATGCGACTGAATAGCAAATCCATACTATTATGTAATAAGAGTCGCGTGAAATGTTGGATTATTTTGACTTTCCAGCGCATAGCAGACGAGGGTTGGGTGGATTGGCGCCGTAACCTTCAAACGATGCTCTCCTCCTCATTGGGTGACACACTAGTGAACCGAAATCTAATGGATGCCGCACGTTCTTCTGATCTTGGGGCGTCAGTTCCGCTTGGTGTTTCCAAACAATACAATAAATAACTGAGGCTATTTTCAAATTACATTGAACTGAAATTTCAACAGTAAGTGAGGGAGACTGCGGAGTGAACTTGCGCTCTTCGAGTCAGCAGCCGCCTGTAAGATATGTCAAATGCAATCGGCTCCAGCCGCGAATCGAACCCGTCACGTAGGATCTGCCACCTGCGCGCGGTACCGCTAGGCCATGTCGCTGACAAAACAAGCTAGTGCTGTTGGAAACAGACAAGTAAGCCAGAGTTATTTTTGTTGTTATTATTTAGCTCTACTCCGCTTTTGTTAATTGTTTGCTCCGTTCCAGGCTTCAATGCAAACAACTTCCGTTAAATCACCTACCGAGACGATAAAAGAACATGTAATGGCGCCAACATCGTTTTCCTTGCCGTCCATTCAAATTTATGAGTCCTCAAATCCACGTAAGAAAAAAAAGGCGAAGGTGAGAATCAGACACTAGTGCGCGCTTAGTTTATTTCTAACTAATAACGATAAAATTGTGTTCTAGAAAGAGAAAAAATCATCAAAATCTTCATTATTTTGGTGTATAAGCTGCTGCACGGATTCAGATCCTACAAGTAATGACGTAAGTGTTCGCGTAAAAAATAGATGTTTCTGACGGACACAAAGCTAGCTGGTTCGTAATCACTGAAGGTTTGAAGCTGGGGTTATTGATTGCTACATCGCCGTCATAGTTTGACTAGCGGCTTCACGTTAAAAAGGCGGAAATGATAATAAAATAGAAATGAGCTTTGATGAGTATAGATTGTAAAATATTTTTCCCCAAGGTTCAGTAATGAATGCTACAGACGTTTAAAACAATTGTAATGATTTGATTTTAAATTCAGTTGGATCCCATTTTATAATCCGCAATTGTCATTGATAAAACAACGCTAATAATCGACCGGTGCAAATAAAATACTAATCGGTATTTGGAAGCACCCTTTTTACTTGTCATTTTCCAATTTCTTTTCAGAATCACATCGCTCAGCCGCTCCCTTGTCCCCAGAATACCGAAATATTTAATGGAGAAGCAGCTCTTCCGCAAATAAACAAACCGGTAATTTGTGTGCTCTTTCTATATTTTATTTCAGCAGATATGGATTTAGTTAGTTAGTTAGTGTCTTTTATTTCCGTACCGTCAACACAAGAATAATATGGATAAATAACATACAGTATAATTGGACAGCACGAGAAAAGAGAAGAAGCAACAAAATTTCATTCCCTATAAAAACAATCTTGTAACCTCTTTTAGCTGAACTGTCGAACCTCAGACCTTCCGCACCGAGAGCGTGCGCTTAGCAACTGTATCAAAACTCAGTTTGGGAAAAACAATAGGCAGATATAAGTCATTGAGTTAATTCGTGAACAATTTCTGTCATGAAACAAAGAAAAGCACTCATAAACGCGTTAACTTGCTTCTAGCCTCGTTCTAGGCCTGTGTAGCGTCACTGTCAAGTTTATTGCGAGCAAACAGGGAGGCCTGTGATCATGATGTAACAAAGAATCGTGGGCTTTGCGTCTAGTCACGGGCTAATCAGAAAATATCTCAGAAACAGTATAGCAGGCTAATCAGAAAATAATCTTCATACTGAAACCCTGGCATAAACATGAATCATGATTGGCTCTTGAACGCAGTCGGCGCGACCGACTTTTACTCTGGAAAATATACATGGAAAAGAGTTTTTCGTTTGTGATTAGTAACTGTACCGACTACAAAACCCGCTAAAACTCTATTTGGCAAACTGCACGCACTGTGAAAAAGCGGAGGACACTGCAGGCTCTGTGTTTGAGCAATGTGCATTGTGCATTCGGCCCAGAAAACATATCTGGTGATGAATGTCAGCGCTGTAGTGTCACAATTTGTTTCATAAATGCAAAAACACAATTACGCAAGTGTAGCAGTGTTGCCAACTCAAACTAGCTAAACTCGGTCTGTCTTGCCGAACTTGAACTTGATCTCGAAAATCACAACTCCCTCAGCTCAAACTTGAAGTCGATTTTGAAAAAAGTTTACGGAGTTTTGAACTTATCCTAAGCTTTTACAAAAACTACAGTACTTGAACATAGCATAAACCCCCCAAAAATTATGGAACCCGAAATTGAACTCGTAAAATTAAAAATGAACACCATTTGAAAATTTATTACTTTCGATTATGAAAATACTTGCAAGTTTGCAGCCTTGGTAGGCCTCATAGCATCAAACCGTCGACAGAACACTGTTTCGACCATTCGCATCTAATCAGCGTTGACGTTGTCACTGATATTTAACCTACGCAATTTTAGTTGAGGTTTAATAAGCATCCGATCAACTTATTAAAGTGTAGCCGTGTTCCTGCATTAGATGCTCGAGAGGTTTAATTATTTCACATATGAAACATGACATTATAATAATAACGTTGAAGGTATTCATCAAGGCTCCACCTCGTAACCATTTGTTGTTTCAGAAAAAGAAAAGATTCGTGGCTTTCAGACGAGTAAGTTTCGTGTAGAAACAGGTTTATGTCAGCTGCTAAGAAACCACAATGCGTTTGTTTGTCTCAAGTGATCTTATTTGGTCCATATTTGTTTTATATTTTTTTATTTATTTAGTTGCATATTTATCCTCCTTTCACGAGAAAGCGATCAATGCGCTATACGAGCTCGCTTAGGAGTTGCCAGCCATCTGTCTACCACACCAAGATGGGGGAATCCCGCCAAGTGCCTTTCCCAACGGCACAACAAGTAAACTTGCCGGCTTGTTCTCCACACTGTCCCTTTAATGCTGAACGTCAAGCAGGGAAGCTGTGAATAGCAATTTTAAAGTCATTGGTTTGACCCGACTCGGAATCAAACCCGAGTTTACAGCTGAAGAAACAAACGCTCCATACCACTCGGCCATCTGAGCTGTTGCCATTTTGTCCATGGACGTGCATGCTATATGTGCCTTAGTCTTCAACATAGGCTAAATATCAGTGATTGCTGGTCCCATTTTGTCCATGGACATAACCAACCGCGTGCGGCACCCATTTGCTCAACCCAGAGCCGGCGCCAGAGCAGTCGATTTAGAGGGACCAACGTTTGAATTTAAGCACAAAAGCCACTGCTTTCAAAGGAGTAAGCTTGTTGATTGGGGGGAAGCATGTCGATTTGGGGGGCCTGGCCCCCATTTGGCGCCAATCCTGGCTCAACCTTTACGCTAAAGTGTGACAAAAATACTACTTGAAAGAAAGAACGCCCTGGAAGATATGACGGTAGAACTGAAATTTAGATGCGCAAGTAGAGCTTTTTGTCGTCGTTAACAGACTAAAAACCGATAATGATCGCTCGTATGATGGCCTGTTTTGCCTGGTCTTGTAATCCCGCGCGTCAGATTTTCTGCGCATGTTGTTTGAGCAGCCATTATTTGAATTTGTTATTCTAGAAGTTCTGGAAGCGACAAGTGGCAGTAATTGCAACAGAAGAAGAGGTGGATCCCTTAATGGGTTCCACCTCGATCATCGATTAATCGAGTGAGTTGTAATTGACATACACACGACAAAGTACCGTGTAGGACCAGCTAGTCTAATAACCAGAGATGGGCATTTATCGAGATAATTTATCGGCGATAATTTATTACCGATCATTGTTATCGCTAAAAATAGTTTTGATTTATCGATTACCGATATTGCTTTTGTAAAATATTTTGTTATTGCCGATAAGTTATTGCGAATAACGAATAATAATACAAATCTAGAAACACAGTTTTGCAATGTGACTTGCAAAGACACTTGGTCAAGCTCATTGAAAAATTACCGCAACACTTATCGGAAAAATTTATCGGCAATAATTTATCGATTACCGATATCGCATTAAAATATTGCCGATCTGTCGATCATCGGTATCGCTCAGGGCATTTTTGAAGTTATCGATTAGTTATCGTTATCGCTTTGGTACCGAAAGTTTTATCATCGCCATCTCTGGTAATAACTGATTATAGGGCCAAAACTTGTCGAAAGAAGGCATATAAGCGGTAATGATTCGGCAATTTGGGTTCAAACATCAGCAAGTAACGATAAAATAATGAAATGACGTTAACTTTTAAACAACGCTGCATTGTGACGGGTTGATGAATATGTAGTATTTAAGAAATTTGAAAGTCTATAAGCAGTGTTGGAAACGAATCGCTGGAAGTCGAGTCCGAGTCGAATCTCGAGTCAACGATGTCGAGTCCCGAGTCGAGTCCATGTCTTTTCGTGCAACGACTTGAGTCAAGTCAATTTGCACCACTGACTCGAATCAAGTCGAGTCAGTTTACGTACAGACTCGAGTTGAGCAAGTGGTTCGAGTCGCGACTCGAGTGTCCCTAACACTGTCTGTTAGGCCCTCGCTCTTGCTGTTGTGACGATCATTCAATCCACGTACTTTGCTTGATTATCTTACCTTGATTGTATCGTCTGACTTAGGTCGTTTGGCGTGATTCTTCATTTTCAGCAAAATTTGTTTCAGCATAATTTCAGTCACTATATGACTCAACTACAATCAAGCAATTGCACTAACTTGTTTTGTAACGCAAACTCTGCCCCATGGGTTGGTCCTCCAACTTCTACCCTTGCTGTTGGTCCTATTTTATCCCCAGTTAAGCCACGTTTGACTTTTTAATCTCAGATATGCCTACAAGATTGTACCGACTTCATGGACTTTACTATATTGACTTTTTCATTTGCAGATCGGTTGGAACATCTTTTTGGCTAATGCTGTAATTTATGCTGTTTCTTGCTTTATAGTTGCCTTGTTGCCTGCGTAGGTAATTTCAATTCCAGGTGCCGTTAAATAAATAAAAAATATAAAAAACTGTGGTTATTTACACAACATGGAACAGACACTCATCCATGTACAGTACTAAGTAATAAAAGGGATGCAATGGGCTTCACTCGTGAATTGAACCCATGATGTCGGGATTTCAAATTATGTGCTTGCTAAACCGCCAGCCCAGTTTGTCGACAAACGAGACGTTTACGTTAAGTTTTTGAAAAATCCTTTCATATAGTTAAAATTAGAAAGCGAGTCTCGGTCTGCGGTAAACGCTCCGAAAATTGATGGAGAGAAGCTTTGTTGCCAAGATATACTCACCTCTATTCTGCGACTATGGCTGTGTGTAGAAATCTACATCAAGGAAATGGTTGATTATGGTGTCAGCCTATGGAACGGTACACTCGATTTTGATTCCGATTCGGTCAAAGCAATGACTCTGCAGTCCACAATTGATATTCCCAATTTGACGCTCTACATTAATGAGACAATGAAAAGAACAAGCGGACAAACTTTGCTTCTTGTTTGATTTGCTTTCTCGTGATTTGCTTTCTCGTGATGAGAGAATCACTAATACGTACTGTAATTACTGAATGATAAAAAAAATTCAAATCTTCATTATGGGCCTACTTGTGGTATTAGGCCGAATCGTGTTACGAGTGACGGGGCCCATCTCCGCGGCTTAGCGCCTGGGCTACACATTTTCGAAGAAACATGCAGCGGTGGAGAGCCGCCAGCGACAACGTGCTGATTTGACCGGCGCGGGAATCGAACCTCAGATCTTTCGCACCGATAAATTCACTGACAAGAATTCACGTCAAGAATTCACTGATATATTTTTATGCTCTGTTTATTTCATCCTCCGCGCTACACTCAATTGCTGAGCGTTTAGCAAGTGTAACAGCAAATACCAGTTTTAAAGTCTTTAGTTTGACCCGACTGAGAGTACAACCCAGTCTACCAGCTTCCAAGGCGAACGCTCTTAACCACTAGGCCATGACGTTAATTGAATCATTAGGCTATACAGTAATTCTCGTAAGACCTGCACTAATACTTTATGTTTGAGAGCAGATCGAAATTGCCAAGCAGTCTAAGTTAGTAGTTTTACATCTTTCAAAATCCGGTGGTTTCTTTCTTCTCGCTTACACTGTCACTGTCATCATCGAGTCTTTACAAATGTTACGCAAAGCGGAGGTTTTTGTTAATTTGCTCTTCTGCACAGAGTTGTCAACGGGCTTAAGATGTTAAGCCCGACTCGAACCCAATTTTTCAAGCCCGAACCCGAATCCTGATTTATCAATAAGTCTGAGCCCGATTTATTTCCGAAATTTAAAAACTCATCTCTTTGATTTTTCAAGAACTTTTAATAAAAACGAAATTCCACTTCAACAGTCACCCTAGTTACAAACAACAATATTTTTACAAGGTGAGAAATTTAAAAAATACCAAAACCCATGGCTAAAGCAGAAGTGGACACACCATTCTACGTTGGAACTGTTGAAGCCTTGTGCTTGCAGGACTCCTCCTTGACTTAATCATTGCGAACGTGCCTGGAGCTAGAAGATCAGACAATCCAAATCCAGAATGGGGAGTGGTGACGGCGGTGGCTACAAGAGCGCAAGCACGGATCGGCAAGGACCCCAAATCACTTAAGATGAAAGAAGTGACGGATAAGATGTCGATTAACAAGAAAGTTCTCATCACGATGCAGGAGGAAGACCCAACCTTGCACAAGTTAAAACCATTGAACAATTGAAAGGAACTGAAACCAGGAGGGGATATGTGGTCTCATCGGTCTAGAACCTGCTACCGTAAACACAGCATTTAAAACAATACATATTAAACAGTTATATTGCTACACTCCCCCCTTGTTAAGAATATTATCCAACGGGAATTATAATACACACACAAAAAATCGATATCACTTATTTACATAATTACTTCACACATCAAATTTCAAAACACGGCACAAATTAACAATTTTCAGAATCAACCTCTCAGCGACTTAAATAGTCCGCTACAACATTGTCTTTGCCAGAAATGTCCTTTACGGTATAGTCGTACGGTCGTACCCCTGTAGTGCCAATGCCCATCGCATAATTCGATTGTTTCGAAACTTGGCATCCTTTAGAAAAGTAAGGGGTTGATGGTCAGTCTGTGAAACGAATGCCTTACCGGGCAGATAGAGACGAAATTTCGATACTCCCCACACAATGGCCAAACACTGCTTCTCCATGGTGGAATACTTCTGCTCTGCAGATGTCAGCTTCTTGCTTCCGTACGCGATTGCAAAAAAATCTTCCTTCGTGTTCCTGCATAAGCGCAGCCCCAAGTTCACGGTTCGACGCATCGGTACGCAAAATAAAAGTCTTGTTGTGATCTGGCAGACGCAAAATGAGCCTACGCACCAGGCTTTCGCATAGGGTCACAAATGTTTTTTCTTGAGCATCTTCTCATCTCACACTTTCCGGCAGTCCCTTTTTTGTTAAGTCACTTAGTGGGAGTGGTGGGCAAGTTACTTTTAAAAAGAAGCTAGTTACAGTTACAAGTTACTTCGCAAAAAATTAACTTAGTTACAGTTACAAAATTAAAAAAGTAACTAGTTACAGTTACAAGTTACAGTTACGTTTTTGCATGTAGCAAAACCAAAAAAATATCAACTCTTAACATGTAGACCTAGAGCTTCATGGAGCTTCATGGTGTGTTTTTAAACCGTTCAGATAGCCGAGTGGTATGGAGCGTCTGTTTCTGGATCGGTAGACTTGAGGTTCGATTCCGAGTCGGGTCAAACCAATGACTTTAAAATTCACAGTTTCCCTGTTTGACGTTCAGCATTTAAGGGGCAGTGTGGAGAACAAGCAGGCAAGTTTACTTGTTGTGCCGTTGGGAAAGGCACGTAACGGAATTTCCCCATCTTGGTGTGGTAGACAGATGGCCGGCAACTCCTAAGCGAGCTCGTATAGCGCATCGATCGCTTTCTCGTGATAGGAGGATAAATATGCCAATAATAATAAAAAAAATAAAAATAAAAACTCTTTGTATTGAAACCAAACGGAAGTAGGATACGATTCTGATACGATAAACGCAACAGTAACATAACAATTGATTGCCTTTCAAAAACGATAACATTTCAAAGTGATTATATATCACTAAGCCCACAGCGCTTCGGCTTTTGTCTTTTTCAATACTAAAAAGTTGTTCCACTGCAGCGCTAGAAGCAGCGGCGTGGAGAGAAATTTTAAAAGAGAGGAGGGCCCACTAATTCGACATTTTTTCAAGCGTAGTTTTTATAAGGTAAAACTAATTTGAAGCTGAGTGCGAAACAAAGAAGGCTTTAGCGGGGTCCGGGGCATGCTCCCTTCAAAAGTTAAAAAAAAAAAATACATGCTGTAATGGCTGTTTTAGTGCTTTTCGAATAAATTTCAGGCAAATTTTGTTCAAATTTTATGAGATTGATTGTGAATCCATTTTGTTCGCACATTTTCGATCATGCGTGATTAGGCTAAGTCGTAAAGCTTACTGCTATCGAAGAGGTTCAAAATTATGAAAAATTGCACTTATCAAAAATATTTTTGAAAGTGCCAGGTGAAGGGGATAAGCCTACTTACCCCTAATCATTTAGTCCTGGCGCTGTGACGTTTTTTGAGAGCTGCTTGCCATCAAAGTAATAAATAACTGAGGTTATTTCGAACTATATTTGACTAAAAGTTCAACAGTAATTGAGGACGATAGCGAAGTGAGCTTGCGTTCTTCGAGTCAGCAGCTAACCGACAAATGTGTGAAATGCAGGGTTACCATTTTTTCAATGCGCAAAAGGAGAACAGGTTATTTGAAGGTGATCACGTTCACGGTCGCTCGATTTTTCGCCCAAAATCAAGTGAAGAGCTAAAAAAGGTCATCACAATCGCAGGCCGTAGTTTGAACAAAAACTTTACAAAATTGTTCGTGTAACAACGATTTGACATGTTTTCACTGTTCATAATGCCTAAAAACGAGGACATTTGGGATGTTTTAGCGTCCTCGGAGGACAAACTATTTTTTGCTAAAAAGGAGGACGTATGGTAAGCTAAGAATGCGATCGTCTTCAGCCGCAAATCAAACCCGTCTCGCAGGATCTGTCACCTGCGCGCGGTACCGTTAGGCCACGTCGCTCACAAATGGCCCTGAGCTGGACCCTGTCAGTTAATACGCGCTTCGGCGATATATCGAGAGTAACTTATAATAAAGATTTGATATTTTTATGTCAAGAAAGAGTGTGCAATTAATGAAAGTTCTAGCGAACCCGCATCAAAAATGCTCGCATTGTCTCTCATCAAGTCAAGCTTTTCGCAAACACAGATCTCGTTTTCCCAGGCGGGGCCCAACTCCAACACCATTCACCAACTCCCGAAACAGCTGATAGCCTACTCTGACAAAATTCATAAAACTTCTTGTCTCTTGTGACTGAAGCTAAAAAAATAGCTTCTCGTATTGCCCATGTTTCATTCGGCGCATTACCCAAGGCTTTACCTTCAACTTCCTTGGATCCGACCGACCTTTCTTGCATTTTTTACTGGCGACTAATGCAGCAGTTGCCAATTCAATTATTTCTTTTTCAGCTAACAAGATAACTTCCTCACTAGACATGTTGTGACGGAAAGTGAGTTCCGCAACGGAATTGCAACTACAGTAATTTGCAATTGAATCGCAGTAAAATCGGCATGGTTTTGCGACTTCAATGCGAACCCGTTGCGAATAATGTTGTCATAAATTTGCAGTAGCGTCGCAGTCAAATTTGCCAAAGTGTGAAAGGGGCTTTAAGTCGATCACATTTCGCGAATTTATGTCGACGCGTGGAAGTATGCATTAGATTGTCTTAGCTCATTTCAAGCTTAGAATATTTAAACTTGTAGGCGCTGTAACAAACTTGTTTATAGCGTCTTTCCAAGCTCATGTGTTAGTACTCTGAGACGGAGAAATCCCGTTAAGTGCCTTTTTCAACGGTATAATTAAATTAACTTTCCCGCATATTCACTCGGCTGTTTCTTTAACGCTGAACATTAAGCGGAAAAGCAGTTAATATCACCAGCCTCAAAAGTCATTGGTTTTTCAACAAAAAAGAGCACTTCACGGACTCTGCCTGGCATCAAACAAAACAAAGTAAGATTTTGTTAAATTGCAACAAAACGTTACGAACATCGAGCAGTTTTTCCATAACGCCAACTCGCTAACTTTATACAGTGTGCATAAACAATCGTTTTTCGCGATAATTTGTCGGCGATAACACAATATATTACAAAAGCGATATCGGTAATCGATAAATCCAAACCATGTTGAGCGATAACGATAATCGGTGAAAAATTATCGCCCATAAATTATCTCGATAAATGCCCATCTCTGGCTGTAGACACGGATTGATTCCGAGTCGGGTCATACCAATGACGAATTGGCATTTACAGCTGCTTCCCTGCTTAACGTTCAGCATTAAAGGTACGTTGTGAAGAACAAACCGGCAAGTTTACTTGTTGTGCCGTTGGTAAAGACACTTAACCGGATTCCCCCATCTTCATGTGATGGACAGGTGGTCGGCAACTCCTAAGCGAGCTCGTTATAGCGCTTTGATCGCTTTTTCGTGATAGGAGGATAAATATGGCACTACTACAAATAAATAAAATTTTAAGTCATTGGTTTAACCCTACTCTAAATCGAACCCCGAGTCTACCGTTTCAGAAGCAGACGCTCTATCCACTCGGCCATCTGGGCGGTAATAATTTTTTTTGGTTTACCATTTTGCCACCTTCAGAGCAAATCATCATGGCCAAGTAGGCAGTTGACACTTTAACGATTGAGAACGCTATACTTTTACTTGAATAGTTTTTAAATGACTACTTGTTTACTTTTACTTGAGTGCTTTTTTTAGTCAATACTTTCTACTTTACTTTGAGTAGTATTGCCGTCAGTAACAACACTTTTACTTAAGTACAGTTTCAAAATACCTTTTACACCACTGATATCCACATTCAACATCTCTGCAAGAAACTATCACAGTATTGTGGTTTGTTTTGTCATCTTCGTCACAATGTAACTGAAAAGTATTTAATACTTTTATACTACAGTTTAGTGTACCCTCACCTACTAAAAGGAATTTTGACATGGGTATCTAGAAATAATTCAGTGCTACATCCCCTACAAGCCTTGCAAAACAGGCTCATAAAATTATACATCGTGTAAGAAAACTTGATCATATCACAAATAATTTTATATATTATAAATTGAGCATACTAAAAATTAAAGATATTTATCACTTAGACTCTTACAGAATAGAGATGGCCAAAATCATTTATTTATATCACAAGCGCAAGCTCCCAAAACTATTCAACAATTACTTTAAATCCATAAACTGTGTGCATAGTCACAACACTAGAAATGCTTGTCGAAAAAATTACCAGTTATATTCAATTTATTCCAATACTAGTAAAAAAGCACTGTCATTCAGTGGTGCACAAATTTGGAACAATTTACTCCCAGAATGGAAGGATTTCCCTTTCTACAGATTTAAAAAACTATCAAAAGCCACCTTGTTGCAAATTATAGCTAATCCTGTTACCAATCTGCTCTACCTAACCTAATGCGTCTGAATACTTGGGAAAGAATTTTTCTTTCTATTTTATTAAGGATTGATCGCTAATTTATACCAGATATTAGTTTGCAGTAAATATGTTTTTGTCATAATTAATATATTTACACTGAACAAAGTGTACATAACATATGAAGTGCAATTTTGCGTTTTGCTATCTGCGATGTTGTTGCTTTTTTCACTTTTTGTTAGACTGAAAAGACGAATAAGCCAAAGAAGGAAAATGGTGTCCACGACTAGGCGAGCGTTTTGGCTCTTTCCCGGTAACTCTATCTACCGTATTTTAATGTGCGTTAAGTTTGTCACTTCTTGCCGTTGTAAATGGACATGAATAAACGTATCTATCTGATCTGAGTGCAAGTTTTCCCTTTTTCATTGGACAAATATTTTCTCCCCAAAGATAACTGTTTCACTTCCCTTGTTCTCCTTTTTTATTGGACAAAAATTGCCTATTGCCTCCCAAAGATAACTGCTTCTTTTCCCAGCTTTCTTTTTATAAATGGACAAACATTTCCTCCCCGAAAAACTGCTCCATTTTTCCAGTTCCCTGTGTTTTCATTGGACAAACATGTTTTCCCCGAAGATACTTGCTCCTCTTTCCCAGTTCCCCGTGTTTTCATTGGTCACACATTTCCTCCCCGAAAATAACTACTTCCCTTCCCAGTTCTCCTGCTTTCATTGGACAAATGTTTCGTCTCCCAGAACACCTCCTCCTCTTTCCTTGTTCCCCGTGTTTTCATTGCACAAACAATAAACATACACGTATGCGCAAGTAAAACATTTGTATTCATCCGCATTTATTTAATTCAAATCACTCATATGTCGCTGAATATTTTTTCGGGAAATTTTTATAAAAAATTTTTACGATGATTTCCTTTCAAAACTTGTTGTCTGTTGCTCCCAAAATTTAGTAACTAAATCGTTGTTTATTATAAACTTTCAAGAGGTCCTACTTGATTTTGGAGACCCTGGAAAAAACTACCATAGCAACCGGTTAGTTATACTAAAAGTTTTACTCTTTATTCGTTGTGGGCCTGGTGCCTGGGTTGAGAAAGGGGTGATTATACTGCCATGTTTTCTTGATTTAATTATGACTTTGTTTTGCTAAACGATTAATTCTGGCTTCAGGAAACGTTTTACGAATTTTCTTACTCTAACGCCTGAGATAAACCACACCAACTTCCAACTATGATGCAACATCAAAAACATTGTCGCAAAAAATGTTTTTGATAAAATAACGGAGATAAAGTCAAAAATCATGATGAATTGTGCTGTATATTGATCTATACTCGTGAAAATTGCATGAAAATCTTTGGCAAAGGAAACTTTTCATTTTTCTAGACGCTTTCCTGCTGATTAAATTCTGTAAAGTGTATCCTACATCATTTAAAGCGGGCATTGCTTTTCAGATTTATGGTTATAGTAGTGTCGAAATAATTGCAGTGATTATCTATCAGTTGGTTCAAGATTTACCCAGGCGGTATGTAAGTAAATAGTTTCTGCTTATAGTGAATTATAAATTCAGCAAGCTTGTATAGCACGGGTACTATGTTGTTGTGTATGTAGAAGTACTTATTAAGCCAAATCAAATTCAAATCTCCATCAATAGTAGCGGTATTACGTCGAAGCGTGTAACGAGTAGCTGGGCCCATCTGTGCGGCAAAGCACCTGCTGCACAAAACAGCTCCGATGAAACGTCGCAATGGTGGCGAACCGTTGGCGACGCTGTGTCCTACTTACCCGGCCAGGGTATCGAACCCCATACTGCCTTCACCGATAGCAATGTGTTAAAGCACTTCACCATTTTTCGAATCGTTAGCGGTCAGTTAGCGGAATGGTTTAACACATCGCTGTCAGTGCGATCCAGGCGCTGAGCCGCGGAGGTGGGCGCCGCCATCCGTTTCGACGAAATAGCACCAGTGTAATAAAAATTTGATTCTTTTACATCGGTTTAATGGGCGTTGGACTAGTAGGCGGCATGCATTTAAGTCTCGTGCATTTAAGCCTTCATTTGTTTTGGTGCCAATAGTGTAGCGCCTATTTGTTCGGGTTGCCGCGAACCCATTGGTTTCTAACCAATGTGTCTCGACGTCCATTGATTTCGTCGGTATCTGTGCGTGCGAGGTTCATTTAATTGGTTTGTGTACATGGCTTTTGTCTCACTTGTTTAGAGTCATTTGGTATAAATTTCTTCTGATGCCTGTCTCTGTGATGAATAAGTGACGTGGTGTATTGTCAATTGCACTTTTGTTCGATGCTGCCGTGTAGATGACCATTAATTCTATTTGTCAATTTAGTGAAAAATGATTTTTGCGGTGTTGAAAGTAGCTGGCTTATTACCGTAAAAGTCAGGCTCATTATGACACAATAATGATCAATGTTTCGAACAATGATAATGACAATCGATGAGAGAAATAACTGCAACTTAGTCGGACTGTCTACGTGAAAACACCGAAAATAAAAAGGGTTGTTACAAGCAGAGTGGTGTTAACAATGCAACTACGTTCGAAGTAGAAACTTTTTACTGTGGGGGGGGGGTGTTTTTGTCCACAATTTTGCCTAAATTATGAACCCAAATAACAAGACAATGGTGCAAAATAGTATTCATTGTAGTGTACAATTGTCGTTAGTCAATGACCATGGGGCGTCATTGATGAATGACCAAAGTGAAACAGCGGCGGAGGGCGTTGGCCAACAGCGGATTTGTATCAGAGATGGAAACCGGTCGGGTTGAGATTCTTCGACCGGTGGATCAAGCCGGTCAAAAACCGGTCAAATTCTCTTTTGTTGCAACTAAAATATACCTACACATCAGCTTTGTTTTAGGCACCAACCGAAATATATATACCGATACGTGCTTTTTAAATAGTATATGAAAAACGGCCTTGACGAATCACACCTTCTGAAAACAAAAGTGTGTTTTCTGTTTACTTTTACTCAAAAACTCTTTTTATTAGATGAAATTTTATACAATACATGATGTATTGTACAATGCATGATGTATTGTATGACCGGTCAACCGGTCGGTCGACCCGCGTACATTTTGAATTTTACCGATCGGGTCGAAAAAATCCTGACTGGTTCCACCTCTGATTTGCATACCCCTGGCATGATGAACAAAAATTATTATTAACGAGTGCTTTTCGCAAACTTCATCAGCTTTGTTTTAGGCAGGTTTTCATAAATGTAGAGGTTTAGGGGGAAGAGCAGTAAGCTCATTCAGCGGGATCCAGGGTGGAGCCCCGAAAGTTGTAGCATTTTCTTGATTCCTACTCTCAATTTCAAATATGATCTAAAAAATCTGTTCATCAAAATCACTATCTCTCACAAGAAAATGAGACTGAACGAAGACCTTCGCTGATGAAACCAGTAGGCATGCAGTGAATCATATGCCATCAGCAAGCAAACAATACAATTTACGTTATGAGTTTCTCTTTCTATATAACGCTAAGATAACAGAAGGAGGCACAATCCATGAATGTGCGTAAATTGTTCCGATATCATTTAACAGCGAACAAAAAGTGTCTTGCATGGTAGCCATGGCTTTAGCTGTCGATTTCTTTGATCTTGCAATAAGGCTGAACGATGCTTCTTCAGCCATTCGTGCAGGTGTTTGAAATGAAATCATGATGGCCACAAAGTATGCTGGAAAGCATCACCGCAGTTCGTACCCACAAGCTACACGTATAGAAAAATAACAGCTCAGATGGCCGAGTGGTATGGAGCGTCTGTCTCTTGAGCTGTAGACTCGGGTTTGATTCCGAGTCGGGTCAAACCAATGACTTTAAAATTGGTATTCACAGCTTCCTGCTTGACACTCAGCATTAAAAGGGACAGTAAGGAGAACAAGCCGGCAAGTTTACTTGTTGTGCCGTTGGGAAAGGCACTTAGCGGGATTCCCTCATCTTGGTGTGATAAACAGATGGCTGGCAAGTTCTCCTTAGCGAGCTCGTATAGCGCATTGATCGCTTTCTCGTGATAGGAGGATAAATATGCAACTAACAAACAAACAATTTAACATTTTACGGTAGGCTACGTATCAGTAGCGGGACGTTTTGGCTTCCCCCCGAGATAATTTTTTTTCTTTGCTGGGCGGACTACTGTTTTTACCGGGGGAGACATGTCTCCCCATCTCCCTTACTTCACACTTTGGTAAACAGTTCCCTTCAAAGCCGAATGCTTTTTTTTATTTTGCAGAGCGGTTATTATAGAGAGAGTTTGTTAAAGTTTATTAAGTTGTGAGAGTTTATTAAGTTGAGTAAGTTGTGAGGATTTATTAAAGTTCATTAAATTGTTTGAAAGCAATTTAAATTGTACCGGTATGTCGCAAGACAAAAAAGAGACCAATTTTAACGGTAAGATACTGTACCAAAAATAAGTTTATTTATTAGTTGATATTAATTCAGGGGCGTACCCAGGAGTTTGACGCCGAGTCGCAATTTAAAACCATGCGAAAAGGGCCAGATATATTTTCACTGCGCAAAAGGAGGACGGGTTTTTTGAAAGTCATCACGTTTGCAGATGTTCAATTTTCCACCCAAAGTCAAGTAATGAGCAAAATAGGTCTTTACGCCTCAGATTATCCGTTATACGTTTAATCACCTTTACACCACTAAAGGTTTGTGCATTTGTCTGCGGGGAGGGGGCCGGGGCCCCTTCTGAATACGTCCTAGGTTAATTGTAAGCAAGTCCATCTAATGTGACTCCTATGCGTATGTTCTCTTTCAACTGTCATAGAGGTATGTTTTTGGAATGAATTTGCAACTATTTAGCATTTACAGTATTTCTATGATGTAATTCTATTAAATATGGTAATGAAGGCTTATTTTCAAACAACTACGGTAGCAGTATGAAATGAAATGTTGTGTGGTTTTATGGCGCTATATAACTACTAAGGTTCTTTAGCGCCAGGAATAAATTTTGTCAAGAATTCCCTGACGTATTTTTATCCTTTGTTTATTTCATTTTGCGCGATACACTCAATTGCTGAGCGTTTAGCAAGTGTAACAGCAGATACCAGTTTTAAAGTCTTTGGTTTGACCCGACTGAGAATAGAAGCCAGCCTACCCGCTTCCAAGGCAAACGCTCTTAACCACTCGGCCATGGCGCTGGTTACGGTAGCAGCATGCTTGACTATAAACTGAGTATCAGAGACAAAGACTGAAAAATTGCGCCTAAAGGTGTCTTCACACAGAATGAAATGAAATGTTGTGTGGTTTCATGGCGCTTTATAACTGCTAAGGTCCTTTAGTGCTAGGACTAAATTTTGTCAAGAATTCACTGACATGTTTTTATTCTCTGTTCATTTCATCCTCCGCGCTACACTTAATTGCTGAGCGTTTAGCAAGTGTAACAGCAGATACCAGTTTTAAAGTCTTTGGTTTGACCCGACTGAGAATAGAACCCAGCCTACCAGCTTCTTCCAAGGCGAACGCTCTTAACCACTAGGCCAAGTCGCTGGTTGTAACTACAGTATACGTGGCTGTGTAAGCTGTGCTTCATTCAAGAATTTTGATTCGTTCACTTATAAAGAGTGTGGTCAGAGCCGGCTGCTGAGCAGTCGACTTAGAAGGCAAAAATTTCAAATTAAGCACAAAATCCGCTGATTTCAAGAGAGTAAGCTCGTTGATTCGTGGGGTCAATCATGTCGATTGGGGGGGGGGGGCAGGCCCTGCCCTGAGTGTGGTGCCGCCCCTGAGTGTGGTCCAACTTAATTATATCGCGGTGAGTCGAACGGTTCAAAATGGCCATTCTTTTTGAATAGGAAAATTATTTAGTCTTTTAGATTAAATTCCAATAACTGTCTCAGCTATAGCCTACCAAGTTGGCGCGACCTGTCCTGACTTGTTTCAGACTCATTACATTTTGAAAAGCAGAAAGAATGTTACGCATCGCAGCACATGTCTAGAGATATTTATTGATATTTTTAAGGATCAGCTCAGGTTCAAACATTGTTAACAATTTCTGTTCAGGTTTATGTACACAAAATATTATAGGTTCGGGTTCGGTTCAGGTTCAATGATCTTAAATTTCAACTGTTCAGGGTCGGTTCGGGTTCACCGAAAAACAGCGGTTTTTACCGGTTCGCGGTTCAGGTTCGGGTTCAGTTCGACTCCCTGGTATAGATAAGCTTACTTTGCATGCCATCAACCGCACTAAATAGCGGTCGCTATCTTTTGTCAGTAAAGTTTGGCGATTAAAAGCGATCTTGAAGGACTCTACAACTTTATACAACTGATAGTTTTAAACGAGCATGTAGAAGTCAGTTGTTTTATCATTTTGCTTGTTGGCCCCGGCTCGTCCTCCTAGCTACCGACCTGGACCTGCCCTTCGGCTCCTACAATTGCAGCAGATTGAAAAGTAATCCGTTGCAATTCGATGAATAAAATACCACATAAACTATGAAGCGAAACGGTGCAGACTGTTCAGAATTAAATTTAAAAACAAATCGAAAACTACGAAAAGAAACATGAAGTAAATATCTTCAGACCTGAACGTGCAAATCACCGTAACTCATTGCGGGCCGAGAAAATTCCGCGGGCCTGCAGTTGGACCACACTAACTTGTAACACACGCGTTGTGTGCTAGGCCGTATCATTAATATAAACAAGCTTTTGTTTTCAAAGTTATGAAATCTTCTTTCAGGGTCTCGAATGACTCAATCTGAAATCCGTGTCCTGAACTCCCCTATGGCGGTGCTTCCTGCGTGTACCACCTCGCTGAGAAGCCAAATGAGTTTTGTTTATACGAAGCAAGCATCCAGCCCCCTTGTCGATGCTTCTCACTCTCATCCCACGACCGTCATCACCCAGATTACCCCCCGAAATCAGACTGTGTTCCTAAGTCAAGCAGCACACCCCCCTGTCGATGCTTTCTACAATCAAAAGCCCTTATTTTCTCAGTCGTCTATCTCCGCTGCGCAGTTTGAACCCCCCACTCAAACTGCGCAACCACCATCCAATCTCCAGAAATCAAGCCAGAGCCGACAATATTCATGTAAGCCGCGTTACTTGAATTTGCGTCAGTTCATGTATACGACTGACACCAGTTGTGTCGTCATTATGATGTATAATAAACAAGGTTTCTTGCGAAGTAAGACTGCATGGATAAACCACGCGTGATCTAGCGCATTGTTTCGCAAATTACCGCAGTGTAATTATTTCTACAATTTTATTTATAATCATAGAAAACGCTGCGCCTGTGGCAAGCATCATGAAATCTTCATTTTACTCGAGGTATTAAGCCGAAGCGTGTAACGAATAGCGGGGCCCATCACAGCGCCTGGGCAACACAGCTCCGAAGCAACGGCGAGCGGTTGGCAACACTTATCTAGTCCACATGTCTAATTGAAGTGGGCAAACCAAAATTGATGTGGGCTAGTTGCTGTGGGCTTGATGTCATAATCACTTTTTTAAATAATGGCATCAAAAATATAATTGCGATGCAGAAAGCGTACAGCAACAAGCCCACATCAATGTGAGCTTAAAAAAGCTCACACAAATTGGTCTTGTGAACTGGGTAAGTGTGTCCAATCTGACTAACCCGGCAATCGAACCCCAGACCTCCCGCACCGATAGCGTGCGTTTAACACCTAAGCTAACCGGCCGTTGCTTTGCTGACGTAAATCTAGAAACTTTTTTAGCTTACCCCCGAAGCGGCTCTCACTTTCAGCGTCGCAATGAATGGCAGAGACCTCATCCTCATCAGCGGTATGTTGCGTCATAAGCATTCTTGATAGTCAATGTTACATTACTAGCCACTACTAAAGCGATATTGGTTTGATTTGTTTCGTAAATTTGAAAGTGGCATGAATTATAAATGTTTGAGATCAGTGGCGTAGCGACAAATTTTAAAAAAGCGGGCCATAATTTTCACAGTTTTTCAAGCGTTTTTTTTTTTTCGGCAGAACCAATTTGAAGCTAACGGAGAAACAAGATAAGCTCTGTGCGGGTCCGGGGTCATGCTACCCCGGAAAATTTTTGAAAATTTGCATGCTGTAATGGCTATTTTAGTGCATTTTGAATAATTTTCAGGAAAATTTTGCTTAAAATATTTTGACCTCAATTTTGAGTGTTTCGCCAAATGAAATATGATGTAATTTGTTCGCACATTTTCGATTAAGCGTGCTTGCGTAAGGCTTATTGCGATCGAAAAGGTTCGAAATTGTGAAAAATTGTGCACATCAAAAACATTTTGAAAATGGCTGGTGGGAGAATGCATACCCCTCATCTTAACCTTCTAGATTCGCCCCTGGCCAGAAGTTACAGAAACCATCAAAGAAGTGGCTTATTTCAGTCACTTTGCACCATTAATTTTGTTCTTGTTTATGAAAAGGCACAGTCAAAAGGGGGGCCATGGCAAAACACGCTCCTGTTTGGGATAACGGTGCTAATTTTACACCCTTTGACGCGACGCTATTGTTCCAGATGTTTCTAGCTCGTAAGACGGTAAGAAAACCTTAAAACTTTCCAAGGAATTGTTTTTCCCTGCTTACTTTTGGTCTACAGCAGACATGGGCAAACCACGGCCCGCGGGCCAAATCCGGCCCGCCGGTCCTTTTATTCTGGCCCGCCGGCACTTACACAAACTTAAACTCCCACCTTGAATTAGCGGATGACCTTTTTTTCTTTTAGAAATCATGGGTAGCAGTGATTTTCAACAAAATAAGCCTCAACGGTGCAAAATTGGAATAAAAAACGAGGTGACCTCGTTTTATTTTGGAGATCGAAATCGTCCGTGGACCGTGATCTCCAAAAAGAAGAGGTCTTCACCTTGTTTTTCAATCAGCGTGCGGCCCGCGGCTTCCACAGTTTTTCCAAATCTGGACCTTCCTGTGAAAAGCTTGCCCACCCTGGTCTACAGCGTGGAGTTAGAAACGCCCACTTCATTTGAAGTTGCTTTTAGGACAGTGATTGAACAATTTTTGCATCTGCAGATTTTTGTATACCGCCAAGTGCGATATATGTGCGACCACTTCACGCTTCACTTCATTTATTAACGCCTGCTTTATAATTTTTTCGAAATAAAGTGTTATATTATGTGACTTAAAAAATATTGGTGGTGGTACTGGGACTTGAGATATACTGATGCACCTTGCGAGGTCGCCCCAGTTCTAGCATGAGTGGCTATGAATATGATTATTTGGGCGGTTATGATCAGCAATAACGATCAAGAGACAACTACTGTAGCTATGGTCAGGGGCGTATTTAAGGAAGGGGCATTGTGCCATGACCCCCCTTTTGAACTTACCTTTCAGTGAAACAAAGCAAATGTTTCTTTTAATGGCTTTTTGTACAGTAGTTGATGGCCAGGGGCGGTTTTAAACAATGAGAGGGCCAAAACTGTATAATCAATTAGGCCCAAGTATAAAGGTCTTGATGATCGATTAAAAAAAAAAGATCTTCGTTGTTCGTGACGAGGTCCCTTATTTTTCCGAGAGCCTAGGCCTCAGCCTACCTAGGAAACGTCGCAGAGGTGACGAGCCGTTGGCAACATTGTGTCCGATTGGACCTGCCCTGGAATCGAATCCTAGATCTCCGACACCGATAACGATGCGCTCAACAAATGACTTAACCGACCGGTGTTTGGGCGGTAGTTATTTTGTGCCCCACATATTCTTTACGCTTGTATTTGTGCAGGCCTTATTACTATTACAACCAGCACAGGGAGCAATCTTCACATCCTTGGCAGAGTTATTACGAACACGTACACCAACAATATCAGGAATGGATTTGCATTTATAGGTAAGGTCAACACTAAGTAGTTTGAAGATATATATGAAAAAAATCAAATCTTCATTACACTCGCTTGTGGTACCGCCGAGGTGTGTAACGAGTGGCGGGGCTTACCTCCTCGTGGCTTTTCGCCTGTGCATTAAGGCTCCAAAGAAATATTGCAGTGGTAGCGTCACTGTGGCTATTTCACCGGCCTGGAAATCGATCCGCAGACCCCTTGTTGATAACGTTGTGTTTAATCACTGCGTTAACCGTTATGCAAGTTGTGTTGGGGATAAATACTGTCTTTTTGATACCTCTAAGCGAACCTTGAGCATTGCGTTTTTGTTCTAGTCGATGCAACGTGCGTGAATGCATGAATATAAAGTGACTACTACATGACAAGCCTTTGATTAGCCACCGATTCGTATTTGAAGAACAGTCTTGCACATGTGTGTAGAATGTAACGTAGGGTTATTTGTTCCAGTTTGCAAAGCTTGTAATTTCAATACTCCTTATTGCAAATATGAACAATCTAGACTCTTTATGTTCTAGCTCTACTGTTTTCATTGCGACGTTTATATTTGATCAACGCCGTTGCACTGGTGTTAAAGTTAAGCACTTATCGAAGCTTTTTCTCTTCATTATAAATGAAATTGCCATAATTGGAGAATACTAGGTCTGCGACTTTATGCACCCAAAAGCAATGGAAAGAGGCGCTTATACAGCAGCGTAGATTGTCAGCCGTCATCGAGCTGAAACTGCAATCAGCGTCTGGCCGGATGTGTGATAAAAAGGAATTAGCATACATAGAACGTAGGAAAATGATGACAGTTATCTTACTTTATATTTTTGTCAAGCAGTTTGCTATGAATTTTCGTGAGGAAAGTGCACTATAGAAATGCAATATTATTACTATTTTGTGATGAAAGAGTTTCAAATCTTCTTATGTAACCAAAACGAAAACCAGAATTGATGTTTTGACTACTTTTTTCAACTCATTTTACCCTTGCAGAGATCTTGGACTTTTTCTTTTCTAGACGTAAAGAGCAGCAGCTGGAAGCAACGGGCCAAAATGTACCACGGAATAACTATAACAGAGGGCGAAGCAAGAACTATAACAGAGGGCGATACCAGCATAAGATCAACTCAAAGTAGGGTATTTCCTGGATATAAGCATACATAAAATCACAACTTGTGTCATAAGGTTATCAGTTCGAGTCCTACACAAATTAACCGGGTGATGTTTCTAGTTTCCTTGGCGCTAAGCCGCGTAGATGGACGCCGTCACTTGTTGTACACTTTCGCGTAATAACCGTGAATAGGATAAAAATGTGACGTTTCTTTATTTTTCGGCGACTAGTTTGAAACAGGCATGTACAACAAGTGACCATCTTTCAGCTCAACCCCGTTTTTATCGTTTTTTGCTCCATTCAGGCTCCCAGGCAAAAAACTTGCCTTAAGTGGCGTAAACGAACTAAACGAGACGATGGACAAACATGCGGTGACGTCATCTTCCACTATGGTGGCCAAGGTAATGTTCTGATCAATTGTTTATCTGTTTAAATTAACGGCAATTTTGCTTGCCATTACGTTGGATCGTTGGAAGTGGCGTTTACCCTGTCCAGATGTCGAACTTTGGTGGGATTTAGGCCCGCAGATCTTGAGCAAATCTTGGTTGTAGTTTCTGCATCACAATCCAAGTTTTGATGTCAACATCTTAACTTCGTTTAATCCTGAGATCGAAAATTCGATTATGATCCAGAAACTAGAACCAAGGAGCGCCGGCTACTGGCCACGAAAACTGGTCTTGTGAAAAGGTGTCACGAACCCGTGTGCGGCTGAGGAGTGTTACTTCGTCGCACGCTTTTCATTATTTTGAAAACATTTTAAACCTGGTCATCCATGCGCCTTCATCCTACGCTGTGACACTGGTCAGCCAGCTCTCGAACATGGTTGATCGCCTGAAATACAACGACTCGTTCCCGATTGCGATTTGAACGGACTGTTGTGCTTGTCAATATCGGTAGCGTAGCCGATTGGTTTGGAGCGTCGTTTTTACGACGGCCATGATCGCACGTTTGATGGTTATCCCACCCAAGCCTCCTTGTTGCATCCTTGGATAACTGATGTTTACGACAATTTTCTCTGCTCAGTGGAATCTAGCAAGCAGCAAAACAAAGAAGTCAGAGGCAAAATTCACGCAGAAACTCGGAAACAAAGGCAACTCCTACACGAATCTGGATTCGTCCTCCGCATAATGTCTCCGACGCTTTCTCGTAACAGCAGGATAAAAAAGAAGAAACCAATCAATCAATGTAGATGAAGAATTTTTCCTACTGGTATAAAATATCAAATCCTTATTATACTCGAATAGTGGCATTAAAGGTAAAGGTACGGGACAGCGGGTGCAAGCACACATTGTTCAGACCATTTTCCATTGTCGGCCCATTGCAATTTTCAATCATGAATGATTGAACGCTGTCTCGGGACATGCATGACGAACAACACATACTCAAAACCCTTCGCATTTCCGCTTGTGCCGAGCGTCTGGCGCGAAAGCTGCGAATACTATTTTTAAAGTCTTTAGTATGACCCGACTGGAATTAAAAGCCCAGTCTACCGGCTATAAGTGGACGCTCTTAACCGATACACCAAGCGCCGGAACTTAGTTATTGTGCATAATCTCCGCCCGATTGGCGTATGGTTAAGGACGACGCGATCGGCGCGGGAGGTCTGTGTTCAATCCCTGCGTCTGACAAATCGTGCACACCACAGAGTATCATCATTGTTGTCCCCTCCCCTCCACTCCCAGTGCAGCGTGTGTTTTGGTCTCTGTAAGTTTCTCGTAACTATCCCGGCTGCATTTATATAAAATTTACCCAACACCATCAAAATCTTGCTTTTTTTTTGACAAAGCGTGGGTTTATACAGGCCATTATTTGCGAGATTGCTGCGACTTTTCTATATCTCGGTGACCTAATGGTGCCAAGTGACTGAAATATACCAGATTCTTTTGATAGTTTTCATAGCTTATGGCCTGGGGCGAATCCAGGTGGTAGGATGAGGGATATGCATTCTCCCGCCAGCCATTTTCAAAAATGTTTTTGATGCATATACGGTTTTTGCTATTGTTTCGAACCTCTTCGATAGCAGTAAACCTTACGCCGCACGCATAATTAAAAATATGCGAACAAAATGCATCATGTTGGCGAAACACTCAGAATTAGGATCAAAAAACTTCAACACAATTTTTCTGAAAATTATTCAAAATGGACTGAAATCGCCAGTACAGCATGTAATATCTCAAACATTTCCTGGGGGAGCATGCCCCGGAGCCCCTAGAGCTTTTCGTGTTTCGTAATCAGCTTCAAAACAGTTCTGCCGAAAAAAATACGCTAGAAGAAATTTTGGTAAATATTCCCTACTCCCCTCCCTCCCCCTTTAACATTTCTCGCTACGCCACTGCCCGCCCTAGTTGTAGGCGAAAACAATCTGGTGGTTAGTTTTGGTCCCCCCATTTAGAAATGCTCTCGCCATCGCTGCCCACTGGTATGCTTCTCTAACTATAAAAAGTGTTATTTCTCCACTTTATTGTCACATTATATTTTGGCTATCAGTATTTATAAGCCTACAATTACTGCATACCTTTTTCACGTGAGCTAAGAATAGTAGTTTAAAGCAGCAACCATTACTACATTAAGTTGGTGAGACATGAAGTCACTTTTCTGCTTTTTGCCATAGAGCAGCGCTTCCCGATCAGTGGGTGGAAGAGCTATTGACTTAAGACCACAAATCATTCTAGAGTTTCTAAAGTTAAAATATTAGAAATCAAGGGTGGAATTGGCCTATAGAGCAGAATATGATATAATATATATTGATGAAAGACTTTTCAGATCTGATAAAGGGCCCACGATTTTTTTTTATAAAAGTAGAGCGTGGGCAGAAAATGATGGGGAAGCACTGCATTGGAGTTGTACCCAAAATATTTACATAGCATGTGATAGGCTTTTTTTGAGGTTAGAGCAGACATCGGCAAACTACGGGCCAAATCCGGCCCGCCGGTTCTTTTATTCTGGCTCGTCGGCACTTGCGCAAACTTAAACTCTCATCTTGAATTGAGCGGATGACCTTTTTATCCTTTAGAGATCATGGGTAGCAGTGATTTTCAACAAAATAAGCCTCAACGGTGCAAAATTGGAATAAAAAACGAGGTGAACTCCTTGTGTTTTGGAGATCACAATCGTACGTGTACTGTGATCTCCAAAAAGAAGAAGTCTTCACCTTGTTTTTCAATCAACTTGCGGCCCGTGGCTTCCACAGTTTTTCCAAATCTGGACCTTCATGTGAAAAACTTGCCCACCCCTGGGTTAGACACTCGTTATCTTTTCACGGTTCACACTTCACACTGTGGTTATTTCACAGCTGTGAAGACATATTTGTCATTCCACCCGACTGCGAATCAGTAAGGATGCATCCAATATTGCAACTATGGTCTGCTCTGCAGCATATAACATAGTTATTGTAACAGCTGCGTGTTCAATATCGTGTATAAGTCATACGATGTCAGAGGATTTTGTGTCTGTTTGATACATAATGTATAAGACATTGTCACAGCATATTATACAGTTAAATGCACTAAAAATTACTTTTTTTAGGTGAAACAATACAAAAGTTCTCAACGGCTTCGCGCTCCGCCCCCAGACCCCATCGCTGCCGGCGGCTGTAATTATCGCAGTAATTTGCTTTATTGTACATTTTTTTCGCCCGGTTTGCGTATGGTTGAGGACGACGCAATCGGCGCGGGAAGTCTCGATTCAATTACCGCGTCGGTCAAATCGCGCACACTACAAAGTGTCATCACTTCCGTCCCACCCGGGCAGCGCGTTTTGGTCCCGGTAAGTCTTTCCTATAACTACCCCAGCTTCTGCAGCAGCTGTAAAATTTCAATTCTACGTATTTCAGGTTGACTCTGAGTTGTCGCAGGCGGTTGTAGCCGAATGACTCAACCTGCGCACAACCCGATGGTGTTCATCCCAAGTCAGTTTGTCTTATCATCGGACACTTCGATGGTCCCATTCTCACAGCCAAGCTGGACGGCCGGGTGGTAAAAGCATCTGCCTCTGGAGCTGTTGAGTTTGATTTGATTCCGAGTCGGGTCAAACCAATGACTATAAAATTGCTATTCACAGCTTTTCTGTTTGAAACTCAGCATGAAAGGAAATGTGCGACAAACATGCCGGCAAATTTATTTGTGCCATTCGAAAAGCACTAGGCGGGATTCCCCCATGTTAAACGGATAGAAACTTAGCCGGTAACACCTAAGCGGGACCGCTATGGCGCTTTGATCGTTTTCTAATGATAGGAGAATAAATATGCGACTGAATAGCAAATCCATACTATTATGTAATAAGAGTCGCGTGAAATGTTGGAATATTTTGACTTTCCAGCGCATAGCAGACGAGGGTTGGGTGGATTGGCGCCGTAACCTTCAAACGATGCTCTCCTCCTCAATGGGCGACGCAATAGCGAGCCGAGGTCTAATGGATGTCGCACGTTCTTCTGGTCTTAGGGTGTCAGTTCCGCTTAGTTTTCACGTGAAATCAAGCGAGCTGGTCCTGCTGAAAGCAAACTACAAGTAAGTCAGAGTTGTTTTGGTTGTTATCATTTTGCGGAACTCCGCTTTTACCAATCTTTTGCTCCGTTCCAGACTTCAATCTAATAAACCTCCCCTAAAAAACGTAGAGGGACTACCCGAGACAATAGATGAACATGCGGTGACGTCATCTTCAACTATGGTGGCCAAGGTAATGTTCTGATCAATTGTTTATCTGTTTAAATAAACGACAATTTTGCTTGCCATTACGTTGGAACGTTGGAGGTGGCATTTACCCTGTCCAGATGTCGAACTTTGGTGGGATTTAGGCCCGCAGATCTTGAGCAAATCTTGGTTGTAGTTTCTGCATCACAATCCAAGTTTTGATGTCAACATCTTAACTTTGTTTAATCCTGAGATGGAAAATTCGATTATGATCCAGAAACTAGAACCAAGGAGCGCCGGCTACTGGCCACGAAAACCGGCCTTGCGAAAAGGTGTCACGAACCCGTGTGCGGCTGAGGAGTGTTACTACGTCGCACGCTTTTCATTATTTTGAAAACATTTTAAACCTGGTCATCCATGCGCCTTCATCCTACGCTGTGACACTGGTCAGCCAGCTCTCGAACATGGTTGATCGCCTGAAATATCACGACCCGCGAGCTGGGCAGGTGCTTGGAAATGCGGGGCCCAATTAGAAATCTGATGCGAGACCCCTACTTTTCATAGTAAAATGTATGGTGTGTGCATTTCATAAAATAAACCATTCCGGTACATACAAACCAACCAATAGACATTCAATACATGCGATAAAAAAGAAAATAAAGCAAAGTGGGTGCTTTTATTGTTTTACTTTTAATATCAAACAAGGCAAATCAGGCAATGCATTTTACTCATTCAGACAAAGACTTTTCTAGCTTTCTTGTTAGCAAAATCATTCAAAAGATTTTCAAAGTCAACATCTTTAGCAATGGCTAACGGTAGCTCTCTAACTAGACTAGTAAAAATCATGCGTGTGCAATTATAGAAGTTACTTTTTACCACAGAACATTGGAATTTCTACCAGAGAAAATTGCAATTTCTAAAATAAACCGATTGTCGGACGAAGAACCAGACCATGCCATAGTGTCTTAAAAATGACTATGATTTGGTCCAAATCAGGCAACGATAGTTGATCCACATTATGAAGGCATTAAAGGGCCGTTTTTTAGCAGATATTTTTGCGCAACCTTCCTTTCCAAAGTTTTTAACTAAACCCCATTGCAGTTCAACAATAGTTCATAGTAAGATTTGTGAACAAATTTAACAAAGATTTGCTTTAAAGTGTTTCCAAAAGTCTTAAAATTGTAATTGCAGTATTTAAATTTTGAAAATTTTTCGGAGAAGCATGCCCCCGGACCTAAAACCGTTTTTATTCCTCACTTTACCTCAAATTATCTTTCCTGTTATCATACGCTGAAAGAAATCGCGTCTTAAAAAGGTCTCAAAAATTTGGCGTCTCTTAGAGGACACTTCTGGATACGCTACTGCTTCAAGCGACTTCCTTTGCTCTTTGCTACTGAAATAAATTGTATTGCGCATTGTTTGATGCTGCGATAACAAGAGGGAGTAAGTTGTAACCTAATAGAGAGAAAAGCCCCGTACCCTAAAATAAGTTGACGTTGGTTTTGTAATGCAGATTTTAGCCCTCCCTTACTGCAAATATTTCCAACGACAATGCATATCATGAAAACTGCTTAATACTGCAGCACTATAGACTTTGTTACCATAATTCTTAAGGTTTCTCGAAGTTTTTGGTGAAGTATGTTCGACAATTTAACTTACTGTACGTGTCAATTGCTGTAAGTGGAAAGCATGTTTCTTTAAATAGATGCTAAAAAGCTACAACTGAAAATAAAATAAAAGCCCCCTAAAACTATCCACAGGTATTTTCTTGTAAACAGCAAACCTACGCTATGAAACAACTGCGTAAGTTTTTTCTTTACCAATGCTTGGTTTTAGAAGCTACCGAGTTGCCAATTGTTTTTTTAATTTAAGAAACATTAGAAATGGTCCATATTAAGCACTGGTTTAACTTATCGTACTTTCCTTTATTTTGTACCTCATAATACAGCAACAGATTCCTAACAGCGCGGAGCCTCTTCAAGTTGCGGGTTCCAATTTGATAAAATCGGTCAAATCGACCTAAAATCAGGCCTATGCTTGCGAGTATAAGCCTGGACGCTTCCCGACTGCAACCTTGAGCGGACTATTGCGCTTGGCAATGTATATGAAATATTATGGTACCGGCAGTAGCGTAGCTAGGAGAAGGGGGACGGCGGGGGGCTACAGCCAGTGAGCAGCGAGAAATTTTAAAAGGGGAAGGGCATAATATCCACATTTTTTAGACCTATTTTTTGTGGCAAAACTAATTTAAAACCGATTGAGAAACAAAAACAAACCGCAGGAGAGACGGGGGCATGCTCCCCCCGAAATGTTTCAAAATTTACATGCTGTAATAGCTCTTTTAGTGCTTTTTGACTAAATTTCAGGTAAATTTTGTTTAAAAATTTTGACCCTAATTCTGAGTGCTTCGCCAAATATCATGTATTTTGGTTCGCGCATTTTCGATTATGCGTGCTTAAGGCGTAGGCTAAAGCTTATTGCTATCAAGGAGATTCGAAAATTCGAAAATATTGTATAGCCTACATCAAAAGCATTTTTGAAAATGGCTGATGGGAGGACACATACTCCTCATTATACCCCCTGCATCCGCCCCTGGTCATAAGCTACAAAAACCATCAAAAAAGTCTAACATATTTCAGTCACTGGGCACCATTAAATTTGTTCTATTTTACTAAAAGGCAAGTCAAAACAGAGGGGCATGGCTCAATGCCCCCTCCTGAAAACAAACCTGGCTACAGCCTTCCCCCATCGGTATGCCAACTATCTGCTGTAAACTTAATAGTGCTTGCAAACTGCTGCACCATCGTTTTCGTCAGCAGCACAGCTGGGGGAGGGAGCTGAATTCTTGGCACCCATTATATTGGTATGTCAAACCATCTGCTGTAAATTTGGATAGTGCTTCCAAACTGCTGCATCATCGATATCGTTATTAACGTAACTAGAGAAAAGGAAGCTTCAGCTCCCTACACCCACTGGTATGCTTTTCTAATTTTAATAAGTATTATCTCTCATATTTTTTGTCACGTTCCATTTTGGCTATCAGTATGGTTTAACTCCCACCCAAGCCTTTTTGTTGCGTCCTTGGATAAGATGCTTCACGACAATTATCTCTGCTTGGTGGAATCTAACAAGCCGCAAATTGAAAAAGTCAACAACAAAATTCAAGCGGAAAACTCGGAAACAAAGGCAACTCCTAAACGAGTCTGGATTCGTTTTATGCAAAGCGCCTGTGTCGCTTTCTCGTGACAAGAGGATAAAAATGAAAAAATCAATCAATCATTCAATTAGAATTACAGTAATAAGCCTACAATTATTGCATATCTTTTTCATGTGAGCTAAGAATAGTAGTTTAAAGCAGCAACCATTGCTACATTAAGTTGGTGAGACATGAAGTCACTTTTCTGCTTTTTGCCATAGAGCAGCGCTTACCGGTCAGTGGGTGGAAGAGCTATTGACAGAGGACCGAAAACGATTCTAAAGTTTCTAAACTAAGAATATTAGAAATCAAGGGTGGAATTGGCCTATAGAGCAGAATATGATATAATTTATATTGATGAAAGACTTTTCAGATCTGATAAAGGGCCCACGATTATTTTTTTATAAAAGTAGAGCGTTAGCAGAAAATGATGGGGAGGCACTGCATTAGAGTCGTACCCAAAATATTTACACAGCATGTGATAGGCTTTTTTTGAGGTTAGACACTCGTTATCTTTTCACGGTTCACACTTCACACTGTGGTTATTTCACAGCTGCGAAGACATATCTGTCATTCCACCCGAGCTGCAAATCAGTAAGGATGCATCCAATATTGCAATTATGGTCTGCTCTGCAGCATTAAACATAGTTACTGTAACAGCTGCGTGTTCAATATCGTGTATAAGTCATAAGATGTCAGAGGATTTTGTGTTGTTTGGCACATAATGTATAAGACATTGTCACAGCATATTATACAGTTAAATGCACTAAAAATTCTATTTTTTGGTGAAACAATACAAAAGTTCTCAGCGGCTTCGGGCTCCGCCCCCAGACCCCATCGCTGCCGGCGGCTGTAATTGTCGCAGTAATTTGCTTCATTGTACATTTTCTCCGCCCGGTTTGCGTATGGTTGAGGACGACGCAATCGGCGCGGAAAGTCTCGATTCAATTACCGCGTCGGTCAAATCGCGCACACTACAAAGTGTCATCAATTCCGTCCCACCCGGGCAGCGCGTTTTGGTCCCGGTAAGTCTTTCATATAACTACCCCAGCTTCTGCAGCAGCTGTAAAGTTTCAATTCTACGTATTTCAGGTTAACTCTGAGTTGTCGCAGGCGATTGTAGCCGAATGACTCAACCTGCGCACAACCCGATGGTGTTCATCCCAAGTCAGTTTGCCTTATCATCGGACACTTCGATGGTCCCATTCTCACAGCCAAGCTGGACGGCCGGGTGGTAAAAGCATCTGCCTCTGGAGCTGTTGAGTTTGATTTGATTCCGAGTCGGGTCAAACCAATGACTATAAAATTGCTATTCACAGCTTTTCTGTTTGAAACTCAGCATGAAAGGAAATGTGCGACAAACATGCCGGCAAATTTATTTGTGCCATTCGAAAAGCACTTGGCGGGATTCCCCCATGTTAAACGGATAGAAACTTAGCCGGTAACACCTACGCGGGACCGCTATGGCGCTTTGATCGTTTTCTAATGATAGGAGAATAAATATGCGACTGAATAGCGAATACATACTATTATGTAATAAGAGTCGCGTGAAATGTTGGAATATTTTGACTTTCCAGCGCATAGCAGACGAGGGTTGGGTGGATTGGTGCCGTAACCTTCAAACGATGCTCTCCTCCTCAATGGGCGACGCAATAGCGAGCCGAGGTCTAATGGATGCCGCACGTTCTTCTGGTCTTAGGGTGTCAGTTCCGCTTAGTTTTCACGTGAAATCAAGCGAGCTGGTCCTGCTGAAAGCAAACTACAAGTAAGTCAGAGTTGTTTTGGTTGTTATCATTTTGCGGAACTCCGCTTTTACCAATCTTTTTCTCCGTTCCAGACTTCAATCTAATAAACCTCCCCTAAAAAACGTAGAGGGACTACCCGAGACAATAGATGAACATGCGGTGACGTCATCTTCAACTATGGTGGCCAAGGTAATGTTCTGATCAATTGTTTATCTGTTTAAATAAACGGCAATTTTGCTTGCCATTACGTTGGAACGTTGGAAGTGGCGTTTACCCTGTCCAGATGTCGAACTTTGGTGGGATTTAGGCCCGCAGATCTTGAGCAAATCTTGGTTGTAGTTTCTGCATCACAATCCAAGTTTTGATGTCAACATCTTAACTTCGTTTAATCCTGAGATCGAAAATTCGATTATGATCCAGAAACTAGAACCAAGGAGCGGCGGCTACTGGCCACGAAAACCGGCCTTGTGAAAAGGTGTCACGAACCCGTGTGCGACTGAGAAGTGTTACTTCGTCGCACGCTTTTCATTATTTTGAAAACATTTTAAACCTGGTCATCCATGCGCCTTCATCCTACGCTGTGACACTGGTCAGCCAGCTCTCGAACATGGTTGATCGCCTGAAATATCACGATCCGCGAGCTGGGCAGGTGCTTGGAAATGCGGGGCCCAATTAGAAATCTGATGCGAGACCCCTACTTTTCATAGTAAAATGTATGGTGTGTGCATTTCATAAAATAAACCATTCCGGTACATACAAACCAACCAATAGACATTCAATACATGCGATAAAAAAGAAAATAAAGCAAAGTGGGTGCTTTTATTGTTTTACTTTTAATATCAAACAAGGCAAATCAGGCAATGCATTTTACTCATTCAGACAAAGACTTTTCTAGCTTTCTTGTTAGCAAAATCATTCAAAAGATTTTCAAAGTCAACATCTTTAGCAATAGCTAACGGTAGCTCTCTAACTAGACTAGTAAAAATCATGCGTGTGCAATTATAGAAGTTACTTTTTACCACAGAACATTGGAATTTCTACCAGAGAAAATTGCAATTTCTAAAATAAACCGATTGTCGGACGAAGAACCAGACCATGCCATAGTGTCTTAAAAATGACTATGATTTGGTCCAAATCAGGCAACGATAGTTGATCCACATTATGAAGGCATTAAAGGGCCGTTTTTAGCAGATATTTTTGCGCAACCTTCCTTTCCAAAGTTTTTAACTAAACCCCATTGCAGTTCAACAATAGTTCATAGTGAGATTTGTGAACAAATTTAACAAAGATTTGCTTTAAAGTTTTTCCAAAAGCCTTAAAATTGTAATTGCAGTATTTAAATTTTGAAAATTTTTCGGAGAAGCATGCCCCCGGACCTAAAACTGTTTTTATTCCTCACTTTACCTCAAATTATCTTTCCTGTTATTATACGCTGAAAGAAATCGCGTCTTAAAAAGGTCTCAAAAATTTGGCGTCTCTTAGAGGACACTTCTGGATACGCTACTGCTTCAAGCGACTTCCTTTGCTACTGAAGTAAATTGTATTGCGCATTGTTTGATGCTGCGATAACAAGAGGGAGTTGAAGCCTAATAGAGAGAAAAGCTCCGTACTCTAAACTAAGTTGACGTTGGTTTTGTAATGCAGATTTTAGCCCCCCCTTACTGCAAATATTTCCAACGACAATGCATATCATGAAAACTGCTTAATACTGCAGCTATATAGACTTTGTTACCATAATTCTTAAGGTTTCTCGAAGTTTTTGGTGAAGTATGTTCGACAATTTAACTTACTGTACGTGTCAATTGCTGTAAGTGGAAAGCATGTTTCTTTAAATAGATGCTAAAAAGCTACAACTGAAAATAAAATAAAAGCCCCCTAAAACTATCCACAGGTATTTTCTTGTAAACAGCAAACTTACGCTATGAAACAACTGCGTAAGTTTTTTCTTTACCAATGCTTGGTTTTAGAAGCTACCGAGTTGCCAATTTTTTTTTTAATTTAAGAGACATTAGAAATGGTCCATATTAAGCACTGGTTTAACTTATCGTACTTTCCTTTATTTTGTACCTCATAATACAGCAACGGATTCCTAACAACGCGGGACCTCTTCAAATGTGCGACAAACATGCCGGCAAATTTATTTGTGCCATTCGAAAAGCACTTGGCGGGATTCCCCCATGTTAAACGGATAGAAACTTAGCCGGTAACACCTACGCGGGACCGCTATGGCGCTTTGATCGTTTTCTAATGATAGGAGAATAAATATGCGACTGAATAGCAAATACATACTATTATGTAATAAGAGTCGCGTGAAATGTTGGAATATTTTGACTTTCCAGCGCATAGCAGACAAGGGTTGGGAGGATTGGCGCCCTAACTTGCAAATAATGCTCTCCTTTTTAATGGGCGACGCACTAGCGAGCCGAGGTCTAATGGATGCCGCACATTCTTCTGATCTTGGGGCGTCAGTTCCGCTTGGTGTTTCCAAACAAAACAATAAATAACTGAGGCTATTTTCAAATTATATTGAACTGAAAATTCAACAGTAATTGAGGGAGAGTGCGAAGTGAGCTTGCGCTCTTCGAGTCAGCAGCCACCCGTAACATATGTCAAATGCAATCGGCTCCAGCCGCGAATCGAACCTGTCACGTAGGATCTGCCACCTGCGCGCGGTACCGCTAGGCCATGTCGCTGACAAAACAAGCTAGTGCTGTTGGAAACAGACAAGTAAGCCAGAGTTATTTTTGTTGTTATTATTTAGCTCTACTCCGCTTTTGTTAATTGTTTGCTCCGTTCCAGGCTTCAATGCAAACAACTTCCGTTAAATCACCTACCGAGACGATAAAAGAACATGCGGTGGCGCCAACATCGTTTTCCTTGCCGTCCATTCAAATTTATGAGTCCTCAAATCCACGTAAGAAAAAAAAGGCGAAGGTGAGAATCAGACACTAGTGCGCGCTTAGTTTATTTCTAACTAATAACGATAAAATTGTGTTCTAGAAAGAGAAAAAATCATCAAAATCTTCATTATTTTGGTGTATAAGCTGCTGCATGGATTCAGATCCTACAAGTAATGACGTAAGTGTTCGCGTAAAAAATAGATGTTTCTGACGGACACAAAGCTAGCTGGTTCGTGATCACTGAAGGTTTGAAGCTGGGGTTATTGATTACTACATCGCCGTCATAGTTTGACTAGCGGCTTCACGTTAAAAAGGCGGAAATGATGATAAAATAGAAATGAGCTTTGATGAGTATAGATTGTAAAACATTTTTCCCCAAGGTTCAGTAATGAATGCTACAGACGTTTAAAACAATTGTAATGATTTGATTTTAAATTCAGTTGGATCCCATTTTATAATTCGCAATTGTCATTGATAAAACAACGCTGATAATCGACCGGTGCAAATATAATACTAATCGGTATCGGGAAGCACCCTTTTTACTTATCATTTTCCAATTTCTTTTCAGAATGACATCGCTCAGCCGCTCCCTTGTCCCCAGAAATCCGAAATATTTAATGGAGAAGCAGCTCTTCCGCAAATAAACAAACCGGTAATTTGTGTGCTCTTTCTATATTTTATTTCAGCAGATATGGATTTAGTTAGCTAGTTAGTGTCTTTTATTTCCGTACCGTCAACACAAGAATAATATGGATAAATAACATACAGTATAATTGGACAGCACGAGAAAAGGGAAGAAGCAACGAAATTTCATTCCCTTTAAAAACGATCTTGTTACCTCTTTTAGCTGAACTGTCGCAGGAAACGCATTAAAAGTAAGACTTTCTGTGAAAAGTGGATTTTGTGGATGGCTTCTTTGCCGATTTCTCATTTTCCCGACTTTCCATTTTGCAGATTCTGTTTGCAAAAAAAAGACGATGCTTTCATTTTGAAAGGCGGTTGCTGCTAATGAAGTTCTGCGCCGCTTGCAGTGCCGACTTTCTACAATCCTGCTCAATTCGTCGGTGGTCCATAGCTTGTGTCTTATCCGTCGGTTGGTCCAGAGCAAAAAAGGTGTCCAATCTTGATGCAAATTAAGACAGCGATAGTTAAAGCGCAGTGTTGTAAATGATGATGTTCAGACCAACTTTCCTTGATGTTGGTGATTACTAAGCGTATGTCAAATAGAAATGGTTGAGTGAACCAATTGTGTATTTGTGGTCGAGGAAGGATCTTTAGAGCAGAAGGAGGAAGACCAAAAATAGAAAAGTGTTGGATTTCCAGAGAAAGATAGGACACGACGAAAAACTGTAGCTAGAAGCCAACGTTGCGTAGGCGCGAAGCAAGTTAGAGGTTAAATTTCCATCGCAGCGAAAATAAGTTAAGCGTACGATTTGGAGCGAATTCCTCATAGGAGAAATAAAAGGCTAAACACTTTAGGATGGTCTCTACAGCAAGAGTGGAATGGTAGGTATGTACGGGTCACAAGCAAAGATTTGATGCTAGAAGTTACATTTGTGAATAGAAATTTCCGTGAATAAAAGAGTGCAAGGAGCAGAAAAGAATCTGGAGAAGCCTGACAGCATGTATTGATTAAAAAGGAAAAGGCAAGAAAAAAGATGTGTCACAAGTATCAAAACTCAAATCAAAAATCCAATCTTCATTATACTCGCGGTGTGACGCCGAAGCGTGTAACGAGTAGCGGGGCCCATCTCCGCGGCTTAGCGCCTTGGCTACACAGCTCCGAAGAAACGTCGCAGCGGTGGCGAGTTGTTGGCAACATTGTGCCGATTTGATCGGTCCGGGAATCGAACCTCAGACCTTCCGCACCGAGAGCGTGCGCTTAGCAACTGTATCAAAACTCAGTTTGGGAAAAACAATAGGCAGGTATAAGTCATTGAGTTAATTCGTGAACAATTTCTGTCATGTAACAAAGAAAAGCACTCATAAACGCGTTAACTTGCTTCTAGCCTCGTTCTAGGCCTATGTAGCATCACTGTCAAGTTTATTGCGAGCAAACAGGGAGGCCTGTGATCATGATGTAACAAAGAATCGTGGGCTTTGCGTCTAGTCACGGGCTAATCAGAAAATATCTCAGAAACAGTATAGCTGGCTAATCAGAAAATAATTTTCATACTGAAACCCTGGCATAAACATGAACCATGATTGGCTCTTGAACGCAGTCGGCGCGACCGATTTTTACTCTGGAAAATATACATGGAAAAGAGTTTTTCGTTTGTGATTAGTAACTGTACCGACTACAAAACCCGCTAAAACTCTATTTGGCAAACTGCACGCACTGTGAAAAAGCGGAGGACACTGCAGGCTCTGTGTTTGAGCAATGTGCATTGTGCATTCGGCCCAGAAAACATATCTGGTGATGAATGTCAGCGCTGTAGTGTCACAATTTGTTTCATCAATGCAAAAACACAATTACGCAAGTGTAGCAGTGTTGCCAACTCGAACTAGCCAAACTCGATCTGTCTTGCCGAACTTGAACTTGATCTCGAAAATCACAACTCGATTTTGAAAAAAAGCTTACGGAGTTTTGAACTTATCCTAAGCTTTTACAAAAACTACAGTACTTGAACATAGCATAAACCCCCAAAAAATTATGGAACCCGAAATTGAACTCGTAAAATTAAAAATGAACACCATTTGAAAATTTATTACTTTCGATTATGAAAATACTTGCAAGTTTGCAGCCTTGGTAGGCCTCATAGCATCAAACCGTCGACAGAACACTGTTTCGACCATTCACATCTAATCAGCATTGACGTTGTCACTGATATTTAACCTACGCAGTTTTAGTTGAGGTTTAATAAGCAACCGATCAACTTATTGAAGTGTAGACGTGTTCCTGCATTAGATGCTCGAGAGGTTTAATTATTTCACATATGAAACATGACATTATAATAATAACGTTGAAGGTTTTCATCAAGGCTCCACCTCGTAACCATTTGTTGTTTCAGAAAAAGAAAAGATTCGTGGCTTTCAGACGAGTAAGTTTCGTGTAGAAACAGGTTTATGTCAGCTGCTAAGAAACCACAATGCATTTGTTTGTCTCAAGTGATCTTATTTGGTCCATATTTGTTTTATATTTTTTTATTTATTTAGTTGCATATTTATCCTCCTTTCACGAGAAAGCGATCAAAGCGCTATACGAGCTCGCTTAGGAGTTGCCAGCCATCTGTCTACCACACCAAGATGGGGGAATCCCGTTAAGTGCCATTCCCAACGGCACAACAAGTTAACTTGCCGGCTTGTTCTCCACACTGTCCCTTTAATGCTGAACGTCAAGCAGGGAAGCTGTGAATACCAATTTTAAAGTCATTGGTTTGACCCGACTCGGAATCAAGGACGATTTGGGGGGCCTGGCCCCCCTTTGGCGCCGACTTTGGCTCAACCATTACGCTAAAGTGTGACGAAAACACTACTTGAAAGAAAGAACGCCCTGGAAGATATGACGGTAGAACTGAAATTCAGATGCGCAAGTAGAGCTTTTTGTCGTCGTTAACAGACTAAAAACCGATAATGACCGCTCGTATGATGGCCTGTTTTGCCTGGTCTTGTAATCCCGCGCGTCAGATTTTCTGCGCATGTTGTTTGAGCAGCCATTATTTGAATTTGTTATTCTAGAAGTTCTGGAAGCGACAAGTGGCAGTAATTGCAACAGAAGAAGAGGTGGATCCCTTAATGGGTTCCACCTCGATCATCGATTGATCGAGTGAGTTGTAATTGACATACACACGACAAAGTACCGTGCAGGACCAGCTACTCTAATAACCAGAGATGGGCATTTATCGAGATAATTTATCGGCGATAATTTATTACCGATTATTGTTATCGCTAAAAATAGTTTTGATTTATCGATTACCGATATCGCTTTTGTAAAATATTTTGTTATTGACGATAAATTATTGCGAATAACGAATTATATTACAAATCTGGAAACACAGTTTTGCAATGTGACTTGCAAAGACACTTCGTCAAGCTCATTGAAAAATTACCGCAACACTTATCGGAAAAATTTATCGGCAATAATTTATCGATTACCGATATCGCATTAAAATATTGCCGATCTGTCGATCATCGTTATCGCCCAGGGCATTTTTGAAGTTATCGATTAGTTATCGTTATCGCAGTGGTACCGAAAGGTTTATCATGGCCATCTCTGGTAATAACCGATTATAGGGCCAAAACTTGTCGAAAGAGGGCATATAAGCGGTAATGATTCGGCAATTTGGGTACAAACATCAGCAAGTAACGATAAAATAATGAAATGACGTTAAATTTTAAACAACGCTGCATTGTGACGGGTTGATGAATATGTAGTATTTAAGAAATTTGAAAGTCTATAAGCAGTGTTGGAAACGAATCGCTGGAAGTCGAGTCCGAGTCGAATCTCGAGTCAACGATGTCGAGTCCCGAGTCGAGTCCATGTCTTTTCGTGCAACGACTTGAGTCAAGTCAATTTGCACCATTGACTCGAATCAAATCGAGTCAGTTTACGTACAGACTCGAGTTGAGCAAGTGGTTCGAGTCGCGACTCGAGTTGAGTCACTGACTCGAGTGTCCCTAACACTGTCTATTAGGCCCTCGCTCTTGCTGGTGTGACGATCATTCAATCCACATGCTTTCCTTGATTATCTTACCTTGAATGTATCGTCTGACTTGGGTCGTTTGGCGTGATTCTTCATTTTCAGCAAAATTTGTTTCAGCATAATTTCAGTCACTATATGACTCAACTACAGTACAATCAAGCAATTGCACTAACTTGTTTTGTAACGCAAACTCTGCCCCATGGGTTGGTCCTCCAACTTCTACCCTTGCTGTTGATCCTATTTTATCCCCAGTTAAGCCACGTTTGACTTTTTAATCTCAGATATGCCTACAGGATTGTACCGACTTCATGGACTTTATTATATTGACTTTTTCGTTTGCAGATCGGTTGGAACATCTTTTGTGCTATACGCTGTAATTTATGCTGTTTCTTGCTTTATAGTTGCCTTGTTGCCTGCGTAGGTAATTTCAATTTCAGGTGCCGTTAAATAAATAAAAAATATACAAAACTGTGGTTTTTTACACAACATGAAACAGACACTCATCCATGTACAGTACTAAGTAATAAAAGGGATGTAATTGGCTTCACGCGTGAATTGAACACATGATGTCGGAATTTCAAATTATGTGCTTGCTAAACCGCCAGCCCAATTTGTCGACAAACGAGACGTTTGCATTAAGTTTTTGAAAAATCCTTTCATATAGTTAAAATTAGAAAGCGAGTCTCCGTCTGCGGTAAACGCTCCGAAACTGGATGGACAAAAGCTTTGTTGCCAAGATATACTCACCTCTATTCTGCGACTATGGCTGTGTGTAGAAATCTACATCAAGGAAATGGTTGATTATGGTGTCCGCCTATGGAACGGTACACTCGATTTTGATTCCGATTCGGTCAAAGCAATGACTCTTCAGTCCACAATTGATATTCCCAATTTGACGCTCTACATTAATGAGACAATGAAAAGAACAAGCGGACAAACTTTACTTCTTGTTTGATTTGCTTTCTCGTGATGAGAGAATCACTAATACGTATTGCAATTATTGAATGATAAAAAAAATTCAAATCTTCATTATGGGCCTACTCGTGGTATTACGCCGAATCGTGTTACGAGTGACGGGGCCCATCTCCGCGGCTTAGCGCCTGGGCTACACAACTCCGAAGAAACATGCAGCGGTGGAGAGCCGCCAGCGACAACGTGCTGATTTGACCGGCGCGGGAATCGAACCTCAGATCTTTCGCACCGATAAATTCACTGACAAGAATTCACGTCAAGAATTCACTGATATATTTTTATGCTCTGTTTATTTCATCCTCCGCGCTACACTCAATTGCTGAGCGTTTAGCAAGTGTAACAGCAAACACCAGTTTTAAAGTCTTTAGTTTTAAAGTCTTTAGTTTTAAAGCAAACACCAGTTTTAAAGTCTTTAGTTTGACCCAACTGAGAGTAGAACCCAGTCTACCAGCTTCCAAGGCGAACGCTCTTTACCACTGGGCCATGACGTTAATTGAATCATTAGGCTATACAGTAATTCTCGTAAGACCTGCACTAATACTTTATGTTTAAGAGCAGATCGAAATTGCCAAGCAGTTTAAGTTAGTAGTTTTACATCTTTCAAAATCCGGTGGTTTCTTTCTTCTCGCTTACACTGTCACTGTCATCATGGAACCAGAGCCGTAGCAGCCGCCCCCCAAACCCCCCAATTGGGGGGGACCCACACTGCCAAAAGGGGCCCCAAATTGTCTTGAAGGGCCCGAAGTTGCATCAATTCAATAACAAAGTTTTGCTTGGCGAATCGCGTTGAATGGGATTTTTTGCGCTCAGATTTTATATACTTCAGTTTTAAAATTTTTCGCTATCGTTTACTTTCAAATAGCGTCATAAACTGCATAATCATGTCATAAACAATACACTGTGTGTAAGAGTGCGCGTAGGACTTGAAAAAGGAGGCCGGTGTAGAGTTGGATGCAATCATTTTTCAAAGCTTAAATTCAAATTCATTCCTCTTGAAAAAATTAAATTCAAATTCATTAACATCTTGTGAGCAGATTTAAAATTTTATCTATTTATTTTTTATTTATTCGCAATTTTATTCTCCTATCATGAAAAAGCGACGGGGCGCTATACGAGCTCGCTTAGGAGTTGCCGACCATCGGTCTACCACACCTAGATGGGGTAATCCCGTTTAGTGCCTTTCCCAACAGCACAACAAGCGAACTTGCCGCTTGTTTTGCGCTATCCATTATGCTGAACGTCAACCAAAAAAGCTGTGAATACCAATTTTCAAGTCATTGGTTTGACCGGACCCGGAATTGAATCCCGGAGTCCACCAATCTAGAAGCAGATGCTCTATCCACTCGGCCATCCGATTGGTAAATTAAATTCAATCCTACCCTATTTCTGTGTCAGCAACCATAATCTGACATCGAATACAAAAGTCCATTGAAAAAGGATTTGCTAGTGTGAAAACGTGTGCTTTTGAAATAGCGCAGGAATTGGACATTGGTCCGGTCTTCCTCAATCAAAAAGTAAAAAAAAAGAGAATGAAAATAGAAAAAGAGAATGTTTAGTTACGATGCAAATCTATATCGTACAGCTTCTGAGGAAGAGATTCAAAGCAAACTTTTTAAAACAACTAGTGGACCAGGCTATTATGTCGATACTAGAAAGTTTTAAGCTGACATGTGATGTCGCTTCTGTCTTTGCATTGCTGTTTACACCCAGCAGCTTCGTGCATGAACAGCCATTGTCAGCAATATGATCTGGCAATACCGCACGCAGGTTCAGATTCTTTGCGACGGGTTCGATTCACGGCTGGAGTCTATTGCATTTGATATTTATATCAGATGGTTGCTGATTAGAACGACACAAGCTCGTTTGGCAGTCTCCCTTCAACACCGTTGAACTTTTAATTCAATAGTAATACCTGTAAGTGCTCGCTTGCCTTGCTTCTCGAGTTTACAAAATGCGTTGTTACTGTTACCAGTGCTGAACAAAGCTTCAGAAAACTGAAATTTATTAAAACGTTTATTACATCTCATATGGCAAACAGCAGACTATCTTTTTTCTTTCCATTTGTTGGCATTTTTATCCACCTATCACAGAAAGCAATGGGGCGCTACACGAGCTCCCTTAGGAGTTGCCGGCCATCTGTCTACCTACCGCACTTAGATGGGGTAATCTCGTTAAGTGTTTTTCCCAACGGCACAAGCAAACTTGACGGCTTTCTTAACACTATCCCTTTAATGCTGAATGTCTAGTTGGAAAGCTGTGAATACCAATTTTTAAGTCATTGGTTTGACTTGACTAGTGATCAAACCCTCAGTCTATTCACTCCTTCAGGCTCAGAAGCACACGCTCTATCCACTCGGCCATCCGATTGGTTCTTCGCTGGCCATGTTGTCAATCGAAAGTTAATGCGCCCGATCTCCAGATTATGATGCTGTCAAAAGAACATCTGTGTACGAAAAAGTGCGCTCTAGCTAGACCGGAGGTTTTCAACCGATTGGCCATGGCCCAACAGTGGGCCACAGAGCTTGACTAGAGAGCGACATCAGCATTCCCTAATCATGCCATCACGTTGACTTTGCACCTTTTAGCAAAAGTTATTGGGCCACCATCATATTTTATCATTTTAGTGGGCCATGAGCAGAAAAAGGTAGAAAAACCCTGAGCTAAACGATTTTAATGGAAAATGAATTGGGTGTAACAAACTAGTCTTAAAATTACACCTTTTATTTTTACACAGTGATAACTCGTTATATGTTTTAATTTTACCACAGTATTCGCATTGCGGAGAGAAACTGAGTTGTTACCCCTGGAAAAACCTAAAACAATTCATATCGAAAGCTAAGTATTGGGGACTTGAAAGGGTTTTTGGGGGGGGGCCCAAAGTTGAGCTGCTACGGCACTGCATGGAACCTTTACAAATGTTACGCGAAGCGGAAGTTTTTGTAATTTGCTCTTCTGCACAGAGTTGTCAACGAGCTCAAGATGTTAAGCCCGACTCGAACCCAATTTTTCAAGTCCGAACCCGAATCCTGATTTATCAATGAGTCTGAGCCCGATTTATTTCCGAAATTTAAAAACTCATCTCTTTGATTTTTCAAGAACTTTTAATAAAAAAGAAAATCCACTTCAACAGTCACCCTAGTTACGAACAACAATATTTTTACAAGGTGAGAAATTAAAAAATACCAAAACCCATGGCTAAAGTAGAAGTGGACACACCATTCTACGTTGGAACTGTTGAAGCCTTGTGCCTGCAAGACTCCTCCTTGACTTAATCATTGCGAACGTGCCTGGAGCTAGAAGATCAGACAATCCAAATCCAGAATGGGGAGTGGTGACGGCGGTGGCTACAAGAGCGCAAGCACGGATCGGCAAGGACCCCAAATCACTTAAGATGAAAGAAGTGACGCATAAGATGTCGATTAACAAGAAAGTTCTCATCACGATGCAGGAGGAAGACTCAACCTTGTACAAGTTAAAACCATTGAACAATTGAAAGGAACTGAAACCAGGAGGGGATATGTGGTCTCATCGATCTAGAACCTGCTACCGTAAACACAGCATTTAAAACAATACATATTAAACAGTTATATTGTTACACTCCCCCCTTGTTAAGAATATTATTCTACGGGAATTATAATACACACACAAAATATCGATATCACTTATTTACATAATTACTTCACACATCAAATTTCAAAACACGGCACAAATTAACAATTTTCAGAATCAACCTCTCAGCGACTTAAATAGTCCGCTACAACATTGTCTTTGCCAGAAATGTCCTTCACGGTATAGTCGTACGGTCGTACCCCTGTAGTGCCAATGCCCATCGCGTAGTTCGATCGTTTCGAAACTTGGCATCCTTTAGAAAAGTAAGGGCTTGATGGTCAGTCTGTAAAACGAATGCCTTACCGGGCAGATAGAGACGAAATTTCGATACTCCCCACACAATGGCCAAACACTGCTTCTCCATGGTGGAATACTTCTGCTCTGCAGATGTCAGCTTCTTGCTTCCGTACACGATTGCAAAAAAATCTTCCTTCGCGTTCCTGCATAAGCGCAGCCCCAAGTTCACGGTTCGACGCATCGGTACGCAAAATCAAAGTCTTGTTGTGATCTGGCAGACACAAAATGGGCCTACGCACCAGGCTTTTGCGTAGGGTCACAAATGTTTTTTCTTGAGCATCTTCTCATCTCACACTTTCCGGCAGTCCCTTTTTTGTTAAGTCACTTAGTGGCAGTGGTGGGCAAGTTACTTTTAAAAAGAAACTAGTTACAGTTACAAGTTACTTCGCAAACAAAGTAACTTAGTTACAGTTACAAAATTAAAAAAGTAACTAGTTACAGTTACAAGTTACTTCGCAAACAAAGTAACTTAGTTACAGTTACAAAATTAAAAAAGTAACTAGTTACAGTTACAAGTTACAGTTACGTTTTTGCATGTAGCAAAACCAAAAAAATATCAATTCTTAACATGTAGGCCTAGTGCTTCATGGAGCTTCATGGTGTGTTTTTAAACCGTTCAGATGGCCGAGTGGTATGGAGCGTCTGCTTCTGGATCGGTAGACTTGGGGTTCGATTCCGAGTTGGGTCAAACCAATGACTTTTAAATTGGTATTCACAGCTTCCCTGCTTTACGTTCAGCATTGAAGGGACAGCGTGAAGAACAAGCAGGCAAGTTTACTTGTTGTGCCGTTGGGAAAGGCACGTAACGGGATTCCCCCATCTTGGTGTGGTAGACAGATGGCCGACAACTCCTAAGCGAGCTCGTATAGCGCATCGATCGCTTTCTCGTGATAAGAGGATAAATATGCCAGTAATAATAAAAAAAATAAAAACAAAAACTCTTTGTATTTGAGCTCATTCATCTTTGTATTGAAACCAAACGGAAGTAGGATACGATTCTGATACGATAAACGCAACAGTAATATAACAATTGATTGCCTTTCAAAAACGATAACATTTCAAAGTGATTATATATCACTAAGCCCACAGCGCTTCGGCTTTAAAATGTCTTTTTCAATACTAAAAAGTTGTTCCACTGCAGCGCTAGAAGCAGCGGCGTGGAGAGAAATTTTAAAAGAGAGGAGGGCCCATTAATTCGACATTTTTTCAAGCGTAGTTTTTATAAGGTAAAACTAATTTGAAGCTGATTGCGAAACAAAGAAGGCTTTAGCGGGGTCCGGGGCATGCTCCCTTCAAAAATTAAAAAAAAAACATGCTGTAATGGCTGTTTTAGGGCTTTTCGAATAAATTTCAGGCAAATTTTGTTCAAATTTTATGAGATTGATTGTGAATCCATTTTGTTCGCACATTTTCGATCATGCGTGATTAGGCTAAGTCGTAAAGCTTATTGCTATCGAAGAGGTTCAAAAATATGAAAAATTGTACTTATCAAAAATATTTTTGAAAGTGCCAGGTGAAGGGGATAAGCCTACTTACCCCTAATCATTTAGTCCTGGCGCTGTGACGTTTTTTTCAGAGCTGTTTGCCATCAAAGTAACAAATAACTGAGGTTATTTCGAACTATATTTAACTAAAAGTTCAACAGTAATTGAGGACGACTGCGAAGTGAGCTTGCGTTCTTCGAGTCAGCAGCTAACCGGCAAATGTGTGAAATGCAGGGTTACCATATTTTCAATGCGCAAAAGGAGAACAGGTTATTTGAAGGTGATCACGTTCACGGTCGCTCGATTTTTCGCCCAAAATCAAGTGAAGAGCTAAAAAAGGTCATCACAATCGCAGGCTGTAGTTTGAACAAAAACTTTACAAAATTGTTCGTGTAACAACGATTTGACATGTTTTCACTGTTCATAATGCCTAAAAACGAGGACATTTGGGATGTTTTAGCGTCCTCGGAGGACAAACTATTTTTTGCTAAAAAGGAGGACGTATGGTAAGCTAAGAATGCGATCATCACCAGCCGCAAATCGAACCCGTCTCGCAGGATCTGTCACCTGCGCGCGGTACCGTTAGGTCACGTCGCTCACCAATGGCCCTGAGCTGAACCCTGTCAGTCAATACGCGCTTCGGCGATATATCGAGAGTAACTTATAATAAAGATTTGATATTTTTATGTCAAGAAAGAGTGTGCAATTAATGAAAGTTCTAGCGAACCCGCATCAAAAAAGCTCGCATTGTCTCTCATCAAGTCAAGCTTTTCGCAAACACAGATCTCGTTTTCGCAGGCGGGGCCCAACTCCAACACCATTCACCAACTCCCGAAACAGCACTACTACAAATAAATAAAATTTTAAGTCATTGGTTTAACCCTACTCTAAATCGAACCCCGAGTCTACCGTTTCAGAAGCAGACGCTCTATCCACTCGGCCATCTGGACGGTAAAATATTTTTTTGGTTTACCATTTTGCCACCTTCAGAGCAAATCATCATGGCCAAGTAGGCAGTTGACACTTTAACGATTGAGAATGCTATACTTTTACTTGAGTAGTTTTTAAATGACTACTTGTTTACTTTTACTTGAGTGCTTTTTTTAGTCAATACTTTCTACTTTACTTTGAGTAGTATTGCCGTCAGTAACAGCACTTTTACTTAAGTACAGTTTCAAAATACCTTTTACACCACTGATATCCACATTCAACATCTCTGCAAGAAACTATCACAGTATTGTGGTTTGTTTTGTCATCTTCGTCACAATGTAACTGAAAAGTATTTAATACTTTTATACCACAGTTTAGTGTACCCTCACCTACTAAATGGAATTTTGACATGGGTATCTAGAAATAATTCAGTGCTACATCCCCTACAAGCCTTGCAAAACAGGCTCATAAGAGTTATACGTCGTGTAAGAAAACTTGATCATATCACAAATAATTTTATCTATTATAAATTGAGCATACTAAAAATTAAAGATATTTATCACTTAGACTCTTACAGAATAGAGATGGCCAAAATCATGTATTTATATCACAAGCGCAAGCTCCCAAAACTATTCAACAATTACTTTAAATCCATAAACTGTGTGCATAGTCACAACACTAGAAATGCTTGTCGAAAAAATTACCAGTTATATTCAATTTATTCCAATACTGCTAAAAAAGCACTGTCATTCAGTGGTGCACAAATTTGGAACAATTTACTCCCAGAATGGAGGGATTTCCCTTTCTACAGATTTAAAAAAACTATCAAAAGCCACCTTGTTGCAAATTATAGCTAATCCTGTTACCAATCTGCTCTACCTAACCTAATGCGTCTGAATACTTGGGAAAGAATTTTTCTTTCTATTTTATTAAGGATTGATCGCTAATTTATACCAGATATTAGTTTGCAGTAAATATGTTTTTGTCATAATTAATATATTTACACTGAACAAAGTGTACATAACATATGAAGTGCAATTTTGCGTTTTGCTATCTGTGATGTTGTTGCTTTTTTCACTTTTTGTTAGACTGAAAAGACGAATAAGCCAAAGAAGGAAAATGGTGTCCGCGACTAGGCGAGCGTTTTGGCTCTTTCCCGGTAACTCTATCTACCGTATTTTAATGTGCGTTAAGTTTGTCACTTCTTGCCGTTGTAAATGGACATGAATAAACGTATCTATCTGATCTGAGTGCAAGTTTTCCCTTTTTCATTGGACAAATATTTTCTTTCCAAAGATAACTGTTTCACTTCCCTTGTTCTCCTTTTTTATTGGACAAAAATTGCCTATTGCCTCCCGAAGATAACTGCTTCTTTTCCGAGCTTTCTTTTTTTAAATGGACAAACATTTCCTCCCCGAAAAACTGCTCCTTTTTTCCAGTTCCCGGTGTTTTCATTGGACAAACATGTTTTCCCAGAAGATACTTGCTCCTCTTTCCCAGTTCCCCGTGTTTTCATTGGTCACACATTTCTTCCCCGAAAATAACTACTTCCCTTCCCAGTTCTCCTGCTTTCATTGGACAAATGTTTCGTCTCCCAGAACACCTCCTCCTCTTTCCTTGTTCCCCGTGTTTTCATTGCACAAACAATAAACATACACGTATGCGCAAGTAAAACATTTGTATTCATCCGCATTTATTTAATTCAAATCACTCATATGTCGCTGAATATTTTTTCGGGAAATTTTTATAAAAAATTTTTACGATGATTTCCTTTCAAAACTTGTTGTCTGTTGCTCCCAAAATTTAGTAACTAAATCGTTATTTATTATAAACTTTCAAGAGGACCTATTTGATTTTGGAGACCCTGGAAAAAACTACCATAGCAACCGGTTAGTTATACTAAAAGTTTTACTCTTTATCTGTTGTGGGCCTGGTGCCTGGGTTGAGAAAGGGGTGATTATACTGCCATGTTTTCTTGATTTAATTATGACTTTGTCTTGCTAAACGATTAATTCTGGCTTCAGGAAACGTTTTACGAATTTTCTTACTCTATCGCCTGAGATAAACCACACCAACTTCCAACTATGATGCAACATCAAAAACATTGTCGCAAAAAATGTTTTTGATAAAATAACGAAGATAAAGTCAAAAATCATGATGAATTGTGCTGTATATTGTTCTATACTCGTGAAAATTGCATGAAAATCTTTGGCAAAGGAAACTTTTCATTTTTCTAGACGCTTTCCTGCTGATTAAATTCTGTAAAGTGTATCCTACATCATTTAAAGCGGGCATTGCTTTTCAGATTTATGGTTATAGTAGTGTCGAAATAATTGCAGTGATTATCTATCAGTTGGTTCAAGATTTACCCAGGCGGTATGTAAGTAAATAGTTTCTGCTTATAGTGAATTATAAATTCAGCAAGCTTGTATAGCACGGGTACTATGTTGTTGTGTATGTAGAAGTACTTATTAAGCCAAATCAAATTCAAATCTCCATCAATAGTAGCGGTATTACGTCGAAGCGTGTAACGAGTAGCTGGGCCCATCTGTGCGGCAAAGCACCTGCTGCACAAAACAGCTCCGATGAAACGTCGCAATGGTGGCGAACCGTTGGCGACGCTGTGTCCTACTTACCCGGCCAGGGTATCGAACCCCATACTGCCTTCACCGATAGCAATGTGTTAAAGCACTTCACCATTTTTCGAATCGTTAGCGGTCAGTTAGCGGAATGGTTTAACACATCGCTGTCAGTGCGATCCAGGCGCTGAGCCGCGGAGGTGGGCGCCGCCATCCGTTTCGGCGAAATAGCGCCAGTGTAATAAAAATTTGATTCTTTTACATCGGTTTAATGGGCGTTGGACTAGTAGGCGGCATGCATTTAAGTCTCGTGCATTTAAGCCTTCATTTGTTTTGGTGCCAATAGTGTAGCGCCTATTTGTTCGGGTTGCCGCGAACCCATTGGTTTCTAACCAATGTGTCTCGACGTCCATTGATTTCGTCGGTATCTGTGTGTGCGAGGTTCATTTAATTGGTTTATGTACATGGCTTTTGTCTCACTTGTTTAGAGTCATTTGGTATGAGTTTCTTCTGATGCCTGTCTCTGTGATGAATAAGTGACGTGGTGTATTGTCAATTGCACTTTTGTTCGATGCTGCCGTGTAGATGACCATTAATTCTATTTGTCAATTTAGTGAAAAATGATTTTTGCGGTGTTGAAAGTAGCTGGCTTATTACCGTAAAAGTCAGGCTCATTATGACACAATAATGATCAATGTTTCGAACAATGATAATGACAATCGATGAGAGAAATAACTGCAACTTAGTCGGACTGTCTACGTGAAAACACCGAAAATAAAAAGGGTTGTTACAAGCAGAGTGGTGTTAACAATGCAACCACGTTCGAAGTAGAAACTTTTTACTGTGGGGGGGGGGCGTTTTTGTCCACAATTTTGCCTAAATTATGAACCCAAATAACAAGACAATGGTGCAAAATAGTATTCATTGTAGTGTACAATTGTCGTTAGTCAATGACCATGGGGCGTCATTGATGAATGACCAAAGTGAAACAGCGGCGGAGGGCGTTGGCCAACAGCGAATTTGTATCAGAGATGGAAACCGGTCGGGTTGAGATTCTTCGACCGGTGGATCAAGCCGGTCAAAAACCGGTCAAATTCTCTTTTGTTGCAACTAAAATATACCTACACATCAGCTTTGTTTTAGGCACCAACCGAAATATATATACCGATACGTGCTTTTTAAATAGTATATGAAAAACGGCCTTGACGAATCACACCTTCTGAAAACAAAAGTGTGTTTTCTGTTTACTTTTACTCAAAAACTCTTTTTATTAGATGAAATTTTATACAATACATGATGTATTGTACAATGCATGATGTATTGTATGACCGGTCAACCGGTCGGTCGACCCGCGTACATTTTGAATTTTACCGATCGGGTCGAAAAAATCCTGACTGGTTCCACCTCTGATTTGCATACCCCTGGCATGATGAACAAAAATTATTATTAACGAGTGCTTTTCGCAAACTTCATCAGCTTTGTTTTAGGCAGGTTTTCATAAATGTAGAGGTTTAGGGGGAAGAGCAGTAAGCTCATTCAGCGGGATCCAGGGTGGAGCCCCGAAAGTTGTAGCATTTTCTTGATTCCTACTCTCAATTTCAAATATGATCTAAAAAATCTGTTCATCAAAATCACTATCTCTCACAAGAAAATGAGACTGAACGAAGACCTTCGCTGATGAAACCAGTAGGCATGCAGTGAATCATATGCCATCAGCAAGCAAACAATACAATTTACGTTATGAGTTTCTCTTTCTATATAACGCTAAGATAACAGAAGGAGGCACAATCCATGAATGTGCGTAAATTGTTCCGATATCATTTAACAGCGAACAAAAAGTGTCTTGCATGGTAGCCATGGCTTTAGCTGTCGATTTCTTTGATCTTGCAATAAGGCTGAACGATGCTTCTTCAGCCATTCGTGCAGGTGTTTTAAATGAAATCATGATGGCCACAAAGTATGCTGGAAAGCATCACCGCAGTTCGTACCCACAGGCTACACGTATAGAAAAATAACAGCTCAGATGACCGAGTGGTATGGAGCGTCTGTCTCTTGAGCTGTAGACTCGGGTTTGATTCCGAGTCGGGTCAAACCAATGACTTTAAAATTGGTATTCACAGCTTCCTGCTTGACACTCAGCATTAAAAGGGACAGTAAGGAGAACAAGCCTGCAAGTTTACTTGTTGTGCCGTTGGGAAAGGCACTTAGCGGGATTCCCTCATCTTGGTGTGATAAACAGATGGCTGGCAAGTTCTCCTTAGCGAGCTCGTATAGCGCATTGATCGCTTTCTCGTGATAGGAGGATAAATATGCAACTAACAAACAAACAATTTAACATTTTACGGTAGGCTACTTATCAGTAGCGGGACGTTTTGGCTTCCCCCCGAGATAAATCTTTTTCTTTGCTGGGCGGACTACTGTTTTTACCGGGGGAGACATGTCTCCCCATCTCCCTTACTTCACACTTTGGTAAACAGTTCCCTTCAAAGCCGAATGCTTTTTTGTATTTTGCAGAGCGGTTATTATAGAGAGAGTTTATTAAAGTTTATTAAGTTGTGAGAGTTTATTAAGTTGAGTAAGTTGTGAGGATTTATTAAAGTTCATTAAATTGTTTGAAAGCAATTTAAATTGTACCGGTATGTCGCAAGACAAAAAAAAGACCAATTTTAACGGTAAGATACTGTACCAAAAATAAGTTTATTTATTAGTTGATATTAATTCAGGGGCGTACCCAGGAGTTTGACGCCGAGTCGCAATTTAAAATCATGCGAAAAGGGCCAGATATATTTTCACTGCGCAAAAGGAGGACGGGTTTTTTGAAAGTCATCACGTTTGCAGATGTTCAATTTTCCACCCAAAGTCAAGTAATGAGCAAAATAGGTCTTTACGCCTCAGATTATCCGTTATACGTTTAATCACCTTTACACCACTAAAGGTTTGTGCATTTGTCTGCGGGGAGGGGGCCGGGGCCCCTTCTGGATACGTCCTAGGTTAATTGTAAGCAAGTCCATCTAATGTGACTCCTATGCGTATGTTCTCTTTCAACTGTCATAGAGGTATGATTTTGGAATGAATTTGCAACTATTTAGCATTTACAGTATTTCTATGGTGTAATTCTATTAAATATGGTAATGAAGGCTTATTTTCAAACAACTACGGTAGCAGTATGAAATGAAATGTTGTGTGGTTTTATGGCGCTATATAACTACTAAGGTTCTTTAGCGCCAGGAATATATTTTGTCAAGAATTCACTGACGTATTTTTATCCTTTGTTTATTTCATTTTGCGCGATACACTCAATTGCTTAGCGTTTAGCAAGTGTAACAGCAGATACCAGTTTTAAAGTCTTTGATTTGACCCGACTGAGAATAGAACCCAGCCTACCAGCTTCCAAGGCGAACGCTCTTAACCACTAGGCCAAGTCGCTGGTTGTAACTACAGTATACGTGGCTGTGTAAGCTGTGCTTCATTCAAGAATTTTGATTCGTTCACTTATAAAGAGTGTGGTCAGAGCCGGCTGCTGAGCAGTCGACTTAGAAGGCAAAAATTTCAAATTAAGCACAAAATCCGCTGATTTCAAGAGAGTAAGCTCGTTGATTCGTGGGGTCAATCATGTCGATTGGGGGGGGGGGGCAGGCCCTGCCCTGAGTGTGGTGCCGCCCCTGAGTGTGGTCCAACTTAATTATATCGCGGTGAGTCGAACGGTTTAAAATGGCCATTCTTTTTGAATAGGAAAATTACAGTATTTAGTCCTTTAGATTAAATTCCAATAACTGTCTCAGTTATAGCCTACCAAGTTGGCGCGACCTGTCCTGACTTGTTTCAGACTCATTACATTTTGAAAAGCAGAAAGAATGTTACGCATCGCAGCACATGTCTAGAGATATTTATTGATATTTTTAAGGATCAGCTCAGGTTCAAACATTGTTAACAATTTCTGTTCAGGTTTATGTACACAAAATATTATAGGTTCGGGTTCGGTTCAGGTTCAATGATCTTAAATTTCAACTGTTCAGGGTCGGTTCGGGTTCACCGAAAAACAGCGGTTTTTACCGGTTCGCGGTTCAGGTTCGGGTTCAGTTCGACTCCCTGGTATAGATAAGCTTACTTTGCATGCCATCAACCGCACTAAATAGCGGTCGCTATCTTTTGTCAGTAAAGTTTGGCGATTAAAAGCGATCTTGAAGGACTCTACAACTTTATACAACTGATAGTTTTAAACGAGCATGTAGAAGTCGGGTGTTTTATCATTTTGCCTGTTGGCCCCGGCTCGTCCTCCTAGCTACCGACCTGGACCTGCCCTTCGGCTCCTACAATTGCAGCAGATTGAAAAGTAATCCGTTGCAATTCGATGAATAAAATACCACATAAACTATGAAGCGAAACGGTGCAGACTGTTCAGAATTAAATTTAAAAACAAATCGAAAACTACGAAAAGAAACATGAAGTGAATATCTTCAGACCTGAACGTGCAAATCACCGTAACTCATTGCGGGCCGAGAAAATTCCGCGGGCCTGCAGTTGGACCACACTAACTTGTAACACACGCGTTGTGTGCTAGGCCGTATCATTAATATAAACAAGCTTTTGTTTTCAAAGTTATGAAATCTTCTTTCAGGGTCTCGAATGACTCAATCTGAAATCCGTGTCCTGAACTCCCCTATGGCGGTGCTTCCTGCGTGTACCACCTCGCTGAGAAGCCAAATGAGTTTTGTTTATACGAAGCAAGCATCCAGCCCCCTTGTCGATGCTTCTCACTCTCATCCCACGACCGTCATTACCCAGATTACCCCCCGAAATCAGACTGTGTTTCTAAGTCAAGCAGCACACCCCCCTGTCGATGCTTTCTACAATCAAAAGCCCTTATTTTCTCAGTCGTCTATCTCCGCTGCGCAGTTTGAACCCCCCACTCAAACTGCGCAACCACCATCCAACCTCCAGAAATCAAGCCAGAGCCGACAATATTCATGTAAGCCGCGTTACTTGAATTTGCGTCAATTCATGTATACGACTGACAACAGTTGTGTCGTCATTATGATGTATAATAAACAAGGTTTCTTGCGAAGTAAGACTGCATGGATAAACCACGCGTGATCTAGCGCATTGTTTCGCAAATTACCGCAGTGTAATTATTTCTACAATTTTATTTATAATCATAGAAAACGCTGCGCCTGTGGCAAGCATCATGAAATCTTGATTTTGCTCGAGGTATTAAGCCGAAGCGTGTAACGAATAGCGGGGCCCATCACAGCGCCTGGGCAACACAGCTCCGAAGCAACGGCGAGCGGTTGGCAACACTTATCTAGTCCACATGTCTAATTGAAGTGGGCAAACCAAAATTGATGTGGGCTAGTTGCTGTGGGCTTGATGTCATAATCACTTTTTTAAATACGGGCATCAAAAATTTAATTGCGATGCAGAAAGCCTGCAGCAACAAGCCCACATCAATGTGGGTTTAAAAAAGCTCACACAAATTGGTCTTGTGGGCTGGGTAAGTGTGTCCAATCTGACTAACCCGGCAATCGAACCCCAGACCTCCCGCACCGATAGCGTGCGTTTAACACCTAAGCTAACCGGCCGGTGCCTTGCTGACGTAAATCTAGAAACTTTTTTAGCTTACCCCCGAAGCGGCTCTCACTTTCAGCGTCGCAATGAATGGCAGAGACCTCATCCTCATCAGCGGTATGTTGCGTCATAAGCATTCCTGATAGTCAATGTTACATTACTAGCCACTACTAAAGCGATATTGGTTTGATTTGTTTCGTAAATTTGAAAGTGATATGAATTATAAATGTTTGAGATCAGTGGCGTAGCGACAAATTTTAAAAGAGCGGGCCATAATTTTCACAGTTTTTCAAGCGTTTTTTTTTTCCGGCAGAACCAATTTGAAGCTAACGGAGAAACAAGATAAGCTCTGTGCGGGTCCTGGGTCATGCTACCCTGGAACGTTTTTAAAAATTTGCATGCTGTAATGGCTATTTTAGTGCATTTTGAATAATTTTCAGGAAAATTTTGCTTAAAATATTTTGACATCAATTTTGAGTGTTTCGCCAAATGAAATATGATGTAATTTGTTCGCACATTTTCGATTATGCGTGCTTGCGTAAGGCTTATTGCGATCAAAAAGGTTCGAAATTGTGAAAAGTTGTGCACATCAAAAACATTTTGAAAATGGCTGGTGGGAGAATGCATACCCCTCATTTTAACCTTGTAGATTCGCCCTTGGCCAGAAGCTACAGAAACCATCAAAGAAGTGGCTTATTTCAGTCACTTTGCACCATTAATTTTGTTCTTGTTTATGAAAAGGCACAGTCAAAAGGGGGGGCCATGGCAAAACACGCTCCTGTTTGGGATAACGGTGCTAATTTTACACCCTTTGACGCGACGCTATTGTTCCAGATGTTTCTAGCTCGTAAGACGGTAAGAAAACCTTAAAACTTTCCAAGGAATTGTTTTTCCCTGCTTGCTTTTGGTCTACAGCAGACATGGGCAAACTACGGCCCGCTGGCCAAATCCGGCCCGCCGGTCCTTTTATTCTGGCCCGCCGGCACTTACACAAACTTAAACTCCCACCTTGAATTGAGCGGATGACCTTTTTTTCTTTTAGAAATCATAGGTAGCAGTGATTTTCAACAAAATAAGCTTGAACGGTGCAAAATTGGAATGAAAAACGAGGTGACCTCGTTTTATTTTGGAGATCGAAATCGTCCGTGGACCGTGATCTCCAAAAAGAAGAGGTCTTCACCTTGTTTTTCAATCAGCGTGCGGCCCGCGGCTTCCACAGTTTTTCCAAATCTGGACCTTCGTGTGAAAAGCTTGCCCACCCTGGTCTACAGCGTGGAGTTAGAAACGCCCACTTCATTTGAAGTTGCTTTTAGGACAGTGATTGAACAATTTTTGCATCTGCAGATTTTTGTATACCGCCAAGTGCGATATATGTGCGACCACTTCACGCTTCACTTTATTTATTAACGCCTGCCTTATAATTTTTTCGAAATAAAGTGTTATATTATGTGACTTAAAAAATATTGGTGGCGGTACTGGGACTTGAGATATACTGATGCACCTTGCGAGGTCGCCCCAGTTCTAGCATGAGTGGCTATGAATATGATTATTTGGGCGGTTATGATCAGCAATAACTATCAAGAGGCAACTACTGTAGCTATGGTCAGGGGCGTATTTAAGGAAGGGGCATTGTGCCATGACCCCCCTTTTGAACTTACCTTTCAGTGAAACAAAGCAAATGTTTCTTTTAATGGCTTTTTGTACAGTAGTTGATGGCCAGGGGCGGTTTTAAACAATGAGAGGGTCAAAACTGTATAATCAATTAGGCCCAAGTATAAAGGTCTTGATGATCGATTAAAAAAAAAAGATCTTCGTTGTTTGTGACGAGGTCCCTTATTTTTCCGAGAGCCTAAGCCTCAGCCTACCTTGGAAACGTCGCAGAGGTGACGAGCCGTTGGCAACATTGTGTCCGATTGGACCTGCCCTGGAATCGAATCCTAGATCTCCGACACCGATAACGATGCGCTCAACAAATGACTTAACCGACCGGTGTTTGGGCGGTAGTTATTTTGTGCCCCACATATTCTTTACGCTTGTATTTGTGCAGGCCTTATTACTATTACAACCAGCACAGGGAGCAATCTTCACATCCTTGGCAGTGTTATTACGAACACGTACACCAACAATATCAGGAATGGATTTGCATTTATAGGTAAGGTCAACACTAAGTAGTTTGAAGATATATATGAAAAAAATCAAATCTTCATTACACTCGCTTGTGGTACCGCCGAGGTGTGTAACGAGTGGCGGGGCTTACCTCCTCGTGGCTTTTCGCCTGTGCATTAACGCTCCAAAGAAATATTGCAGTGGTAGCGTCACTGTGGCTATTTCACCGGCCTGGAAATCGATCCGCAGACCCCTTGTTGATAACGTTGTGTTTAATCACTGCGTTAACCGTTATGCAAGTTGTGTTGGGGATAAATACTGTCTTTTTGATACCTCTAAGCGAACCTTGAGCATTGCGTTTTTGTTCTAGTCGATGCAACGTGCGTGAATGCATGAGTATAAAGTGACTACTACATGACAAGCCTTTGATTAGCCACCGATTCGTATTTGAAGAATAGTCTTGCACATGTGTGTAGAATGTAATGTAGGGTTATTTGTTCCAGCTTGCAAAGCTTGTAATTTCAATACTCCTTATTGCAAATATGAAGATTCTAGACTCTTGATGTTCTAGCTCTACTGTTTTCATTGCGACGTTTATATTTGATCAACGCCGTTGCACTGGTGTTAAAGTTAAGCACTTATCGAAGCTTTTTCTCTTCATTATAAATGAAATTGCCATAATTGGAGAATACTAGGTCTGCGACTTTATGCACCCAAAAGCAATGGAAAGAGGCGCTTATACAGCAGCGTAGATTGTCAGCCGTCATCGAGCTGAAACTGCAATCAGCGTCTGGCCGGATGTGTGATAAAAAGGAATTAGCATACATAGAACGTAGGAAAATGATGACAGTTATCTTACTTTATATTTTTGTCAAGCAGTTTGCTATGAATTTTCGTGAGGAAAGTGCACTATAGAAATGCAATATTATTATTATTTTGTGATGAAAGAGTTTCAAATCTTCTTATGTAACCAAAACGAAAACCAGAATTGATGTTTTGACTACTTTTTTCAACTCATTTTACCCTTGCAGAGATCTTGGACTTTTTCTTTTCTAGACGTAATGAGCAGCAGCTGGAAGCAACGGGCCAAAATGTACCACGGAATAACTATAACAGAGGGCGAAGCAAAAACTATAACAGAGGGCGATACCAGCATAAGATCAACTCAAAGTAGGGTATTTCCTGGATATAAGCATACATAAAATCACAACTTGTGTCATAAGGTTATCAGTTCGAGTCCTACACAAATTGACCGGGTGATGTTTCTAGTTTCCTTGGCGCTAAGCCGCGTAGATGGACGCCGTCACTTGTTGTAAACTTTCGCGTAATAACCGTGAATAGGATAAAAATGTGACGTTTCTTTATTTTTCGGCGACTAGTTTGAAACAGGCATGTACAACAAGTGACCATCTTTCAGCTCAACCCCGTTTTTATCGTTTTTTGCTCCATTCAGGCTCCCAGGCAAAAAACTTGCCTTAAGTGGCGTAAACGAACCAAACGAGACGATGGACAAACATGCGGTGACGTCATCTTCAACTATGGTGGCCAAGGTAATGTTTTGATCAATTGTTTATCTGTTTAAATTAACGGCAATTTTGCTTGCCATTACGTTGGAACGTTGGAAGTGGCATTTACCCTGTCCAGATGTCGAACTTTGGTGGGATTTAGGCCCGCAGATCTTGAGCAAATCTTGGTTGTAGTTTCTGCATCACAATCCAAGTTTTGATGTCAACATCTTAACTTTGTTTAATCCTGAGATCGAAAATTCGATTATGATCCAGAAACTAGAACCAAGGAGCGCCGGCTACTGGCCACGAAAACCGGCCTTGCGAAAAGGTGTCACGAACCCGTGTGCGGCTGAGGAGTGTTACTTCGTCGCACGCTTTTCATTATTTTGAAAACATTTTAAACCTGGTCATCCATGCGCCTTCATCCTACGCTGTGACACTGGTCAGCCAGCTCTAGAACATGGTTGATCGCCTTAAATACAACGACTCGTTCCCGATTGCGATCTGAACGGACTGTTGTGCTCGTCAATATCGGTAGCGTAGCCGATTGGTTTGGAGCGTCGTTTTTACGACGGCCATGATCGCACGTTTGATGGTTATCCCACCCAAACCTCCTTGTTGCATCCTTGGATAACCGATGTTTACGACAATTTTCTCTGCTTGGTGGAATCTAGCAAGCAGCAAAACAAAGAAGTCAGAGGCAAAATTCAAGCGGAAACTCGGAAACAAAGGCAACTCCTACACGAATCTGGATTCGTCCTCCGCATAATGTCTCCGACGCTTTCTCGTATCAGCAGGATAAAAAAGAAGAAACCAATCAATCAATGTAGATGAAGAATTTTTCCTACTGATATAAAATATCAAATCCTTATTGTACTCGAATAGTGGCATTAAAGGTAAAGGTACGGGACAGCGGGTGCAAGCACACATTGTCCAGGCCGTTTTCAATTGTCGGCCCATTGCAATTTTCAATCATGAATGATTGAACGCTGTCTCGGGACATGCATGACGAACAACACATACTCAAAACCCTTCGCATTTCCGCTTGTGCCGAGCGTCTGGCGCGAAAGCTGCGAATACTATTTTTAAAGTCTTTAGTATGACCCGACTGGAATTAAAAGCCCAGTCTACCGGCTATAAGTGGACGCTCTTAACCGATACACCAAGCGCCGGAACTTAGTTATTGTGCATATTCTCCGTCCGATTGGCGTATGGTTAAGGACGACGCGATCGGCGCGGGAGGTCTGTGTTCAATCCCTGCGTCTGACAAATCGTGCACACCACAGAGTATCATCATTGTTGTCCCCTCCCCTCCACTCCCAGTGCAGCGTGTGTTTTGGTCTCTGTAAGTTTCTCGTAACTATCCCGGCTGCATTTATATAAAACTTACCCAACACCATCAAAATCTTGTTTTTTTTCTGACAAAGCGTGGGTTTATACAGGCCATTATTTGCGAGATTGCTGCGACTTTTCTATATCTCGGTGACCTAATGGTGCCAAGTGACTGAAATATACCAGATTCTTTTGATAGTTTTCATAGCTTATGGCCTGGGGCGAATCCAGGTGGTAGGATGAGGGATATGCATTCTCCCGCCAGCCATTTTCAAAAATGTTTTTGATGCATATACGGTTTTTGCTATTGTTTCGAACCTCTTCGATAGCAGTAAACCTTACGCCGCACGCATAATTAAAAATATGCGAACAAAATGCATCATGTTGGCGAAACACTCAGAATTAGGGTCAAAAAACTTCAACACAATTTTTCTGAAAATTATTCAAAATGGTCTGAAATCGCCAGTGCAGCATGTAATATCTCAAACATTTCCTGGGGGAGCATGCCCCGGAGCCCCTAGAGCTTTTCGTGTTTCGTAATCAGCTTCAAAATAGTTCTGCCGAAAATAATACGCTAGAAGAAATTTTGGTAAATATTCCCTACTCCCCTCCCTCCCCCTTTAACATTTCTCGCTACGCCACTGCCCGCCCTAGTTGTAGGCGAAAACAATCTAGTGGTTAGTTTTGGTCCCCCCATTTAGAAATGCTCTCGCCATCGCTGCCCACTGGTATGCTTCTCTAACTATAAAAAGTGTTATTTCTCCACTTTATTGTCACATTATATTTTGGCTATCAGTATTTATAAGCCTACAATTACTGCATACCTTTTTCACGTGAGCTAAGAATAGTAGTTTAAAGCAGCAACCATTACGACATTAAGTTGGTGAGACATGAAGTCACTTTTCTGCTTTTAGCCATAGAGCAGCGCTTCCCGATCAGTGGGTGGAAGAGCTATTAACTTAGGACCACAAATCATTCTAAAGTTTCTAAAGTTAAACTATTAGAAATCAAGGGTGGAATTGGCCTATAGAGCAGAATATGATATAATATATATTGATGAAAGACTTTTCAGATCTGATAAAGGGCCCAAGATTATTTTTTTATAAAAGTAGAGCGTGGGCAGAAAATGATGGGGAAGCACTGCATTAGAGTCGTACCCAAAATATTTACATAGCATGTGATAGGCTTTTTTTGAGGTTAGAGCAGACATCGGCAAACTACGGGCCAAATCCGGCCCGCCGGTCCTTTTATTCTGGCTCGTCGGCACTTGCGCAAACTTAAACTCTCATCTTGAATTGAGCGGATGACCTTTTTATCCTTTAGAGATCATGGGTAGCAGTGATTTTCAACAAAATAAGCCTCAACGGTGCAAAATTGGAATATAAATCGAGGTGAACTCCTTATATTTTGGAGATCACAATCGTACGTGTATTGTGATCTCCAAAAAGAAGAAGTCTTCACCTTGTTTTTCAATCAGCGTGCGGCCCGCGGCTTCAACAGTTTTTCCAAATCTGGACCTTCGTGTGAAAAACTTGCCCACCCCTGGGTTAGACACTCGTTATCTTTTCACGGTTCACACTTCACACTGTGGTTATTTCACAGCTGCGAAGACATATCTGCCATTCCACCCGACTGCGAATCAGTAAGGATGCATCCAATATTGCAACTATGGTCTGCTCTGCAGCATATAGCATAGTTATTGTAACAGCTGCATGTTCAATATCGTGTATAAGTCATACGATGTCAGAGGATTTTGTGTTGTTTGGCACATAATGTATAAGACATTGTCACAGCATATTATACAGTTAAATGCACTAAAAATTACTTTTTTTAGGTGAAACAATACAAAAGTTCTCAGCGGCTTCGGGCTCCGCCCCCAGACCCCATCGCTGCCGGCGGCTGTAATTGTCGCAGTAATTTGCTTTTATGTACATTTTCTCCGCCCGGTTTGCGCATGGTTGAAGACGACGCAATCGGCGCGGGAAGTCTCGATTCAATTACCGCGTCGGTCAAATCGCGCACACTACAAAGTGTCATCACTTCCGTCCCACCCGGGCAGCGCGTTTTGGTCCCGGTAAGTCTTTCCTATAACTACCCCAGCTTCTGCAGCAGCTGTAAAGTTTCAATTCTACGTATTTCAGGTTAACTCTGAGTTGTCGCAGGCGATTGTAGCCGAATGACTCAACCTGCGCACAACCCGATGGTGTTCATCCCAAGTCAGTTTGCCTTGTCATCGGACACCTCGATGGTCCCATTCTCACAGCCAAGCTGGACGGCCGGGTGGTAAAAGCATCTGCCTCTGGAGCTGTTGAGTTTGATTTGATTCCGAGTCGGGTCAAACCAATGACTATAAAATTGCTATTCACAGCTTTTCTGTTTGAAACTCAGCATGAAAGAAAATGTGCGACAAACATGCCGGCAAATTTATTTGTGCCATTCGAAAAGCACTTGGCGGGATTCCCCCATGTTAAACAGATAGAAACTTAGCCGGTAACACCTAAGCGGGACCGCTATGGCGCTTTGATCGTTTTCTAATGATAGGAGAATAAATATGCGACTGAATAGCAAATCCATACTATTATGTAATAAGAGTCGCGTGAAATGTTGGATTATTTTGACTTTCCAGCGCATAGCAGACGAGGGTTGGGTGGATTGGCGCCGTAACCTTCAAACGATGCTCTCCTCCTCATTGGGTGACACACTAGTGAGCCGAGGTCTAATGGATGCCGCACGTTCTTCTGGTCTTAGGGTGTCAGTTCCGCTTAGTTTTCACGTGAAATCAAGCGAGCTGGTCCTACTGAAAGCAAGCTACAAGTAAGTCAGAGTTGTTTTGGTTGTTATCATTTTGCGGAACTCCGCTTTTACCAATCTTTTGCTCCGTTCCAGACTTCAATCTAATAAACTTCCCCTAAAAAACGTAGAGGGACTACCCGAGACAATAGATGAACATGCGGTGACGTCATCTTCAACTATGGTGGCCAAGGTAATGTTCTGATCAATTGTTTATCTGTTTAAATAAACGACAATTTTGCTTGCCATTACGTTGGAACGTTGGAAGTGGCATTTACCCTGTCCAGATGTCGAACTTTGGTGGGATTTAGGCCCGCAGATCTTGAGCAAATCTTGGTTGTAGTTTCTGCATCACAATCCAAGTTTTGATGTCAACATCTTAACTTTGTTTAATCCTGAGATCGAAAATTCGATTATGATGCAGAAACTAGAACCAAGGAGCGCCGGCTACTGGCCACGAAAACCGGCCTTGTCAAAAGGTGTCACCAACCCGTGTGCGGCTGAGGAGTGTTACTTCGTCGCACGCTTTTCATTATTTTGAAAACATTTTAAACCTGGTCATCCATGCGCCTTCATCCTACGCTGTGACACTGGTCAGCCAGCTCTCGAACATGGTTGATCGCCTGAAATATCACGATCCGCGAGCTGGGCAGGTGCTTGGAAATGCGGGGCCCAATTAGAAATCTGATGCGAGACCCCTACTTTTCATAGTAAAATGTATGGTGTGTACATTTCATAAAATAAACCATTCCGGTACATACAATCCAACCAATAGACATTCAATACATGCGATAAAAAAGAAAATAAAGCAAAGTGGGTGCTTTTATTGTTTTACTTTTAATATCAAACAAGGCAAATCAGGCAATGCATTTTACTCATTCAGACAAAGACTTTTCTAGCTTTCTTGTTAGCAAAATCATTCAAAAGATTTTCAAAGTCAACATCTTTAGCAATGGCTAACGGTAGCTCTCTAACTAGACTAGTAAAAATCATGCGTGTGCAATTATAGAAGTTACTTTTTACCACAGAACATTGGAATTTCTACCAGAGAAAATTGCAATTTCTAAAATAAACCGATTGTCGGACGAAGAACCAGACCATGCCATAGTGTCTTAAAAATGACTATGATTTGGTCCAAATCAGGCAACGATAGTTGATCCACATTATGAAGGCATTAAAGGGCCGTTTTTTAGCAGATATATTTGCGCAACCCTCCTTTCCAAAGTTTTTAACTAAACCCCATTGCAGTTCAACAATAGTTCATAGTGAGATTTGTGAACAAATTTAACAAAGATTTGCTTTAAAGTGTTTCCAAAAGCCTTAAAATTGTAATTGCAGTATTTAAATTTTGAAAATTTTTCGGAGAAGCATGCCCCCGGACCTAAAACCGTTTTTATTCCTCACTTTACCTCAAATTATCTTTCCTGTTATCATACGCTGAAAGAAATCGCGTCTTAAAAAGGTCTCAAAAATTTGGCGTCTCTTAGAGGACACTTCTGGATACGCTACTGCTTCAAGCGACTTCCTTTGCTACTGAAGTAAATTGTATTGCGCATTGTTTGATGCTGCGATAACAAGAGGGAGTAAGTTGTAGCCTAATAGAGAGAAAAGCCCCGTACCCTAAAATAAGTTGACGTTGGTTTTGTAATGTACATTTTAGCCCTCCCTTACTGCAAATATTTCCAACGACAATGCATATCATGAAACTGCTTAATACTGCAGCACTATAGACTTTGTTACCATAATTCTTAAGGTTTCTCGAAGTTTTTGGTGAAGTATGTTCGACAATTTAACTTACTGTACGTGTCAATTGCTGTAAGTGTAAAGCATGTTTCTTTAAATAGATGCTAAAAAGCTACAACTGAAAATAAAATAAAAGCCCCCTAAAACTATCCACAGGTATTTTCTTGTAAACAGCAAACCTACGCTATGAAACAACTGCGTAAGTTTTTTCTTTACCAATGCTTGGTTTTAGAAGCTACCGAGTTGCCAATTTTTTTTTTAATTTAAGAGACATTAGAAATGGTCCATATTAAGCACTGGTTTAACTTATCGTACTTTCCTTTATTTTGTACCTCATAATACAGCAACGGATTCCTAACAACGCGGGACCTCTTCAAGTTGCGGGTTCCAATTTGATAAAATCGGTCAAATCGACCTAAAATCAGGCCTATGCTTGCGAGTATAAGCCTGGACGCTTCCCGACTGCGACCTTGAGCGGACTATTGCGCTTGGCAATGTATATGAAATATTATGGTACCGGCAGTAGCGTAGCTAGGAGAAAGGGAACGGCGGGGGGCTACAGCCAGTGAGCAGCGGGAAATTTTAAAAGGGGAAGGGCATAATATCCACATTGTTTAGACGTATTTTTTGTGGCAAAACTAATTTAAAACCGATTGAGAAACAAAAACAAACTGCAGGAGAGACGGGCACATGCTCCCCCCGAAATGTTTTAAAATTTACATGCTGTAATAGCTATTTTAGTGCTTTTTGACTAAATTTCAGGTAAATTTTGTTTAAAAATTTTGACCCTAATTCTGAGTGCTTCGCCAAATATCATGTATTTTGGTTCGCGCATTTTCGATTATGCGTGCTTAGGGCGTAGGCTAAAGCTTATTGCTATGAAAGAGATTCGAAAATTCGAAAATATTGTATAGCCTACATCAAAAGCATTTTTGAAAATGGCTGATGGGAGGACACATACTCCTCATTATACCCCCTGCATCCGCCCCTGGTCACAAGCTACACAAACCATCAAAAAAGTCTAACATATTTCAGTCACTTGACACCATTAAATTTGTTCTATTTTACTAAAAGGCAAGTCAAAACAGAGGGGCATGGCTCAATGCCCCCCTCCTGAAAACAAACCTGGCTACAATCGGCGCGGGAAGTCTCGATTCAATTACCGCGTCGGTCAAATCGCGCACACTACAAAGTGTCATCACTTCCGTCCCACCCGGGCAGCGCGTTTTGGTCCCGGTAAGTCTTTCCTATAACTACCCCAGCTTCTGCAGCAGCTGTAAAGTTTCAATTCTACGTATTTCAGGTTAACTCTGAGTTGTCGCAGGCGATTGTAGCCGAATGACTCAACCTGCGCACAACCCGATGGTGTTCATCCCAAGTCAGTTTGCCTTGTCATCGGACACCTCGATGGTCCCATTCTCACAGCCAAGCTGGACGGCCGGGTGGTAAAAGCATCTGCCTCTGGAGCTGTTGAGTTTGATTTGATTCCGAGTCGGGTCAAACCAATGACTATAAAATTGCTATTCACAGCTTTTCTGTTTGAAACTCAGCATGAAAGAAAATGTGCGACAAACATGCCGGCAAATTTATTTGTGCCATTCGAAAAGCACTTGGCGGGATTCCCCCATGTTAAACGGATAGAAACTTAGCCGGTAACACCTAAGCGGGACCGCTATGGCGCTTTGATCGTTTTCTAATGATAGGAGAATAAATATGCGACTGAATAGCAAATCCATACTATTATGTAATAAGAGTCGCGTGAAATGTTGGATTATTTTGACTTTCCAGCGCATAGCAGACGAGGGTTGGGTGGATTGGCGCCGTAACCTTCAAACGATGCTCTCCTCCTCATTGGGTGACACACTAGTGAGCCGAGGTCTAATGGATGCCGCACGTTCTTCTGGTCTTAGGGTGTCAGTTCCGCTTAGTTTTCACGTGAAATCAAGCGAGCTGGTCCTACTGAAAGCAAGCTACAAGTAAGTCAGAGTTGTTTTGGTTGTTATCATTTTGCGGAACTCCGCTTTTACCAATCTTTTGCTCCGTTCCAGACTTCAATCTAATAAACTTCCCCTAAAAAACGTAGAGGGACTACCCGAGACAATAGATGAACATGCGGTGACGTCATCTTCAACTATGGTGGCCAAGGTAATGTTCTGATCAATTGTTTATCTGTTTAAATTAACGGCAATTTTGCTTGCCATTACGTTGGAACGTTGGAAGTGGCATTTACCCTGTCCAGATGTCGAACTTTGGTGGGATTTAGGCCCGCAGATCTTGAGCAAATCTTGGTTGTAGTTTCTGCATCACAATCCAAGTTTTGATGTCAACATCTTAACTTTGTTTAATCCTGAGATCGAAAATTCGATTATGATGCAGAAACTAGAACCAAGGAGCGCCGGCTACTGGCCACGAAAACCGGCCTTGTCAAAAGGTGTCACCAACCCGTGTGCGGCTGAGGAGTGTTACTTCGTCGCACGCTTTTCATTATTTTGAAAACATTTTAAACCTGGTCATCCATGCGCCTTCATCCTACGCTGTGACACTGGTCAGCCAGCTCTCGAACATGGTTGATCGCCTGAAATATCACGATCCGCGAGCTGGGCAGGTGCTTGGAAATGCGGGGCCCAATTAGAAATCTGATGCGAGACCCCTACTTTTCATAGTAAAATGTATGGTGTGTACATTTCATAAAATAAACCATTCCGGTACATACAATCCAACCAATAGACATTCAATACATGCGATAAAAAAGAAAATAAAGCAAAGTGGGTGCTTTTATTGTTTTACTTTTAATATCAAACAAGGCAAATCAGGCAATGCATTTTACTCATTCAGACAAAGACTTTTCTAGCTTTCTTGTTAGCAAAATCATTCAAAAGATTTTCAAAGTCAACATCTTTAGCAATGGCTAACGGTAGCTCTCTAACTAGACTAGTAAAAATCATGCGTGTGCAATTATAGAAGTTACTTTTTACCACAGAACATTGGAATTTCTACCAGAGAAAATTGCAATTTCTAAAATAAACCGATTGTCGGACGAAGAACCAGACCATGCCATAGTGTCTTAAAAATGACTATGATTTGGTCCAAATCAGGCAACGATAGTTGATCAAGGGCCGTTTTTTAGCAGATATTTTTGCGCAACCCTCCTTTCCAAAGTTTTTAACTAAACCCCATTGCAGTTCAACAATAGTTCATAGTAAGATTTGTGAACAAATTTAACAAAGATTTGCTTTAAAGTGTTTCCAAAAGCCTTAAAATTGTAATTGCAGTATTTAAATTTTGAAAATTTTTCGGAGAAGCATGCCCCCGGACCTAAAACCGTTTTTATTCCTCACTTTACCTCAAATTATCTTTCCTGTTATCATACGCTGAAAGAAATCGCGTCTTAAAAAGGTCTCAAAAATTTGGCGTCTCTTAGAGGACACTTCTGGATACGCTACTGCTTCAAGCGACTTCCTTTGCTACTGAAGTAAATTGTACTGCGCATTGTTTGATGCTGCGATAACAAGAGGGAGTAAGTTGTAGCCTAATAGAGAGAAAAGCCCCGTACCCTAAAATAAGTTGACGTTGGTTTTGTAATGTACATTTTAGCCCTCCCTTACTGCAAATATTTCCAACGACAATGCATATCATGAAACTGCTTAATACTGCAGCACTATAGACTTTGTTACCATAATTCTTAAGGTTTCTCGAAGTTTTTGGTGAAGTATGTTCGACAATTTAACTTACTGTACGTGTCAATTGCTGTAAATGTAAAGCATGTTTCTTTAAATAGATGCTAAAAAGCTACAACTGAAAATAAAATAAAAGCCCCCTAAAACTATCCACAGGTATTTTCTTGTAAACAGCAAACCTACGCGATGAAACAACTGCGTAAGTTTTTTCTTTACCAATGCTTGGTTTTAGAAGCTACCGAGTTGCCAATTTTTTTTTTTAATTTAAGAGACATTAGAAATGGTCCATATTAAGCACTGGTTTAACTTATCGTACTTTCCTTTATTTTGTACCTCATAATACAGCAACGGATTCCTAACAACGCGGGACCTCTTCAAGTTGCGGGTTCCAATTTGATAAAATCGGTCAAATCGACCTAAAATCAGGCCTATGCTTGCGAGTATAAGCCTGGACGCTTCCCGACTGCGACCTTGAGCGGACTATTGCGCTTGGCAATGTATATGAAATATTATGGTACCGGCAGTAGCGTAGCTAGGAGAAGGGGGACGGCGGGGGGCTACAGCCAGTGAGCAGCGGGAAATTTTAAAAGGGGGGAGGGCATAATATCCACATTGTTTAGACGTATTTTTTGTGGCAAAACTAATTTAAAACCGATTGAGAAACAAAAACAAACTGCAGGAGAGACGGGCACATGCTCCCCCCGAAATGTTTTAAAATTTACATGCTGTAATAGCTATTTTAGTGCTTTTTGACTAAATTTCAGGTAAATTTTGTTTAAAAATTTTGACCCTAATTCTGAGTGCTTCGCCAAATATCATGTATTTTGGTTCGCGCATTTTCGATTATGCGTGCTTAAGGCGTAGGCTAAAGCTTATTGCTATGAAAGAGATTCGAAAATTCGAAAATATTGTATAGCCTACATCAAAAGCATTTTTGAAAATGGCTGATGGGAGGACACATACTCCTCATTATACCCCCTGCATCCGCCCCTGGTCATAAGCTACACAAACCATCAAAAAAGTCTAACATATTTCAGTCACTTGACACCATTAAATTTGTTCTATTTTACTAAAAGGCAAGTCAAAACAGAGGGGCATGGCTCAATGCCCCCCTCCTGAAAACAAACCTGGCTACAATCGGCGCGGGAAGTCTCGATTCAATTACCGCGTCGGTCAAATCGCGCACACTACAAAGTGTCATCACTTCCGTCCCACCCGGGCAGCGCGTTTTGGTCCCGGTAAGTCTTTCCTATAACTACCCCAGCTTCTGCAGCAGCTGTAAAGTTTCAATTCTACGTATTTCAGGTTAACTCTGAGTTGTCGCAGGCGATTGTAGCCGAATGACTCAACCTGCGCACAACCCGATGGTGTTCATCCCAAGTCAGTTTGCCTTATCATCGGACACCTCGATGGTCCCATTCTCACAGCCAAGCTGGACGGCCGGGTGGTAAAAGCATCTGCCTCTGGAGCTGTTGAGTTTGATTTGATTCCGAGTCGGGTCAAACCAATGACTATAAAATTGCTATTCACAGCTTTTCTGTTTGAAACTCAGCATGAAAGGAAATGTGCGACAAACATGCCGGCAAATTTATTTGTGCCATTCGAAAAGCACTTGGCGGGATTCCCCCATGTTAAACGGATAGAAACTTAGCCGGTAACACCTAAGCGGGACCGCTATGGCGCTTTGATCGTTTTCTAATGATAGGAGAATAAATATGCGACTGAATAGCAAATCCATACTATTATGTAATAAGAGTCGCGTGAAATGTTGGATTATTTTGACTTTCCAGCGCATAGCAGACGAGGGTTGGGTGGATTGGCGCTGTAACCTTCAAACGATGCTCTCCTCCTCATTGGGTGACACACTAGTGAGCCGAAATCTAATGGATGCCGCACGTTCTTCTGATCTTGGGGCGTCAGTTCCGCTTGGTGTTTCCAAACAATACAATAAATAACTGAGGTTATTTTCAAATTACATTGAACTGAAAATTCAACAGTAAGTGAGGGAGACTGCGGAGTGAGCTTGCGCTCTTCGAGTCAGCAGCCGCCTGTAAGATATGTCAAATGCAATCGGCTCCAGCCGCGAATCGAACCCGTCACGTAGGATCTGCCACCTGCGCGCGGTACCGCTAGGCCATGTCGCTGACAAAACAAGCTAGTGCTGTTGGAAACAGAAAAGTAAGCCAGAGTTATTTTTGTTGTTATTATTTAGCTCTACTCCGCTTTTGTTAATTGTTTGCTCCGTTCCAGGCTTCAATGCAAACAACTTCCCTTAAATCACCTAGCGAGACGATAAAAGAACATGCAATGGCGCCAACATCGTTTTCCTTGCCGTCCATTCAAATTTATGAGTCCTCAAATCCACGTAAGAAAAAAAAGGCGAAGGTGAGAATCAGACACTAGTGCGCGCTTAGTTTATTTCTAACTAATAACGATAAAATTGTGTTCTAGAAAGAGAAAAAATCATCAAAATCTTCATTATTTTGGTGTATAAGCTGCTGCACGGATTCAGATCCTACAAGTAATGACGTAAGTGTTCGCGTAAAAAATAGATGTTTCTGACGGACACAAAGCTAGCTGGTTCGTAATCACTGAAGGTTTGAAGCTGGGGTTATTGATTGCTACATCGCCGTCATAGTTTGACTAGCGGCTTCACGTTAAAAAGGCGGAAATGATAATAAAAAAGAAATGAGCTTTGATGAGTATAGATTGTAAAAGATTTTTCCCCAAGGTTCAGTAATAAATGCTACAGACGTTTAAAACAATTGTAATGATTTGATTTTAAATTCAGTTGGATCCCATTTTATAATCCGCAATTGTCATTGATAAAACAACGCTAATAATCGACCGGTGCAAATAAAATACTAATCGGTATTTGGAAGCACCCTTTTTACTTGTCATTTTCCAATTTCTTTTCAGAATCACATCGCTCAGCCGCTCCCTTGTCCCCAGAATACCGAAATATTTAATGGAGAAGCAGCTCTTCCGCAAATAAACAAACCGGTAATTTGTGTGCTCTTTCTATATTTTATTTCAGCAGATATGGATTTAGTTAGTTAGTTAGTGTCTTTTATTTCCGTACCGTCAACACAAGAATAATATGGATAAATAACATACAGTATAATTGGACAGCACGAGAAAAGAGAAGAAGCAACAAAATTTCATTCCCTATAAAAACAATCTTGTAACCTCTTTTAGCTGAACTGTCGAACCTCAGACCTGCCGCACCGAGAGCGTGCGCTTAGCAACTGTATCAAAACTCAGTTTGGGAAAAACAATAGGCAGATATAAGTCATTGAGTTAATTCGTGAACAATTTCTGTCATGTAACAAAGAAAAGCACTCATAAACGCGTTAACTTGCTTCTAGCCTCGTTCTAGGCCTATGTAGCATCACTGTCAAGTTTATTGCGAGCAAACAGGGAGGCCTGTGATCATGATGTAACAAAGAATCGTGGGCTTTGCGTCTAGTCACGGGCTAATCAGAAAATATCTCAGAAACAGTATAGCAGGCTAATCAGAAAATAATTTTCATACTGAAACCCTGGCATAAACATGAATCATGATTGGCTCTTGAACGCAGTCGGCGCGACCGACTTTTACTCTGGAAAATATACATGGAAAAGAGTTTTTCGTTTGTGATTAGTAACTGTACCGACTACAAAACCCGCTAAAACTCTATTTGGCAAACTGCACGCACTGTGAAAAAGCGGAGGACACTGCAGGCTCTGTGTTTGAGCAATGTGCATTGTGCATTCGGCCCAGAAAACATATCTGGTGATGAATGTCAGCGCTGTAGTGTCACAATTTGTTTCATAAATGCAAAAACACAATTACGCAAGTGTAGCAGTGTTGCCAACTCAAACTAGCTAAACTCGGTCTGTCTTGCCGAACTTGAACTTGATCTCGAAAATCACAACTCCCTCAGCTCAAACTTGAAGTCGATTTTGAAAAAAGTTTACGCAGTTTTGAACTTATCCTAAGCTTTTACAAAAACTACAGTACTTGAACATAGCATAAACCCCCAAAAAATTATGGAACCCGAAATTGAACTCGTAAAATTAAAAATGGACACCATTTGAAAATTTATTACTTTCGATTATGAAAATACTTGCAAGTTTGCAGCCTTGGTAGGCCTCATAGCATCAAACCGTCGACAGAACACTGTTTCGACCATTCGCATCTAATCAGCGTTGACGTTGTCACTGATATTTTACCTACGCAGTTTTAGTTGAGGTTTAATAAGCATCCGATCAACTTATTAAAGTGTAGCCGTGTTCCTGCATTAGATGCTCGAGAGGTTTAATTATTTCACATATGAAACATGACATTATAATAATAACGTTGAAGGTATTCATCAAGGCTCCACCTCGTAACCATTTGTTGTTTCAGAAAAAGAAAAGATTCGTGGCTTTCAGACGAGTAAGTTTCGTGTAGAAACAGGTTCATGTCAGCTGCTAAGAAACCACAATGCGTTTGTTTGTCTCAAGTGATCTTATTTGGTCCATATTTGTTTTATATTTTTTTATTTATTTAGTTGCATATTTATCCTCCTTTCACGAGAAAGCGATCAATGCGCTATACGAGCTCGCTTAGGAGTTGCCAGCCATCTGTCTACCACACCAAGATGGGGGAATCCCGCCAAGTGCCTTTCCCAACGGCACAACAAGTAAACTTGCCGGCTTGTTCTCCACACTGTCCCTTTAATGCTGAACGTCAAGCAGGGAAGCTGTGAATACCAATTTTAAAGTCATTGGTTTGACCCGACTCGGAATCAAACCCGAGTCTACAGCTCAAGAAACAAACGCTCCATACCACTCGGCCATCTGAGCTGTTGCCATTTTGTCCATGGACGTGCATGCTATATGTGCCTTAGTCTTCAACATAGGCTAAATATCAGTGATTGCTGGTCCCATTTTGTCCATGGACATAACCAACCGCGTGCGGCACCCATTTGCTCAACCCAGAGCCGGCGCCAGAGCAGTCGATTTAGAGGGGCCAACGTTTGAATTTAAGCACAAAAGCCACTGCTTTCAAAGGAGTAAGCTTGTTGATTGGGGGGAAGCATGTCGATTTGGGGGGCCTGGCCCCCATTTGGCGCCAACCCTGGCTCAACCTTTACGCTAAAGTGTGACAAAAATACTACTTGAAAGAAAGAACGCCCTGGAAGATATGACGGTAGAACTGAAATTTAGATGCGCAAGTAGAGCTTTTTGTCGTCGTTAACAGACTAAAAACCGATAATGATCGCTCGTATGATGGCCTGTTTTGCGTGGTCTTGTAATCCCGCGCGTCAGATTTTCTGCGCATGTTGTTTGAGCAGCCATTATTTGAATTTGTTATTCTAGAAGTTCTGGAAGCGACAAGTGGCAGTAATTGCAACAGAAGAAGAGGTGGATCCCTTAATGGGTTCCACCTCGATCATCGATTAATCGAGTGAGTTGTAATTGACATACACACGACAAAGTACCGTGTAGGACCAGCTAGTCTAATAACCAGAGATGGGCATTTATCGAGATAATTTATCGGCGATAATTTATTACCGATCATTGTTATCGCTAAAAATAGTTTTGATTTATCGATTACCGATATCGCTTTTGTAAAATATTTTGTTATTGCCGATAAGTTATTGCGAATAACGAATAATAATACAAATCTAGAAACACAGTTTTGCAATGTGACTTGCAAAGACACTTGGTCAAGCTCATTGAAAAATTACCGCAACACTTATCGGAAAAATTTATCGGCAATAATTTATCGATTACCGATATCGCATTAAAATATTGCCGATCTGTCGATCATCGTTATCGCTCAGGGCATTTTTGAAGTTATCGATTAGTTATCGTTATCGCTTTGGTACCGAAAGTTTTATCATCGCCATCTCTGGTAATAACTGATTATAGGGCCAAAACTTGTCGAAAGAAGGCATATAAGCGGTAATGATTCGGCAATTTGGGTTCAAACATCAGCAAGTAACGATAAAATAATGAAATGACGTTAACTTTTAAACAACGCTGCATTGTGACGGGTTGATGAATATGTAGTATTTAAGAAATTTGAAAGTCTATTAGCAGTGTTGGAAACGAATCGCTGGAAGTCGAGTCCGAGTCGAATCTCGAGTCAACGATGTCGAGTCCCGAGTCGAGTCCATGTCTTTTCGTGCAACGACTTGAGTCAAGTCAATTTGCACCACTGACTCGAATCAAGTCGAGTCAGTTTACGTACAGACTCGAGTTGAGCAAGTGGTTCGAGTCGCGACTCGAGTGTCCCTAACACTGTCTGTTAGGCCCTCGCTCTTGCTGTTGTGACGATCATTCAATCCACGTACTTTGCTTGATTATCTTACCTTGATTGTATCGTCTGACTTAGGTCGTTTGGCGTGATTCTTCATTTTCAGCAAAATTTGTTTCAGCATAATTTCAGTCACTATATGACTCAACTACAATCAAGCAATTGCACTAACTTGTTTTGTAACGCAAACTCTGCCCCATGGGTTGGTCCTCCAACTTCTACCCTTGCTGTTGGTCCTATTTTATCCCCAGTTAAGCCACGTTTGACTTTTTAATCTCAGATATGCCTACAAGATTGTACCGACTTCATGGACTTTACTATATTGACTTTTTCATTTGCAGATCGGTTGGAACATCTTTTTGGCTAATGCTGTAATTTATGCTGTTTCTTGCTTTATAGTTGCCTTGTTGCCTGCGTAGGTAATTTCAATTCCAGGTGCCGTTAAATAAATAAAAAATATAAAAAACTGTGGTTATTTACACAACATGGAACAGACACTCATCCATGTACAGTACTAAGTAATAAAAGGGATGCAATGGACTTCACTCGTGAATTGAACCCATGATGTCGGGATTTCAAATTATGTGCTTGCTAAACCGCCAGCCCAGTTTGTCGACAAACGAGACGTTTACGTTAAGTTTTTGAAAAATCCTTTCATATAGTTAAAATTAGAAAGCGAGTCTCGGTCTGCGGTAAACGCTCCGAAAATTGATGGAGAGAAGCTTTGTTGCCAAGATATACTCACCTCTATTCTGCGACTATGGCTGTGTGTAGAAATCTACATCAAGGAAATGGTTGATTATGGTGTCCGCCTATGGAACGGTACACTCGATTTTGATTCCGATTCGGTCAAAGCAATGACTCTGCAGTCCACAATTGATATTCCCAATTTGACGCTCTACATTAATGAGACAATGAAAAGAACAAGCGGACAAACTTTGCTTCTTGTTTGATTTGCTTTCTCGTGATTTGCTTTCTCGTGATGAGAGAATCACTAATACGTACTGTAATTATTGAATGATAAAAAAAATTCAAATCTTCATTATGGGCCTACTTGTGGTATTAGGCCGAATCGTGTTACGAGTGACGGGGCCCATCTCCGCGGCTTAGCGCCTGGGCTACACATTTTCGAAGAAACATGCAGCGGTGGAGAGCCGCCAGCGACAACGTGCTGATTTGACCGGCGCGGGAATCGAACCTCAGATCTTTCGCACCGATAAATTCACTGACAAGAATTCACGTCAAGAATTCACTGATATATTTTTATGCTCTGTTTATTTCATCCTCCGCGCTACACTCAATTGCTGAGCGTTTAGCAAGTGTAACAGCAAATACCAGTTTTAAAGTCTTTAGTTTGACCCGACTGAGAGTACAACCCAGTCTACCAGCTTCCAAGGCGAACGCTCTTAACCACTAGGCCATGACGTTAATTGAATCATTAGGCTATACAGTAATTCTCGTAAGACCTGCACTAATACTTTATGTTTGAGAGCAGATCGAAATTGCCAAGCAGTCTAAGTTAGTAGTTTTACATCTTTCAAAATCCGGTGGTTTCTTTCTTCTCGCTTACACTGTCACTGTCATCATCGAGTCTTTACAAATGTTACGCAAAGCGGAGGTTTTTGTTAATTTGCTCTTCTGCACAGAGTTGTCAACGGGCTTAAGATGTTAAGCCCGACTCGAACCCAATTTTTCAAGCCCGAACCCGAATCCTGATTTATCAATAAGTCTGAGCCCGATTTATTTCCGAAATTTAACTCTTTCGCTACGTAATTTTTCTCCATTGCTGTACGGAATTAATTTGGCAAAAAATTACAAAAAAATAAATTTCAAGATATTCATGTCATATTGGCATGGATTATCGTTCTATCAATATAACATCATAAAAAACGGTCAAGCAAGCAAATAACAATCATTTTTGTTCAAAATTAGTTAGTTTATATACATCCCTATCGGCATTTTGGCAAAAATTCACGATTTTTTGCATTTTTGTAGATTTTACGCACTACAATATTGATGCAGTAAGCAATCAAATCCTAGAACCACAAATCACAATAAAACAAGTCGATATTGTTTATGAAGTATCTTTTTTTCATTGGTGGTCAAACCAATTTCTTCATTTTCTGTATTTGGTCATGGTATGATATTTCAAAAAACAGTCTTTGGGACACAGGTGTGGTTTTTCTGGGCAACTAGAACACACACAGCTTGTACGTTTTCTTTTGTTCTGAACTGCGAAACTACACACTCTGCATTCTCTTTGTTTTTCAACAGCAGTGACAAAATGTTTGGTGTCTTTCAATCTTGTCTGCACAGGTGTATCGGCTGGACGTCCAGGTTGTTTTCTTTTGAAAATAGGCTCTTCGCTGGATTCGGCTGCTTCATTAGTGATAGCCTGGTGTCACTATCGGCTTCTGAAATTTGTTTCCAACTATCCAGGAGAGGATTTTGCGTTGACCTTCCAGGAGCAGTAGCTTGATTGTCACTAGCAGAATCAGAAGAGCTAATATCAGCAGTGGAGCCACCTTGAGTAACAGAAGCAGCGCTGGACACAGCAACCTGACTTGATGTTTGGTTGGAATCGCTATCACTCTCAGACATAAGATCAGCAACGGAAAAATCTTGAATTTTAGATGCACCAGCAGCAACCTGTACTGGTGTTTCGCTTTGACTATTTAGGATATCACTATCAACGTCACTTACGTCAGTATCATAATCCGAATTTTCATCACCAAACAGTTCTACATCATTATCAGGTTGGTCTTCACACATCAAAGCAGAAATCAAATTTTGTGCTTCTAAGGCTGACATGCGTGATTGCGATCTCCTGGCTTCCATACTACACTAGCTAGTTACAGCACTACAGTACTTATTTTCACATTCGACTTTAGCCTAAACCCATAAAAATAAGAGTACAGAACACTGGAAGTAGTAGTCGCTAACACAAATGCGGAAAAAAAGACTCACTCTCGTTTTGGTGAAAGAAAAAAGCGATTACCCAGACGCCAGTAGCGTGGCTGAACGTACAAGCGTCAGCAAAAGCTACGCCACTGAAGTGGCGCAACGTACAATTTCCACAAAATTTGCGCCACTGTAGTGGCGAAACGTAGCGAAAGAGTTAAAAACTCATCTCTTTGATTTTTCAAGAACTTTTAATAAAAACGAAATTCCACTTCAACAGTCACCCTAGTTACGAACAACAATATTTTTACAAGGTGAGAAATTTAAAAAATACCAAAACCCATGGCTAAAGCAGAAGTGGACACACCATTCTACGTTGGAACTGTTGAAGCCTTGTGCTTGCAGGACTCCTCCTTGACTTAATCATTGCGAACGTGCCTGGAGCTAGAAGATCAGACAATGCAAATCCAGAATGGGGAGTGGTGACGGCGGTGGCTACAAGAGCGCAAGCACGGAATGGCAAGGACCCCAATTCACTTAAGATGAAAGAAGTAACGCATAAGATGTCGATTAACAAGAAAGTTCTCACCAAGATGAGGAGTATGATCCAACCTGGCACAAGTTAAAACCATTGAACAATTGAAAGGAACTGAAACCAGGAGGGGATATGTGGTCTCATCGGTCTAGAACCTGCTACCGTAAACACAGCATTTAAAACAATACATATTAAACAGTTATATTGTTACACTCCCCCCTTGTTAAGAATATTATCCAACGGGAATTATAATACACACACAAAAAATCGATATCACTTATTTACATAATTAATATATATATACATAATTGCATCGGTACGCAAAATAAAAGTCTTGTTGTGATGTGGCAGACGCAAAATGGGCCTACGCACCAGGCTTTCGCGTAGGGTCACAAATGTTTTTTCTTGAGCATCTTCTCATCTCACACTTTCCGGCAGTCCCTTTTTTGTTAAGTCACTTAGTGGCAGTGGTGGGCAAGTTACTTTTAAAAAGAAACTAGTTACAGTTACAAGTTACTTCGCAAAAAAATTAACTTAGTTACAGTTACAAAATTAAAAAAGTAACTAGTTACAGTTACAAGTTACAGTTACGTTTTTGCATGTAGCAAAACCAAAAAAATATCAATTCTTAACATGTAGGCCTAGTGCTTCATGGAGCTTCATGGTGTGTTTTTAAACCGTTCAGATGGCCGAGTGGTATGGAGCGTTTGCTTCTGGATCGGTAGACTTGGGGTTCGATTGCGAATCGGGTCAAACCAATGACTTTTAAATTGGTATTCACAGCTTCCCTGCTTGACGTTCAGCATTTAAGGGACAGCGTGAAGAACAAGCAGGCAAGTTTACTTGTTGTGCCGTTGGGAAAGGCACGTAACGGGATTCCCCCATCTTGGTGTGGTAGACAGATGGCCGGCAACTTCTAAGCGAGCTCGTATAGCGCTTTGATCGCTTTCTCGTGATAGGAGGATAGATATGCCAATAATAATAATAAAAATAAAAACTCTTTGTGTTTGAGCTCATTCATCTTTGTATTGAAACCAAACGGAAGTAGGATACGATTCTGATACGATAAACGCAACAGTAATATAACAATTGATTGCCTTTCAAAAACGATAACATTTCAAAGTGATTATATATCACTAAGCCCACAGCGCTTCGGCTTTAAAATGTCTTTTTCAATACTAAAAAGTTGTTCCACTGCAGCGCTAGAAGCAGCGGCGTGGAGAGAAATTTTAAAAGAGAGGAGGGCCCATTAATTCGACATTTTTTCAAGCGTAGTTTTTATAAGGTAAAACTAATTTGAAGCTGATTGCGAAACAAAGAAGGCTTTAGCAGGGTCCGGGGCATGCTCCCTTCAAAAATTAAAAAAAAAAACATGCTGTAATGGCTGTTTTAGTGCTTTTCGAATAAATTTCAGGCAAATTTTGTTCAAATTTTATGAGATTGATTGTGAATCCATTTTGTTCGCACATTTTCGATCATGCGTGCTTAGGCTAAGTCGTAAAGCTTATTGCTATCGAAGAGGTTCAAAAATATGAAAATTTGTACTTATCAAAAATATTTTTGAAAGTGCCAGGTAAAGGGGATAAGCCTACTTACCCCTAATCATTTAGTCCTTGCGCTGTGACGTTTTTTGAGAACTGTTTGCCATCAAAGTAATAAATAACGGAGGTCATTTCGAACTATATTTAACTAAAAGTTCAACAGTAATTGAGGACGACAGCGAAGTGAGCTTGCGTTCTTCGAGTCAGCAGCTAACCGGCAAATGTGTGAAATGCAGGGTTACCATATTTTCAATGCGCAAAAGGAGAACAGGTTATTTGAAGGTGATCACGTTCACGGTCGCTCGATTTTTCGCCCAAAATCAAGTGAAGAGCTAAAAAAGGTCATCACAATCGCAGGCCGTAATTTGAACAAAAACTTCACAAAATTGTTCGTGTAACAACGATTTGACATGTTTTCACTGTTCATAATGCCTAAAAACGAGGACATTTGGGATGTTTTAGCGTCCTCGGAGGACAAACTATTTTTTGCTAAAAAGGAGAACATGCCCTCCACAAGAAGGACGTATGGTAAGCTAAGAATGCGATCATCACCAGCCGCAAATCAAACCCGTCTCGCAGGATCTGTCACCTGCGCGCGGTACCGTTAGGTCACGTCGCTCACAAATGGCCCTGAGCTGGACCCTGTCACTTGTTACGCGCTTCGGCGATATATCGAGAGTAACTTATAATAAAGATTTGATATTTTTATGTCAAGAAAGAGTGTGCAATTAATGAAAGTTCTAGCGAACCCGCATCAAAAAAGCTCGCATTGTCTCTCATCAAGTCAAGCTTTTCGCAAACACAGATCTCGTTTTCGCAGGCGGGGCCCAACTCCAACACCATTCACCAACTCCCGAAACAGCACTACTACAAATAAATAAAATTTTAAGTCATTGGTTTAACCCTACTCTAAATCGAACCCCGAGTCTACCGTTTCAGAAGCAGACGCTCTATCCACTCGGCCATCTGGACGGTAAAATATTTTTTTGGTTTACCATTTTGCCACCTTCAGAGCAAATCATCATGGCCAAGTAGGCAGTTGACACTTTAACGATTGAGAATGCTATACTTTTACTTGAGTAGTTTTTAAATGACTACTTGTTTACTTTTACTTGAGTGCTTTTTTTAGTCAATACTTTCTACTTTACTTTGAGTAGTTTTGCCGTCAGTAACAACACTTTTACTTAAGTACAGTTTCAAAATACCTTTTACACCATTGATACCCACATTCAACATCTCTGCAAGAAACTATCACAGTATTGTGGTTTGTTTTGCCATCTTCGTCACAATGTAACTGAAAAGTATTTAGTACTTTTATGCCACAGTTTAGTGTACCCTCACCTACTAAATGGAATTTTGACATGGGTATCTAGAAATAATTCAGTGCTACATCCCCTACAAGCCTTGCAAAACAGGCTATAAAATTATACATCGTGTAAGAAAACTTGATCATATCACAAATAATTTTTTATATTATAAATTGTGCATACTAAAAATTAAAGATATTTATCACTTAGACTCTTACAGAATAGAGATGGCCAAAATCATGTATTTATATCACAAGCGCAAGCTCCCAAAACTATTTAACAGTTACTTTAAATCCATAAACTGTGTGCATAGTCACAACACTAGAAATGCTTGTCGAAAAAATTACCAGTTATATTCAATTCATTCCAATACTGCTAAAAAAGCACTGTCATTCAGTGGTGCACAAATTTGGAACAATTTACTCCCAGAATGGAAGGATTTCCCTTTCTACAGATTTAAAAAAACTATCAAAAGCCACCTTGTTGCAAATTATAGCTAAATCCTGTTACCAATCTGCTCCACCTAACCTAATGCGTCTGAATACTTGGGAAAGAATTTTTCTTTCTATTTTATTAAGGATTGATCGCTAATTTATACAAGATATTAGTTTGCAGTAAATATGTTTTTGTCATAATTAATATATTTACATTGAACAAAGTGTACATAACATATGAAGTGCAGTTTTGCGTTTTGCTATCTGTGATGTTGTTGCTTTTTTCACTTTTTGTTAGACTGAAAAGACGAATAAGCCAATGAAGGAAAATGGTGTCCGCGACTAGGCGAGCGTTTTGGCTCTTTCGCGGTAACTCTATCTACCGTATGTTAATGTGCGTTAAGTTTGTCACTTCTTGCCGTTGTAAATGGACATGAATAAACGTATCTATCTGATCTGAGCGCCAGTTTCTATTTTTTCATTGGACAAATATTTTCTTTCCAAAGATAACTATTTCACTTCCCTTGTTCTCTTTTTTTATTGGACAAAAATTGCCTATTGCCTCCCAAAGATAACTGCTTCTTTTCCCAGCTTTCTTTTTTTAAATGGACAAACATTTCCTCCCCGAAAAACTGCTCCATTTTTCCAGTTCCCGGTGTTTTCATTGGACAAACATGTTTTCCCAGAAGATACTTGCTCCTCTTTCCCAGTTCCCCGTGTTTTCATTGGTCAAACATTTCCTCCCCGAAAATAACTACTTCCCTTCCCAGTTCTCCTGCTTTCATTGGACAAATGTTTCGTCTTCTAGGACACCTCCTCCTCTTTCCTTGTTCCCCGTGTTTTCATTGCACAAACAATAAAAATATACGTATGCGCAAGTAAAACATTTGTATTCATCCGCATTTATTTAATTCAAATCACTCATATGCCGCTAAATGATTTCTCGGGAAGTTTTTATAAAAAATTTTTACGATGATTTCCTTTCAAAACTTGTTGTCTGTTGCTCCCAAAATTTAGTAACTAAATCGTTATTTATTATAAACTTTCAAGAGGACCTATTTGATTTTGGAGACCCTGGAAAAAACTACCATAGCAATCGATTAGTTGTACTAAACGTTTTACTCTTTATCTGTTGTGGGCCTGGTGCCTGGGTTGAGAAAGGGGTGATTATGCTGCCATGTTTTCTTGATTTAATTATGACTTTGTTTTGCTAAACGATTAATTCTGGCTTCAGGAAACGTTTTACGAATTTTCTTACTGTAACGCCTGAGATAAACCACACCAACTTCCAACTATGATGCAACATCAAAAACATTGTCGCAAAAAATGTTTTTGATAAAATAACGGAGATAAAGTCAAAAATCATGATGAATTGTGCTGTATATTGATCTATACTCGTGAAAATTGCATGAAAATCTTTGGCAAAGGAAACTTTTCGTTTTTCTAGACGCTTTCCTGCTGATTAAATTCTGTAAAGTGCATCCTACATCATTTAAAGCGGGCATTGCTTTTCAGATTTATGGTTATAGTAGTGTCGAAATAATTGCAGTGATTATCTATCAGTTGGTTCAAGATTTACCCAGGCGGTATGTAAGTAAATAGTTTCTGCTTATAGTGAATTATAAATTCAGCAAGCTTGTATAGCTCGGGTACTATGTTGTTCTGTATGTAGAAGTACTTATTAAGCCAAATCAAATTCAAATCTCCATCAATAGTAGCGGTATTACGTCGAAGCGTGTAATGAGTAGCTGGGCCCATCTGTGCGGCAAAGCACCTGCTGCGCAAAACAGCTCCGATGAAACGTCGCAATGGTGGCGAACCGTTGGCGACGCTGTGTCCTACTTACCCGGCCAGGGTATCGAACCCCATACTGCCTTCACCGATAGCAATGTGTTAAAGCACTTCACCATTTTTCGAATCGTTAGCGGTCAGTTAGCGGAATGGTTTAACACATCGCTGTCAGTGCGACCCAGGCGCTGAGCCGCTAAGGTGGGCGCCGCCATCCGTTTCGACGAAATAGCGCCAGTGTAATAAAAATTTGATTCTTTTACATCGGTTTAATGGGCGTCGGACTAGTAGGCGGCATGCATTTAAGTCTCGTGCATTTAAGCCTTCATTTGTTTTGGTGCCAATAGTGTAGCGCCTATTTGTTCGGGTTGCCGCGAACCCATTGGTCTCTAGCCGATGTGTCTCGACATCCATTGATTTCGTCGGTATCTGTGTGTGCGAGGTTCATCCATTTTGGTTTATGTCCATGGCTTTTGTCTCACTTGTTTAGAGTCATTTGCTATAAATTTCTTCTGATGCCTGTCTCTGTGATGAATAAGTGACGTGGTGTATTGTCAATTGCACTTTTGTTCGATGCTGCCTTGTAGATGGCCATTAATTCTATTTGTCAATTTAGTGAAAAATGATTTTTGCGGTGTTAAAAGTAGCCGGCTTATTACCGTAAAAGTCAGGCTGATTATTACACAATAATGATCAATGTTTCGAACAATGATAATGACAATCGATGAGAGAAATAACTGCAACTTAGTAGGACTGTCTACGTGAAAACACTGAAAATAAAAAGGGTTGTTACAAGCAGAGTAGTGTTAACAATGCAACTACGTTCGAAGTAGAAACTTTTTACTGTGGGGGGGGGGTTTGTCCACAATTTTGCCTAAATTATGAACCCAAATAACAAGGCAATGATGCAAAATACTGTAGTATTTCTTGTAGTGTATAATTGTCGTTAGTCAATGACCATGGGGCGTCATTGATGAATGACCAAAGTGAAACAGCGGCGGAGGGCGTTGGCCAACAGCGGATTTGTATCAGAGATGGAAACCGGTCGGGTTGAGATTCTTCGACCGGTGGATCAAGCCGGTCAAAAACCGGTCAAATTCTCTTTTGTTGCAACTAAAATATACCTACACACCAACCGAAATATATATGCCGATGCGTGCTTTTTAAATAGTATATGAAAAACGACCTTAACGAATCACACCTTCTGAAAACAAAAGTGTGTTTTCTGTTTACTTTCATTCAAAAACTCTTTTTATTAGATGAAATTTTACACGTTCAATTCATCTAGTGACAAAGTTAGCGTAAACTACAATTTGTCATTAGGTTTATTGAACACTGAACGTAAACCTTTAGTAAAAAGAAACGGTCGACCGGGCCGGTCAGTGACCGGTCAACCGGTCGGTCGACCCGGGTACATTTTGAATTATACCGGTCGGGTCGAAAATATCCTAACTGGTTCCACCTTTGATTTGCATACCCCTAGCATGATGCACAAAAATTATTGTTAACGAGTGCTTTTCGCAAACTTCATCAGCTTTGTTTTAGGCAGGTTTTCATAAATGTAGAGGTTTAGGGGGAAGAGCAGTAAGCTCATTCAGCGGGATCCAGGGTGGAGCCCCGAAAGTTGTAGCATTTTCTTGATTCCTACTCTCAATTTCAAATATGATCTAAAAAATCTGTTCTTCAAAACCACTATCTCTCACAAGAAAATGTGACTGAACGAAGACCTTCGCTGATGAAACCAGTAGGCATGCAGTGAATCATATGCCATCAGCAAGCGATTTCTTTGATCTTGCAATAAGGCTGAACGATGCTTCTTCAGCCATTCGTGCAGGTGTTTTAAATGAAATCATGATGGCCACAAGGTGTGCTGGAAAGCATCACCGCAGTTCGTACCCACAGGCTACACGTATAGAAAAACAACAACTCAGATGGCCGAGTGGTATAGAGCGTCTGTCTCTTGAGCAGTAGACTCGGATTTGATTCCGATTCGGGTCAAACCAATGACTTTAAAATTGGTATTCACAGCTTCCTGCTTGACACTCAGCATTAAAAGGGACAGTAAGGAGAACAACCTGGCAAGTTTACTTGTTGTGTCGTTGGGAAAGGCACTTAGCGGGATTCCCTCATCTTGGTGTGGTAGACAGATGGCTGGCAAGTTCTCCTTAGCGAGCTCGTATAGCGCATTGATCGCTTTCTCGTGATAGGAGGATAAATATGCAACTAACAAACAAACAATTTAACATTTTACGTTAGGCTACTTATCAGTAGCGGGACGTTTTGGCTTCCTCCCGAGATAAATCTTTTTCTTTGCTGGGCGGACTACTGTTTTTACCGGGGGAGACATGTCTCCCCATCTCCCTTACTTCACACTTTGGTAAACAGTTCCCTTCAAAGCCGAATGCTTTTTTATATTTTGCAGAGCGGTTATTATAGAGAGAGTTTATTAAAGTTGATTAAGTTGTGAGAGTTTATTAAGTTGTGTAAGTTGTGAGGATTTATTAAAGTTCATTAAATTGTTTGAAAGCAATTTAAATTGTACCGGTATGTCGCAAGACAAAAAAGAGACCAATTTTAACGGTAAGATACTGTACCAGAAATAAGTTTATTTATTAGTTGATATTAATTCAGGGGCGTACCCAGGAGTTTGAACAATGAGTGGGGGGCGCCGAGTCGCAATTTAAAACCATGCAAAAAAAGCCAGATATATTTTCATTGCGCAAAAGGAGGACGGGTTGTTTGAAAGTCATCACGTTTGCAGATGTTCAATCTTCCACCCAAAGTCAAGTAATGAGCAAAAAAGGTCTTTACGCCTCAGATTATCCGTTATACGTTTAATCACCTTTACACCACTAAAGGTTTGTGCATTTGTCTGCGGGGGAGGGGGCCGGGGCCCCTTCTGGATACGTCCTAGGTTAATTGTAAGCAAGTCCATCTAATGTGACTCCCATGCGTATGTTCTTTTTCTACTGTCATAGAGGTATGTTTTTGGAATGAATTTGCAACTATTTAGCATTTACAGTATTTCTATGGTGTAATTCTATTAAATATGGTAATGAAGGCTTATTTTCAAACAACTACGGTAGCAGTATGAAATGAAATGTTGTGTGGTTTTATGGCGCTATATAACTACTAAGGTTCTTTAGCGCCAGGAATAAATTTTGTCAAGAATTCACTGACGTATTTTTATCCTTTGTTTATTTCATTTTGCGCGATACACTCAATTGCTTAGCGTTTAGCAAGTGTAACAGCAGATACCAGTTTTAAAGTCTTTGGTTTGACCCGACTGAGAATAGAACCCAGCCTACCCGCTTCCAAGGCGAACGCTCTTAACCACTCGGCCATGGCGCTGGTTACGGTAGCAATATGCTTGACTATAAACTGAGTATCAGAGACAAAGACTGAAAAATTGAGCCTAAAGGTGTCTTCACACAGAATGAAATGAAATGTTGTGTGGTTTCATGGCGCTTTATAACTGCTAAGGTCCTTTAGTGCTAGGACTAAATTTTGTTAAGAATTCACTGACATGTTTTTATTCTCTGTTCATTTCATCCTCCGCGCTACACTTAAATGCTGAGCGTTTAGCAAGTGTAACAGCAGATACCAGTTTTAAAGTCTTTGGTTTGACCCGACTGAGAATAGAACCCAGCCAACCAGCTTCCAAGGCGAACGCTCTTAACCACTAGGCCAAGTCGCTGGTTGTAACTACAGTATACGTGGCTGTGTAAGCTGTGCTTCATTCAAGAATTTTGATTCGTTCACTTATAAAGAGTGTGGTCAGAGCCGGCTGCTGAGCAGTCGACTTAGAAGGCAAAAATTTCAAATTAAGCACAAAATCCGCTGATTTCAAGAGAGTAAGCTCGTTGATTCGTGGGGTCAATCATGTCGATTGGGGGGGGGCAGGCCCTGCCCTGAGTGTGGTGCCGCCCCTGAGTGTGGTCCAACTTAATTATATCGCGGTGAGTCGAACGGTTTAAAATGGCCATTCTTTTTGAATAGGAAAATTACAGTATTTAGTCCTTTAGATTAAATTCCAATAACTGTCTCAGTTATAGCCTACCAAGTTGGCGCGACCTGTCCTGACTTGTTTCAGACTCATTACATTTTGAAAAGCAGAAAGAATGTTACGCATCGCAGCACATGTCTAGAGATATTTATTGATATTTTTTAAGGATCAGCTCAGGTTCAAACATTGTTAACAATTTCTGTTCAGGTTTATGTACACAAAATAGTATAGGTTCGGGTTCGGTTCAGGTTCAATGATCTTAAATTTAAACTGTTCAGGGTCGGTTCGGGTTCACCGAAAAACAGCGGCTTTTACCGGTTCGCGGTTCAGGTTCGGGTTCAGTTCGACTCCCTGGTATAGATAAGCTTACTTTGCATGCCATCAACCGCACTAAATAGCGGTCGCTATCTTTTGTCAGTAAAGTTTGGCGATTAAAAGCGATCTTGAAGGACTCTACAACTTTATACAACTGATAGTTTTAAACGAGCATGTGGAAGTCAGTTGTTTTATCATTTTGCCTGTTGGCCCCGGCTCGTCCTCCTAGCTACCGACCTGGACCTGCCCTTCGGCTCCTACAATTGCAGCAGATTGAAAAGTAATCCGTTGCAATTCGATGAATAAAATACCACATAAACTATGAAGCGAAACGGTGCAGACTGTTCAGAATTAAATTTAAAAACAAAAACGCAAACGCAGTCGAAAACTACGAAAAGAAACATGAAGTAAATATCTTCAGACCTGAACGTGCAAATCACCGTAACTCATTGCGGGCCGAGAAAATTCCGCGGGCCTGCAGTTGGACCACACTAACTTGTAACACACGCGTTGTGTGCTAGGCCGTATCATTAATATAAACAAGCTTTTGTTTTCAAAGTTATGAAATCTTCTTTCAGGGTCTCGAATGACTCAATCTGAAATCCGTGTCCTGAATTCCCCTATGGCGGTGCTTCCTGCGTGTACCACCTCGCTGAGAAGCCAAATGAGTTTTGTTTATACGAAGCAAGCATCCAGCCCCCTTGTCGATGCTTCTCACTCTCATCCCACGACCGTCATCACCCAGATTACCCCCCGAAATCAGACTGTGTTCCTAAGTCAAGCAGCACACCCCCCTGTCGATGCTTTCTACAATCAAAAGCCTTTATTTTCTCAGTCGTCTATCTCCGCTGCGCAGTTTGAACCCCCCACTCAAACTGCGCAACCACCATCCAACCTCCAGAAATCAAGCCAGAGCCGACAATATTCATGTAAGCCGCGTTACTTGAATTTGCGTCAGTTCATGTATACGACTGACAACAGTTGTGTCGTCATTATGATGTATAATAAACAAAATTTCTTGCGAAGTAAGACTGCATGGATAAACCACGCGTGATCTAGCGCATTGTTTCGCAAATTACCGCAGTGTAATTATTTCTACAATTTTATTTATAATCGCAGAAAACGCTGCGCCTGTGGCAAGCATCATGAAATCTTCATTTTACTCGAGGTATTAAGCCGAAGCGTGTAACGAATAGCGGGGCCCATCACAGCGCCTGGGCAACACAGCTCCGAAGCAACGGCGAGCGGTTGGCAACACTTATCTAGTCCACATGTCTAATTGAAGTGGGCAAACCAAAATTGATGTGGGCTAGTTGCTGTGGGCTTGATGTCATAATCACTTTTTTAAATACGGGCATCAAAAATTTAATTGCGATGCAGAAAGCGTACAGCAACAAGCCCACATCAATGTGAGCTTAAAAAAGCTCACACAAATTGGTCTTGTGAACTGGGTAAGTGTGTCCAATCTGACTAACCCGGCAATCGAACCCCAGACCTCCCGCACCGATAGCGTGCGTTTAACACCTAAGCTAACCGGCCGTTGCCTTGCTGACGTAAATCTAGAAACTTTTTTAGCTTACCCCCGAAGCGGCTCTCACTTTCAGCGTCGCAATGAATGGCAGAGACCTCATCCTCATCAGCGGTATGTTGCGTCATAAGCATTCTTGATAGTCAATGTTACATTACTAGCCACTACTAAAGCGATATTGGTTTGATTTGTTTCGTAAATTTGAAAGTGGCATGAATTATAAATGTTTGAGATCAGTGGCGTAGCGACAAATTTTAAAAGAGCGGGCCATAATTTTCACAGTTTTTCAAGCGTTTTTTTTTTTCGGCAGAACCAATTTGAAGCTAACGGAGAAACAAGATAAGCTCTGTGCGGGTCCGGGGTCATGCTACCCCGGAAAATTTTTGAAAATTTGCATGCTGTAATGGCTATTTTAGTGCATTTTGAATAATTTTCAGGAAAATTTTGCTTAAAATATTTTGACCTCAATTTTGAGTGTTTCGCCAAATGAAATATGATGTAATTTGTTCGCACATTTTCGATTAAGCGTGCTTGCGTAAGGCTTATTGCGATCGAAGAGGTTCGAAATTGTGAAAAATTGTGCACATCAAAAACATTTTGAAAATGGCTGGTGGGAGAATGCATACCCCTCATTTTAACCTTCTAGATTCGCCCCTGGCCAGAAGTTACAGAAACCATCAAAGAAGTGGCTTATTTCAGTCACTTTGCACCATTAATTTTGTTCTTGTTTATGAAAAGGCACAGTCAAAAGGGGGGCCATGGCAAAACACGCTTCTGTTTGAGATAACGGTGCTAATTTTACACCCTTTGACGCGACGCTATTGTTCCAGATGTTTCTAGCTCGTAAGACGGTAAGAAAACCTTAAAACTTTCCAAGGAATTGTTTTTCCCTGCTTACTTTTGGTCTACAGCAGACATGGGCAAACCACGGCCCGCGGGCCAAATCCGGCCCGCCGGTCCTTTTATTCTGGCCCGCCGGCACTTACACAAACTTAAACTCCCACCTTGAATTAGCGGATGACCTTTTTTCTTTTAGAAATCATGGGTAGCAGTGATTTTCAACAAAATAAGCTTGAACGGTGCAAAATTGGAATAAAAAACGAGGTGAACTCGTTTTATTTTGGAGATCGAAATCGTCCGTGGACCGTGATCTCCAAAAAGAAGAGGTCTTCACCTTGTTTTTCAATCAGCGTGCGGCCCGCGGCTTCCACAGTTTTTCCAAATCTGGACCTTCGTGTGAAAAGCTTGCCCACCCTGGTCTACAGCGTGGAGTTAGAAACGCCCACTTCATTTGAAGTTGCTTTTAGGACAGTGATTGAACAATTTTTGCATCTGCAGATTTTTGTATACCGCCAAGTGCGATATATGTGCGACCACTTCACGCTTCACTTTATTTATTAACGCCTGCCTTATAATTTTTTCGAAATAAAGTGTTATATTATGTGACTTAAAAAATATTGGTGGTGGTACTGGGACTTGAGATATACTGATGCACCTTGCGAGGTCGCCCCAGTTCTAGCATGAGTGGCTATGAATATGATTATTTGGGCGGTTATGATCAGCAATAACGATCAAGAGACAACTACTGTAGCTATGGTCAGGGGCGTATTTAAGGAAGGGGCATTGTGCCATGACCCGCCTTTTGAACTTACCTTTCAGTGAAACAGAGCAAATGTTTCTTTTAATGGCTTTTTGTACAGTAGTTGATGGCCAGGGGCGGTTTTAAACAATGAGAGGGCCAAAACTGTATAATCAATTAGGCCCAAGTATAAAGGTCTTGATGATCGATTAAAAAAAAAAGATCTTCGTTGTTCGTGACGAGGTCCCTTATTTTTCCTAGAGCCTAGGCCTCAGCCTACCTTGGAAACGTCGCAGAGGTGACGAGCCGTTGGCAACATTGTGTCCGATTGGACCTGCCCTGGAATTGAATCCTAGATCTCCGACACCGATAACGATGCGCTCAACAAATGACTTAACCGACCGGTGTTTGGGCGGTAGTTATTTTGTGCCCCACATATTCTTTACGCTTGTATTTGTGCAGGCCTTATTACTATTACAACCAGCACAGGGAGCAATCTTCACATCCTTGGCAGAGTTATTACGAACACGTACACCAACAATATCAGGAATGGATTTGCATTTATAGGTAAGGTCAACACTAAGTAGTTTGAAGATATATATGAAAAAAATCAAATCTTCATTACACTCGCTTGTGGTACCGCCGAGGTGTGTAACGAGTGGCGGGGCTTACCTCCTCGTGGCTTTTCGCCTGTGCATTAAGGCTCCAAAGAAATATTGCAGTGGTAGCGTCACTGTGGCTATTTCACCGGCCTGGAAATCGATCCGCAGACCCCTTGTTGATAACGTTGTGTTTAATCACTGCGTTAACCGTTATGCAAGTTGTGTTGGGGATAAATACTGTCTTTTTGATACCTCTAAGCGAACCTTGAGCATTGCGTTTTTGTTCTAGTCGATGCAACGTGCGTGAATGCATGAATATAAAGTGACTACTACATGACAAGCCTTTGATTAGCCACCGATTCGTATTTGAAGAACAGTCTTGCACATGTGTGTAGAATGTAACGTAGGGTTATTTGTTCCAGTTTGCAAAGCTTGTAATTTCAATACTCCTTATTGCAAATATGAACAATCTAGACTCTTTATGTTCTAGCTCTAGTGTTTTCATTGCGACGTTTATATTTGATCAACGCCGTTGCACTGGTGTTAAAGTTAAGCACTTATCGAAGCTTTTTCTCTTCATTATAAATGAAATTGCCATAATTGGAGAATACTAGGTCTGCGACTTGATGCACCCAAAAGCAATGGAAAGAGGCGCTTATACAGCAGCGTAGATTGTCAGCCGTCATCGAGCTGAAACTGCAATCAGCGTCTGGCCGGATGTGTAATAAAAAGGAATTAGCATACATAGAACGTAGGAAAATGATGACAGTTATCTTACTTTATATTTTTGTCAAGCAGTTTGCTATGAATTTTCGTGAGGAAAGTGCACTATAGAAATGCAATATTATTACTATTTTGTGATGAAAGAGTTTCAAATCTTCTTATGTAACCAAAACGAAAACCAGAATTGATGTTTTGACTACTTTTTTCAACTCATTTTACCCTTGCAGAGATCTTGGACTTTTTCTTTTCTAGACGTAAAGAGCAGCAGCTGGAAGCAACGGGCCAAAATGTACCACGGAATAACTATAACAGAGGGCGAAGCAAGAACTATAACAGAGGGCGATACCAGCATAAGATCAACTCAAAGTAGGGTATTTCCTGGATATAAGCATACATAAAATCACAACTTGTGTCATAAGGTTATCAGTTCGAGTCCTACACAAATTAACCGGGTGATGTTTCTAGTTTCCTTGGCGCTAAGCCGCGTAGATGGACGCCGTCACTTGTTGTACACTTTCGCGTAATAACCGTGAATAGGATAAAAATGTGACGTTTCTTTATTTTTCGGCGACTAGTTTGAAACAGGCATGTACAACAAGTGACCATCTTTCAGCTCAACCCCGTTTTTATCGTTTTTTGCTCCATTCAGGCTCCCAGGCAAAAAACTTGCCTTAAGTGGCGTAAACGAACTAAACGAGACGATGGACAAACATGCGGTGACGTCATCTTCCACTATGGTGGCCAAGGTAATGTTCTGATCAATTGTTTATCTGTTTAAATTAACGGCAATTTTGCTTGCCATTACGTTGGAGGTGGCATTTACCCTGTCCAGATGTCGAACTTTGGTGGGATTTAGGCCCGCAGATCTTGAGCAAATCTTGGTTGTAGTTTCTGCATCACAATCCAAGTTTTGATGTCAACATCTTAACTTTGTTTAATCCTGAGATCGAAAATTCGATTATGATCTAGAAACTAGAACCAAGGAGCGCCGGCTACTGGCCACGAAAACTGGTCTTGTCAAAAGGTGTCACGAACCCGTGTGCGGCTGAGGAGTGTTACTTCGTCGCACGCTTTTCATTATTTTGAAAACATTTTAAACCTGGTCATCCACGCGCCTTCATCCTACGCTGTGACACTGGTCAGCCAGCACTCGAACATGGTTGATCGCCTTAAATACAACGACTCGTTCCCGATTGCGATCTGAACGGACTGTTGTGCTTGTCAATATCGGTAGCGTAGCCGATTGGTTTGGAGCGTCGTTTTTACGACGGCCATGATCGCACGTTTGATGGTTATCCCACCCAAGCCTCCTTGTTGCATCCTTGGATAACTGATGTTTACGACAATTTTCTCTGCTTGGTGGAATCTAGCAAGCAGCAAAACAAAGAAGTCAGAGGCAAAATTCAAGCGGAAACTCGGAAACAAAGGCAACTCCTACACGAATCTGGATTCGTCCTCCGCATAATGTCTCCGACGCTTTCTCGTATCAGCAGGATAAAAAAGAAGAAACCAATCAATCAATGTAGATGAAGAATTTTTCCTACTGATATAAAATATCAAATCCTTATTATACTCGAATAGTGGCATTAAAGGTAAAGGTTCGGGACAGCGGGTGCAAGCACACATTGTCCAGACCATTTTCAATTGTCGGCCCATTGCAATTTTCAATCATGAATGATTGAACGCTGTCTCGGGACATGCATGACGAACAACACATACTCAAAACCCTTCGCATTTCCGCTTGTGCCGAGCGTCTGGCGCGAAAGCTGCGAATACTATTTTTAAAGTCTTTAGTATGACCCGACTGGAATTAAAAGCCCAGTCTACCGGCTATAAGTGGACGCTCTTAACCGATACACCAAGCGCCGGAACTTAGTTATTGTGCATATTCTCCGTCCGATTGGCGTATGGTTAAGGACGACGCGATCGGCGCGGGAGGTCTGTGTTCAATCCCTGCGTCTGACAAATCGTGCACACCACAGAGTATCATCATTGTTGTCCCCTCCCCTCCACTCCCAGTGCAGCGTGTGTTTTGGTCTCTGTAAGTTTCTCGTAACTATTCCGGCTGCATTTATATAAAATTTACCCAACACCATCAAAATGTTGTTTTTTTTTTTGTTAAAGCGTGGGTTTATACAGGCCATTATTTGCGAGATTGCTGCGACTTTTCTATATCTCGGTGACCTAATGGTGCCAAGTGACTGAAATATACCAGATTCTTTTGATAGTTTTCATAGCTTATGGCCTGGGACGAATCCAGGTGGTAGGATGAGGGATATGCATTCTCCCGCCAGCCATTTTCAAAAATGTTTTTGATGCATATACGGTTTTTGCTATTGTTTCGAACCTCTTCGATAGCAGTAAACCTTACGCCGCACGCATAATTAAAAATATGCGAACAAAATGCATCATTTTGGCGAAACACTCAGAATTAGGGTCAAAAAACTTCAACACAATTTTTCTGAAAATTATTCAAAATGGACTGAAATCGCCAGTACAGCATGTAATATCTCAAACATTTCCTAGGGGAGCATGCCCCGGAGCCCCTAGAGCTTTTCGTGTTTCGTAATCAGCTTCAAAATATTTCGACTATAACCAAAGTCTCGTCAGCCTTGCTACGCACAGCCAATCCAGGCTAAACTCATTCCAGACTGCAAAGACTCTGGTTTTGCATTGCTTTACTTCTACATTTCGACTTGATCTCTTTTCTAGGTTGTGCTCTATTTTTGGCAGGCGACTGGCCCCAAACAACGATACCCAATGAAAGAACCTATAACCACTAACCCACAACTAAGTTACCGGTAGCCTAACTAGCCCACATCACTAGAAGCCCCCATGGCAACCCACTTATTTGCAGCTGCAGACGCGTTTCGACCTTATTATGGTCTCATCAGTGCAGCATAGCAACCTCCCACCTTCCTGAAAAAAAAAAAAAAAAATTCTAACCTTCAAAAGAACTACACACTCCAAATCTAAGCCTCTACTCGTTCTGCTCAAGGTGAAAATTTGAAATAAAACCTTCAAGAAAATAATACAGGCTGGATCATGATGTCACAAAATCCCTGTAAACAATCGATCAGAATAGAAAAGTCCGGTTGGTTTAAACATTATTTTCCCGGTAATCTGAGAAGGAATTTTTTGTTTAAGGTTTGTAACTATACCAGTTACCAAAACCTACAAAATACAAAAAACAAAAAACAAAACCTACAAAAAACCTCCTTGCAAATTTCTCATCTAGCTTCAAAATAATTCTGCCGAAAAAAATACGCTAGAAGAAGTTTTGGTAAATATTCCCTACTCCCCTCCCTCCCCCTTTACACTGTAAAAAATTTTGGGTAATCGCATTGCCCAATTTTGGGCAAATGTATGCATTACCCAAAAAAAACGGTCAAAAACCCAATTTTTTTTGGGTATGATAAGCAAAAACCCAAAGTCGATTTTGGGTTCTGCATAACCCAAAGCACATCACCCAAGTAAATTGGGTTAAAAATTTTATACCCAAAAATAAATTTTGGGTAATCGTTTTTGCAAATATTAATTTGGGTAATGTGGTAGCAAACCCAAATTAAATTTTTGGGTGAGTGTTATGACTATTGTTTTGGGTCAATGGATTTTAAACCCATTAATTTTTTTTGGGAAATAATTCCTGAAATAATAACTTGTGTATATTGTTTTTAAAGCCAAAAAAATTTTTGGGAAATGTTAAATAACTTATTTTGGGAAAGTGAATTTTAAAACTAAGATCTTTGGGGAAAATTTTTAAATAATAGATTGGTTTCAAACTCAAAAAACGGGTTGCACTTTAAACAATTCTTAGTTTAGGAAACATTGAGTGCAAAACCCAGTTGTTTCATATAGCACTCGATGAGTTTTCATACGGCCCGCGCTTGTTGCTGCTAAATGTATTATTTTTGGCCTACAAGCACATGTAAAGTTAGATAGCCTGTCCAATCTAACTGGAGGTTGCTTTTTTACGCTGTAAATGCGACAAGACTATCTGATTGAGACGACAAAAACCGGCGAGAAAAGTTTAAACCGTTATTACGTCATAATTGCGACAGAAACCATTTTTGTTACGAAGAGCAGCAAAACACATAGAACCACAAAAGACTATTAGCCTTCGGGTACTTTACATTATGAAATTTGTTCCTCTTGGAGAAAACTTTGGCGCCCCTGGTCTAAGGCCAACCACCAAAAACCTTACATGCTTTATCTAAGTTGATCACTTGGTCTGTAGGATAATCGAGCCGTTTAAAAATTTTCTGAGATTTATCTGCGTGTTTGGCAGATATTGGAGCTGGGCAAGCCATCTTAAATTTTTATAGCATTTATCTACGGGCATTGGTAAATGTTGCTACATTAGCAAAACGGAAAGCCGGAAGCCATAGTAGTCTGCGATTTATTGCTTTTCAAGGCCTTACCACGCGCATGCGCTTAAATTTTGCTTAGACGTAAATGCTAAGCATTATAAACTAGCATTTGTGTAGCTGTTTTGCTTGATGAGACAGAATGCGTCATCAAAAATCAAAATCAAATCTTCATTATACTCGCCGTATTACGCCGAAGCGTGTAACGAGTTGCGGGGCCCATCTCCGCGGCTTAGCGCCTGGGCTACACAGCTCCGAAGAAACGCCGCAACGGTGGCGAGTCGTTGGCGACACTGTGCCGATTTGACCGGCCCGGGAATTGAACCCAAGACCTCCCGCACCGAAAGCGTGCGCTTTGCAACTGAGCTAAGGGCCGGTTCAGAATGCGTCATCTACCCCAAATTGATATAGGCCTAGTTAAATTTTGCAGTATATTTCCACTTGAAATAAAACCGATGACAACCCCAATTTCACAAGTCATTTAATAAGCTATTGTTGTCTTTTTTCTCACTACTTATGCTATAGCAATTTTAAGTTACATACCTGTGTCTAGTCATTTTAATTTCAAGTTCAACATTATTATGATAGACAGTTGCGCAAGCGGCTAACCTTCACTCTACCGCATAAACCAAACAACCTAAGCTTTCAACTTGCAGTATACCATCGTTTGTCAGCGTAATTTATTAATTTTGCTGGCAGACTTTAATAATAATTAAATGTGCATGATGTAATTCATCATTCTAATAAAATAGCACTTTTCAGAAATTAATTAAATTTTACTTTACGCTTCAATAAACTTTTCGGTTTAGTGATCAGCGCAATCAGTGAGCGCCAAAATAATCGAAATTCGAATTAATTGATGCGTCGGAACTGAAACTGCTGCTTCTCGCTGGAGTAAAAAGCTAATTTAAAATCTAAAGGTTCCGGTAACGACTTAGTTAGGCTATGTAGACACAATGATTTTAAAGTTATCTGCAGATTCATGTGTTCAACTTGCTGAAAGGAGCTATCATAGCATGCAGTATCTACAGATTTGGAAATGCTGCGAAGACCACAAGTACTAGTAGTCCGCAGGTCTTTTTATTACTAGCTACTAGACTTAAGACCTAGCTGCCTAGTCAGATGTCAGTAAGTTACTGGTTGCGCATGCTTCTTTTAGGTCTGCTAATGGCGGGATAGAAAATTAAAACAACTTGTTTTTTGACGAACTTTTAAATAATTTGAATTTGGAAAAGCTTATCAGAAGGCAAAAAAAATTTCAAGGTCTACTGGTACTGACCCTTTTCAGTGATTCTTAACTCCCAGAGTGCACTAGTACAGGTGCGGAGGAATGGTAGAACTGGAGATTGGAGTGACTACAGTTCAAATTTAGAGTTGTTAAGCTGGGTTTACATAAGCTAAAAAAATAGTGCAAAACGGTGAGAAGCTGAGCTTTTATTTTATAGACCTAATGTCATGCAACTTGGCTTTGCTAGTTGAGCAAAGTGGAGCCAAGCTTCATTGCAAGCTTCAAAGAACAAACAAAGCTCAGCTCTGCTCCATTGACGTTTTTTTGTTCGTGTAAACCCACTATTAGTAGTTGCAAGTTGGACCATTAGAGGTTGGAGTTGATAAGAGTTTTGGGGAAATCTGAAGCTGAGTTGATCTGAGAAAAATGAGTCAATCTAAATGAGCCTCCATGTGGAGAAAACCGATTTGGAAATGACACTGCTGCCACCAGTGATGGGCACGATAAACCATTCTGTACTAAAGCGATAACGATTATCGATAACTTGAAAAAAGCCCTGGGCGATACCGATAATCGATAAATCTCAATTTCTTAAAGCGATATCGATAATCGATAAATTATCGCCGATAAATTTTTCCGATAAATGTTGCGGTAAATGTTCGATGTGTTTGACGAAGTTTTTTGTTTGTAAGTCGAATTGCAAAAATGTTTTTTCTAGATTTTTCAAGAAAAGAGAGCAGTTCACGGACTCTGCCGTGAAATTAAGCTAAACAAAGAAATAATTTTTAAAAATTACAGCAAGTCTTAATGGACACCGCGTTTTTTCCATAGCGCCAACTCACTAACTTTGAAGTTTAAACTCTGCGCGCATAAAAAATCGTTTATCGCGATAATTTATCGGCGATAACAAAATATATAACAAAAGCGATAACGGTAATCGATAAATCCAAACTATTTTGTGCGATAACGATAATCGATAAAAAGTTATCGCCGATAAATTATCGCGATAAATGCCCATCTCTGGCTGCCACTTCCCAATTTTATGTTAAAGTACCACAATACCCATTACACTGATACTGGTATGGATCTTGCTTATCCAAAGTGTTGACTGGATATATAAGCAATCAAATAGCTTGCAATGTACATTTATTGATGTAAAAACATGGTAAATTTCAGAATTAGAGAATGGGCCTAGCAGTCATGTTATATAGCTGATGCTTCATGCTGTTAATGTGATGTATGTACAACTACTGTGTCGCATTGTCATTGAAGTTTCTGATCATCAATTCATCATAACATGTATTTACCTTTGTGTGTGAAACCAAAACAGACATGCAACGAATCAAGGTAAGTGACTGATAAACAGTAAACCTTATGCATGTTGTGTTGTAAATGCTAAGGCATTATGTAATGCTTCACACTAATAACTGATTGTATATGATACCCAGTTTTGTTAGGCATCCATGTGGCAGTGATAAACATTTAAATTGTTTTGTGAAACAGTCAAAAATGTGCCATCATATATTTAAAATATTGACAGAAGAGCAGTTCAAACTTTTTCTCGATATGCCATGCACATCAATACGAATATGAGTATGTTACCAATCAAGTGCATTGTGATTATTCTACTTCATACTGCTATTTATAAATTTTTGCCTACCTAAGGCGCTTTAACCAATAGGCCCGGTATGCAACTCATAGAAAGTGACACATGATTATGTAGTGAGTGGTTTCATGATTTTACGTATGCAATAAGCAGTAAAATCAAAGAACTTGGTGCAAAAAATATGGCTTGACATGCACTGCATAGCTCCCTGCAGCTGTGTGTTGGAAACTTGTTATGATAGTATACTGCTCTTTCAGTTTTATTATGTAAAGTTAAAGCAGTGGTTATGACACATGGGCAACATGCATATAAAATAATTCACAGTGGATTATTTTTGCATCAACCTCTTTCATGAAAATCAGCAAACTTATTTTGTGACAATTACAGGTCAGCATAATTTGATGCTAGTCAAGCTGTTGCATGTTGTTTTTTGTGTCTTTGATAAAAAATTATTATTAAATCAAGTAATGTGGCGTTAATGAACTTTGTTGATTGGAAATTTGAAATAATGTTTAAAATTTGAAAAGGCTATAGACTGGCTAAATTTTTTGTAGCTGTTGTTCCTGTTACTAAAAATGATCAAACTTCAATTAGCAGTTTTTATCCAATGGTTATTATTGGGTAAAGAAATTAAAAATGTAATTCCACATAAGCAAGCCTGCTCCAAGCAAGTGGTTTATTGCTAAACGTTTTTGTGAAGTTTCAGAAATTGATTGTTTGGTACAGTTAAACATAAATGATAATTATTTAGTTGGGATGCAAAGGTGTGAACAACCTAAAGACTGCCATGGGAGCCCATGCTAAGGTTTTTATGTGCTTAACGCTAAGAAAGCATAAATTATAAAGCGCTAGAGTCCTTGAATGCTTGTCTGTTATTTAAGACAAACTCTATGGCATTGGAGCATTAAGATGGGTTTTCGAACTCAACTTCAATAAAAAGATTATAGCCAGTATATTTGCAATCATACTCAACTAAAGGGGCAAATTAAACAATTACGTGCAACTGGAGTGACTAGATTAGTAGTAGGATTATTAAGTACAAACACTGTAGGATTAATTAAATCATAACTAAAAAAAGACGTTGAATATAAATGGAAATTAAACACGTTACTAATTGCGATTTAGGCCTACACGAATATTGTGCGAAGTGAGCTAAACGTTAAATAGGTAGATGGGGTTGGAAGAGTCATCAATATTTAATTGTGGTTGAAGATTTTGGATGAGTAGAGTTTCTTTGATGCGGAGTTTTCGGATATTATTGCTGTGAGCTAGTATTTCGGGGGAATGAAAGTTCATCGTATGGTCTGGGTTATTTTTCAAGTGTTGGGACACATCAGTTTCATTCTTAGTTGAGTTTTTTGGCATATGGTCATTGATTCTAATCTTCAAATTTCTTTTGGTTTGTCCAATGTATGATTGTCCGCATGAGCAATTGAGTTTATACACTACTCCTGAGCTGTGTAGCAGTGTTTGACGGTCCTTGTACCTGAATTTTTGGCCAATAGTTGTTGTTTCGTGTACCATAACAAATTTTGATTTTTGGGAAAGTTTTTTGAATAGATATTGCCGAATTTCTTTTTCAATTTGATGAGACATGTCTCCGATATACGGTAGTTTTACAATCGAGAATATGGGTCTTGTTTTGCTTTCAGAGTCTAGTTTTTCTTCGACTTCTGGAGTTTTTACTTTTTCATGCATTTTGTTGAAAAAAATTCGAATTTGCTGATTAAGAAATCCAGTCGGATAGCCGTTTTTCTCTAGCATGGTGGAAATAATTTTGAAATCTTCGTGGATAAGTGAATAGGAATTGCAAATTTTGTAAGCTCTGTGCAAGAGGTTCCTCACTAAATCAATCTTGTATTTCAGAGGCACAAAGCTTTGCCACTTGATGTAAAGTCCGGTATGAGTGGGTTTACGGTACGTTTTTAAGGCTAGTTTTCCATCTTGATTACTAATCCATACATCCAAGAAAGCCAATTGGTTGTTCTGGGCCAGTTCATAGGTAAATTGTATGTTAGGGTGAATAGAATTAAGATGTTTGTAAAATTCGGTAATGTGAGCGCGTTTTTCAAAAGTAGCAAAGCACGCGTTTTTCAAAATTATCCACGAAGATTTCAAAATTATTTCCACCATGCTAGAGAAAAACGGCTATCCGACTGGATTTCTTAATCAGCAAATTCGAATTTTTTTCAACAAAATGCATGAAAAAGTAAAAACTCCAGAAGTCGAAGAAAAACTAGACTCTGAAAGCAAAACAAGACCCATATTCTCGATTGTAAAACTACCGTATATCGGAGACATGTCTCATCAAATTGAAAAAGAAATTCGGCAATATCTATTCAAAAAACTTTCCCAAAAATCAAAATTTGTTATGGTACACGAAACAACAACTATTGGCCAAAAATTCAGGTACAAGGACCGTCAAACACTGCTACACAGCTCAGGAGTAGTGTATAAACTCAATTGCTCATGCGGACAATCATACATTGGACAAACCAAAAGAAATTTGAAGATTAGAATCAATGACCATATGCCAAAAAACTCAACTAAGAATGAAACTGATGTGTCCCAACACTTGAAAAATAACCCAGACCATACGATGAACTTTCATTCCCCCGAAATACTAGCTCACAGCAATAATATCCGAAAACTCCGCATCAAAGAAACTCTACTCATCCAAAATCTTCAACCACAATTAAATATTGATGACTCTTCCAACCCCATCTACCTATTTAACGTTTAGCTCACTTCGCACAATATTCGTGTAGGCCTAAATCGCAATTAGTAACGTGTTTAATTTCCATTTATATTCAACGTCTTTTTTTAGTTATGATTTAATTAATCCTACAGTGTTTGTACTTAATAATCCTACTACTAATCTAGTCACTCCAGTTGCACGTAATTGTTTAATTTGCCCCTTTAGTTATATTTTACGTAAATCCCAACTACTTTGTTTATGACGTAATAGTTATGCTGTATTTAAAATAATTTCTTTCTTGTGCTGGTTATTCTAGCCTAGTGCCTATGTAGTTTCACACTGATGATGGTATAAGTTTTTACCGAAACGTTTGTGAGTATGATTGCAAATATACTGGCTATAATCTTTCTATGGCATTGGTTTACTTGCCTGTCTATAACGCGCAAAAGGTTTTCATCAACGCATAAAACTGTTCAGTTCCAAAAGACCTGTTCGCACTGTAGATCGGAGTAAATAATAATTTGGTTTGAAACGCTATATGTCTTGTTATTACCATATTGCTTCACGCTACAATAAAACCGAATTGTCTCTTTTGTTCTATATCTAAGACACCCCTTCACTCGAACTGCTGAAGATTTGACCTTAAATGAAAGCCTACCAAAGCAGATACGCGGGCTCTCCAGTTTGCTTTTTCTTACCCAGTCATTCCAAACTGTTTTTCATAGTTGAAATTTAACAAAAGCACTGCTGGACATAAGCCCAAGTTTAAACGGTTTCTCTCAAATACTGCAATTTATATAATCTGATGGAAATTTTCATTTTCATCATGCGCTTTTCTGGCTCATTATTTATATACAATATTTGGGCTTACAATTGCTCCATCTTTTTAGGGAATTCTGCGAAGAATGTGCATCGAAACACCAAATTCTGCAGACAGTTGATGCTATCTAATGCGTCCTGAATAGCACAAAAGGCTTGAATGAAAGCGAACGGAAAAAACAATTGAGACAAATGGTAAAATAAAAACTTCTCAGATGCATAATATGCGAAAACAGACGTTTTAGGGGGAAAACTTTGAACTGATAACTTGTCGAATTTATTCCAAAGAAGTGTGTTGCTGCTTACCGATTGTATAACATTTGCACTAAACATTGTTTGCCCGTCTTTGTTTCCTGTGTTCTATTCTAACGTATGGGTGTCATGTTTTTTTAGCCTATTTTGTTTGGTTAGTTTTTATGCAACATCATGACTGTGGCTGGTTGCTTATTGACATAATTTTGCTTCAGCGAAATATCTGACTGACATAACGTAAATATAATTAGGCATAGTCGAAACCTTCGTGACACAAGCTCTTGGTTATAGTTGAGAGCTACTGTAATTGCCTTTTAACATCTTGTTAAACTTGATTGCTGCTAACCTTGTTTTTGTGAGCGCACAATAGTTTGCACTTAAAGTGCACAGTAAATTGTTGATAATAACTGAAATTAATTAATTTTATGTATCATAATACTTCATTATTTTGTATCTTTGCAAAAGCATTATTTTGTATTGTCTCTGCGTATGCACTTCATTTTTTATTCTTTGAGTAGCATACTGTAACTGCTCCGTATCTATGATTGTTTATTTTTTTACATACATTTGTGAGTTAAAAATGCTTGGGTTTGCATATGGTTGTGGCAGATTTCTATTTGTGCTTGCAGGAATTGGTTACTTGCAATTCTCATTTAAATTGAGGTCATAATCGCATAATATTTACATCGTTTGGATCAGTTTTATTTGTAATCGCTTCATATGTGAACCTAAACATGTTCAAATAATCAATGCTGTTATTTGTTGAACATTTAATTTGTACCTATTTCTTTTGACAATATAAAGCATTATTGCAATATTTTGTTGTGCATTTCTTGTGAACCCTCCATTACTAAGTGATTATGACGACTGTTGTGATTACGAGTTAAGCAAAAACGCATTCACAAATATTAATCGGAAAACCCAAATCTGAAAATTGGGCATTTTTCCTTAGCTAAAAGCTTTTGGGACAAAGCGCCCAAATTTTCAGCTTGGGTATTAATTACCCAATTTTCTTAATCTACAAGATTTAAGGTTAAACACCCAAATTAAAAATTTGGGTCGTTATTACCCAAGTTGACAAATTGGGTTTCTCAGCCTTCGAGCCCAAAATTTTCAATTAGGTTTAAAGACCCAAGTTTGTAGTTTGGGTCAAGTTACCCACTGTACTTGGGTTATGGATATTGGGTTAACAAACCCAACTTTGTAAATTGGGTCGTTATTACCCAAGTTGGCAAATTGGGTTTCTCAGCCTTCGAGCCCAAAATGATAACCCAAGTTTTTTTTTTTTTTTGGGGTCTACGTTACCCAATTTGATTTACAGTGTAACATTTCTCGCTACGCCACTGCCCGCCCTAGTTGTAGGCGAAAACAATCTGGTGGTTAGTTTTGGTCCCCCCATTTAGAAATGCTCTCGCCATCGCTGCCCACTGGTATGCTTCTCTAACTATAAAAAGTGTTATTTCTCCACTTTATTGTCACATTATATTTTGGCTATCAGTATTTATAAGCCTACAATTACTGCATACCTTTTTCACGTGAGCTAAGAATAGTAGTTTAAAGCAGCAACCATTACGACATTAAGTTGGTGAGACATGAAGTCACTTTTCTGCTTTTAGCCATAGAGCAGCGCTTCCCGATCAGTGGGTGGAAGAGCTATTGACAGAGGATCACAAATCATTCTAGAGTTTCTAAACTTAGAATATTAGAAATCAAGGGTGGAATTGGCCTATAGAGCAGAATATGATATAATTTATATTGATGAAAGACTTTTCAGATCTGATAAAGGGCCCACGATTATTTTTTTTATAAAAGTAGAGCGTGGGCAGAAAATGATGGGGAAGCACTGCATTAGAGTCGTACCCAAAATATTTACATAGCATGTGATAGGCTTTTTTTGAGGTTAGAGCAGACATCGGCAAACTACAGGCCAAATCCGGCCCGCCGGTCCTTTTATTCTGGCTCGTCGGCACTTGCGCAAACTTAAACTCTCATCTTGAATTGAGCGGATGACCTTTTTATCCTTTAGAGATCATGGGTAGCTGTGATTTTCAACAAAATAAGCCTCAACGATGAAAAATTGGAATAAAAAACGAGGTGAACTCCTTACATCTTGGAGATCACATTCGTACGTGTACTGTGATCTCCAAAAAGAAGAGGTCTTCACCTTGTTTTTCAATCAACTTGCGGCCCGCGGCTTCCACAGTTTTTCCAAATCTGGACCTTCGTGTGAAAAGCTTGCCCACCCCTGGGTTAGACACTCGTTATCTTTTCACGGTTCACACTTCACACTGTGGTTATTTCACAGCTGCGAAGACATATCTGCCATTCCACCCGAGCTGCGAATCAGTAAGGATGCATCCAATATTGCAACTATGGTCTGCTCTGCAGCATATAACATAGTTATTGTAACAGCTGCGTGTTCAATATCGTGTACAAGTCGAACGATGTCAGAGGATTTTGTGTTTGTTTGGCACATAATGTATAAGACATTGTCACAGCATATTATACAGTTAAATGCACTAAAAATTACTTTTTTTGGGTGAAACAATACAAAAGTTCTCAGCGGCCTCGGGCTCCGCCCCCAGACCCCATCGCTGCCGGCGGCTGTAATTGTCGCAGTAATTTGCTTTATTGTACATTTTCTCCGCCCGGTTTGCGTATGGTTGAGGACGACGCAATCGGCGCGGGAAGTCTCGATTCAATTACCGCGTCGGTCAAATCGCGCACACTACAAAGTGTCATCACTTCCTTCGCACCCGGGCAGCGCGTTTTGGTCCCGGTAAGTCTTTCATATAACTACCCCAGCTTCTGCAGCAGCTGTAAAATTTCAATTCTACGTATTTCAGGTTGACTCTGAGTTGTCGCAGGCGATTGTAGCCGAATGACTCAACCTGCGCACAACCCGATGGTGTTCATCCCAAGTCAGTTTGCCTTATCATCGGACACTTCGATGGTCCCATTCTCACAGCCAAGCTGGACGGCCGGGTGGTAAAAGCATCTGCCTCTGGAGCTGTTGAGTTTGATTTGATTCCGAGTCGGGTCAAACCAATGACTATAAAATTGCTATTCACAGCTTTTCTGTTTGAAACTCAGCATGAAAGGAAATGTGCGACAAACATGCCGGCAAATTTATTTGTGCCATTCGAAAAGCACTTGGCGGGATTCCCCCATGTTAAACGAATAGAAACTTAGCCGGTAACACCTAAGCGGGACCGCTATGGCGCTTTGATCGTTTTCTAATGATAGGAGAATAAATATGCGACTGAATAGCAAATACATACTATTATGTAATAAGAGTCGCGTGAAATGTTGGATTATTTTGACTTTCCAGCGCATAGCAGACGAGGGTTGGGAGGATTGGCGCCGTAACCTTCAAACGATGCTCTCCTCCTCAATGGGCGACGCAATAGCGAGCCGAGGTCTAATGGATGCCGTACATTCTTCTGGTCTTAGGGTGTCAGTTCCGCTTAGTTTTCACGTGAAATCAAGCGAGCTGGTCCTGCTGAAAGCAAACTACAAGTAAGTCAGAGTTGTTTTGGTTGTTATCATTTTGCGGAACTCCGCTTTTACCAATCTTTTGCTCCGTTCCAGACTTCAATCTAATAAACCTCTCTTAAAAAACGTAGAGGGACTACCTGAGACAATAGATGAACATGCGGTGACGTCATCTTCAACTATGGTGGCCAAGGTAATGTTCTGATCAATTGTTTATCTGTTTAAATAAACGACAATTTTGCTTGCCATTACGTTGGAAGTGGCGTTTACCCTGTCCAGATGTCGAACTTTGGTGGGATTTAGGCCCGCAGATCTTGAGCAAATCTTGGTTGTAGTTTCTGCATCACAATCCAAGTTTTGATGTCAACATCTTAACTTCGTTTAATCCTGAGATGGAAATTTCGATTATGATCCAGAAACTAGAACCAAGGAGCGCCGGCTACTGGCCACGAAAACCGGCCTTGTGAAAAGGTGTCACCAACCCGTGTGCGGCTGAGGAGTGTTACTTCGTCGCACGCTTTTCATTATTTTGAAAACATTTTAAACCTGGTCATCCATGCGCCTTCATCCTACGCTGTGACACTGGTCAGCCAGCTCTCGAACATGGTTGATCGCCTGAAATATCACGATCCGCGAGCTGGGCAGGTGCTTGGAAATGCGGGGCCCAATTAGAAATCTGATGCGAGACCCCTACTTTTCATAGTAAAATGTATGGTGTGTGCATTTCATAAAATAAACCATTCCGGTACATACAAACCAACCAATAGACATTCAATACATGCGATAAAAAAGAAAATAAAGCAAAGTGGGTGCTTTTATTGTTTTACTTTTAATATCAAACAAGGCAAATCAGGCAATGTATTTTACTCATTCAGACAAAGACTTTTCTAGCTTTCTTGTTAGCAAAATCATTCAAAAGATTTTCAAAGTCAACATCTTTAGCAATGGCTAACGGTAGTTCTCTAACTAGACTAGTAAAAATCATGCGTGTGCAATTATAGAAGTTACTTTTTACCTCAGAACATTGGAATTTCTACCAGAGAAAATTGCAATTTCTAAAATAAACCGATTGTCGGACGAAGAACCAGACCATGCCATAGTGTCTTAAAAATGACTATGATTTGGTCCAAATCAGGCAACGATAGTTGATCCACATTATGAAGGCATTAAAGGGCCGTTTTTTAGCAGATATTTTTGCGCAACCCTCCTTTCCAAAGTTTTTAACTAAACCCCATTGCAGTTCAACAATAGTTCATAGCGAGACTTGTGAACAAATTTAACAAAGATTTGCTTTAAAGTTTTTCCAAAAGCCGTAAAATTGTAATTGCAGTATTTGAATTTTGAAAATTTTTCGGGGAAGCATGCCCCCGGACCTAAAACCGTTTTTATTCCTCACTTTACCTCAAATTATCTTTCCTGTTATCATACGCTGAAAGAAATCGCGTCTTAAAAAGGTCTCAAAAATTTGGCGTCTCTTAGAGGACACTTCTGGATACGCTACTGCTTCAAGCGACTTCCTTTGCTACTGAAGTAAATTGTATTGCGCATTGTTTGATGCTGCGATAACAAGAGGGAGTGAGTTGTAGCCTAATAGAGAGAAAAGCCCCGTACCCTAAAATAAGTTGACGTTGGTTTTGTAATGCAGATTTTAGCCCCCCCTTACTGCAAATATTTCCAACGACAATGCATATCATGAAAACTGCTTAATACTGCAGCACTATAGACTTTGTTACCATAATTCTTAAGGTTTCTCGAAGTTTTTGGTGAAGTATGTTCGACAATTTAACTTACTGTACGTGTCAATTGCTGTAAGTGGAAAGCATGTTTCTTTAAATACTGTAGATGCTAAAAAGCTACAACTGAAAATATAATAAAAGCCCCCTAAAACTATCCACAGGTATTTTCTTGTAAACAGCAAACCTACGCTATGAAACAACTGCGTAAGTTTTTTCTTTACCAATGCTTGGTTTTAGAAGCTACCGAGTTGCCAATTTTTTTTAATTTAAGAGACATTAGAAATGGTCCATATTAAGCACTGGTTTAACTTATCGTACTTTCCTTTATTTTGTACCTCATAATACAGCAACGGATTCCTAACAGCGCGGGGCCTCTTCAAGTTGCGGGTTCCAATTTGATAAAATCGGTCAAATCGATCTAAAATCAGGCCTATGCTTGCGCGTATAAGCCTGGACGCTTCCCGACTGCAACCTTGAGTGGACTGTTGCGCTTGGCAATGTATATGAAATATTATGGTATCGGCAGTAGCGTAGCTAGGAGAAGGAGGACGGCGGGAGGCTACAGCCAGTGAGCAGCGGGAAATTTTAAAAGGGGGGAGGGCATAATATCCACATTTTTTAGACGTATTTTTTGTGGCAAAACTAATTTAAAACCGATTGAGAAACAAAAACAAACTGCAGGAGAGACGGGGGCATGCTCCTCCTGAAATGTTTTAAAATTTACATGCTGTAATAGCTCTTTTAGTGCTTTTTGACTAAATTTCAGATAAATTTTGTTTAAAAATTTTGACCCTAATTCTGAGTGCTTCGCCAAATATCATGTATTTTGGTTCGCGCATTTTCGATTATGCGTGCTTAAGGCGTAGGCTAAAGCTTATTGCTATCAAGGAGATTCAAAAATTCGAAAATATTGTATAGCCTACATCAAAAGCATTTTTGAAAGTGGCTGATGGGAGGACACATACTCCTCATTATACCCCCCGCATCCGCCCCTGGTCATAAGCTACAAAAACCATCAAAAAAGTCTAACATATTTCAGTCACTGGGCACCATTAAATTTGTTCTATTTTACTAAAAGGCAAGTCAAAACAGAGGGGCATGGCTCAATGCCCCCCTCCTGAAAACAAACCTGGCTACAGCCTTCCCCCATCGGTATGCCAACTATCTGCTGTAAACTTAATAGTGCTTGCAAACTGCTGCACCATCGTTTTCGTCAGCAGCACAACTGGGGGAGGGGGCTGAATTCTTGGCACCCATTATATTGGTATGTCAAACCATCTGCTGTAAACTTGGATAGTGCTTCCAAACTGCTGCATCATCGTTATCGTTATTAACGTAACTAAGGAAAAGGAAGCTTCAGCTCCCTACACCCACTGGTATGCTTTTCTAATTTTAATAAGTATTATCTCTCATATTTTTTGTTACATTCCATTTTGGCTATCAGTATGGTTTAACTCCCACCCAAGCCTTTTTGTTGCGTCCTTGGATAAGATGCTTCACGACAATTATCTCTGCTTGGTGGAATCTAACAAGCCGCAAATTGAAAAAGTCAACAACAAAATTCAAGCGGAAAACTCGGAAACAAGGGCAACTCCTAAACGAGTCTGGATTCGTTTTATGCAAAGCGCCTCTGTCGCTTTCTCGTGACAAGAGGATAAAAATGAAGAAATCAATCAATCATTCAATTAGAATTACAGTGATAAGCCTACAATTATTGCATATCTTTTTCATGTGAGCTAAGAATAGTAGTTTAAAGCAGCAACCATTGCTACATTAAGTTGGTGAGACATCAAGTCACTTTTCTGCTTTTTGCCATAGAGCAGCGCTTACCGATCAGTGGGTGGAAGAGCTATTGACAGAGGATCGAAAACGATTCTAAAGTTTCTAAACTTAGAATATTAGAAATCAAGGGTGGAATTGGCCTATAGAGCAGAATATGATATAATTTATATTGATGAAAGACTTTTCAGATCTGATAAAGGGCCCACGATTATTTTTTTATAAAAATAGAGCGTGGGCAGAAAATGATGGGGAGGCACTGCATTAGAGTCGTACCCAAAATATTTACATAGCATGTGATAGGCTTTTTTTGAGGTTAGACACTCGTTATCTTTTCACGGTTCACACTTCACACTGTGGTTATTTCACAGCTGCGAAAACATATCTGCCATTCCACCCGAGCTGCGAATCAGTAAGGATGCATCCAATATTGCAACTATGGTCTGCTCTGCAGCATATAACATAGTTATTGTAACAGCTGCGTGTTCAATATCGTGTATAAGTCATACGATGTCAGAGGATTTTGTGTTGTTTGGCACATAATGTATAAGACATTGTCACAGCATATTATACAGTTAAATGCACTAAAAATTACTTTTTTTGGGTGAAACAATACAAAAGTTCTCAGCGGCCTCGGGCTCCGCCCCCAGACCCCATGGCTGCCGGCGGCTGTAATTATCGCAGTAATTTGCTTTATTGTACATTTTCTCCGCCCGGTTTGCGTATGGTTGAGGACGACGCAATCGGCGCGGGAAGTCTCGATTCAATTATCGCGTCGGTCAAATCGTGCACACTACAAAGTGTCATCACTTCCGTCCCACCCGGGCAGCGCGTTTTGGTCCCGGTAAGTCTTTCATATAACTACCCCAGCTTCTGCAGCAGCTGTAAAGTTTCAATTCTACGTATTTCAGGTTAACTCTGAGTTGTCGCAGGCGATTGTAGCAGAATGACTCAACCTGCGCACAACCCGATGGTGTTCATCCCAAGTCAGCTTGCCTTATCATCGGACACTTCGATGGTCCCATTCTCACAGCCAAGCTGGACGGCCGGGTGGTAAAAGCATCTGCCTCTGGAGCTGTTGAGTTTGATTTGATTCCGAGTCGGGTCAAACCAATGACTATAAAATTGCTATTCACAGCTTTTCTGTTTGAAACTCAGCATGAAAAGAAATGTGCGACAAACCAGCCGGCAAATTTATTTGTGCCACTCGAAAAGCACTTGGCGGGATTCCCCCATGTTAAACGGATAGAAACTTAGCCGGTAACACCTAAGCGGGACCGCTATGGTGCTTTGATCGTTTTCTAATGATAGGAGAATAAATATGCGACTGAATAGCAAATCCATACTATTATGTAATAAGAGTCGCGTGAAATGTTGGATTATTTTGACTTTCCAGCGCATAGCAGACGAGGGTTGGGAGGATTGGCGCCGTAACCTTCAAACGATGCTCTCCTCCTCAATGGGCGACGCAATAGCGAGCCGAGGTCTAATGGATGCCGCACGTTCTTCTGGTCTTAGGGTGTCAGTTCCGCTTAGTTTTCACGTGAAATCAAGCGAGCTGGTCCTGCTGAAAGCAAACTACAAGTAAGTCAGAGTTGTTTTGGTTGTTATCATTTTGCGGAACTCCGCTTTTACCAATCTTTTGCTCCGTTCCAGACTTCAATCTAATAAACTTCCCCTAAAAAACGTAGAGGGACTACCCGAGACAACAGATGAACATGCGGTGACGTCATCTTCAACTATGGTGGCCAAGGTAATGTTCTGATCAATTGTTTATCTGTTTAAATAAACGACAATTTTGCTTGCCATTACGTTGGAACGTTGGAAGTGGCGTTTACCCTGTCCAGATGTCGAACTTTGGTGGGATTTAGGCCCGCAGATCTTGAGCAAATCTTGGTAGTAGTTTCTGCATCACAATCCAAGTTTTGATGTCAACATCTTAACTTCGTTTAATCCTGAGATCGAAATTTCGATTATGATCCAGAAACTAGAACCAAGGAGCGCCGGCTACTGGCCACGAGAACTGGCCTTGTCAAAAGGTGTCACGAACCCGTGTGCGGCTGAGGAGTGTTACTTCGTCGCACGCTTTTCATTATTTTGAAAACATTTTAAACCTGGTCATCCATGCGCCTTCATCCTACGCTGTGACACTGGTCAGCCAGCTCTCGAACATGGTTGATCGCCTGAAATATCACGATCCGCGAGCTGGGCAGGTGCTTGGAAATGCGGGGCTCAATTAGAAATCTGATGCGAGACCCCTACTTTTCATAGTAAAATGTATGGTGTGTGCATTTCATAAAATAAACCATTCCGGTACATACAAACCAACCAATAGACATTCAATACATGCGATAAAAAAGAAAATAAAGCAAAGTGGGTGCTTTTATTGTTTTACTTTTAATATCAAACAAGGCAAATCAGGCAATGTATTTTACTCATTCAGACAAAGACTTTTCTAGCTTTCTTGTTAGCAAAATCATTCAAAAGATTTTCAAAGTCAACATCTTTAGCAATGGCTAACGGTAGCTCTCTAACTAGACTAGTAAAAATCATGCGTGTGCAATTATAGAAGTTACTTTTTACCACAGAACATTGGAATTTCTACCAGAGAAAATTGCAATTTCTAAAATAAACCGATTGTCGGACGAATAACCAGACCATGCCATAGTGTCTTAAAAATGACTATGATTTGGTCCAAATCAGGCAACGATAGTTGATCCACATTATGAAGGCATTAAAGGGCCGTTTTTTAGCAGATATATTTGCGCAACCCTCCTTTCCAAAGTTTTTAACTAAACCCCATTGCAGTTCAACAATAGTTCATAGTGAGATTTGTGAACAAATTTAACAAAGATTTGCTTTAAAGTTTTTCCAAAAGCCTTAAAATTGTAATTGCAGTATTTGAATTTTGAAAATTTTTCGGGGAAGCATGCCCCCGGACCTAAAACCGTTTTTATTCCTCACTTTACCTCAAATTATCTTTCCTGTTATTATACGCTGAAAGAAATCGCGTCTTAAAAAGGTCTCAAAAATTTGGCGTCTCTTAGAGGACACTTCTGGATACGCTACTGCTTCAAGCGACTTCCTTTGCTACTGAAGTAAATTGTATTGCGCATTGTTTGATGCTGCGATAACAAGAGGGAGTGAGTTGTAGCCTAATAAAGAGAAAAGCCCCGTACCCTAAAATAAGTTGACGTTGGTTTTGTAATGCAGATTTTAGCCCCCCCTCACTGCAAATATTTCCAACGACAATGCATATCATGAAACTGCTTAATACTGCAGCACTATAGACTTTGTTACCATATATCTTAAGGTTTCTCGAAGTTTTTGGTGAAGTATGTTCGACAATTTAACTTACTGTACGTGTCAATTGCTGTAAGTGGAAAGCATGTTTCTTTAAATACTGTAGATGCTAAAAAGCTACAACTGAAAATATAATAAAAGCCCCCTAAAACTATCCACAGGTATTTTCTTGTAAATAGCAAACCTACGCTATGAAACAACTGCGTAAGTTTTTTCTTTACCAATGCTTGGTTTTAGAAGCTACCGAGTTGCCAATTTTTTTTAAATTTAAGAGACATTAGAAATGGTCCATATTAAGCACTGGTTTAACTTATCGTACTTTCCTTTATTTTGTACCTCATAATACAGCAACGGATTCCTAACAGCGCGGGGCCTCTTCAAATGTGCGACAAACATGCCGGCAATATATTTTGTGCCATTCGAAAAGCACTTGGCGGGATTCCCCCATGTTAAACGGATAGAAACTTAGCCGGTAACACCTAAGCGGGACCGCTATGGCGCTTTGATCGTTTTCTAATGATAGGAGAATAAATATTCGACTGAATAGCAAATTCATACTATTATGTAATAAGAGTCGCGTGAAATGTTGGAATATTTTGACTTTCCAGCGCATAGCAGACGAGGGTCGGAAGGATTGTCGCCCTAACTTGCAAATAATGCTCTCCTGCTCAATGGGCAACGCAATAGCGAGCCGAGGTCTAATGGATGCCGCACATTCTTCTGATCTTGGGGCATCAGTTCCGCTTGGTGTTTCCAAACAAAACAATAAATAACTGAGGCTATTTTCAAATTATATTGAACTGAAAATTCAACAGTAATTGACGGAGACTGCGAAGTGAGCTTGCGCTCTTCGAGTCAGCAGCCACCCGTAACATATGTCAAATGCAATCGGCTCCAGCCGCGAATCGAACCCGTCACGTAGGATCTGCCACCTGCGCGCGGTACCGCTAGGCCATGTCGCTGACAAAACAAGCTAGTGCTGTTGGAAACAGACAAGTAAGCCAGAGTTATTTTTGTTGTTATTATTTAGCTCTACTCCGCTTTTGTTAATTGTTTGCTCCGTTCCAGGCTTCAATGCAAACAACTTCCGTTAAATCACCTAGCGAGACGATAAAAGAACATGCAATGGCGCCAACATCGTTTTCCTTGCCGTCCATTCAAATTTATGAGTCCTCAAATCCACGTAAGAAAAAAAAGACGAAGGTGAGAATCAGACACTAGTGCGCGCTTAGTTTATTTCTAACTAATAACGATAAAATTGTGTTCTAGAAAGAGAAAAAATCATCAAAATCTTCATTATTTTGGTGTATAAGCTGCTGCACGGATTCAGATCCTACAAGTAATGGCGTAAGTGTTCGCGTAAAAAATAGATTCTTCTGACGGACATAAAGCTAGCTGGTTCGTAATCACTGAAGGTTTGAAGCTGGGGTTATTGATTACTACATCGCCGTCATAGTTTGACTAGCGGCTTCACGTTAAAAAGGCGGAAATGATAATAAAAAAGAAATGAGCTTTGATGAGTATAGATTGTAAAATATTTTTCCCCAAGGTTCAGTAATGAATGCTACAGACGTTTAAAACAACTGTAATGATTTGACTTTAAATTCAGTTGGATCCCATTTTATAACCCGCAATTGTCATTGATAAAACAACGCTGATAATCGACCGGTGCAAATATAATACAAATCGGTGTCGGGAAGCACCCTTTTTACTTGTCATTTTCCAATTTCTTTTCAGAATGACATCGCTCAGCCGCTCCCTTGTCCCCAGAAATATAAAATATTTAATGGAGAAGCAGCTCTTCCGCAAATAAACAAACCGGTAATTTGTGTGCTCTTTCTATATTTTATTTCAGCAGTTATGGATTTAGTTAGTTCGTTAGTGTCTTTTATTTCCGTACCGTCAACACAAGAATAATATGGATAAATAACATACAGTATAATTGGACAGCACGAGAAAAGGGAAGAAGCAACAAAATTTCATTCCCTATAAAAACAATCTTGTTACCTCTTTTAGCTGAACTGTCGCAGGAAACGCATTAAAAGAAAGACTTTCTGTGAAAAGTGGATTTTGTGGATAGCTTCTTTGCCGATTTCTCATTTTCCCAACTTTCCATTTTGCAGATTCTGTTTGCAAAAAAAAGACGATGCTTTCATTTTGAAAGGCGGTTGCTGTTAATGAAGTTCTGCGCCGCTTCCAGTGCCGACTTTCTACAATCCTGCTCAATTCGTCGGTGGTCCATAGCTTGTGTCTTATCCGTCGGTTGGTCCAGAGCAAAAAAGGTGTCTAATCTTGATGCAAATTAAGACAGCGATAGTTAAAGCGCAGTGTTGTAAATGATGATGTTCAGACCAACTTTCCTTGGTGTTGGTGATTACTAAGCGTATGTCAAATAGAAATGGTTGAGTGAACCAATTGTGTATTTGTGGTCGAGGAAGGATCTTTAGAGCAGAAGGAGCAAGACCAAAAATAGAAAAGTGTTGGATTTCCAGAGAAAGATAGGACACGACGAAAAACTGTAGCTAGAAGCCAACGTTGCGTAGGCGCGAAGCAAGTTAGAGGTTAAATTTCCATCGCAGCGAAAATAAGTTGAGCGTACGATTTGGAGCGAGTTCCTCATAGGAGAAATAAAAGGCTAAACACTTTAGGATGGTCTCTACAGCAAGAGTGGAATGGTAGGTATGTACGGGTCACAAGCAAAGATTTGATGCTAGAAGTTACATTTGTGAATAGAAATTTCCGTGAATAAAAGAGTGCAATGAGCAGAAAAGAATCTGGAGAAGCCTGACAGCATGTATTGATTAAAGAGGGAAAGGCAAGAAAAAAGATGTGTCACAAGTATCAAAACTCAAATCAAAAATCCAATCTTCATTATACTCGCGGTGTGACGCCGAAGCGTGTAACGAGTAGCGGGGCCCATCTCCGCGGCTTAGCGCCTTGGCTACACAGCTCCGAAGAAACGTCGCAGCGGTGGCGAGTTGTTGGCAACACTGTGCCGATTTGATCGGTCCGGGAATCGAACCTCAGACCTTCCGCACCGAGAGCGTGCGCTTAGCAACTGTATCAAAACTCAGTTTGGGAAAAACAATAGGCAGGTATAAGTCATTCAGTTAATTCGTGAACAATTTCTGTCATGTAACAAAGTAAAGCACTCATAAACGCGTTAACTTGCTTCTAGCCTCGTTCTAGGCCTATGTAGCGTCACTGTCAAGTTTATTGCGAGCAAACAGGGAGGCCTGTGATCATGATGTAACAAAGAATCGTGGGCTTTGCGTCTAGTCACGGGCTAATCAGAAAATAAATGTCAGAAACAGTGTAGCAGGCTAATCAGAAAATAATTTTCATACTGAAACCCTGGCATAAACATGAATCATGATTGGCTCTTGAACGCAGTCGGCGCGACCGACTTTTACTCTGGAAAATATACATGGAAAAGAGTTTTTCGTTTGTGATTGGTAACTGTACCGACTACAAAACCCGCTAAAACTCTATTTGGCAAACTGCACGCACTGTGAAAAAGCGGGGGACACTGCAGGCTCTGTGTTTGAGCAATGTGCATTGTGCATTCGGCCCAGAAAGCATATCTGGTGATGAATGTCAGCGCTGTAGTGTCACAATTTGTTTCATAAATGCAAAAACACAATTACGCAAGTGTAGCAGTGTTGCCAACTCAAACTAGCTAAACTCGGTCTGTCTTGCCGAACTTGAACTTGATCTCGAAAATCACAACTCCCTCAGCTCAAACTTGAAGTCGATTTTGAAAAAAGTTTACGGAGTTTTGAACTTATCCTAAGCTTTTACAAAAACTACAGTACTTGAACATAGCATAAACCCCGAAAAAATTATGGAACCCGAAATTGAACTCGTAAAATTAAAAATGAACACCATTTGAAAATTTATTACTTTCGATTATGAAAATACTTGCAAGTTTGCAGCCTTGGTAGGCCTCATAGCATCAAACCGTCGACAGAACACTGTTTCGACCATTCACATCTAATCAGCGTTGACGTTGTCACTGATATTTAACCTACGCAATTTTAGTTGAGGTTGAATAAGCAACCGATCAACTTATTGAAGTGTAGCCGTGTTCCTGCATTAGATGCTCGAGAGGTTTAATTATTTCACATATGAAACATGACATTATAACAATAACGTTGAAGGTATTTATCAAGGCTCCACCTCGTAACCATTTGTTGTTTCAGAAAAAGAAAAGATTCGTGGCCTTCAGACGAGTAAGTTTCGTGTAGAAACAGGTTTATGTCAGCTGCTAAGAAACCACAATGCATTTGTTTGTCTCAATTGATCTTATTTGGTCCATATTTGTTTTATATTTTTTTATTTATTTAGTTGCATATTTATCCTCCTTTCACGAGAAAGCGATCAAAGCGCTATACGAGCTCGCTTAGGAGTTGCCAGCCATCTGTCTACCACACCAAGATGGGGGAATCCCGCCAAGTGCCTTTCCCAACGGCACAACAAGTAAACTTGCCGGCTTGTTCTCCACACTGTCCCTTTAATGCTGAACGTCAAGCAGGGAAGCTGTGAATTTTAAAGTCATTGGTTTGACCCGACTCGGAATCAAACCCGAGTCTACAGCTCAAGAAACAAACGCTCCATACCACTCGGCCATCTGAGCTGTTGCCATTTTGTCCATGGGCGTGCATGCTATATGTGCCTTAGTCTTTAACATAGGCTAAATACCAGTGATTGCTGGTCCCATTTTGTCCATGGACATAACCAACCACGTGCGGCACCCATTTGCTCAACCCAGAGCCGGCGCCAGAGCAGTCGATTTAGAGGGGCCAACGTTTGAATTTAAGCACAAAAGCCACTGCTTTCAAAGGAGTAAGCTTGTTGATTGGGGGGAAGCATGTCGATTTGGGGGGCCTGGCCCCCCTTTGGCGCCGACCCTGGCTCAACCTTTACGCTAAAGTGTGACAAAAATGATACTTGAAAGAAAGAACGCCCTGGAAGATATGACGGTAAAACTGAAATTCAGATGCGCAAGTAGAGCTTTTTGTCGTCGTTAACAGACTAAAAACCGTTAATGACCGCTTGTATGATGGTCTGTTTTGCGTGGTCTTGTAATCCCGCGCGTCAGATTTTCTGCGCATGTTGTTTGAGCAGCCACTATTTGAATTTGTTATTCTAGAAGTTCTGGAAGCGACAAGTGGCAGTAATTGCAACAGAAGAAGAGGTGGATCCCTTAATGGGTTCCACCTCGATCATCGATTGATCGAGTGAGTTGTAATTGACATACACACGACAAAGTACCGTGCAGGACCAGCTAGTCTAATAACCAGAGATGGGCATTTATCGAGATAATTTATCGGCGATAATTTATTACCGATTATTGTTATCGCTAAAAATAGTTTTGATTTATCGATTACCGATATCGCTTTTGTAAAATATTTTGTTATTGCCGATAAATTATTGCGAATAACGAATTATATTACAAATCTAGAAACACAGTTTTGCAATGTGACTTGCAAAGACACTTGGTCAAGCTCATTGAAAAATTACCGCAACACTTATCGGAAAAATTTATCGGCAATAATTTATCGATTACCGATATCGCATTAAAATATTGCCGATCTGTCGATCATCGGTATCGCCCAGGGCTTTTTTGAAGTTATCGATTAGTTATCGTTATCGCTGTGGTACCGAAAGTTTTATCATCGCCATCTCTGGTAATAACTGATTATAGGGCCAAAACTTGTCGAAAGAAGGCATATAAGCGGTAATGATTCGGCAATTTGGGTTCAAACATCAGCAAGTAACGATAAAATAATGAAATGAGGTTAACTTTTAAACAAGGCTGCGTTGTGACGGGTTGATGAATATGTAGTATTTAAGAAAGTTGAAAGTCTATAAGCAGTGTTGGAAACGAATCGCTGGAAGTCGAGTCCGAGTCGAATCTCGAGTCAACGATGTCGAGTCCCGAGTCGAGTCCATGTCTTTTCGTGCAACGACTTGAGTCAAGTCAATTTGCACCACTGACTCGAATCAAGTCGAGTCAGTTTACGTACAGACTCGAGTTGAGCAAGTGGTTCGAGTAGCGACTCGAGTTGAGTCACTGACTCGAGTGTCCCTAACACTGTCTATTAGGCTCTCGCTCTTGCTGGTGTGACGATCATTCAATCCAGATGCTTTGCTTGATTATCTTACCTTGATTGTATCGTCTGACTTAGGTCGTTTGGCGTGATTCTTCATTTTCAGCAAAATTTGTTTCAGCATAATTTCAGTCACTATATGACTCAACTACAGTACAATCAAGCAATTGCACTAACTTGTTTTGTAACGCAAACTCTGCCCCATGGGTTGGTCCTCCAACTTCTACCCTTGCTGTTGGTCCTATTTTATCCCCAGTTAAGCCACGTTTGACTTTTTAATCTCAGATATGCCTACAAGATTGTACCGACTTCATGGACTTTATTATATTGACTTTGTCATTTGCAGATCGGTTTGAACATCTTTTTGGCTAATGCTGTAATTTATGCTGTTTCTTGCTTTATAGTTGCCTTGTTGCCTGCGTAGGTAATTTCAATTTCAGATGCCGTTAAATAAATAAAAAATATACAAAACTGTGGTTTTTTACACAACATGGAACAGACACTCATCCATGTACAGTACTAAGTAATAAAAGGGATGTAATTGGCTTCACTCGTGAATTGAACCCATGATGTCGGGATTTCAAATTATGTGCTTGCTAAACCGCCAGCCCAGTTTGTCGACAAACGAGACGTTTGCGTTAAGTTTTTGAAAAATCCTTTCATATAGTTAAAATTAGAAAGCGAGTCTCGGTCTGCGGTAAACGCTCCGAAAATTGATGGAGAGAAGCTTTGTTGCCAAGATATACTCACCTCTATTCTGCGACTATGGCTGTGTGTAGAAATCTACATCAAGGAAATGGTTGATTATGGTGTCCGCCTATGGAACGGTACACTCGATTTTGATTCCGATTCGGTCAAAGCAATGACTCTTCAGTCCACAATTGATATTCCCAATTTGACGCTCTACATTAATGAGACAATGAAAAGAACAAGCGGACAAACTTTACTTCTTGTTTGATTTGCTTTCTCGTGATGAGAGAATCACTAATACGTATTGTAATTATTGAATGATAAAAAAAATTCAAATCTTCATTATGGGCCTACTTGTGGTATTACGCCGAATCGTGTTACGAGTGACGGGGCCCATCTCCGCGGCTTAGCGCCTGGGCAACACAACTCCGAAGAAACATGCAGCGGTGGAGAGCCGCCAGCGACAACGTGCTGATTTGACCGGCGCGGGAATCGAACCTCAGATCTTTCGCACCGATGAATTCACTGACAAGAATTCACGTCAAGAATTCACTGATATATTTTTATGCTCTGTTTATTTCATCCTCCGCGCTACACTCAATTGCTGAGCGTTCAGCAAGTGTAACAGCAAATACCAGTTTTAAAGTCTTTAGTTTGACCCGACTGAGAGTAGAACCCAGTGTACCAGCTTCCAAGGCGAACGCTCTTAACCACTAGGCCATGACGTTAATTGAATCATTAGGCTATACAGTAATTCTCGTAAGACCTGCACTAATACTTTATGTTTAAGAGCAGATCGAAATTGCCAAGCACTTTAAGTTAGTAGTTTTACATCTTTCAAAATCCGGTGGTTTCTTTCTTCTCGCTTACACTGTCACTGTCATCACGGAATCTTTACAAATGTTACGCAAAGCGGAGGTTTTTGTTAATTTGCTCTTCTGCACAGAGTTGTCAACGGGCTCAAGATGTTAGGCCCGACTCGAACCCAATTTTTCAAGTCCGAACCCGAATCCTGATTTATCAATGAGTCTGAGCCCGATTTATTTCCGAAATTTAAAAACTCATCTCTTTGATTTTTCAAGAACTTTTAATAAAAACGAAAATCCACTTCAACAGTCACCCTAGTTACGAACCACAATATTTTTACAAGGTGAGAAATTTTTAAAAAATACCAAAACCCATGGCTAAAGTAGAAGTGGACACACCATTCTACGTTGGAACTGTTGAATCCTCGTGCTTGCAGGACTCCTCCTTGACTTAATCATTGCGAACGTGCCTGGAGCTAGAAGATCAGACAATACAAATCCAGAATGGGGGTGGTGACGGCGGTGGCTACAAGAGCGCAAGCACGGAATGGCAAGGACCCCAAACCACTTAAGATGAAAGAAGTAACGCATAAGATGTCGATTAACAAGAAAGTTCTCATCAAGATGAGGAGTATGATCCAATCTTGCACAAGTTAAAACCATTGAACAATTGAAAGGAACTGAAACCAGGAGGGGATATGTGGTTTCATCGGTCTAGAACCTGCTACCGTAAACACAGCATTTAAAACAATACATATTAAACAGTTATATTGTTACACTCCCCCCTTGTTAAGAATATTATCCAACGGGATTATAATACACACACAAAAAATCGATATCATTTATTTACATAATTACTTCACACATCAAATTTCAAAACACGGCACAATTAACAATTTTCAGAATCAACCTCTCAGCGACTTAAATAGTCCGCTACAACATTGTCTTTGACAGAAATGTCCTTCACGGTATAGTCGTACGGTCGTACCCCTGTAGTGCCAATGCCCATCGCATAATTCGATCGTTTCGAAACTTGGCATCCTTTAGAAAAGTAAGGGCTTGATGGTCAGTCTGTAAAACGAATGCCTTACCGGGCAGATAGAGACGAAATTTCGATACTCCCCACACAATGGCCAAACACTGCTTCTCCATGGTGGAATACTTCTGCTCTGCAGATGTCAGCTTCTTGCTTCCGTACGCGATTGCAAAAAAATCTTCCTTCGTGTTCCTGCATAAGCGCAGCCCCAAGTTCACGGTTCGACGCATCGGTACGCAAAATAAAAGTCTTGTTGTGATCTGGCAGACGCAAAATGGGCCTACGCACCAGGTTTTTGCGTAGGGTCACAAATGCCTTTTCTTGAGCATCTTCTCATCTCACACTTTCCGGCAGTCCCTTTTTTGTTAAGTCACTTAGTGGCAGTGGTGGGCAAGTTACTTTTAAAAAGAAACTAGTTACGGTTACAAGTTACTTCGCAACAAAAGTAACTTAGTTACAGTTACAAAATTAAAAAAGTAACTAGTTACAGTTACAAGTTACAATTACGTTTTTGCATGTAGCAAAACCAAAAAAATATCAATTCTTAACATGTAGACCTAGTGCTTCATGGAGCTTCATGGTGTGTTTTTAAACCGTTCAGACGGCCGAGTGGTATGGAGCGTCTGCTTCTGGATCGGTAGACTTGGGGTTCGATTCCGAGTCGGGTCAAACCAATGACTTTTAAATTGGTATTCACAGCTTCCCTGCTTGACGTTCAGCATTTAAGGGACAGTGTGGAGAACAAGCCGGCAAGTTTACTTGTTGTGCCGTTAGGAAAGGCACGTAACGGAATTCCCCCATCTTGGTGTGGTAGACAGATGGCTGGTAACTCCTAAGCGAGCTCGTATAGTGCATCGATCGCTTTCTCGAGATAAGAGGATAAATATGCCAATAATAATAAAAAAAATAAAAACAAAAACTCTTTGTATTTGAGCTCATTCATCTTTGTATTGAAACCAAACGGAACTAGGATACGATTCTGATACGATAAGCGCAACAGTAACATAACAATTGATTGCCTTTCAAAAACGATAACATTTCAAAGTGATTATATATCACTAAGCCCACAGCGCTTCGGCTTTAAAATGTCTTTTCCAATACTAAAACGTTGTTCCACTGCAGCGCTAGAAGCAGCGGCGTGGAGAGAAATTTTAAAAGAGAGGAGGGCCCATTAATTCGACATTTTTTCAAGCGTAGTTTTTATAAGGTAAAACTAATTTGAAGCTGATTGCGAAACAAAGAAGGCTTTAGCGGGGTCCGGGGCATGCTCCCTTCAAAAATTAAAAAAAAAATACATGCTGTAATGGCTGTTTTAGTGCTTTTCGAATAAATTTCAGGCAAATTTTGTTCAAATTTTATGAGATTGATTGTGAATCCATTTTGTTCGCACATTTTCGATCATGCGTGCTTAGGCTAAGTCGTAAAGCTTATTGCTATCGAAGAGGTTCAAAATTATGAAAAATTGTACTAATGAAAAATATTTTTGAAAGTGCCAGGTGAAGGGGATAAGCCTACTTACCCCTAATCATTTAGTCCTGGCGCTGTGACGTTTTTTGAGAGCTGTTTGCCATCAAAGTAACAAATAACTGAGGTTATTTCGAACTATATTTAACTAAAAGTTCAACAGTAATTGAGGACGACAGCGAAGTGAGCTTGCGTTCTTCGAGTCAGCAGCTAACTGACAAATGTGTGAAATGCAGGGTTACCATTTTTTCAATGCGCAAAAGGAGAACAGGTTATTTGAAGGTGATCACGTTCACAGTCGCTCGATTTTTCGCCCAAAATCAAGTGAAGAGCTAAATAAGGTCATCATAATGGCAGGCCGTAGTTTAAACAAAAACTTTACAAAATTGTTCGTGTAACAACGATTTGACATGTTTTCACTGTTCATAATGCCTAAAAACGAGGACATTTGGGATGTTTTAGCGTCCTCGAAGGACAAACTATTTTTTGCTAAAAAGGAGGACGTATGGTAAGCTAAGAATGCGATCATCTTCAGCCGCAAATCGAACCCGTCTCGCAGGATCTGTCACCTGCGCGCGGTACCGTTAGGTCACGTCGCTCACAAATGGCCCTGAGCTGGACCCTGTCACTTGTTACGCGCTTTGGCGATATATCGAGAGTAACTTATAATAAAGATTTGATATTTTTATGTCAAGAAAGAGTGTGGAAATTAATGAAAGTTCTAGCGAACCCGCATCAAAAAAGCTCGCATTGTCTCTCATCAAGTCAAGCTTTTCGCAAACGCAGATCTCGTTTTTCCAGGCGGGGCCCAACTCCAACACCATTCACCAACTCCCGAAACAGCTGATAGCCTACTCTGACAAAATTCGTAAAACTTCTTCTCTCTTGTGACTGAAGCTAAAAAAATAGCTTCTCGTATTGCCCATGTTTCATTCGGCGCATTACCCAAAGCTTTACCTTCAACTTCCTTGGATCCGACCGACCTTTCTTGCATTTTTTACTGGCGACTAATGCAGCAGTTGCCAATTCAATTATTTCTTTTTCAGCTAACAAGATAACTTCCTCACTAGACATGTTGTGACGGAAAGTGAGTTCCACAACGGAATTGCAACTACAGTAATTTGCAATTGAATCGCAGTAAAATCGGCATGGTTTTGCGACTTTAATGCGAGCCCGTTGCGAATAATGTTGTCATAAATTTGCAGTAGCGTCGCAGTCAAATTTGCCAAAGTGTGAAAGGGACTTTAAGTCGATCACATTTCGCGAATTTATGTCGACGCATGGAAGTATGCATTGGATTGTCTTAGCTCATTTCAAGCTTAGAATATTTAAACTTGTAGGCGCTGTAACAAACTTGTTTATAGCGTCTTTCCAAGCTCATGTGTTAGTACTCAGAGACGGAGAAATCCCGTTAAGTGCCTTTTTCAACGGTATAATTAAATTAACTTTCCCGCATATTCACTCGGCTGTTTCTTTAACGCTGAACATTAAGCGGAAAAGCAGTTGATATCACCAGCCTCAAAAGTCATTGGTTTTTCAACAAAAAAGAGCACTTCACGGACTCTGCCTGGCATCAAACAAAACAAAGAGAGATTTTGTTAAATTGCAACAAAACTTTACGAACATCGAGCAGTTTTTCCATAACGCCAACTCGCTAACTTTATACAGTGTGCATAAACAATCGTTTTTCGCGGTAATTTATCGGCGATAACACAATATATTACAAAAGCGATATCGGTAATCGATAAATCCAAACCATGTTGAGCGATAACGATAATCGGTAAAAAAAATATCGCCAGTAACTATCGCCGATAAATTATCTCGATAAATGCCCATCTCTGGCTTTAGACACGGATTGATTCCGAGTCGGGTCATAATCATACCAATGACTAATATTATTATTATTAGTGGGCGGTGGTGCCAAATAGGAACAACAACGTTTAAACCTCTCTGGCACATTGTGTAGGCCATCAATTAGGCCCATTACAATTTTTCACCGCTTTTTTTTTTTTTTTTTTATTCAGATTAGTCTACTGGCCGTATTTAGCAAGCCTTCCGGCCTGCTGCAAATACTTAGCCAGTAGATTTATATTTAGCTTTTGTACCACAGATTTTATTGTGGTTTTTTCTTTACCAAACACCTTTCTTCGAAGGGCTTGGTAATAAGTACATGCTCCAATATGGTGATTTGGAGTTTCCTCTTCCAGGTTACATTTTGGACATGTCGGTGACTCGTCACGTCCAGTGGTCTTCCTGTGTTTCTGTAAGTTGCAGTGACCAGTGAGGACTTGCAACACTTCATTTAATCTAGATCTGTTGAGACTCAAAAGTCGACGAGTTAATTAAGGCGAGGCCCACTCCACGTTTTTTTTTGTGCTCAGGCAGTTCTTTCGTTCTATAAGATGTTTTCCATCTTTCAACACTCCAATCCTTTATTGCAGCGCGACAGCTCGCATATGGGATTGGAACAAAAGGCTCAGGGCCGAAGCAATTAAATGCTGATCCTGATTTAGCTAGTGTATCCGCCTTCTCATTACCGTGGATGCCGGTGTGGCCCGGCGTCCATGCAACAGTGACGTGATTGTCTTCACCCAATTTATTTAGGTGGTTGATACATGATAATACTGTACTAGATTTTACAGTATTATTTTGGATTGCCAGTATCGCTGCTTGGCTATCCACTAAAATTATTATTTCTTCATTTAGAGTTTTTTCCATGGTCAGTTTCTTCGCCACTTCAGCTATAGCGAAGACCTCTGCCTGAAAGACTGTACTATATCTTCCCAAATGGAAAAAACTTTGGTCTGTGTGAGATCCTGATGGGTATTCTATATAGAAACTCGCACCGGCTCTTCCATTCAATTTGGACCCGTCAGTGTAGCATCTGATTATGCTTTGTTCTAAAGCACGTTCAAACTGCACTGCGTCCTTGCGTTCTAAAACAAGGCAATTGTACTGTTTTCCAAATACCTTTGTTTTGTTTATCAAATCTGCGGGCATGCTCAACAAAGACAAGTTTTCCTTTGTTTCATTGCATACGTCAACATGACTTTTAGTTTTCCGTGTTGATCCGATTGTCATGGCTGACCAAAGGCCCACACGGGATAACCTGTATGAACCTTTTAGCGCCTCTGACAATATGAATTCATTAATTGGCATGATATTCAACAGCACTTCCAGAGCACCTGTGGGGGTACTGGGAAATGCTGAAGAAATCATGAGACAAGCTAGTCTTTGTACTCTAGCAAGCTTTTTCACTAGATATTTTTTATTTAGTCCACCAACCCAGGATGTACACGCATATGTGATAACAGGTCGTATCATTGCAGTGTATATCCATCGCATGTTGGTGGGATTTAATCCCCACGCTTTGCCCACTATTTGTCTGCATTGTAATAACGCCGCAGTCGCCTTGCGAACAATACGTGTTATGTGAGGTTTCCAGGTAAGCTTACTATCAAGGGTTACACCTAGTAGTGTTGCTTCTTTGGAAATTTCTAGCTGGCGTCCGTTTAAACGCAAGGTTCCAAAATCCGGCTTCCTTTTGTTAGTGAACAGAACTATTTCAGTCTTTTTACTGCTGAATTGAAACTCTTGATTATGAGCCCAATTTCTTGCAATATTTAGCGCTTTTTGAGCCCTACCTTTGATCCACAGCATGTTGGTGCCAGTGACCAAAATTGCTACATCATCGGCATAGGCTTGTACATGAAAACTCCTGTTGTGTAGGTCTACCAACAAGGAGTTTAATACACAGTTCCATAGAAAAGGGGACAAAATACCACCTTGGGGATTCCCTTTTACTACTGCTCTTTTAATCTTTTCACCATTTAGCTCTACTTGAACTGTGCGGTGTCTCAGTAAATTCTCAATCCAATGGACGAGAAAAGGCGACACCTTCAATTCTCGCAGAGCATCGGCAATGCCACTATGTGTGATATTATCAAAAGCACCAACAATATCCAGAAATATTCCTAGTGCTGTTCTTTTCTTTGCCAAGCTTAGTTCTATGCGTCGTACAAATTCATGCAGTGCAGTTTCAGTTGAAACTCCTGCTCTGAATCCATACTGGAACGCAGAAAACCTTGCTTGCAAATTAGAATCATCATTAAAATAATACAGTACTAACCTTTCCAACCATTTAAGTTGAAAGGAAGTTAAAGTGATCATCCGGAAAGACTTAACTTCATGATAGTTTTCTTTACCGGGTTTAGGGATGAAGATACCAGTCCCTTCCTTCCATACTTTCGGCACATAGCTGTACTTCAAGCACATTTGGAAAATGGTTTGGTATATATTTCTAATACTATTCCAGCCTTTTTGTAGTAGCACCGGGTAAATACCGTCTGGTCCCGGCGCCTTAAATGGCAGAAATTCGTTTATTGCTCTTTCCATCTTTTCAAGTGAACAGATGGAGCTAACAATTTCGTCGTGCGTTGGTAACACAGCAGTGTTATCATTTGGTTCTTCTGCTGCTTTACTATAGTTTACCTCCCGACTTCCCGGTGCTAGGGTGTCTAAAAGGCAATTCATAGTCTCAACAGAATATTCGGTGAATTGACCATTAGGTCTTAAAACGTGGCTTAGTTGCACCGTTTCGTTTCGACGCATAATTTTAGCCAGCCGAGCGGTTGCACAGTGGCTATTCATCGATTCCGTAAAAAGACGCCAAGAATCTCTCTTGGCTTTTCTTACGGCATTTTTAAAAATCAATTGGGCCTGCTTAAAAGCTTCCCAATCGCTTACAAGTTTTGATTTGATGGCTTTACGATGGGCTTTACGAGCCTCTCTGCGGAGACAGGTTAGCTCTGTATTCCACCAAATATTTTCAGTTTTACGACGGATCTTACGCTGAGGGCAAGATACATTGTAAGATTTTATTATCTGTGATTGAACAGTTGATGCCAGTTTTTCTATATCATCTACTGATGATATGCTAACTGGTGTACTATTCAAATCATGTAACCTGTGATCAAGTTCGTTTGCATACTTATTCCAGCAAGTACGTCTAACGTTCCTGATCATTTTTGTTCTTTTGGTGCCACTTTGAACTCTAAACCTAATATACATGTGATCTGAAAAGGATGGCACATCACTGACATGCCAGTCATTTATACAGTTCTCAGCATTTCGGTTTATTAGAGTCAGATCTAGCACTTCTTCTCTTTTTCTCGTTCTGAAGGTGGGTTTACTGCCCACATTACGGTTAGTGATGTTCAAACCCTCTAACCCCTTCCACAACCATTCTCGCTGCTTCCGCTTCTGATTTCTTTCATAATTTTTTCCTCGACGCCACTCAGACGTGCTACCAACGTCCAGAGACATTGATGGATTCTGAGTGAGCAAACCGGATATTTGAGCGGTATTCGACTTTTCAATCGACAATGCCGCTGAAACTGTTGCCTCATGATTTGCCAGAGGCTTCTCCTCCAACAGAAGAGAAGTCCAGGCTGAAGGCAATTTTTTCGCACTTGTCTCCACCTCAACCCTTGCAGGAGTAAAGGCTTTGACTAGCTGGGTACTCTCACTGCCGCTTAATAGTTCAAGAACTGTTCGCTGCGACAGTGGTTCTTTCCTTGTTAGGGGAACAAACCGTACTGTTTTCTTTTTTCGTTTGTTTTTCATTCATAAAGTTTGTTTTTTCTTTATAACTGGGAAAAACCTAAAGACCAGATTTGAAAAAAAAAAAAAATTGTTATTAGGCCACGTCAAGTCCCGCAGCTGGACCCAGGCGACTACGTGCAATGGACTTGTCATTCTGTGCAGTGGCCTCAGGAATGCCCCCCCAATACAACTGCAGGCCCCCTCCCAGTCGCCAACTGGAGCTACAATTGCATGGAGATTTCCACAAGCTGACGGAGGCAGCCCCCCCAATTGGCTAGATCAGGGGCGGGCCTCTGAACTATCTTGCGGCCGCGGTACGGAGCGCGTTTTAGACCGGTACCCTCTACAAATATGAGATTCCATTGCAATCGTCTGAGTTCCAGTCACGCAATCCTGACATGTCCCATATAAACAATTTTTGTTGCTTACCACCCGCATCCTCGCTAATGCCAAACCTGATTCATCCACTCCCTCCTTCACAGCTCGACTTCTCATCCACCACGAAAAGAAACCGAAATGCTTCAAGGAGCGAATTCAACAAGTAAGGCCGTTGCTAAGACTAAGTTGGCAAACATAAAAAGTAAAAATGCCAGAGCCTCTTTAGCCAACATTACAATGTTGTTTCCACCGGACACCACGTGGAGGCGAGGTTGGCCTTATGTCCAGCATACCAATGACTAACTGGCATCTACAGCTGCTTCCCTGCTTAACGTTCAGCATTAAAGGTACGTTGTGAAGAACAAACCGGCAAGTTTACTTGTTGTGCCGTTGGTAAAGACACTTAACCGGATTCCCCATCTTGATGTGATAGACAGGTGGTCGGCAACTCCTAAGCGAGCTCGTTATAGCGCTTTGATCGCTTTTTCGTGATAGGAGGATAAATATGGCACTACTACAAATAAATAAAATTTTAAGTCATTGGTTTAACCCTACTCTAAATCGAACCCCGAGTCTACCGTTTCAGAAGCAGACGCTCTATCCACTCGGCCATCTGGGCGGTAAGATATTTTTTTAGTTTACCATTTTGCCACCTTCAGAGCAAATCATCATGGCCAAGTAGGCAGTTGACACTTTAACGATTGAGAACGCTATACTTTTACTTGAGTAGTTTTTAAATGACTACTTGTTTACTTTTTCTTCAGTGCTTTTTTTAGTCAATACTTTCTACTTTACTTTGAGTAGTATTGCCGTCAGTAACAACACTTTTACTTAAGTACAATTTCAAAATATTTTTTACACCACTGATACCCACATTCAACATCTCTGCAAGAAACTATCACAGTATTGTGGTTTGTTTTGTCATCTTCGTCACAATGTAACTGAAAAGTATTTGATACTTTTATACCACAGTTTAGTGTACCCTCACCTACTAAATGGAATTTTGACATGGGGATCTAGAAATAATTCAGTGCTGCATCCCCTACAAGCCTTGCAAAACAGGCTCATAAGAGTTATACGTCGTGTAAGAAAACTTGATCATATCACAAATAGATGTTTATATTATAAATTGAGCATACTAAAAGTTAAAGATATTTATCACTTAGACTCTTAGAAAATAGAGATGGCCAAAATCATGTATTTATATCACAAGCGCAAGCTCCCAAAACTATTTAACAATTACTTTAAATCCATAAACTGTGTGCATAGTCACAACACTAGAAATGCTTGTCGAAAAAATTACCAGTTATATTCAATTCATTCCAATACTGCTAAAAAAGCACTGTCATTCAGTGGTGCACAAATTCGGAACAATTTACTCCCAGAATGGAAGGATTTCCCTTTCTACAGATTTAAAAAAACTATCAAAAGCCACCTTGTTGCAAATTATAGCTAATCCTGTTACCAATCTGCTCTACCTAACCTAATGCGTCTGAATACTTGGGAAAGAATTTTTCTTTCTGTTTTATTAAGGATTGATCGCTAATTTATACCAGATATTAGTTTACAGTAAATATGTTTTTGTCATAATTAATATATTTACACTGAACAAAGTGTACATAACATATGAAGTGCAATTTTGCGTTTTGCTATCTGCGATGTTGTTGCTTTTTTCACTTTTTGTTAGACTGAAAAGACAAATAAGCCAATGAAGGAAAATGGTGTCCGCGACTAGGCGAGCGTTTTGGCTCTTTCGCGGTAACTCTATCTACCGTATGTTAATGTGCGTTAAGTTTGTCACTTCTTGCCGTTGTAAACGGACATGAATAAACGTATCTATCTGATCTGAGTGCCAGTTTCTATTTTTTCATTGGACAAATATTTTCTCCCCAAAAATAACTGTTTCACTTCCCTTGTTCTCCTTTTTCATTGGACAAAAATTGCCTATTGCCTCCCAAAGATAACTGCTTCTTTTCCCAGCTTTCTTTTTTTAAATGGACAAACATTTCCTCCCCGAAAAACTGCTCCATTTTTCCAGTTCCCGGTGTTTTCATTGGACAAAGATGTTTTCCCCGAAGATACTTGCTCCTCTTTCCCAGTTCCCCGTGTTTTCATTGGTCAAACATTTCCTCCCCGAAAATAACTACTTCCCTTCCCAGTTCTCCTGCTTTCATTGGACAAATGTTTCATCTCCTAGGACACCTCCTCCTCTTTCCTTGTTCCCCGTGTTTTCATTGCACAAACAATAAAAATATACGTATGCGCAAGTAAAACATTTGTATTCATCCGCATTTATTTAATTCAAATCACTCATATGCCGCTGAATATTTTTTCGGGAAATTTTTATAAAAAATTTTTACGATGATTTCCTTTCAAAACTTGTTGTCTGTTGCTCCCAAAATTTAGTAACTAAATCGTTATTTATTATAAACTTTCAAGAGGACCTACTTGATATAGGAGACCCTGGAAAAAACTACCATAGCAACCGGTTAGTTATACTAAAAGTTTTACTCTTTATCTGTTGTGGGCCTGGTGCCTGGGTTGAGAAAGGGGTGATTATGCTGCCATGTTTTCTTGATTTAATTATGACTTCGTTTTGCTAAACGATTAATTCTGGCTTCAGGAAACGTTTTACGAATTTTCTTACTCTAACGCCTGAGATAAACCACACCAACTTCCAACTATGATGCAACATCAAAAACATTGTCGCAAAAAATGTTTTTGATAAAATAACGGAGATAAAGTCAAAAATCATGATGAATTATGCTGTATATTGATCTATACTCGTGAAAATTGCATGAAAATCTTTGGCAAAGGAAACTTTTCGTTTTTCTAGACGCTTTCCTGCTGATTAAATTCTGTAAAGTGCATCCTACATCATTTAAAGCGGGCATTGCTTTTCAGATTTATGGTTATAGTAGTGTCGAAATAATTGCAGTGATTATTTATCAGTTGGTTCAAGATTTACCTAGGCGGTATGTAAGTAAATAGTTTCTGCTTATAGTGAATTATAAATTCAGCAAGCTTGTATAGCACGGGTACTATGTTGTTCTGTATGTAGAAGTACTTATTAAGCCAAATCAAATTCAAATCTCCATCAATAGTAGCGGTATCACGTCGAAGCGTGTAACGAGCAGCTGGGCCCATCTGTGCGGCAAGGAACCTGCTGCGCAAAACAGCTCCGATGAAACGTCGCAATGGTGGCGAACCGTTGGCGACGCTGTGTCCTACTTACCCGGACAGGGTATCGAACCCTATACTGCCTTCACCGATAGCAATGTGTTAAAGCACTTCACCATTTTTCGAATCGTTAGCGGTCAGTTAGCGGAATGGTTTAACACATCGCTGTCAGTGCGACCCAGGCGCTGAGCCGCGGAGGAGGGCGCCGCCATCCGTTTCGGCGAAATAGCGCCAGTGTAATAAAAATTTGATTCTTTTACATCGGTTTAATGGGCGTCGGACTAGTAGGCGGCATGCATTTAGGTCACGTGCATTTAAGCCTTCATTTGTTTTGGTGCCAATAGTGTAGCGCCTATTTGTTCGGGTTGCCGCGAACCCATTGGTTTCTAGCCGATGTGTCTCGACGTCCATTGATTTCGTCGGTATCTGTGTGTGCGAGGTTCATTTATTTGGTTTATGTCCATGGCTTCTGTCTCACTTGTTTAGAGTCATTTGCTATAAATTTCTTCTGATGCCTGTCTCTGTGATGAATAAGTGACGTGGTGTATTGTCAATTGCACTTTTGTTCGATGCTGCCGTGTAGATGACCATTAATTCTATTTGTCAATTAAGTGAAAAATGATTTTTGCGGTGTTAAAAGTAGCTGGCTTATTACCGTAAAAGTCAGGCTGATTATGACACAATAATGATCAATGTTTCGAACAATGATAATGACAATCGATGAGAGAAATAACTGCAACTTAGTCGGACTGTCTACGTGGAAACACCGAAAATACAGAGGGTTGTTACAAGCAGAGTAGTGTTAACAATGCAACTACGTTCGAAGTAGAAACTTTTTACGGTGGGGGGGGGTGTTTTTGTCCACAATTTTGCCTAAATTATGAACCCAAATAACAAGACAATGGTGCAAAATACTGTAGTATTCATTGTAGTGTACAATTGTCGTTAGTCAATGACCATGGGGCGTCATTGGTGCATGACCAATGTGAAACAGCGGCGGAGGGCGTAGGCCAACAGCGGATTTGTTTCAGAGATGGAAACCGGTCGAGTTGAGATTCTTCGATCGGTGGATCAAGCCGGTCAAAAACCGGTCAAATTCTCTTTTGTTGCAACTAAAATATACCTACACACCAACCGAAATATATACACCGATACGTGCTTTTTAAGTAGTATATGAAAAACGACCTTAACGAATCACACCTTCTGAAAACAAAAGTGTGTTTTCTGTTTACTTTCATTCAAAAACTCTTTTTATTAGATGAAATTTTACACGTTCAACACATCTAGTGACAAAGTTAGCGTAAACTAGAGTTTTTCATTAGGTTTATTGAACACTGAACGTAAATCATTAGTAAAAAGAAACGGTCGACCGGGCCGGTCAGTGACCGGTCAATCGGTCGGTCGACCCGCGTACATTTTGAATTTTACCGGTCGGGTCGAAAAAATCCTGACTGGTTCCACCTCTGATTTGCATACCCCTGGCATGATGCACAAAAATTATTGTTAACGAGTGCTTTTCGCAAACTTCATCAGCTTTGTTTTAGGCAGGTTTTCATAAATGTAGAGGTTTAGGAGGAAGAGCAGTAAGCTCATTCAGCGGGATCCAGGGTGGAGCCCCGAAAGTTGTAGCATTTTCTTGATTCCTACTCTCAATTTCAATTATGATCTAAAAAATCTGTTCATCAAAACCACTATCTCTCACAAGAAAATGAGACTGAACGAAGACCTTCGCTGATGAAACCAGTAGGCATGCAGTGAATCATATGCCATCAGCAAGCAAACAATACAATTTACGTTATGAGTTTCTCTTTCTATATAACGCTAAGATAACAGAAGGAGGCACAATCCATGAATGTGCGTAAATTGTTCCGATATCATTTAACAGCGAACAAAAAGTGTCTTGCATGGTAGCCATGGCTTTAGCTGTCGATTTCTTTGATCTTGCAATAAGGCTGAACGATGCTTCTTCAGCCATTCGTGCAGGTGTTTGAAATGAAATCATGATGGCCACAAGGACCTGGTGTGCTGGAAAGCATCACCGCAGTTCGTACCCACAGGCTACACGTATAGAAAAACAACAACTCAGATGGCCGAGTGGTATGGAGCGTCTGTCTCTTGAGCAGTAGACTCGGATTTGATTCCGATTCGGGTCAAACCAATGACTTTAAAATTGGTATTCACAGCTTCCTGCTTGACACTCAGCATTAAAAGGGACAGTAAGGAGAACAACCTGGCAAGTTTACTTGTTGTGCCGTTGGGAAAGGCACTTAGCGGGATTCCCTCATCTTGGTGTGGTAGACAGATGGCTGGCAAGTTCTCCTCAGCGAGCTCGTATAGCGCATTGATCGCTTTCTCGTGATAGGAGGATAAATATGCAACTAACAAACAAACAATTTAACATTTTACGTTAGGCTACTTATCAGTAGCGGGACGTTTTGGCTTCCTCCCGAGATAAATCTTTTTCTTTGCTGGGCGGACTACTGTTTTTACCGGGGGAGACATGTCTCCCCATCTCCCTTACTTCACACTTTGGTAAACAGTTCCCTTCAAAGCCGAATGCTTTTTTTTATTTTGCAGAGCGGTTATTATAGAGAGAGTTTATTAAAGTTTATTAAGTTGTGAGAGTTTATTAAGTTGTGTAAGTTGTGAGGATTTATTAAAGTTCATTAAATTGTTTGAAAGCAATTTAAATTGTACCGGTATGTCGCAAGACAAAAAAAAGACCAATTTTAACGGTAAGATACTGTACCAGAAATAAGTTTATTTATTTGTTGATATTAATTCAGGGGCGTAGCCAGGAGTTTGAACGATGAGTGGGGGGGCGCCGAGTCGCAATTTAAAACCATGCGAAAAAAGCCAGATATATTTTCATTGCGCAAAAGGAGGACGGGTTTTTGAAAGTCATCACGTTTGCAGATGTTCAATCTTCCACCCAAAGTCAAGTAATGAGCAAAAAAGGTCTTTACGCCTCAGATTATCAGTTATACGTTTAATCACCTTTACACCACTAAAGGTTTGTGCATTTGTCTGCGGGGGAGGGGGCCGGGGCCCCTTCTGGATACGTCCTAGGTTAATTGTAAGCAAGTCCATCTAATGTGACTCCCATGCGTATGTTCTTTTTCTACTGTCAAAGAGGTATGTTTTTGGAATGAATTTGCAACTATTTAGCATTTACAGTATTTCTATGGTGTAATTCTATTAAATATGGTAATGAAGGCTTATTTTCAAACAACTACGGTAGCAGTATGAAATGAAATGTTGTGTGGTTTTATGGCGCTATATAACTACTAAGGTTCTTTAGCGCCAGGAATAAATTTTGTCAAGAAGTCACTGACGTATTTTTGTCCTTTGTTTATTTCATCTTGCGCGATACACTCAATTGCTGAGCGTTTAGCAAGTGTAACAGCAGATACTAGTTTGCTTGACTATAAATTGTTACGGTAGCAGTATATTTTCTATAAATTTCTATGGTGTAATTCTATTAAATATGGTAATGAAGGCTTATTTTCAAACAACTACGGTAGCAGTATGAAATGAAATGTTGTGGGGTTTTATGGCGCTATATAACTACTAAGGTTCTTTAGCGCCAGGAATAAATTTTGTCAAGAATTCACTGACATGTTTTTATTCTCTGTTCATTTCATCCTCCGCGCTACACTTAATTGCTGAGCGTTTAGCAAGTGTAACAGCAGATACCAGTTTTAAAGTCTTTGGTTTGACCCGACTGAGAATAAAACCCAGCCTACCCGCTTCCAAGGCGAACGCTCTTAACCACTAGGCCAAGTCGCTGGTTGTAACTACAGTATACGTGGCTGTGTAAGCTGTGCTTCATTGAAGAATTTTGATTCGTTCACTTATAAAGAGTGTGGTCAGAGCCGGCTGCTGAGCAGTCGACTTAGAAGGCAAAAATTTCAAATTAAGCACAAAATCCGCTGATTTCAAGAGAGTAAGCTCGTTGATTCGTGGGGTCAATCATGTCGATTGGGGGGGGGGGGGGGGGAACAGGCCCTGCCCTGAGTGTGGTGCCGCCCCTGAGTGTGGTCCAACTTAATTATATCGCGGTGAGTCGAACGGTTTAAAATGGCCATTCTTTTTGAATAGGAAAATTATTTAGTCCTTTAGATTAAATTCCAATAACTGTCTCAGTTATAGCCTACCAAGTTGGCGCGACCTGTCCTGACTTGTTTCAGACTCATTACATTTTGAAAAGCAGAAAGAATGTTACGCATCGCAGCACATGTCTAGAGATATTTATTGATATTTTTTAAGGATCAGCTCAGGTTCAAACATTGTTAACAATTTCTGTTCAGGTTTATGTACACAAAATATTATAGGTTCGGGTTTGGTTCAGGTTCAATGATCTTAAATTTAAACTGTTCAGGGTCGGTTCGGGTTCACCGAAAAAAAGCGGTTTTTACCGGTTCGCGGTTCAGGTTCGGGTTCAGTTCGACTCCCTGGTATAGATAAGCTTACTTTGCATGCCATCAACCGCACTAAATAGCGGTCGCTATCTTTTGTCAGTAAAGTTTGGCGATTAAAAGCGATCTTGAAGGACTCTACAACTTTATACAACTGATAGTTTTAAACGAGCATGTAGAAGTCAGTTGTTTTATCATTTTGCCTGTTGGCCCCGGCTCGTCCTCCTAGCTACCGACCTGGACCTGCCCTTCGGCTCCTACAATTGCAGCAGATTGAAAAGTAATCCGTTGCAATTCGATGAATAAAATACCACATAAACTATGAAGCGAAACGGCGCAGACTGTTCAGAATTAAATTTAAAAACAAATCGAAAACTACGAAAAGAAACATGAAGTAAATATCTTCAGACCTGAACGTGCAAATCACCGTAACTCATTGCGGGCCGAGAAAATTCCGCGGGCCTGCAGTTGGACCACACTAACTTGTAACACACGCGTTGTGTGCTAGGCCGTATCATTAATATAAACAAGCTTTTGTTTTCAAAGTTATGAAATCTTCTTTCAGGGTCTCGAATGACTCAATCTGAAATCCGTGTCCTGAACTTCCCTATGGCGGTGCTTCCTGCGTGTACCACCTCGCTGAGAAGCCAAATGAGTTTTGTTTATACGAAGCAAGCATCCAGCCCCCTTGTCGATGCTTCTCACTCTCATCCCACGACCGTCATCACCCAGATTACCCCCCGAAATCAGACTGTGTTCCTAAGTCAAGCAGCACACCCCCCTGTCGATGCTTTCTACAATCAAAAGCCTTTATTTTCTCAGTCGTCTATCTCCGCTGCGCAGTTTGAACCCCCCACTCAAACTGCGCAACCACCATCCAACCTCCAGAAATCAAGCCAGAGCCGACAATATTCATGTAAGCCGCGTTACTTGAATTTGCGTCAATTCATGTATACGACTGACAACAGTTGTGTCGTCATTATGATGTATAATAAACAAGGTTTCTTGCGAAGTAAGACTGCATGGATAAACCACGCGTGATCTAGCGCATTGTTTCGCAAATTACCGCAGTGTAATTATTTCTACAATTTTATTTATAATCATAGAAAACGCTGCGCCTGTGGCAAGCATCATGAAATCTTCATTTTACTCGAGGTATTAAGCCGAAGCGTGTAACGAATAGCGGGGCCCATCACAGCGCCTGGGCAACACAGCTCCGAAGCAACGGCGAGCGGTTGGCAACACTTATCTAGTCCACATGTCTAATTGAAGTGGGCAAACCAAAATTGATGTGGGCTAGTTGCTGTGGGCTTGATGTCATAATCACTTTTTTATATAATGGCATCAAAAATTTAATTGCGATGCAGAAAGCTTACAGCAACAAGCCCACATCAATGTGGGCTTAAAAAAGCTCACACAAATTGGTCTTGTGAACTGGGAGTAAGTGTGTCCAATCTGACTAACCCGGCAATCGAACCCCAGACCTCCCGCACCGATAGCGTGCGTTTAACACCTAAGCTAACCGGCCGGTGCCTTGCTGACGTAAATCTAGAAACTTTTTTAGCTTACCCCCGAAGCGGCTCTCACTTTCAGCGTCGCAATGAATGGCAGAGACCTCACCCTCATCAGCGGTATGTTGCGTCATAAGCATTCTTGATAGTCAATGTTACATTACTAGTCACTACTAAAGCGATATTGGTTTGATTTGTTTCGTAAATTTGAAAGTGGTATGAATTATAAATGTTTGAGATCAGTGGCGTAGCGACAAATTTTAAAAGAGCGCGCCATAATTTTGACAGTTTTTCAAGCGTTTTTTTTTTTTTTTTTTCGGCAGAACCAATTTGAAGCTAACGGAGAAACAAGATAAGCTCTGTGCGGGTCCGGGGTCATGCTACCCCGGAAAATTTTTGAAAATTTGCATGCTGTAATGGCTATTTTAGTGCATTTTGAATAATTTTCAGGAAAATTTTGCTTCAAATTTTTTGACCTTAGTTTTGAGTGTTTCGCCAAATGAAATATGATGTAATTTGTTCGCACATTTTCGATTAAGCGTGCTTGCGTAAGGCTTATTGCGATCGAAGAGGTTCGAAATTGTGAAAAATTGTGCACATCAAAAACATTTTGAAAATGGCTGGTGGGAGAATGCATACCCCTCATCTTAACCTTCTAGATTCGCCCCTGGCCAGAAGTTACAGAAACCATCAAAGAAGTGGCTTATTTCAGTCACTTTGCACCATTAATTTTGTTCTTGTTTATGAAAAGGCACAGTCAAAAGGGGGGCCATGGCAAAACACGCTCCTGTTTGGGATAACGGTGCTAATTTTACACCCTTTGACGCGACGCTATTGTTCCAGATGTTTCTAGCTCGTAAGACGGTAAGAAAACCTTAAAACTTTCCAAGGAATTGTTTTTCCCTGCTTACTTTTGGTCTACAGCAGACATGGGCAAACTACGGCCCGCGGGCCAAATCCGGCCCGCCGGTCCTTTTATTCTGGCCCGCCGGCACTTACACAAACTTAAACTCCCACCTTGAATTAGCGGATGACCTTTTTTTCTTTTAGAAATCATGGGTAGCAGTGATTTTCAACAAAATAAGCCTCAACGGTGCAAAATTGGAATAAAAAACGAGGTGACCTCGTTTTATTTTGGAGATCGAAATCGTCCGTGGACCGTGATCTCCAAAAAGAAGAGGTCTTCACCTTGTTTTTCAATCAGCGTGCGGCCCGCGGCTTCCACAGTTTTTCCAAATCTGGACCTTCGTGTGAAAAGCTTGCCCACCCTGGTCTACAGCGTGGAGTTAGAAACGCCCACTTCATTTGAAGTTGCTTTTAGGACAGTGATTGAACAATTTTTGCATCTGCAGATTTTTGTATACCGCCAAGTGCGATATATGTGCGACCACTTCACGCTTCACTTTATTTATTAACGCCTGCCTTATAATTTTTTCGAAATAAAGTGTTATATTATGTGACTTAAAAAATATTGGTGGTGGTACTGGGACTTGAGATATACTGATGCACCTTGCGAGGTCGCCCCAGTTCTAGCATGAGTGGCTATGAATATGATTATTTGGGCGGTTATGATCAGCAATAACGATCAAGAGGCAACTACTGTAGCTATGGTCAGGGGCGTATTTAAGGAAGGGGCATTGTGCCATGACCCGCCTTTTGATCTTACCTTTCAGTGAAACAGAGCAAATGTTTCTTTTAATGGCTTTTTGTACAGTAGTTGATGGCCAGGGGCGGTTTTAAACAATGAGAGGGCCAAAACTGTATAATCAATTAGGCCCAAGTATAAAGGTCTTGATGATCGATTAAAAAAAAAAAGATCTTCGTTGTTCGTGACGAGGTCCCTTATTTTTCCTAGAGCCTAGGCCTCAGCCTACCTAGGAAACGTCGCAGAGGTGACGAGCCGTTGGCAACATTTTGTCCGATTGGACCTGCCCTGGAATCGAATCCTAGATCTCCGACACCGATAACGATGCGCTCAACAAATGACTGAACCGACCGGTGTTTGGGCGGTAGTTATTTTGTGCCCCACATATTCTTTACGCTTGTATTTGTGCAGGCCTTATTACTATCACAACCAGCACAGGGAGCAATCTTCACATCCTTGGCAGAGTTATTACGAACACGTACACCAACAATATCAGGAATGGATTTGCATTTATAGGTAAGGTCAACACTAAGTAGTTTGAAGATATATATGAAAAAAATCAAATCTTCATTACACTCGCTTGTGGTACCGCCGAGGTGTGTAACGAGTGGCGGGGCTTACCTCCTCGTGGCTTTTCGCCTGTGCATTAAGGCTCCAAAGAAATATTGCAGTGGTAGCGTCACTGTGGCTATTTCACCGGCCTGGAAATCGATCCATAGACCCCTTGTCGATAACGTTGTGTTTAATCACTGCGTTAACCGTTATGCAAGTTGTGTTGGGGATAAATACTGTCTTTTTGATACCTCTAAGCGAACCTTGAGCATTGCGTTTTTGTTCTAGTCGATGCAACGTGCGTGAATGCATGAGTATAAAGTGACTACTACATGACAAGCCTTTGATTAGCCACCGATTCGTATTTGAAGAACAGTCTTGCACATGTGTGTAGAATGTAACGTAGGGTTATTTGTTCCAGCTTGCAAAGCTTGTAATTTCAATACTCCTTATTGCAAATATGAACAATCTAGACTCTTTATGTTCTAACTCTACTGTTTTCATTGCGACGTTTATATTTGATCAACGCCGTTGCACTGGTGTTAAAGTTAAGCACTCATCGAAGCTTTTTCTCTTCATTATAAATGAAATTGCCATAATTGGAGAATACTAGGTCTGCGACTTTATGCACCCAAAAGCAATGGAAAGAGGCGCTTATACAGCAGCGTAGATTGTCAGCCGTCATCGAGCTGAAACTGCAATCAGCGTCTGGCCGGATGTGTGATAAAAAGGAATTAGCATACATAGAACGTAGGAAAATGATGACAGTTATCTTACTTTATATTTTTGTCAAGCAGTTTGCTATGAATTTTCGTGAGGAAAGTGCACTATAGAAATGCAATATTATTATTATTTTGTGATGAAAGAGTTTCAAATCTTCTTATGTAACCAAAACGAAAACCAGAATTGATGTTTTGACTACTTTTTTCAACTCATTTTACCCTTGCAGAGATCTTGGACTTTTTCTTTTCTAGACGTAATGAGCAGCAGATGAAAGCAACGGGCCAAAATGTACCACGGAATAACTATAACAGAGGGCGAAGCAAGAACTATAACAGAGGGCGATACCATCATAAGATCAACTTAAAGTAGGGTATTTCCTGAATATAAGCGTACATAAAATCACAACTTGTGTCATAAGGTTATCAGTTCGAGTCCTACACAAATTAACCGGGTGATGTTTCTAGTTTCCTTGGCGCTAAGCCGCGTAGATGGACGCCGTCACTTGTTGTACACTTTCGCGTAATAACCGTGAATAGGATAAAAATGTGACGTTTCTTTATTTTTCGGCGACTAGTTTGAAACAGGCATGTACAACAAGTGACCATCTTTCAGCTCAACCCCGTTTTTATCGTTTTTTGCTCCATTCAGGCTCCCAGGCAAAAAACTTGCCTTAAGTGGCGTAAACGAACTAAACGAGACGATGGACAAACATGCGGTGACGTCATCTTCAACTATGGTGACCAAGGTAATGTTCTGATCAATTGTTTATCTGTTTAAATTAACGGCAATTTTGCTTGCCATTACGTTGGAAGTGGCATTTACCCTGTCCAGATGTCGAACTTTGGTGGGATTTAGGCCCGCAGATCTTGAGCAAATCTTGGTTGTAGTTTCTGCATCACAATCCAAGTTTTGATGTCAACGTCTTAACTTTGTTTAATCCTGAGATGGAAAATTCGATTATGATCCAGAAACTAGAACCAAGGAGCGCCGGCTACTGGCCACGAAAACCGGCCTTGCGAAAAGGTGTCACGAACCCGTGTGCGGCTGAGGAGTGTTACATCGTCGCACGCTTTTCATTATTTTGAAAACATTTTAAACCTGGTCATCCATGCGCCTTCATCCTACGCTGTGACACTGGTCAGCCAGCTCTCGAACATAGTTGATCGCCTTAAATACAACGACTCGTTCCCAATTTCGATCTGAACGGACTGTTGTGCTCGTCAATATCGGTAGCGTAGCCGATTGGTTTGGAGCGTCGTTTTTACGACGGTCATGATCGCACGTTTGATGGTTATCCCACCCAAACCTCCTTGTTGCATCCTTGGATAACCGATGTTTACGACAATTTTCTCTGCTTGGTGGAATCTAGCAAGCAGCGAAACAAAGAAATCAGAGGCAAAATTCAAGCGGAAACTCGGAAACAAAGGCAACTCCTACACGAATCTGGATTCGTCCTCCGCATAATGTCTCCGACGCTTTCTCGTATCAGCAGGATAAAAAAGAAGAAACCAATCAATCAATGTAGATGAAGAATTTTTCCTACTGATATAAAATATCAAATCCTTATTGTACTCGAATAGTGGCATTAAAGGTAAAGGTACGGGACAGCGGGTGCAAGCACACATTGTCCAGACCATTTTCAATTGTCGGCCCATTGCAATTTTCAATCATGAATGATTGAACGCTGTCTCGGGACATGCATGACGAACAACACATACTCAAAACCCTTCGCATTTCCGCTTGTGCCGAGCGTCTGGCGCGAAAGCTGCGAATACTATTTTTAAAGTCTTTAGTATGACCCGACTGGAATTAAAAGCCCAGTCTACCGGCTATAAGTGGACGCTCTTAACCGATACACCAAGCGCCGGAACTTAGTTATTGTGCATATTCTCCGTCCGATTGGCGTATGGTTAAGGACGACGCGATCGGCGCGGAAGGTCTATGTTCAATCCCTGCGTCTGACAAATCGTGCACACCACAGAGTATCATCATTGTTGTCCCCTCCACTCCACTCCCAGTGCAGCGTGTGTTTTGGTCTCTGTAAGTTTCTCGTAACTATCCCGGCTGCATTTATATAAAACTTACCCAACACCATCGAAATCTTGTTTTTTTTCTGACAAAGCGTGGGTTTATACAGGCCATTATTTGCGAGATTGCTGCGACTTTTCTATATCTCGGTGACCTAATGGTGCCAAGTGACTGAAATATACCAGATTCTTTTGATAGTTTTCATAGCTTATGGCCTGGGGCGAATCCAGGTGGTAGGATGAGGGATATGCATTCTCCCGCCAGCCATTTTCAAAAATGTTTTAGATGCATATACGGTTTTTGCTATTGTTTCGAACCTCTTCGATAGCAGTAAACCTTACGCCGCACGCATAATTAAAAATATGCGAACAAAATGCATCATGTTGGCGAAACACTCAGAATTAGGGTCAAAAAACTTCAACACAATTTTTCTGAAAATTATTCAAAATGGTCTGAAATCGCCAGTGCAGCATGTAATATCTCAAACATTTCCTGGGGGAGCATGCCCCGGAGCCCCTAGAGCTTTTCGTGTTTCGTAATCAGCTTCAAAATAGTTCTGCCGAAAAAAATACGCTAGAAGAAATTTTGGTAAATATTCCCTACTCCCCTCCCTCCCCCTTTAACATTTCTCGCTACGCCACTGCCCGCCCTAGTTGTAGGCGAAAACAATCTGGTGGTTAGTTTTGGTCCCCCCATTTAGAAATGCTCTCGCCATCGCTGCCCACTGGTATGCTTCTCTAACTATAAAAAGTGTTATTTCTCCACTTTATTGTCACATTATATTTTGGCTATCAGTATTTATAAGCCTACAATTACTGCATACCTTTTTCACGTGAGCTAAAAATTGTAGTTTAAAGCAGCAACCATTACTACATTAAGTTGGTGAGACATGAAGTCACTTTTCTGCTTTTAGCCATAGAGCAGCGCTTCCCGATCAGTGGGTGGAAGAGCTATTGACTTAGGACCACAAATCATTCTAGAGTTTCTAAAGTTAAAATATTAGAAATCAAGGGTGGAATTGGCCTATAGAGCAGAATATGATATAATATATATTGATGAAAGACTTTTCAGATCTGATAAAGGGCCCACGATTATTTTTTTATAAAAGTAGAGCGTGGGCAGAAAATGATGGGGAAGCACTGCATTAGAGTCGTACCCAAAATATTTACATAGCATGTGATAGGCTTTTTTTGAGGTTAGAGCAGACATCGGCAAACTACGGGCCAAATCCGGCCCGCCGGTCCTTTTATTCTGGCTCGTCGGCACTTGCGCAAACTTAAACTCTCATCTTGAATTGAGCGGATGACCTTTTTATCCTTTAGAGATCATGGGTAGCAGTGATTTTCAACAAAATAAGCCTCAACGGTGCAAAATTGGAATAAAAGACGAGGTGAACTCCTTATATTTTGGAGATCACAATCGTACGTGTATTGTGATCTCCAAAAAGAAGAAGTCTTCACCTTGTTTTTCAATCAGCGTGCGGCCCGCGGCTTCAACAGTTTTTCCAAATCTGGACCTTCGTGTGAAAAACTTGCCCACCCCTGGGTTAGACACTCGTTATCTTTTCACGGTTCACACTTCACACTGTGGTTATTTCACAGCTGCGAAGACATATCTGCCATTCCACCCGACTGCGAATCAGTAAGGATGCATCCAATATTGCAACTATGGTCTGCTCTGCAGCATATAACATAGTTATTGTAACAGCTGCATGTTCAATATCGTGTATAAGTCATACGATGTCAGAGGATTTTGTGTTGTTTGGCACATAATGTATAAGACATTGTCACAGCATATTATACAGTTAAATGCACTAAAAATTACTTTTTTTAGGTGAAACAATACAAAAGTTCTCAGCAGCTTCGGGCTCCGCCCCCAGACCCCATCGCTGCCGGCGGCTGTAATTGTCGCAGTAATTTGCTTTTATGTACATTTTCTCCGCCCGGTTTGCGTATGGTTGAGGACGACGCAATCGGCGCGGGAAGTCTCGATTCAATTACCGCGTCGGTTAAATCGCGCACACTACAAAGTGTCATCACTTCCGTCCCACCCGGGCAGCGCGTTTTGGTCCCGGTAAGTCTTTCCTATAACTACCCCAGCTTCTGCAGCAGCTGTAAAGTTTCAATTCTACGTATTTCAGGTTAACTCTGAGTTGTCGCAGGCGATTGTAGCCGAATGACTCAACCTGCGCACAACCCGATGGTGTTCATCCCAAGTCAGTTTGCCTTATCATCGGACACTTCGATGGTCCCATTCTCACAGCCAAGCTGGACGGCCGGGTGGTAAAAGCATCTGCCTCTGGAGCTGTTGAGTTTGATTTGATTCCGAGTCGGGTCAAACCAATGACTATAAAATTGCTATTCACAGCTTTTCTGTTTGAAACTCAGCATGAAAGGAAATGTGCGACAAACATGCCGGCAAATTTATTTGTGCCATTCGAAAAGCACTTGGCGGGATTCCCCCATGTTAAACGGATAGAAACTTAGCCGGTAACACCTAAGCGGGACCGCTATGGCGCTTTGATCGTTTTCTAATGATAGGAGAATAAATATGCGACTGAATAGCAAAGCCATACTATTATGTAATAAGAGTCGCGTGAAATGTTGGATTATTTTGACTTTCCAGCGCATAGCAGACGAGGGTTGGGTGGATTGGCGCCGTAACCTTCAAACGATGCTCTCCTCCTCAATGGGCGACGCAATAGCGAGCCGAGGTCTAATGGATGCCGCACGTTCTTCTGGTCTTAGGGTGTCAGTTCCGCTTAGTTTTCACGTGAAATCAAGCGAGCTGGTCCTACTGAAAGCAAGCTACAAGTAAGTCAGAGTTGTTTTGGTTGTTATCATTTTGCGGAACTCCGCTTTTACCAATCGTTTGCTCCGTTCCAGACTTCAATCTAATAAACTTCCCCTAAAAAACGTAGAGGGACTACCCGAGACAATAGATGAACATGCGGTGACGTCATCTTCAACTATGGTGACCAAGGTAATGTTCTGATCAATTGTTTATCTGTTTAAATAAACGACAATTTTGCTTGCCATTACGTTGGAACGTTGGAAATGGCGTTTACCCTGTCCAGATGTCGAACTTTGGTGGGATTTAGGCCCGCAGATCTTGAGCAAATCTTGGTTGTAGTTTCTGCATCACAATCCAAGTTTTGATGTCAACATCTTAACTTTGTTTAATCCTGAGATCGAAAATTCGATTATGATCCAGAAACTAGAACCAAGGAGCGCCGGCTACTGGCCACGAAAACCGGCCTTGTGAAAAGATGTCACGAACCCGTGTGCGGCTGAGGAGTGTTACTTCGTCGCACGCTTTTCATTATTTTGAAAACATTTTAAACCTGGTCATCCATGCGCCTTCATCCTACGCTGTGACACTGGTCAGCCAGCTCTCGAACATGGTTGATCGCCTGAAATATCACGATCCGCGAGCTGGGCAGGTGCTTGGAAATGCGGGGCCCAATTAGAAATCTGATGCGAGACCCCTACTTTTCATAGTAAAATGTATGGTGTGTGCATTTCATAAAATAAACCATTCCGGTACATACAAACCAACCAATAGACATTCAATACATGCAATAAAAAAGAAAATAATATAAAGCAAAGTGGGTGCTTTTATTGTTTTACTTTTAATATCAAACAAGGCAAATCAGGCAATGCATTTTACTCATTCAGACAAAGACTTTTCTAGCTTTCTTGTTAGCAAAATCATTCAAAAGATTTTCAAAGTCAACATCTTTAGCAATGGCTAACGGTAGCTCTCTAACTAGACTAGTAAAAATCATGCGTGTGCAATTATAGAAGTTACTTTTTACCACAGAACATTGGAATTTCTACTAGAGAAAATTGCAATTTCTAAAATAAACCGATTGTCGGACGAATAACCACACCATGCCATAGTGTCTTAAAAATGACTATGATTTGGTCCAAATCAGGCAACGATAGTTGATCCACATTATGAAGGCATTAAAGGGCCGTTTTTTAGCAGATATATTTGCGCAACCCTCCTTTCCAAAGTTTTTAACTAAACCCCATTGCAGTTCAACAATAGTTCATAGTAAGATTTGTGAACAAATTTAACAAAGATTTGCTTTAAAGTGTTTCCAAAAGCCTTAAAATTGTAATTGCAGTATTTAAATTTTGAAAATTTTTCGGAGAAGCATGCCCCCGGACCTAAAACCGTTTTTATTCCTCACTTTACCTCAAATTATCTTTCCTGTTATCATACGCTGAAAGAAATCGCGTCTTAAAAAGGTCTCAAAAATTTGGCGTCTCTTAGAGGACACTTCTGGATACGCTACTGCTTCAAGCGACTTCCTTTGCTACTGAAGTAAATTGTATTGCGCATTGTTTGATGCTGCGATAACAAGAGGGAGTAAGTTGTAGCCTAATAGAGAGAAAAGCCCCGTACCCTAAAATAAGTTGACGTTGGTTTTGTAATGTACATTTTAGCCCTCCCTTACTGCAAATATTTCCAACGACAATGCATATCATGAAACTGCTTAATACTGCAGCACTATAGACTTTGTTACCATAATTCTTAAGGTTTCTCGAAGATTTTGGTGAAGTATGTTCGACAATTTAACTTACTGTACGTGTCAATTGCTGTAAGTGGAAAGCATGTTTCTTTAAATAGATGCTAAAAAGCTACAACTGAAAGTAAAATAAAAGCCCCCTAAAACTATCCACAAGTATTTTCTTGTAAACAGCAAACCTACGCTATGAAACAACTGCGTAAGTTTTTTCTTTACCAATGCTTGGTTTTAGAAGCTACCGAGTTGCCAATTTTTTTTTAATTTTAAGAGACATTAGAAATGGTCCATATTAAGCACTGGTTTAACTTATCGTACTTTCCTTTATTTTGTACCTCATAATACAGCAACGGATTCCTAACAACGCGGGACCTCTTCAAGTTGCGGGTTCCAATTTGATAAAATCGGTCAAATCGACCTAAAATCAGGCCTATGCTTGCGAGTATAAGCCTGGACGCTTCCCGACTGCGACCTTGAGCGGACTATTGCGCTTGGCAATGTATATGAAATATTATGGTACCGGCAGTAGCGTAGCTAGGAGAAGGGGGACGGCGGGGGGCTACAGCCAGTGAGCAGCGGGAAATTTTAAAAGGGGGAAGGGCATAATATCCACATTGTTTAGACGTATTTTTTGTGGCAAAACTAATTTAAAACCGATTGAGAAACAAAAACAAACTGCAGGAGAGACGGGCACATGCTCCCCCCGAAATGTTTTAAAATTTACATGCTGTAATAGCTATTTTAGTGCTTTTTGACTAAATTTCAGGTAAATTTTGTTTAAAAATTTTGACCCTAATTCTGAGTGCTTCGCCAAATATCATGTATTTTGGTTCGCGCATTTTCGATTATGCGTGCTTAAGGCGTAGGCTAAAGCTTATTGCTATGAAGGAGATTCGAAAATTCGAAAATATTGTATAGCCTACATCAAAAGCATTTTTGAAAATGGCTGATGGGAGGACACATACTCCTCATTATACCCCCTGCATCCGCCCCTGGTCATAAGCTACAGAAACCATCAAAAAAGTCTAACATATTTCAGTCACTTGACACCATTAAATTTGTTCTATTTTACTAAAAGGCAAGTCAAAACAGAGGGGCATGGCTCAATGCCCCCCTCCTGAAAACAAACCTGGCTACAATCGGCGCGGGAAGTCTCGATTCAATTACCGCGTCGGTCAAATCGCGCACACTACAAAGTGTCATCACTTCCGTCCCACCCGGGCAGCGCGTTTTGGTCCCGGTAAGTCTTTCCTATAACTACCCCAGCTTCTGCAGCAGCTGTAAAGTTTCAATTCTACGTATTTCAGGTTAACTCTGAGTTGTCGCAGGCGATTGTAGCCGAATGACTCAACCTGCGCACAACCCGATGGTGTTCATCCCAAGTCAGTTTGCCTTATCATCGGACACCTCGATGGTCCCATTCTCACAGCCAAGCTGGACGGCCGGGTGGTAAAAGCATCTGCCTCTGGAGCTGTTGAGTTTGATTTGATTCCGAGTCGGGTCAAACCAATGACTATAAAATTGCTATTCACAGCTTTTCTGTTTGAAACTCAGCATGAAAGGAAATGTGCGACAAACATGCCGGCAAATTTATTTGTGCCATTCGAAAAGCACTTGGCGGGATTCCCCCATGTTAAACGGATAGAAACTTAGCCGGTAACACCTAAGCGGGACCGCTATGGCGCTTTGATCGTTTTCTAATGATAGGAGAATAAATATGCGACTGAATAGCAAATCCATACTATTATGTAATAAGAGTCGCGTGAAATGTTGGAATATTTTGACTTTCCAGCGCATAGCAGACGAGGGTTGGGTGGATTGGCGCCGTAACCTTCAAACGATGCTCTCCTCCTCATTGGGTGACACACTAGTGAGCCGAAATCTAATGGATGCCGCACGTTCTTCTGATCTTGGGGCGTCAGTTCCGCTTGGTGTTTCCAAACAATACAATAAATCACTGAGGCTATTTTCAAATTACATTGAACTGAAATTTCAACAGTAATTGAGGGAGACTGCGGAGTGAGCTTGCGCTCTTCGAGTCAGCAGCCGCCTGTAAGATATGTCAAATGCAATCGGCTCCAGCCGCGAATCGAACCCGTCACGTAGGATCTGCCACCTGCGCGCGGTACCGCTAGGCCATGTCGCTGACAAAACAAGCTAGTGCTGTTGGAAACAGACAAGTAAGCCAGAATTATTTTTGTTGTTATTATTTAGCTCTACTCCGCTTTTGTTAATTGTTTGCTCCGTTCCAGGCTTCAATGCAAACAACTTCCGTTAAATCACCTAGCGAGACGATAAAAGAACATGCAATGGCGCCAACATCGTTTTCCTTGCCGTCCATTCAAATTTATGAGTCCTCAAATCCACGTAAGAAAAAAAAGGCGAAGGTGAGAATCAGACACTAGTGCGCGCTTAGTTTATTTCTAACTAATAACGATAAAATTGTGTTCTAGAAAGAGAAAAAATCATCAAAATCTTCATTATTTTGGTGTATAAGCTGCTGCACGGATTCAGATCCTACAAGTAATGACGTAAGTGTTCGCGTAAAAAATAGATGTTTCTGACGGACATAAAGCTAGCTGGTTCGTAATCACTGAAGGTTTGAAGCTGGGGTTATTGATTGCTACATCGCCGTCATAGTTTGACTAGCGGCTTCACGTTAAAAAGGCGGAAATGATAATAAAAAGGAAATGAGCTTTGATGAGTATAGATTGTAAAAGATTTTTCCCCAAGGTTCAGTAATGAATGCTACAGACGTTTAAAACAATTGTAATGATTTGATTTTAAATTCAGTTGGATCCCATTTTATAATCCGCAATTGTCATTGATAAAACAACGCTAATAATCGACCGGTGCAAATAAAATACTAATCGGTATTGGGAAGCACCCTTTTTACTTGTCATTTTCCAATTTCTTTTCAGAATCACATCGCTCAGCCGCTCCCTTGTCCCCAGAAATCCGAAATATTTAATGGAGAAGCAGCTCTTCCGCAAATAAACAAACCGGTAATTTGTGTGCTCTTTCTATATTTTATTTCAGCAGATATGGATTTAGTTAGTTAGTTAGTGTCTTTTATTTCCGTACCGTCAACACAAGAATAATATGGATAAATAACATACAGTATAATTGGACAGCACGAGAAAAGGGAAGAAGCAACAAAATTTCATTCCCTATAAAAACAATCTTGTAACCTCTTTTAGCTGAACTGTCGAACCTCAGACCTTCCGCACCGAGAGCGTGCGCTTAGCAACTGTATCAAAACTCAGTTTGGGAAAAACAATAGGCAGGTATAAGTCATTCAGTTAATTCGTGAACAATTTCTGTCATGTAACAAAGAAAAGCACTCATAAACGCGTTAACTTGCTTCTAGCCTCGTTCTAGGCCTGTGTAGCAGTGTTGTAGTCGAGACCACATGCTTCGAGACCGAGACCAAGACCGAGACCGGATAATTTTTTCGAGACCAAGACCGAGACCAAGACCGGGTGTTTTTCGAGACCCATGGTTCGAGACCGAGACCAGCAAGAATCGAGACCAAGACCAAGACCGAGACCGGCAATTATTCGGCTTACTAAAACAGATCTAAAACACCAACAATAAACTGTATAGCAAATTTTTATTTTTCTAAAAATTGCGAATTACACTTCAAATAAACAAGCATCTCCAACATGTCCGACGAGAGCCTTGCTCGGTGTGGCCGCATCATTAACCCACCCGCACTAAAAATTCGCTCAACGGGAGCTGATGAAGCGGGTACACAAAATGCATGGTTAGCAAGTTTTAACAACGCAGGAAATTCATTGCTCTTTTTTTGCCAAAAGTCAAAGATGTTTGAAGGCCCTGCAGTCATGGTTGCCACTTCGCTCAAATACTTCGTGAGTTGTGATCTTGGGTTCGCAGTTTGATTTACGGTCTCTGCAGTTCAATTTCTATTCTGTAACCCGAGGTCTATTCTACCTAGCTACCGCGTAAGCCATTGACTATATGCAGCTAACAAATGTTCACGTTTGCACTATAAATTGTCTAGAAGTAGAATGCCTACCTTCCGTCAGAAAAGAAAGCATCGGAGGTTGTCATTACATTATTTTGTAACCTAAAATAAATCGTTCCTGCTATTAATTAGTTTCGCTGTATACAAAATCAAATTAATGTGGCGTGAGCGTGGGATATAAAAATTCTGTTTTGAACTTTTGAGTTATGTCGAGTGAGCGTGCTGGGATTTAGAGCATTCTGTAATGAGCTATGAGTTGCGAGCGTGAGATTTAAAAATTTTGTTTTGAATTTTTGAGTTGTGTCGTGGTAGCGTGCTGGGATTTAGAGCATTCTGTATTGAGCTATGAGTTGTGCGCGTGGGATTTCGAGAATTTAGCTTAAGTCGCGACACGAAACAACTTTCGCACCTCACAATCACGAGTTAAACCAGAGTCTATTGCGTCCGAGAGGGGCAACAATAGTACATGTTTTAAAAAACAGCCAAAAAGTTTGCATGGTGTATCAAAAAACAAGCCGGTCTCGAGACCAGTTTTGACCGTACGAGACCAAGACCACAACACCTCGAGACCAAGACCAAGACCACGAAAATATGTTCGAGACCAAGACCAAGACCAAGACCGCTAAAAATCGGTCTCGAGACCGGTCTCGAGACCGAGACCGGTCTCGAGACCTTCATCACTGCTGTGTAGCGTCACTGTCAAGTTTATTGCGAGCAAACAGGGAGGCCTGCGTTCATGATGTAACAAAGAATCGTGGGCTTTGCGTCTAGTCACGGGCTAATCAGAAAATAAATGTCAGAAACAGTATAGCTGGCTACTCAGAAAATAATTTTCATACTGAAACCCTGGCATAAACATGAATCATGATTGGCTCTTGAACGCAGTCGGCGCGACCGACTTTTACTCTGGAAAATATACATGGAAAAGAGTTTTTCGTTTGTGATTAGTAACTGTACCGACTACAAAACCCGCTAAAACTCTATTTGGCAAACTGCACGCACTGTGAAAAAACGGGGGACACTGCAGGCTCTGTGTTTGAGCAATGTGCATTGTGCATTCGGCCCAGAAAGCATATCTGGTGATGAATGTCAGCGCTGTAGTGTCACAATTTGTTTCATAAATGCAAAAACACAATTACGCAAGTGTAGCAGTGTTGCCAACTCAAACTAGCTAAACTCGGTCTGTCTTGCCGAACTTGAACTTGATCTCGAAAATCACAACTCCCTCAGCTCAAACTTGAAGTCGATTTTGAAAAAAGTTTACGCAGTTTTGAACTTATCCTAAGCTTTTACAAAAACTACAGTACTTGAACATAGCATAAACCCCCAAAAAGTTATGGAACCCGAAATTGAACTCGTAAAATTAAAAATGAACACCATTTGAAAATTTATTACTTTCGATTATGAAAATACTTGCAAGTTTGCAGCCTTGGTAGGCCTCATAGCATCAAACCGTCGACAGAACACTGTTTCGACCATTCGCATCTAATCAGCGTTGACGTTGTCACTGATATTTTACCTACGCAATTTTAGTTGAGGTTTAATAAGCATCCGATCAACTTATTAAAGTGTAGCCGTGTTCCTGCATTAGATGCTCGAGAGGTTTAATTATTTCACATATGAAACATGACATTATATTAATAACGTTGAAGGTATTCATCAAGGCTCCACCTCGTAACCATTTGTTGTTTCAGAAAAAGAAAAGATTCGTGGCTTTCAGACGAGTAAGTTTTGTGTAGAAACAGGTTTATGTCAGCTGCTAAGAAACCACAATGCGTTTGTTTGTCTCAAGTGATCTTATTTGGTCCATATTTGTTTTATATTTTTTTATTTATTTAGTTGCATATTTATCCTCCTTTCACGAGAAAGCGATCAATGCGCTATACGAGCTCGCTTAGGAGTTGCCAGCCATCTGTCTACCACACCAAGATGGGGGAATCCCGCCAAGTGCCTTTCCCAACGGCACAACAAGTAAACTTGCCGGCTTGTTCTCCACACTGTCCCTTTAATGCTGAACGTCAAGCAGGGAAGCTGTGAATTTTAAAGTCATTGGTTTGACCCGACTCGGAATCAAACCCGAGTCTACAGCTCAAGAAACAAACGCTCCATACCACTCGGCCATCTGAGCTGTTGCCATTTTGTCCATGGGCGTGCATGCTATATGTGCCTTAGTCTTCAACATAGGCTAAATATCAGTGATTGCTGGTCCCATTTTGTCCATGGACATAACCAACCGCGTGCGGCACCCATTTGCTCAACCCAGAGCCGGCGCCAGAGCAGTCGATTTAGAGGGGCCAACGTTTGAATTTAAGCACAAAAGCCACTGCTTTCAAAGGAGTAAGCTTGTTGATTGGGGGGAAGCATGTCGATTTGGGGGGCCTGGCCCCCCTTTGGCGCCGACCCTGGCTCAACCTTTACGCTAAAGTGTGACAAAAATACTACTTGAAAGAAAGAACGCCCTGGAAGATATGACGGTAGAACTGAAATTTAGATGCGCAAGTAGAGCTTTTTGTCGTCGTTAACAGACTAAAAACCGATAATGACCGCTCGCATGATGGCCTGTTTTGCGTGGTCTTGTAATCCCGCGCGTCAGATTTTCTGCGCATGTTGTTTGAGCAGCCATTATTTGAATTTGTTATTCTAGAAGTTCTGGAAGCGACAAGTGGCAGTAATTGCAACAGAAGAAGAGGTGGATCCCTTAATGAGTTCCACCTCGATCATCGATTGATCGAGTGAGTTGTAATTGACATACACACGACAAAGTACCGTGTAGGACCAGCTAGTCTAATAACCAGAGATGGGCATTTATCGAGATAATTTATCGGCGATAATTTATTACCGATCATTGTTATCGCTAAAAATAGTTTTGATTTATCGATTACCGATATCGCTTTTGTAAAATATTTTGTTATTGCCGATAAGTTATTGCGAATAACGAATAGTAATACAAATCTAGAAACACAGTTTTGCAATGTGACTTGCAAAGACACTTGGTCAAGCTCATTGAAAAATTACCGCAACACTTATCGGAAAAATTTATCGGCAATAATTTATCGATTACCGATATCGCATTAAAATATTGCCGATCTGTCGATCATCGGTATCGCTCAGGGCATTTTTGAAGTTATCGATTAGTTATCGTTATCGCTTTGGTACCGAAAGTTTTATCATCGCCATCTCTGGTAATAACTGATTATAGGGCCAAAACTTGTCGAAAGAAGGCATATAAGCGGTAATGATTCGGCAATTTGGGTTCAAACATCAGCAAGTAACGATAAAATAATGAAATGACGTTAACTTTAAACAACGCTGCATTGTGACGGGTTGATGAATATGTAGTATTTAAGAAATTTGAAAGTCTATTAGCAGTGTTGGAAACGAATCGCTGGAAGTCGAGTCCGAGTCGAATCTCGAGTCAACGATGTCGAGTCCCGAGTCGAGTCCATGTCTTTTCGTGCAACGACTTGAGTCAAGTCAATTTGCACCACTGACTCGAATCAAGTCGAGTCAGTTTACGTACAGACTCGAGTTGAGCAAGTGGTTCGAGTCGCGACTCGAGTGTCCCTAACACTGTCTGTTAGGCCCTCGCTCTTGCTGTTGTGACGATCATTCAATCCACGTACTTTGCTTGATTATCTTACCTTGATTGTATCGTCTGACTTAGGTCGTTTGGCGTGATTCTACATTTTCAGCAAAATTTGTTTCAGCATAATTTCAGTCACTATATGACTCAACTACAATCAAGCAATTGCACTAACTTGTTTTGTAACGCAAACTCTGCCCCATGGGTTGGTCCTCCAACTTCTACCCTTGTTGTTGGTCCTATTTTATCCCCAGTTAAGCCACGTTTGACTTTTTAATCTCAGATATGCCTACAAGACTGTACCGACTTCATGGACTTTATTATATTGACTTTTTCATTTGCAGATCGGTTGGAACATCTTTTTGGCTAATGCTGTAATTTATGCTGTTTCTTGCTTTATAGTTGCCTTGTTGCCTGCGTAGGTAATTTCAATTCCAGGTGCCGTTAAATAAATAAAAAATATACAAAACTGTGGTTTTTTACACAACATGGAACAGACACTCATCCATGTACAGTACTAAGTAATAAAAGGGATGCAATGGGCTTCACTCGTGAATTGAACCCATGATGTCGGGATTTCAAATTATGTGCTTGCTAAACCGCCAGCCCAGTTTGTCGACAAACGAGACGTTTACGTTAAGTTTTTGAAAAATCCTTTCATATAGTTAAAATTAAAAAGCGAGTCTCGGTCTGCGGTAAACGCTCCGAAAATTGATGGAGAGAAGCTTTGTTGCCAAGATATACTCACCTCTATTCTGCGACTATGGCTGTGTGTAGAAATCTACATCAAGGAAATGGTTGATTATGGTGTCCGCCTATGGAACGGTACACTCGATTTTGATTCCGATTCGGTCAAAGCAATGACTCTGCAGTCCACAATTGATATTCCCAATTTGACGCTCTACATTAATGAGACAATGAAAAGAACAAGCGGACAAACTTTGCTTCTTGTTTGATTTGCTTTCTCGTGATTTGCTTTCTCGTGATGAGAGAATCACTAATACGTACTGTAATTATTGAATGATAAAAAAAATTCAAATCTTCATTATGGGCCTACTTGTGGTATTAGGCCGAATCGTGTTACGAGTGACGGGGCCCATCTCCGCGGCTTAGCGCCTGGGCTACACATTTTCGAAGAAACATGCAGCGGTGGAGAGCCGCCAGCGACAACGTGCTGATTTGACCGGCGCGGGAATCGAACCTCAGATCTTTCGCACCGATAAATTCACTGACAAGAATTCACGTCAAGAATTCACTGATATATTTTTATGCTCTGTTTATTTCATCCTCCGCGCTACACTCAATTGCTGAGCGTTTAGCAAGTGTAACAGCAAATACCAGTTTTAAAGTCTTTAGTTTGACCCGACTGAGAGTACAACCCAGTCTACCAGCTTCCAAGGCGAACGCTCTTAACCACTAGGCCATGACGTTAATTGAATTATTAGGCTATACAGTAATTCTCGTAAGACCTGCACTAATACTTTATGTTTGAGAGCAGATCGAAATTGCCAAGCAGTCTAAGTTAGTAGTTTTACATCTTTCAAAATCCGGTGGTTTCTTTCTTCTCGCTTACACTGTCACTGTCATCATCGAGTCTTTACAAATGTTACGCAAAGCGGAGGTTTTTGTTAATTTGCTCTTCTGCACAGAGTTGTCAACGAGCTCAAGATGTTAAGCCCGACTCGAACCCAATTTTTCAAGCCCGAACCCGAATCCTGATTTATCAATAAGTCTGAGCCCGATTTATTTCCGAAATTTAAAAACTCATCTCTTTGATTTTTCAAGAACTTTTAATAAAAACGAAAATCCACTTCAACAGTCACCCTAGTTACGAACAACAATATTTTTACAAGGTGAGAAATTTAAAAAATACCAAAACCCATGGCTAAAGCAGAAGTGGACACACCATTCTACGTTGGAACTGTTGAAGCCTTGTGCTTGCAGGACTCCTCCTTGACTTAATCATTGCGAACGTGCCTGGAGCTAGAAGATCAGACAATGCAAATCCAGAATGGGGAGTGGTGACGGCGGTGGCTACAAGAAAGCAAGCACGGAGTGGCAAGGACCCCAAATCGCTTAAGATGAAAGAAGTGACGCATAAGATGTCGATTAACAAGAAAGTTCTCATCACGATGCAGGAGGAAGACCCAACCTTGCACAAGTTAAAACCATTGAACAATTGAAAAGAACTGAAACCAGGAGGGGATATGTGGTCTCATCGGTCTAGAACCTGCTACCGTAAACACAGCATTTAAAACAATACATATTAAACAGTTATATTGTTACACTCCCCCCTTGTTAAGAATATTATCCAACGGGAATTATAATACACACACAAAAAATCGATATCACTTATTTACATAATTAATATATATATACATAATTGCATCGGTACGCAAAATAAAAGTCTTGTTGTGATGTGGCAGACGCAAAATGGGCCTACGCACCAGGCTTTCGCGTAGGGTCACAAATGTTTTTTCTTGAGCATCTTCTCATCTCACACTTTCCGGCAGTCCCTTTTTTGTTAAGTCACTTAGTGGCAGTGGTGGGCAAGTTACTTTTAAAAAGAAACTAGTTACAGTTACAAGTTACTTCGCAAAAAAATTAATTTAGTTACAGTTACAAAATTAAAAAAGTAACTAGTTACAGTTACAAGTTACAGTTACGTTTTTGCATGTAGCAAAACCAAAAAAATATCAATTCTTAACATGTAGGCCTAGTGCTTCATGGAGCTTCATGGTGTGTTTTTAAACCGTTCAGATGGCCGAGTGGTATGGAGCGTTTGCTTCTGGATCGGTAGACTTGGGGTTCGATTCCGAGTCGGGTCAAACCAATGACTTTTAAATTGGTATTCACAGCTTCCCTGCTTGACGTTCAGCATTTAAGGGACAGCGTGGAGATCAAGCAGGCAAGTTTACTTGTTGTGCCGTTGGGAAAGGCACTTAACGGAATTCCCCCATCTTGGTGTGGTAGACAGATGGCCGGCAACTCCTAAGCGAGCTCGTATAGCGCTTTGATCGCTTTCTCGTGATAGGAGGATAGATATGCCAATAAAAATAAAAAAAAATAAAAATAAAAACTCTTTGTATTTGAGCTCATTCATCTTTGTATTGAAACCAAACGGAAGTAGGATACGATTCTGATACGATAAACGCAACAGTAACATAACAATTGATTGCCTTTCAAAAACGATAACATTTCAAAGTGATTATATATCACTAAGCCCACAGCGCTTCGGCTTTAAAATGTCTTTTTCAATACTAAAAAGTTGTTCCACTGCAGCGCTAGAAGCAGCGGCGTGGAGAGAAATTTTAAAAGAGAGGAGGGCCCATTAATTCGACATTTTTTCAAGCGTAGTTTTTATAAGGTAAAACTAATTTGAAGCTGATTGCGAAACAAAGAAGGCTTTAGCAGGGTCCGGGGCATGCTCCCTTCAAAAATTAAAAAAAAAATACATGCTGTAATGGCTGTTTTAGTGCTTTTCGAATAAATTTCAGGCAAATTTTGTTCAAATTTTATGAGATTGATTGTGAATCCATTTTGTTCGCACATTTTCGATCATGCGTGCTTAGGCTAAGTCGTAAAGCTTATTGCTATCGAAGAGGTTCAAAAATATGAAAATTTGTACTTATCAAAAATATTTTTGAAAGTGCCAGGTGAAGGGGATAAGCCTACTTACCCCTAATCATTTAGTCCTGGCGCTGTGACGTTTTTTGAGAGCTGTTTGCCATCAAAGTAATAAATAACTGAGGTCATTTTGAACTATATTTAACTAAAAGTTCAACAGTAATTGAGGACGACAGCGAAGTGAGCTTGCGTTCTTCGAGTCAGCAGCTAACCGGCAAATGTGTGAAATGCAGGGTTACCATATTTTCAATGCGCAAAAGGAGAACAGGTTATTTGAAGGTGATCACGTTCACGGTCGCTCGATTTTTCGCCCAAAATCAAGTGAAGAGCTAAAAAAGGTCATCACAATCGCAGGCCGTAATTTGAACAAAAACTTCACAAAATTGTTCGTGTAACAACGATTTGACATGTTTTCACTGTTCATAATGCCTAAAACCGAGGACATTTGGGATATTTTAGCGTCCTCGGAGGACAAACTATTTTTTGCTAAAAAGGAGAACAAGCCCTCCACAAGGAGGACGTATGGTAAGCTAAGAATGCGATCATCACCAGCCGCAAATCAAACCCGTCTCGCAGGATCTGTCACCTGCGCGCGGTACCGTTAGGCCACGTCGCTCACAAATGGCCCTGAGCTGGACCCTGTCACTTGTTACGCGCTTTGGCGATATATCGAGAGTAACTTATAATAAAGATTTGATATTTTTATGTCAAGAAAGAGTGTGCAATTAATGAAAGTTCTAGCGAACCCGCATCAAAAAAGCTCGCATTGTCTCTCATCAAGTCAAGCTTTTCGCAAACACAGATCTCGTTTTCGCAGGCGGGGCCCAACTCCAACACCATTCACCAACTCCCGAAACAGCACTACTACAAATAAATAAAATTTTAAGTCATTGGTTTAACCCTACTCTAAATCGAACCCCGAGTCTACCGTTTCAGAAGCAGACGCTCTATCCACTCGGCCATCTGGACGGTAAAATATTTTTTTGGTTTACCATTTTGCCACCTTCAGAGCAAATCATCATGGCCAAGTAGGCAGTTGACACTTTAACGATTGAGAATGCTATACTTTTACTTGAGTAGTTTTTAAATGACTACTTGTTTACTTTTACTTGAGTGCTTTTTTTAGTCAATACTTTCTACTTTACTTTGAGTAGTTTTGCCGTCAGTAACAACACTTTTACTTAAGTACAGTTTCAAAATACCTTTTACACCATTGATACCCACATTCAACATCTCTGCAAGAAACTATCACAGTATTGTGGTTTGTTTTGCCATCTTCGTCACAATGTAACTGAAAAGTATTTAGTACTTTTATGCCACAGTTTAGTGTACCCTCACCTACTAAATGGAATTTTGACATGGGGATCTAGAAATAATTCAGTGCTACATCCCCTACAAGCCTTGCAAAACAGGCTCATAAAATTATACATCGTGTAAGAAAACTTGATCATATCACAAATAGATTTTTATATTATAAATTGTGCATACTAAAAATTAAAGATATTTATCACTTAGACTCTTAGAGAATAGAGATGGCCAAAATCATGTATTTATATCACAAGCGCAAGCTCCCAAAACTATTTAACAATTACTTTAAATCCATAAACTGTGTGCATAGTCACAACACTAGAAATGCTTGTCGAAAAAATTACCAGTTATATTCAATTCATTCCAATACTGCTAAAAAAGCACTGTCATTCAGTGGTGCACAAATTTGGAACAATTTACTCCCAGAATGGAAGGATTTCCCTTGCTACAGATTTTGAAAAAACTATCAAAGGCCACCTTGTTGCAAATTATCGCTAAATCCTGTTACCAATCTGCTCCACCTAACCTAATGCGTCTGAATACTTGGGAAAGAATTTTTCTTTCTATTTTATTAAGGATTGATCGCTAATTTATACAAGATATTAGTTTGCAGTAAATATGTTTTTGTCATAATTAATATATTTACATTGAACAAAGTGTACATAACATATGAAGTGCAATTTTGCGTTTTGCTATCTGTGATGTTGTTGCTTTTTTCACTTTTTGTGAGACTGAAAAGACGAATAAGCCAAAGAAGGAAAATGGTGTCCGCGACTAGGCGAGCGTTTTGGCTCTTTCGCGGTAACTCTATCTACCGTATGTTAATGTGCGTTAAGTTTGTTACTTCTTGCCGTTGTAAATGGACATGAATAAACGTATCTATCTGATCTGAGCGCCAGTTTCTATTTTTTCATTGGACAAGTATTTTCTTTCCAAAGATAACTATTTCACTTCCCTTGTTCTCCTTTTTTATTGGACAAAAATTGCCTATTGCCTCCCAAAGATAACTGCTTCTTTTCCGAGCTTTCTTTTTTTAAATGGACAAACATTTCCTCCCCGAAAAACTGCTCCATTTTTCCAGTTCCCGGTGTTTTCATTGGACAAAGATGTTTTCCCCGAAGATACTTGCTCCTCTTTCCCAGTTCCCCGTGTTTTCATTGGTCACACATTTCCTCCCCGAAAATAACTACTTCCCTTCCCAGTTCTCCTGCTTTTATTGAACAAATGTTTCGTCTCCTAGGACACCTCCTTCTCTTTCCTTGTTCCCCGTGTTTTCATTGCACAAACAATAAACATATACTTATGCGCAAGTAAAACATTTGTATTCATCCGCATTTATTTAATTCAAATCACTCATATGCCGCTAAATGATTTCTCGGGAAGTTTTTATAAAAAATTTTTACGATGATTTCCTTTCAAAATTTGTTGTCTGTTGCTCCCAAAATTTAGTAACTAAATCGTTATTTATTATAAACTTTCAAGAGGACCTATTTGATTTTGGAGACCCTGGAAAAAACTACCATAGCAATCGATTAGTTGTACTAAACGTTTTACTCTTTATCTGTTGTGGGCCTGGTGCCTGGGTTGAGAAAGGGGTGATTATGCTGCCATGTTTTCTTGATTTAATTATGATTTTGTTTTGCTAAACGATTAATTCTGGCTTCAGGAAACGTTTTACGAATTTTCTTACTGTAACGCCTGAGATAAACCACACCAACTTCCAACTATGATGCAACATCAAAAACATTGTCGCAAAAAATGTTTTTGATAAAATAACGGAGATAAAGTCAAAAATCATGATGAATTGTGCTGTATATTGATCTATACTCGTGAAAATTGCATGAAAATCTTTGGCAAAGGAAACTTTTCGTTTTTCTAGACGCTTTCCTGCTGATTAAATTCTGTAAAGTGTATCCTACATCATTTAAAGCGGGCATTGCTTTTCAGATTTATGGTTATAGTAGTGTCGAAATAATTGCAGTGATTATCTATCAGTTGGTTCAAGATTTACCCAGGCGGTATGTAAGTAAATAGTTTCTGCTTATAGTGAATTATAAATTCAGCAAGCTTGTATAGCACGGGTACTATGTTGTTCTGTATGTAGAAGTACTTATTAAGCCAAATCAAATTCAAATCTCCATCAATAGTAGCGGTATTACGTCGAAGCGTGTAATGAGTAGCTGGGCCCATCTGTGCGGCAAAGCACCTGCTGCGCAAAACAGCTCCGATGAAACGTCGCAATGGTGGCGAACCGTTGGCGACGCTGTGTCCTACTTACCCAGCCAGGGTATCGAACCCCATACTGCCTTCACCGATAGCAATGTGTTAAAGCACTTCACCATTTTTCGAATCGTTAGCGGTCAGTTAGCGGAATGGTTTAACACATCGCTGTCAGTGCGACCCAGGCGCTGAGCCGCGGAGGTGGGCGCCGCCATCCGTTTCGACGAAATAGCGCCAGTGTAATAAAAATTTGATTCTTTTACATCGGTTTAATGGGCGTCGGACTAGTAGGCGGCATGCATTTAAGTCACGTGCATTTAAGCCTTCATTTGTTTTGGTGCCAATAGTGTAGCGCCTATTTGTTCGGGTTGCCGCGAACCCATTGGTCTCTAGCCGATGTGTCTCGACATCCATTGATTTCGTCGGTATCTGTGTGTGCGAGGTTCATCCATTTTGGTTTATGTCCATGGCTTCTGTCTCACTTGTTTAGAGTCATTTGGTATGAATTTCTTCTGATGCCTGTCTCTGTGATGAATAAGTGACGTGGTGTATTGTCAATTGCACTTTTGTTCGATGCTGCCTTGTAGATGGCCATTAATTCTATTTGTCAATTTAGTGAAAAATGATTTTTGCGGTGTTAAAAGTAGCCGGCTTATTACCGTAAAAGTCAGGCTGATTATTACACAATAATGATCAATGTTTCGAACAATGATAATGACAATCGATGAGAGAAATAACTGCAACTTAGTAGGACTGTCTACGTGAAAACACTAAAAATAAAAAGGGTTGTTACAAGCAGAGTAGTGTTAACAATGCAACTACGTTCGAAGTAGAAACTTTTTACTGTGGGGGGGGGGGTTTGTCCACAATTTTGCCTAAATTATGAACCCAAATAACAAGGCAATGATGCAAAATACTGTAGTATTTCTTGTAGTGTATAATTGTCGTTAGTCAATGACCATGGGGCGTCATTGGTGAATGACCAATGTGAAACAGCGGCGGAGGGCGTTGGCCAACAGCGGATTTGTATCAGAGATGGAAACCGGTCGGGTTGAGATTCTTCGACCGGTGGATCAAGCCGGTCAAAAACCGGTCAAATTCTCTTTTGTTGCAACTAAAATATACCTACACACCAACCGAAATATATATGCCGATGCGTGCTTTTTAAATAGTATATGAAAAACGACCTTAACGAATCACACCTTCTGAAAACAAAAGTGTGTTTTCTGTTTACTTTCATTCAAAAACTCTTTTTATTAGATGAAATTTTACACGTTCAATTCATCTAGTGACAAAGTTAGCGTAAACTACAATTTGTCATTAGGTTTATTGAACACTGAACGTAAACCTTTAGTAAAAAGAAACGGTCGACCGGGCCGGTCAGTGACCGGTCAACCGGTCGGTCGACCCGGGTACACTTTGAATTATACCGGTCGGGTCGAAAATATCCTAACTGGTTCCACCTCTGATTTGCATACCCCTGGCATGATGCACAAAAATTATTGTTAACGAGTGCTTTTCGCAAACTTCATCAGCTTTGTTTTAGGCAGGTTTTCATAAATGTAGAGGTTTAGGGGGAAGAGCAGTAAGCTCATTCAGCGGGATCCAGGGTGGAGCCCCGAAAGTTGTAGCATTTTCTTGATTCCTACTCTCAATTTCAAATATGATCTAAAAAATCTGTTCATCAAAACCACTATCTCTCACAAGAAAATGAGACTGAAGGAAGACTTTCGCTGATGAAACCAGTAGGCATGCAGTGAATCATATGCCATCAGCAAGCAAACAATACAATTTACGTTATGAGTTTCTCTTTCTATATAACGCTAAGATAACAGAAGGAGGCACAATCCATGAATGTGCGTAAATTGTTCCGATATCATTTAACAGCGAACAAAAAGTGTCTTGCATGGTAGCCATGGCTTTAGCTGTCGATTTCTTTGATCTTGCAATAAGGCTGAACGATGCTTCTTCAGCCATTCGTGCAGGTGTTTGAAATGAAATCATGATGGCCACAAGGTGTGCTGGAAAGCATCACCGCAGTTCGTACCCACAGGCTACACGTATAGAAAAACAACAACTCAGATGGCCGAGTGGTATATAGCGTCTGTCTCTTGAGCAGTAGACTCGGGTTTGATTCCGATTCGGGTCAAACCAATGACTTTAAAATTGGTATTCACAGCTTCCTGCTTGACACTCAGCATTAAAAGGGACAGTAAGGAGAACAACCTGGCAAGTTTACTTGTTGTGTCGTTGGGAAAGGCACTTAGCGGGATTCCCTCATCTTGGTGTGGTAGACAGATGGCTGGCAAGTTCTCCTTAGCGAGCTCGTATAGCGCATTGATCGCTTTCTCGTGATAGGAGGATAAATATGCAACTAACAAACAAACAATTTAACATTTTACGTTAGGCTACTTATCAGTAGCGGGACGTTTTGGCTTCCTCCCGAGATAAATCTTTTTCTTTGCTGGGCGGACTACTGTTTTTACCGGGGGAGACATGTCTCCCCATCTCCCTTACTTCACACTTTGGTAAACAGTTCCCTTCAAAGCCGAATGCTTTTTTATATTTTGCAGAGCGGTTATTATAGAGAGAGTTTATTAAAGTTTATTAAGTTGTGAGAGTTTATTAAGTTGTGTAAGTTGTGAGGATTTATTAAAGTTCATTAAATTGTTTGAAAGCAATTTAAATTGTACCGGTATGTCGCAAGACAAAAAAAAGACCAATTTTAACGGTAAGATACTGTACCAGAAATAAGTTTATTTATTAGTTGATATTAATTCAGGGGCGTAGCCAGAAGTTTGAACAATGAGTGGGGGGCGCCGAGTCGCAATTTAAAACCATGCGAAAAAAGCCAGATATATTTTCATTGCCCAAAAGGAGGACGGGTTTTTTGAAAGTCATCACGTTTGCAGATGTTCAATCTTCCACCCAAAGTCAAGTAATGAGCAAAAAAGGTCTTTACGCCTCAGATTATCCGTTTTACGTTTAATCACCTTTACACCACTAAAGGTTTGTGCATTTGTCTGCGGGGGAGGGGGCCGGGGCCCCTTCTGGATACGTCCTAGGTTAATTGTAAGCAAGTCCATCTAATGTGACTCCCATGCGTATGTTCTTTTTCTACTGTCATAGAGGTATGTTTTTGGAATGAATTTGCAACTATTTAGCATTTACAGTATTTCTATGGTGTAATTCTATTAAATATGGTAATGAAGGCTTATTTTCAAACAACTACGGTAGCAGTATGAAATGAAATGTTGTGTGGTTTTATGGCGCTATATAACTACTAAGGTTCTTTAGCGCCAGGACTAAATTTTGTCAAGAAGTCACTGACGTATTTTTATCCTTTGTTTATTTCATTTTGCGCGATACACTCAATTGCTGAGCGTTTAGCAAGTGTAACAGCAGATACCAGTTTTAAAGTCTTTGATTTGACCCGACTGAGAATAGAAGCCAGCCTACCCGCTTCCAAGGCGAACGCTCTTAACCACTAGGCCATGGCGCTGGTTGTAACTACAGTATATGTGGCTGTGTAAGCTGTGCTTCATTCAAGAGTTTTGATTCGTTCACTTATAAAGAGTGTGGTCAGAGCCGGCTGCAGAGCAGTCGACTTAGAAGGCAAAAATTTCAAATTAAGCACAAAATCCGCTGATTTCAAGAGAGTAAGCTCGTTGATTCGTGGGGTCAATCATGTCGATTGGGGGGGGCAGGCCCTGCCCTGAGTGTGGTGCCGCCCCTGAGTGTGGTCCAACTTAATTATATCGCGGTGAGTCGAACGGTTCAAAATGGCCATTTTTTTTGAATAGGAAAATTATTTAGTCCTTTAGATTAAATTCCAATAACTGTCTCAGCTATAGCCTAACAAGTTGGCGCGACCTGTCCTGACTTGTTTCAGACTCATTACATTTTGAAAAGCAGAAAGAATGTTACGCATCGCAGCACATGTCTAGAGCTATTTATTGATATTTTTAAGGATCAGCTCAGGTTCAAACATTGTTAACTATTTTTGTTCGGGTTTATGTACACAAAATATTATAGGTTCGGGTTTGGTTCAGGTTCAATGATCTCAAATTTAAACTGTTCAGGGTCGGTTCGGGTTCACCGAAAAACAGCGGTTTTTACCGGTTCGCGGTTCAGGTTCGGGTTCAGTTCGACTCCCTGGCATAAATAAGCTTACTTTGCGTGCCATCAACCGCACTAAATAGCGGTCGCTATCTTTTGTCAGTAAAGTTTGGCGATTAAAAGCGATCTTGAAGGACTCTACAACTTTATACAACTGATAGTTTTAAGCAAGCATGTGGAAGTCGGGTGATTTATCATTTTGCCTGTTGGCCCCGGCTCGTCCTCCTAGCTACCGACCTGGACCTGCCCTTCGGCTCCTACAATTGCAGCAGATTGAAAAGTAATCCGTTGCAATTCGATGAATAAAATACCACATAAACTATGAAGCGAAACGGTGCAGACTGTTCAGAATTAAATTTAAAAACAAAAACGCAAACGCAGTCGAAAACTACGAAAAGAAACATGAAGTGAATATCTTCAGACCTGAACGTGCAAATCACCGTAACTCATTGCGGGCCGAGAAAATTCCGCGGGCCTGCAGTTGGACCACACTAACTTGTAACACACGCGTTGTGTGCTAGGCCATATCATTATTATAAACAAGCTTTTGTTTTCAAAGTTATGAAATCTTCTTTCAGGGTCTCGAATGACTCAATCTGAAATCCGTGTCCTGAACTCCCCTATGGCGGTGCTTCCTGCGTGTACCACCTCGCTGAGAAGCCAAATGAGTTTTGTTTATGCGAAGCAAGCATCCAGCCCCCTTGTCGATGCTTCTCACTCTCATCCCACGACCGTCATCACCCAGATTACCCCCCGAAATCAGACTGTGTTCCTAAGTCAAGCAGCACACCCCCCTGTCGATGCTTTCTACAATCAAAAGCCCTTATTTTCTCAGTCGTCTATCTCCGCTGCGCAGTTTGAACCCCCCACTCAAACTGCGCAACCACCATCCAACCTCCAGAAATCAAGCCAGAGCCGACAATATTCATGTAAGCCGCGTTACTTGAATTTGCGTCAATTCATGTATACGACTGACAACAGTTGTGTCGTCATTATGATGTATAATAAACAAGGTTTCTTGCGAAGTAAGACTGCATGGATAAACCACGCGTGATCTAGCGCATTGTTTCGCAAATTACCGCAGTGTAATTATTTCTACAATTTTATTTATAATCATAGAAAACGCTGCGCCTGTGGCAAGCATCATGAAATCTTCATTTTACTCGAGGTATTAAGCCGAAGCGTGTAACGAATAGCGGGGCCCATCACAGCGCCTGGGCAACACAGCTCCGAAGCAACGGCGAGCGGTTGGCAACACTTATCTAGTCCACATGTCTAATTGAAGTGGGCAAACCAAAATTGATGTGGGCTAGTTGCTGTGGGCTTGATGTCATAATCACTTTTTTAAATAATGGCATCAAAAATTTAATTGCGATGCAGAAAGCCTACCGCAACAAGCCCACATCAATGTGGGCTTAAAAAAGCTCACACAAATTGGTCTTATGAACTGGGTAAGTGTGTCCAATCTGACTAACCCGGCAATCGAACCCCAGACCTCCCGCACCGATAGCGTGCGTTTAACACCTAAGCTAACCGGCCGGTGCCTTGCTGACGTAAATCTAGAAACTTTTTTAGCTTACCCCCGAAGCGGCTCTCACTTTCAGCGTCGCAATGAATGGCAGAGACCTCATCCTCATCAGCGGTATGTTGCGTCATAAGCATTCTTGATAGTCAATGTTACATTACTAGTCACTACTAAAGCGATATTGGTTTGATTTGTTTCGTAAATTTGAAAGTGGTATGAATTATAAATGTTTGAGATCAGTGGCGTAGCGATAAATTTTAAAAGAGCGGGCCATAATTTTGACAGTTTTTCAAGCGTTTTCTTTTTTTTTTTTTTTTTTCGGCAGAACCAATTTGAAGCTAACGGAGAAACAAGATAAGCTCTGTGCGGGTCCGGAGTCATGCTACCCCGGAAAAGTTTTGAAAATTTGCATGCTGTAATGGCTATTTTAGTGCATTTTGAATAATTTTCAGGAAAACTTTGCTTAAAAATTTTGACCTTAATTTTGCGTGTTTCGCCAAATGAAATATGATGTAATTTGTGCGCAAATTTTCGATTAAGCGTGCTTGCGTAAGGCTTATTGCGATCGAAGAGGTTCGAAATTGTGAAAAATTGTGCACATCAAAAACATTTTGAAAATGGCTGGTGGGAGAATGCATACCCCTCATCTTAACCTTCTAGATTCGCCCCTGGCCAGAAGCTACAGAAACCATCAAAGAAGTGGCTTATTTCAGTCACTTTGCACCATTAATTTTGTTCTTGTTTATGAAAAGGCACAGTCAAAAGGGGGGCCATGGCAAAACACGCTTCTGTTTGGGATAACGGTGCTAATTTTACACCCTTTGACGCGACGCTATTGTTCCAGATGTTTCTAGCTCGTAAGACGGTAAGAAAACCTTAAAACTTTCCAAGGAATTGTTTTTCCCTGCTTACTTTTGGTCTACAGCAGACATGGGCAAACCACGGCCCGCGGGCCAAATCCGGCCCGCCGGTCCTTTTATTCTGGCCCGCCGGCACTTACACAAACTTAAACTCCCACCTTGAATTGAGCGGATGACCTTTTTCTCTTTTAGAAATCATGGATAGCAGTGATTTTCAACAAAATAAGCCTCAACGGTGCAAAATTGGAATGAAAAACGAGGTGAACTCGTTTTATTTTGGAGATCGAAATCGTCCGTGGACCGTGATCTCCAAAAAGAAGAGGTCTTCACCATGTTTTTCAATCAGCGTGCGGCCCGCGGCTTCCACAGTTTTTCTAAATCTGGACCTTCGTGTGAAAAGCTTGCCCACCCTGGTCTACAGCGTGGAGTTAGAAACGCCCACTTCATTTGAAGTTGCTTTTAGGACAGTGATTGAACAATTTTTGCATCTGCAGATTTTTGTATACCGCCAAGTGCGATATATGTGCGACCACTTCACGCTTCACTTTATTTATTAACGCCTGCCTTATAATTTTTTCGAAATAAAGTGTTATATTATGTGACTTAAAAAATATTGGTGGTGGTACTGGGACTTGAGATATACTGATGCACCTTGCGAGGTCGCCCCAGTTCTAGCATGAGTGGCTATGAATATGATTATTTGGGCGGTTATGATCAGCAATAACGATCAAGAGGCAACTACTGTAGCTATGGTCAGGGGCGTATTTAAGGAAGGGGCATTGTGCCATGACACCCCTTTTGAACTTACCTTTCAGTGAAACAGAGCAAATGTTTCTTTTAATGGCTTTTTGTAGTTGATGGCCAGGGGCGGTTTTAAACAATGAGAGGGCCAAAACTGTATAATCAATTAGGCCCAAGTATAAAGGTCTTGATGATCGATTAAAAAAAAAAAGATCTTCGTTGTTCGTGACGAGGTCCCTTATTTTTCCGAGACCCTAGGCCTCAGCCTACCTAGGAAACGTCGCAGAGGTGACGAGCCGTTGGCAACATTGTGTCCGATTGGACCTGCCCTGGAATCGAATCCTAGATCTCCGACACCGATAACGATGCGCTCAACAAATGACTTAACCGACCGGTGTTTGGGCGGTAGTTATTTTGTGCCCCACATATTCTTTACGCTTGTATTTGTGCAGGCCTTATTACTATTACAACCAGCACAGGGAGCAAGCTTCACATCCTTGGCAGAGTTATTACGAACACGTACACCAACAATATCAGGAATGGATTTGCATTTATAGGTAAGGTCAACACTAAGTAGTTTGAAGATATATATGAAAAAAATCAAATCTTCATTACACTCGCTTGTGGTACCGCCGAGGTGTGTAACGAGTGGCGGGGCTTACCTCCTCGTGGCTTTTCGCCTGTGCATTAAGGCTCCAAAGAAATATTGCAGTGGTAGCGTCACTGTGGCTATTTCACCGGCCTGGAAATCAATCCGCAGACCCCTTGTCGATAACGTTATGTTTAATCACTGCGTTAACCGTTATGCAAGTTGTGTTGGTGATAAATACTGTCTTTTTGATACCTCTAAGCGAACCTTGAGCATTGCGTTTTTGTTCTAGTCGATGCAACGTGCGTGAATGCATGAGTATAAAGTGACTACTACATGACAAGCCTTTGATTAGCCACCGATTCGTATTTGAAGAATAGTCTTGCACATGTGTGTAGAATGTAATGTAGGGTTATTTGTTCCAGCTTGCAAAGCTTGTAATTTCAATACTCCTTATTGCAAATATGAACAATCTAGACTCTTTATGTTCTAGCTCTAGTGTTTTCATTGCGACGTTTATATTTGATCAACGCCGTTGCACTGGTGTTAAAGTTAAGCACTTATCGAAGCTTTTTCTCTTCATTATAAATGAAATTGCCATAAATGGAGAATACTAGGTCTGCGACTTTATGCACCCAAAAGCAATGGAAAGAGGCGCTTATACAGCAGCGTAGATTGTCAGCCGTCATCGAGCTGAAACTGCAATCAGCGTCTGGCCGGATGTGTGATAAAAAGGAATTAGCATACATAGAACGTAGGAAAATGATGACAGTTATCTTACTTTATATTTTTGTCAAGCAGTTTGCTATGAATTTTCGTGAGGAAAGTGCACTACAGAAATGCAATATTATTATTATTTTGTGATGAAAGAGTTTCAAATCTTCTTATGTAACCAAAACGAAAACCAGAATTGATGTTTTGACTACTTTTTTCAACTCATTTTACCCTTGCAGAGATCTTGGACTTTTTCTTTTCTAGACGTAAAGAGCAGCAGCTGGAAGCAACGGGCCAAAATGTACCTCGGTTTCCTCGTTCACGGCATCAAGCCTATGCAAACGAGGATAGAATGCGAAGCAAAAACTATAACAGAGGGCGATACCAGCATAAGATCAACTCAAAGTACGGTATTTCCTGGATATAAGCATACATAAAATCACAACTTGTGTCATAAGGTTATCAGTTCGAGTCCTACACAAATTAACCGGGTGATGTTTCTAGTTTCCTTGGCGCTAAGCCGCGTAGATGGACTCCGTCACTTGTTGTACACTTTCGCGTAATAACCGTGAATAGGATAAAAATGTGACGTTTCTTTGTTTTTCGGCGACTAGTTTGAAACAGGCATGTACAACGAGTGACCATCTTTCAGCTCAACCCCGTTTTTATCGTTTTTTGCTCCATTCAGGCTCCCAGGCAAAAAACTTGCCTTAAGTGGCGTAAACGAACTAAACGAGACGATGGACAAACATGCGGTGACGTCATCTTCAACTATGGTGGCCAAGGTAATGTTCTGATCAATTGTTTATCTGTTTAAATTAACGGCAATTTTGCTTGCCATTACGTTGGAGGTGGCATTTACCCTGTCCAGATGTCGAACTTTGGTGGGATTTAGGCCCGCAGATCATGAGCAGATCTTGGTTGTAGTTTCTGCATCACAATCCAAGTTTTGATGTCAACATCTTAATTTTGTTTAATCCTGAGATGGAAAATTCGATTATGATCCAGAAACTAGAACCAAGGAGCGCCGGCCACGAAAACTGGTCTTGTGAAAAGGTGTCACGAACCCGTGTGCGACTTAGGAGTGTTACTTCGTCGCACGCTTTTCATTATTTTGAAAACATTTTAAACCTGGTCATCCATGCGCCTTCATCCTACGCTGTGACACTGGTCAGCCAGCTCTAGAACATGGTTGATCGCCTTAAATACAACGACTCGTTCCCAATTGCGATCTGAACGGACTGTTGTGCTTGTCAATATCGGTAGCGTAGCCGATTGGTTTGGAGCGTCGTTTTTACGACGGCCATGATCGCACGTTTGATGGTTATCCCACCCAAGCCTCCTAGTTGCATCCTTGGATAACTGATGTTTACGACAATTTTCTCTGCTTGGTGGAATCTAGCAAGCAGCAAAACAAAGAAGTCAGAGGCAAAATTCAAGCGGAAACTCGGAAACAAAGGCAACTCCTACACGAATCTGGATTCGTCCTCCGCATAATGTCTCCGACGCTTTCTCGTATCAGCAGGATAAAAAAGAAGAAACCAATCAATCAATGTAGATGAAGAATTTTTCCTACTGATATAAAATATCAAATCCTTATTGTACTCGAATAGTGGCATTAAAGGTAAAGGTACGGGACAGCGGGTGCAAGCACACATTGTCCAGACCATTTTCAATTGTCGGCCCATTGCAATTTTCAATCATGAATGATTGAACGCTGTCTCGGGACATGCATGACGAACAACACATACTCAAAACCCTTCGCATTTCCGCTTGTGCCGAGCGTCTGGCGCGAAAGCTGCGAATACTATTTTTAAAGTCTTTAGTATGACCCGACTGGAATTAAAAGCCCAGTCTACCGGCTATAAGTGGACGCTCTTAACCGATACACCAAGCGCCGGAACTTAGTTATTGTGCATATTCTCCGTCCGATTGGCGTATGGTTAAGGACGACGCGATCGGCGCGGGAGGTCTGTGTTCAATCCCTGCGTCTGACAAATCGTGCACACCACAGAGTATCATCATTGTTGTCCCCTCCCCTCCACCCCCAGTGCAGCGTGTGTTTTGATCTCTGTAAGTTTCTCGTAACTATTCCGGCTGCATTTATATAAAATTTACCCAACACCATCAAAATCTTGTTTTTTTTTTTGTTAAAGCGTGGGTTTATACAGGCCATTATTTGCGAGATTGCTGCGACTTTTCTATATCTCGGTGACCTAATGGTGCCAAGTGACTGAAATATACCAGATTCTTTTGATAGTTTTCATAGCTTATGGCCTGGGGCGAATCCAGGTGGTAGGATGAGGGATATGCATTCTCCCGCCAGCCATTTTCAAAAATGCTTTTGATGCATATACGGTTTTTGCTATTGTTTCGAAGCTCTTCGATAGCAGTAAACCTTACGCCGCACGCATAATTAAAAATATGCGAACAAAATGCATCATTTTGGCGAAACACTCCGAATTAGGGTCAAAAAACTTCAACACAATTTTTCTGAAAATTATTCAAAATGGACTGAAATCGCCAGTACAGCATGTAATATCTCAAATATTTCCTGGGGGAGCATGCCCCGGAGCCCCTAGAGCTTTTCGTGTTTCGTAATCAGCTTCAAAATATTTCGACTATAACCAAAGTCTCGTCAGCCTTGCTACGCACAGCCAATCCAGGCTAAACTCATTCCAGACTGCAAAGACTCTGGTTTTGCATTGCTTTACCTCTACATCTCGACTTCATCTCTTTTCTAGGTTGTGCCCTATTTTTGGCAGGCGACTGGCCCCAAACAACGATACCCAATGAAAGAACCTATAACCACTAACCCACAACTAAGTTACCGGTAGCCTAACTAGCCCACATCACTAGAAGCCCCCATGGCAACCCACTCATTTGCAGCTGCAGTCGCGTTTCGACCTTATTATGGTCTCATCAGTGCAGCATAGCAACCTCCCACCTTCCTGAAAAAAAAAAAAAAATTCTAACCTTCGAAAGAACTACACACTCCAAATCTAAGCCTCTACTCGTTCTGCTCAAGGTGAAAATTTGAAATAAAACCTTCAAGAAAATAATACAGGCTGGATCATGATGTCACAAATTCCCTGTAAACAATCGATCAGAATAGAAAAGTCCGGTTGGTTTAAACATTATTTTCCCGGTAATCTGAGAAGGAATTTTTTGTTTAAGGTTTGTAACTATACCAGTTACCAAAACCTACAAAATACAAAAAACAAAAAACAAAACCTACAAAAAACCTCCTTGCAAATTTCTCATCTAGCTTCAAAATAGTTCTGCCGAAAAAAATACGCTAGAAGAAATTTTGGTAAATATTCCCTACTCCCCTCCCTCCCCCTTTAACATTTCTCGCTACGCCACTGCCCGCCCTAGTTGTAGGCGAAAACAATCTGGTGGTTAGTTTTGGTCCCCCCATTTAGAAATGCTCTCGCCATCGCTGCCCACTGGTATGCTTCTCTAACTATAAAAAGTGTTATTTCTCCACTGTATTGTCACATTATATTTTGGCTATCAGTATTTATAAGCCTACAATTACTGCATACCTTTTTCACGTGAGCTAAGAATAGTAGTTTAAAGCAGCAACCATTACTACATTAAGTTGGTGAGACATGAAGTCACTTTTCTGCTTTTAGCCATAGAGCAGCGCTTCCCGATCAGTGGGTGGAAGAGCTATTTACTTAGGACCACAAATCATTCTAGAGTTTCTAAAGTTAAAATATTAGAAATCAAGGGTGGAATTGGCCTATAGAGCAGAATATGATATAATTTATATTGATGAAAGACTTTTCAGATCTGATAAAGGGCCCACGATTATTTTTTTATAAAAGTAGAGCGTGGGCAGAAAATGATGGGGAAGCACTGCATTAAAGTCGTACCCAAAATATTTACATAGCATGTGATAGGCTTTTTTTGAGGTTAGAGCAGACATCGGCAAACTACAGGCCAAATCCGGCCCGCCGGTCCTTTTATTCTGGCTCGTCGCCACTTGCGCAAACTTAAACTCTCATCTTGAATTTAGCGGATGACCTTTTTATCCTTTAGAGATCATGGGTAGCAGTGATTTTCAACAAAATAAGCCTCAACGGTGAAAAATTGGAATGAAAAACGAGGTGAACTCCTTACATCTTGGAGATCACAATCGTACGTGTACTGTGATCTCCAAAAAGAAGAGGTCTTCACCTTGTTTTTCAATCAACTTGCGGCTCGTGGCTTCCACAGTTTTTCCAAATCTGGACCTTCGTGTGAAAAGCTTGCCCACCCCTGGGTTAGACACTCGTTATCTTTTCACGGTTCACACTTCACACTGTGGTTATTTCACAGCTGCGAAGACATATCTGCCATTCCACCCGAGCTGCGAATCAGTAAGGATGCATCCAATATTGCAACTATGGTCTGCTCTGCAGCATATAACATAGTTATTGTAACAGCTGCGTGTTCAATATCGTGTATAAGTCATACGATGTCAGAGGATTTTGTGTTGTTTGGCACATAATGTATAAGACATTGTCACAGCATATTATAACAGTTAAATGCACTAAAAATTACTTTTTTTAGGTGAAACAATACAAAAGTTCTCAGCGGCTTCGGGCTCCGCCCCCAGACCCCATCGCTGCCGGCGGCTGTAATTGTCGCAGTAATTTGCTTTATTGTACATTTTCTCCGCCCGGTTTGCGTATGGTTGAGGACGACGCAATCGGCGCGGAAAGTCTCGATTCAATTACCGCGTCGGTCAAATCGCGCACACTACAAAGTGTCATCACTTCCGTCCCACCCGGGCAGCGCGTTTTGGTCCCGGTAAGTCTTTCCTATAACTACCCCAGCTTCTGCAGCAGCTGCAATATTGCAATTCTACGTATTTCAGGTTGACTCTGAGTTGTCGCAGGCGATTGTAGCCGAATGACTCAACCTGCGCACAACCCGATGGTGTTCATCCCAAGTCAGTTTGCCTTATCATCGGACACTTCGATGGTCCCATTCTCACAGCCAAGCTGGACGGCCGGGTGGTAAAAGCATCTGCCTCTGGAGCTGTTGAGTTTGATTTGATTCCGAGTCGGGTCAAACCAATGACTATAAAATTGCTATTCACAGCTTTTCTGTTTGAAACTCAGCATGAAAGGAAATGTGCGACAAACAAACCGGCAAATTTATTTGTGCCATTCGAAAAGCACTTGGCGGAATTCCCCCATGTTAAACGGATAGAAACTTAGCCGGTAACACCTAAGCGGGACCGCTATGGCGCTTTGATCGTTTTCTAATGATAGGAGAATAAATATGCGACTGAATAGCAAATCCATACTATTATGTAATAAGAGTCGCGTGAAATGTTGGATTATTTTGACTTTCCAGCGCATAGCAGACGAGGGTTGGGTGGATTGGCGCCGTAACCTTCAAACGATGCTCTCCTCCTCAATGGGCGACGCAATAGCGAGCCGAGGTCTAATGGATGCCGCACGTTCTTCTGGTCTTAGGGTGTCAGTTCCGCTTAGTTTTCACGTGAAATCAAGCGAGCTGGTCCTGCTGAAAGCAAACTACAAGTAAGTCAGAGTTGTTTTGGTTGTTATCATTTTGCGGAACTCCGCTTTTACCAATCATTTGCTCCGTTCCAGACTTCAATCCAATAAACCTCCCCTAAAAAACGTAGAGGGACTACCCGAGACAACAGATGAACATGCGGTGACGTCATCTTCAACTATGGTGGCCAAGGTAATGTTCTGATCAATTGTTTATCTGTTTAAATAAACGACAATTTTGCTTGCCATTACGTTGGAACGTTGGAAATGGCGTTTCCCCTGTCCAGATGTCGAACTTTGGTGGGATTTAGGCCCGCAGATCTTGAGCAAATCTTGGTTGTAGTTTCTGCATCACAATCCAAGTTTTGATGTCAACATCTTAACTTTGTTTAATTCTGAGATCAAAAATTCGATTATGATCCAGAAACTAGAACCAAGGAGCGCCGGCTACTGGCCACGAAAACCGGCCTTGTGAAAAGATGTCACGAACCCGTGTGCGACTTAGGAGTGTTACTTAAAACATTTTACACCTGGTCATCCATGCGCCTTCATCCTACGCTGTGACACTGGTCAGCCAGCTCTCGAACATGGTTGATCGCCTGAAATATCACGATCCGCGAGCTGGGCAGGTGCTTGGAAATGCGGGGCCCAATTAGAAATCTGATGCGAGACCCCTACTTTTCATAGTAAAATGTATGGTGTGTGCATTTCATAAAATAAACCATTCCGGTAAATACAAACCAACCAATAGACATTCAGTACATGCGATAAAAAAGAAAATAATATAAAGCAAAGTGGGTGCTTTTATTGTTTTACTTTTAATATCAAACAAGGCAAATCAGGCAATGCATTTTACTCATTCAGACAAAGACTTTTCTAGCTTTCTTGTTAGCAAAATCATTCAAAAGATTTTCAAAGTCAACATCTTTAGCAATGGCTAACGGTAGTTCTCTAACTAGACTAGTAAAAATCATGCGTGTGCAATTATAGAAGTTACTTTTTACCACAGAACATTGGAATTTCTACCAGAGAAAATTGCAATTTCTAAAATAAACCGATTGTCGGACGAATAACCACACCATGCCATAGTGTCTTAAAAATGACTAAGATTTGGTCCAAATCAGGCAACGATAGTTGATCCACATTATGAAGGCATTAAAGGGCCGTTTTTTAGCAGATATATTTGCGCAACCCTCCTTTCCAAAGTTTTTAACTAAACCCCATTGCAGTTCAACAATAGTTCATAGTGAGATTTGTGAACAAATTTAACAAAGATTTGCTTTAAAGTTTTTCCAAAAGCCTTAAAATTGTAATTGCAGTATTTAAATTTTGAAAATTTTTCGGAGAAGCATGCCCCCGGACCTAAAACCGTTTTTATTCCTCACTTTACCTCAAATTATCTTTCCTGTTATTATACGCTGAAAGAAATCGCGTCTTAAAAAGGTCTCAAAAATTTGGCGTCTCTTAGAGAGGGCACTTCTGGATACGCTACTGCTTCAAGCGACTTCCTTTGCTACTGAAGTAAATTGTATTGCGCATTGTTTGATGCTGCGATAACAAGAGGGAGTAAGTTGTAGCCTAATAGAGAGAAAAGCCCCGTACCCTAAAATAAGTTGACGTTGGTTTTGTAATGCAGATTTTACCCCCCCTCACTGCAAATATTTCCAACGACAATGCATATCATGAAAACTGCTTAATACTGCAGCACTATAGACTTAGTTACCATAATTCTTAAGGTTTCTCGAAGTTTTTGGTGAAGTATGTTCGACAATTTAACTTACTGTACGTGTCAATTGCTGTAAGTGGAAAGCATGTTTCTTTAAATACTGTAGATGCTAAAAAGCTACAACTGAAAATAAAATAAAAGCCCCCTAAAACTATCCACAAGTATTTTCTTGTAAACAGCAAACCTACGCTATGAAACAACTGCGTAAGTTTTTTCTTTACCAATGCTTGGTTTTAGAAGCTACCGAGTTGCCAATTTTTTTTTAATTTAAGAGACATTAGAAATGGTCCATATTAAGCACTGGTTTAACTTATCGTACTTTCCTTTATTTTGTACCTCATAATACAGCAACGGATTCCTAACAACGCGGGACCTCTTCAAGTTGCGGGTTCCAATTTGATAAAATCGGTCAATTCGACCTAAAATCAGGCCTATGCTTGCGAGTATAAGCCTGGACGCTTCCCGACAGCAACCTTGAGTGGACTATTGCGCTTGGCAATGTATATGAAATATTATGGTACCGGCAGTAGCGTAGCTAGGAGAAGGGAGACGGCGGGGGGCTACAGCCAGTGAGCAGCGAGAAATTTTAAAAGGGGGAAGGGCATAATATTCACATTTTTTAGACGTATTTTTTGTGGCAAAACTAACTTAAAACCGATTGAGAAACAAAAACAAACTGCAGGAGAGACGGGGGCATGCTCCCCCCGAAATGTTTTAAAATTTACATGCTGTAATAGCTATTTTAGTGCTTTTTGACTAAATTTCAGGTAAATTTTGTTTAAAAATTTTGACCCTAATTCTGAGTGCTTCGCCAAATATCATGTATTTTGGTTCGCGCATTTTCGATTATGCGTGCTTAAGGCGTAGGCTAAAGCTTGTTGTTATGAAGGAGATTCGAGAATTCGAAAATATTGTATAGCCTACACCAAAAGCATTTTTGAAAATGGCTGATGGGAGGACACATACTCCTCATTATACCCCCTGCATCCGCCCCTAATCATAAGCTACAGAAACCATCAAAAAAGTCTAACATATTTCAGTCACTGGGCACCATTAAATTTGTTCTATTTTACTAAAAGGCAAGTCAAAACAGAGGGGCATGGCTCAATGCCCCCCTCCTGAAAACAAACCTGGCTACAGCCTTCCCCCATCGGTATGCGAACTATCTGCTGTAAACTTAATAGTGCTTGCAAACTGCTGCACCATCGTTTTCGTCAGCAGCACAGCTGGGGGAGGGGGCTGAATTCTTGGCACCCATTATATTGGTATGTCAAACCATCTGCTGTAAACTTGGATAGTGCTTCCAAACTGCTGCATCATCGTTATCGTTATTAACGTAACTAGAGAAAAGGAAGCTTCAGCTCCCTACACCCACTGGTATGCTTTTCTAATTTTAATAAGTATTATCTCTCATATTTTTTGTCACATTCCATTTTGGCTATCAGTATGGTTTAACTCCCACCCAAGCCTTTTTGTTGCGTGCTTGGATAAGATGCTTCACGACAATTATCTCTGCTTGGTGGAATCTAACAAGCCGCAAATTGAAAAAGTCAACAACAAAATTCAAGCGGAAAACTCGGAAACAAGGGCAACTCCTAAACGAGTCTGGATTCGTTTTATGCAAAGCGGCAAGCGCCTCTGTCGCTTTCTCGTGACAAGAGGATAAAAATGAAGAAATCAATCAATTATTCAATTAGAATTACAGTAATAAGCCTACAATTATTGTATATCTTTTTCATGTGAGCTAAGAATAGTAGTTTAAAGCAGCAACCATTGCTACATTAAGTTGGTGAGACATCAAGTCACTTTTCTGCTTTTTGTCATAGAGCAGCGCTTACCGGCCAGTGGGTGGAAGAGCTATTGACAGAGGACCGAAAACGATTTTAAAGTTTCTAAACTAAGAATATTAGAAATCAAGGGTGGGATTGGCCTATAGAGCAGAATATGATATAATTTATATTGATGAAAGACTTTTCAGATCTGATAAAAGGCCCAAGATTATTTTTTTATAAAAATAGAGCGTGGGCAGAAAATGATGGGGAGGCACTGCATTATAGAGTCGTACCCAAAATATTTACATAGCATGTGATAGGCTTTTTTTGAGGTTAGACACTCGTTATCTTTTCACGGTTCACACTTCACACTGTGGTTATTTCACAGCTGCGAAGACATATCTGCCATTCCACCCGAGCTGCGAATCAGTAAGGATGCATCCAATATTGCAACTATGGTCTGCTCTGCAGTATATAACATAGTTATTGTAACAGCTGCGTGTTCAATATCGTGTATAAGTCATACGATGTCAGAGGATTTTGTGTTGTTTGGCACATAATGTATAAGACATTGTCACAGCATATTATACAGTTAAATGCACTAAAAATTACTTTTTTTAGGTGAAACAATACAAAAGTTCTCAGCGGCTTCGGGCTCCGCCCCCAGACCCCATCGCTGCCGGCGGCTGTAATTATCGCAGTAATTTGCTGTATTGTACAATTTCTCCGCCCGGTTTGCGAATGGTTGAGGACGACGCAATCGGCGCGGAAAGTCTCGATTCAATTACCGCGTCGGTCAAATCGCGCACACTACAAAGTGTCATCACTTCCGTCCCACCCGGGCAGCGCGTTTTGGTCCCGGTAAGTCTTTCCTATAACTACCCCAGCTTCTGCAGCAGCTGCAATATTGCAATTCTACGTATTTCAGGTTGACTCTGAGTTGTCGCAGGCGATTGTAGCCGAATGACTCAACCTGCGCACAACCCGATGGTGTTCATCCCAAGTCAGTTTGCCTTATCATCGGACACTTCGATGGTCCCATTCTCACAGCCAAGCTGGACGGCCGGGTGGTAAAAGCATCTGCCTCTGGAGCTGTTGAGTTTGATTTGATTCCGAGTCGGGTCAAACCAATGACTATAAAATTGCTATTCACAGCTTTTCTGTTTGAAACTCAGCATGAAAGGAAATGTGCGACAAACATGCCGGCAAATTTATTTGTGCCATTCGAAAAGCACTTGGCGGGATTCCCCCATGTTAAACGGATAGAAACTTAGCCGGTAATACCTAAGCGGGACCGCTATGGCGCTTTGATCGTTTTCTAATGATAGGAGAATAAATATGCGACTGAATAGCAAATCCATACTATTATGTAATAAGAGTCGCGTGAAATGTTGGATTATTTTGACTTTCCAGCGCATAGCAGACGAGGGTTGGGTGGATTGGCGCCGTAACCTTCAAACGATGCTCTCCTCCTCAATGGGCGACGCAATAGCGAGCCGAGGTCTAATGGATGCCGCACGTTCTTCTGGTCTTAGGGTGTCAGTTCCGCTTAGTTTTCACGTGAAATCAAGCGAGCTGGTCCTGCTGAAAGCAAACTACAAGTAAGTCAGAGTTGTTTTGGTTGTTATCATTTTGCGGAACTCCGCTTTTACCAATCTTTTGCTCCGTTCCAGACTTCAATCCAATAAACCTCCCCTAAAAAACGTAGAGGGACTACCCGAGACAACAGATGAACATGCGGTGACGTCATCTTCAACTATGGTGGCCAAGGTAATGTTCTGATCAATTGTTTATCTGTTTAAATTAACGGCAATTTTGCTTGCCATTACGTTGGAACGTTGGAAGTGGCATTTACCCTGTCCAGATGTCGAACTTTGGTGGGATTTAGGCCCGCAGATCTTGAGCAAATCTTGGTTGTAGTTTCTGCATCACAATCCAAGTTTTGATGTCAACATCTTAGCTTTGTTTAATCCTGAGATCGAAAATTCGATTATGATCCAGAAACTAGAACCAAGGAGCGCCGGCTACTGGCCACGAAAACCGGCCTTGTCAAAAGGTGTCACGAACCCGTGTGCGGCTGAGGAGTGTTACTTCGTCGCACGCTTTTCATTATTTTGAAAACATTTTACACCTGGTCATCCATGCGCCTTCATCCTACGCTGTGACACCGGTCAGCCAGCTCTCGAACATGGTTGATCGCCTGAAATATCACGATCCGCGAGCTGGGCAGGTGCTTGGAAATGCGGGGCCCAATTAGAAATCTGATGCGAGACCCCTACTTTTCATAGTAAAATGTATGGTGTGTGCATCTCATAAAATAAACCATTCCGGTACATACAAACCAACCAATAGACATTCAATACATGCGATAAAAAAGAAAATAATATAAAGCAAAGTGGGTGCTTTTATTGTTTTACTTTTAATATCAAACAAGGCAAATCAGGCAATGCATTTTACTCATTCAGACAAAGACTTTTCTAGCTTTCTTGTTAGCAAAATCATTCAAAAGATTTTCAAAGTCAACATCTTTAGCAATGGCTAACGGTAGCTCTCTAACTAGACTAGTAAAAATCATGCGTGTGCAATTATAGAAGTTACTTTTTACCACAGAACATTGGAATTTCTACCAGAGAAAATTGCAATTTCTAAAATAAACCGATTGTCGGACGAATAACCACACCATGCCATAGTGTCTTAAAAATGACTAAGATTTGGTCCAAATCAGGCAACGATAGTTGATCCACATTATGAAGGCATTAAAGGGCCGTTTTTAGCAGATATATTTGCGCAACCCTCCTTTCCAAAGTTTTTAACTAAACCCCATTGCAGTTCAACAATAGTTCATAGTGAGATTTGTGAACAAATTTAACAAAGATTTGCTTTAAAGTTTTTCCAAAAGCCTTAAAATTGTAATTGCAGTATTTAAATTTTGAAAATTTTTCGGAGAAGCATGCCCCCGGACCTAAAACCGTTTTTATTCCTCACTTTACCTCAAATTATCTTTCCTGTTATCATACGCTGAAAGAAATCGCGTCTTAAAAAGGTCTCAAAAATTTGGCGTCTCTTAGAGAGGGCACTTCTGGATACGCTACTGCTTCAAGCGACTTCCTTTGCTACTGAAGTAAATTGTATTGCGCATTGTTTGATGCTGCGATAACAAGAGGGAGTAAGTTGTAGCCTAATAGAGAGAAAAGCCCCGTACCCTAAAATAAGTTGACGTTGGTTTTGTAATGCAGATTTTAGCCCCCCCTTACTGCAAATATTTCCAACGACAATGCATATCATGAAAACTGCTTAATACTGCAGCACTATAGACTTAGTTACCATAATTCTTAAGGTTTCTCGAAGTTTTTGGTGAAGTATGTTCGACAATTTAACTTACTGTACGTGTCAATTGCTGTAAGTGGAAAGCAGGTTTCTTTAAATACTGTAGATGCTAAAAAGCTACAACTGAAAATAAAATAAAAGCCCCCTAAAACTATCCACAAGTATTTTCTTGTAAACAGCAAACCTACGCTATGAAACAACTGCGTAAGTTTTTTCTTTACCAATGCTTGGTTTTAGAAGCTACCGAGTTGCCAATTTTTTTTTAATTTAAGAGACATTAGAAATGGTCCATATTAAGCACTGGTTTAACTTATCGTACTTTCCTTTATTTTGTACCTCATAATACAGCAACGGATTCCTAACAGCGCGGGACCTTTTCAAATGTGCGACAAACATGCCGGCAAATTATTTTGTGCCATTCGAAAAGCACTTGGCGGGATTCCCCCATGTTAAACGGATAGAAACTTAGCCGGTAATACCTAAGCGGGACCGCTATGGCGCTTTGATCGTTTTCTAATGATAGGAGAATAAATATGCGACTAAAGAGCAAATCCATACTATTATGTAATAAGAGTCGCGTGAAATGTTGGAATATTTTGACTTTCCAGCGCATAGCAGACAAGGGTTGGGTGGATTGGCGCCCTAACTTGCAAATAATGCTCTCCTGCTCAATGGGCAACGCACTTGCGAGCCGAGGTCTAATGGATGCCGCACGTTCTTCTGATCTTGGGGCGTCAGTTCCGCTTGGTGTTTCCAAACAATACAATAAATAACTGAGGTTATTTTCAAATTATATTGAACTGAAAATTCAACAGTAATTGACGGAGACTGCGAAGTGAGCTTGCGCTCTTCGAGTCAGCAGCCACCCGTAACATATGTCAAATGCAATCGGCTCCAGCCGCGAATCGAACCCGTCACGTAGGATCTGCCACCTGCGCGCGGTACCGCTAGGCCATGTCGCTGACAAAACAAGCTAGTGCTGTTGGAAACAGACAAGTAAGCCAGAGTTATTTTTGTTGTTATTATTTAGCTCTACTCCGCTTTTGTTAATTGTTTGCTCCGTTCCAGGCTTCAATGCAAACAACTTCCCTTAAATCACCTACCGAGACGATAAAAGAACATGCGGTGGCGCCAACATCGTTTTCCTTGCCGTCCATTCAAATTTATGAGTCCTCAAATCCACGTAAGAAAAAAAAGGCCAAGGTGAGAATCAGACACTAGTGCGCGCTTAGTTTATTTCTAACTAATAACGATAAAATTGTGTTCTAGAAAGAGAAAAAATCATCAAAATCTTCATTATTTTGGTGTATAAGCTGCTGCACGGATTCAGATCCTACAAGTAATGGCGTAAGTGTTCGCGTAAAACGTAGATTCTTCTGACGGACATAAAGCTAGCTGGTTCGTAATCACTGAAGGTTTGAAGCTGGGGTTATTGATTACTACATCGCCGTCATAGTTTGACTAGCGGCTTCACGTTAAAAAGGCGGAAATGATAATAAAAAGGAAATGAGCTTTGATGAGTATAGATTGTACAATATTTTTCCCAAAGGTTCAGTAATGAATGCTACAGACGTTTAAAACAACTGTAATGATTTGATTTTAAATTCAGTTGGATCCCATTTTATAATCCGCAATTGTCATTGATAAAACAACGCTGATAATCGATCGGTGCAAATATAATACAAATCGGTATCGGGAAGCACCCTTTTTACTTGTCATTTTCCAATTTTTTTACAGAATGACATCGCTCAGCCGCTCCCTTGTCCCCAGAAATATGAAATATTTAATGGAGAAGCAGCTCTTCCGCAAATAAACAAACCGGTAATTTGTGTGCTCTTTCTATATTTTATTTCAGCAGATATGGATTTAGTTAGTTAGTTAGTGTCTTTTATTTCCGTACCGTCAACACAAGAATAATATGGATAAATAACATACAGTATAATTGGACAGCACGAGAAAAGGGAAGAAGCAACAAAATTTCATTCCCTTTAAAAACAATCTTGTTACCTCTTTTAGCTGAACTGTCGCAGGAAACGCATTAAAAGTAAGACTGTCTGTGAAAAGTGGATTTTGTGGATAGCTTCTTTGCCGATTTCTCATTTTCCCGACTTTCCATTTTGCAGATTCTGTTTGCAAAAAAAAGACGATGCTTTCATTTTGAAAGGCGGTTGCTGTTAATGACGTTTTGCGCCGCTTCCAGTGCCGACTTTCTACAATCCTGCTCAATTCGTCGGTGGTCCATAGCTTGTGTCTTATCCGTCGGTTGGTCCAGAGCAAAAAAGATGTCTAATCTTGATGCAAATTAAGACAGCGATAGTTAAAGCGCAGTGTTGTAAATGATGATGTTCAGACCAACTTTCCTTGGTGTTGGTGATTACTAAGCGTATGTCAAATAGAAATGGTTGAGTGAACCAATTGTGTATTTGTGGTCGAGGGAGGATCTTTAGAGCAGAAGGAGGAAGACCAAAAATAGAAAAGTGTTGGATTTCCAGAGAAAGATAGGACACGACGAAAAACTGTAGCTAGAAGCCAACGTTGCGTAGGCGCGGAGCAAGTTAGAGGTTAAATTTTCATCGCAGCGAAAATAAGTTAAGCGTACGATTTGGAGCGAATTCCTCATAGGAGAAATAAAAGGCTAAACACTTTAGGATGGTCTCTACAGCAAGAGTGGAATGGTAGGTATGTACGGGTCACAAGCAAAGATTTGATGCTAGAAGTTACATTTGTGAATAGAAATTTCCGTGAATAAAAGAGTGCAAGGAGCAGAAAAGAATCTGGAGAAGCCTGACAGCATGTATTGATTAAAGAGGGAAAGGCAAGAAAAAAGATGTGTCACAAGTATCAAAACTCAAATCAAAAATCCAATCTTCATTATACTCGCGGTGTGACGCCGAAGCGTGTAACGAGTAGCGGGGCCCATCTCCGCGGCTTAGCGCCTTGGCTACACAGCTCCGAAGAAACGTCGCAGCGGTGGCGAGTTGTTGGCAACACTGTGCCGATTTGATCGGTCCGGGAATCGAACCTCAGACCTTCCGCACCGAGAGCGTGCGCTTAGCAACTGTATCAAAACTCAGTTTGGGAAAAACAATAGGCAGGTATAAGTCATTCAGTTAATTCGTGAACAATTTCTGTCATGTAACAAAGTAAAGCACTCATAAACGCGTTAACTTGCTTCTAGCCTCGTTCTAGGCCTATGTAGCGTCACTGTCAAGTTTATTGCGAGCAAACAGGGAGGCCTGTGATCATGATGTAACAAAGAATCGTGGGCTTTGCGTCTAGTCACGGGCTAATCAGAAAATAAATGTCAGAAACAGTATAGCTGGCTAATCAGAAAATAATCTTCATACTGAAACCCTGGCATAAACATGAATCATGATTGGCTCTTGAACGCAGTCGGCGCGACCGATTTTTACTCTGGAAAATATACATGGAAAAGAGTTTTTCGTTTGTGATTAGTAACTGTACCGACTACAAAACCCGCTAAAACTCTATTTGGCAAACTGCACGCACTGTGAAAAAGCGGAGGACACTGCAGGCTCTGTGTTTGAGCAATGTGCATTGTGCATTCGGCCCAGAAAGCATATCTGGTGATGAATGTCAGCGCTGTAGTGTCACAATTTGTTTCATCAATGCAAAAACACAATTACGCAAGTGTAGCAGTGTTGCCAACTCGAACTAGCCAAACTCGATCTGTCTTGCCGAACTTGAACTTGATCTCGAAAATCACAACTCCCTCAGCTCAAACTTGAAGTCGATTTTGAAAAAAGTTTACGGAGTTTTGAACTTATCCTAAGCTTTTACAAAAACTACAGTACTTGAACATAGCATAAACCCCCAAAAAATTATGGAACCCGAAATTGAACTCGTAAAATTAAAAATGAACACCATTTGAAAATTTATTACTTTCGATTATGAAAATACTTGCAAGTTTGCAGCCTTGGTAGGCCTCATAGCATCAAACCGTCGACAGAACACTGTTTCGACCATTCACATCTAATCAGCATTGACGTTGTCACTGATATTTAACCTACGCAGTTTTAGTTGAGGTTTAATCAGCAACCGATCAACTTATTGAAGTGTAGACGTGTTCCTGCATTAGATGCTCGAGAGGTTTAATTATTTCACATATGAAACATGACATTATAATAATAACGTTGAAGGTTTTCATCAAGGCTCCACCTCGTAACCATTTGTTGTTTCAGAAAAAGAAAAGATTCGTGGCTTTCAGACGAGTAAGTTTCGTGTAGAAACAGGTTTATGTCAGCTGCTAAGAAACCACAATGCATTTGTTTGTCTCAAGTGATCTTATTTGGTCCATATTTGTTTTATATTTTTTTATTTATTTAGTTGCATATTTATCCTCCTTTCACGAGAAAGCGATCAAAGCGCTATACGAGCTCGCTTAGGAGTTGCCAGCCATCTGTCTACCACACCAAGATGGGGGAATCCCGTTAAGTGCCTTTCCCAACGGCACATCAAGTTAACTTGCCGGCTTGTTCTCCACACTGTCCCTTTAATGCTGAACGTCAAGCAGGGAAGCTGTGAGTAGCAATTTTAAAGTCATTGGTTTGACCCGACTCGGAATCAAGGACGATTTGGGGGGCCTGGCCCCCCTTTGGCGCCGACTTTGGCTCAACCATTACGCTAAAGTGTGACGAAAACACTACTTGAAAGAAAGAACGCCCTGGAAGATATGACGGTAGAACTGAAATTTAGATGCGCAAGTAGAGCTTTTTGTCGTCGTTAACAGACTAAAAACCGATAATGACCGCTCGTATGATGGCCTGTTTTGCGTGGTCTTGTAATCCCGCGCGTCAGATTTTCTGCGCATGTTGTTTGAGCAGCCATTATTTGAATTTGTTATTCTAGAAGTTCTGGAAGCGACAAGTGGCAGTAATTGCAACAGAAGAAGAGGTGGATCCCTTAATGGGTTCCACCTCGATCATCGATTGATCGAGTGAGTTGTAATTGACATACACACGACAAAGTACCGTGCAGGACCAGCTAGTCTAATAACCAGAGATGGGCATTTATCGAGATAATTTATCGGCGATAATTTATTACCGATTATTGTTATCGCTAAAAATGGTTTTGATTTATCGATTACCGATATCGCTTTTGTAAAATATTTTGTTATTGCCGATAAATTATTGCGAATAACAAATTATATTACAAATCTAGAAACACAGTTTTGCAATGTGACTTGCAAAGACACTTGGTCAAGCTCATTGAAAAATTACCGCAGCACTTATCGGAAAAATTTATCGGCAATAATTTATCGATTACCGATATCGCATTAAAATATTGTCGATCTTCGTTATCGCCCAGGGCATTTTTGAAGTTATCGATTAGTTATCGTTATCGCAGTGGTACCGAAAGGTTTATCATGGCCATCTCTGGTAATAACCGATTATAGGGCCAAAACTTGTCGAAAGAGGGCATATAAGCGGTAATGATTTGGCAATTTGGGTACAAACATCAGCAAGTAACGATAAAATAATGAAATGACGTTAACTTTTAAACAACGCTGCATTGTGACGGGTTGATGAATATGTAGTATTTAAGAAAGTTGAAAGTCTATAAGCAGTGTTGGAAACGAATCGCTGGAAGTCGAGTCCGAGTCGAATCTCGAGTCAACGATGTCGAGTCCCGAGTCGAGTCCATGTCTTTTCGTGCAACGACTTGAGTCAAGTCAATTTGCACCATTGACTCGAATCAAATCGAGTCAGTTTACGTACAGACTCGAGTTGAGCAAGTGGTTCGAGTCGCGACTCGAGTTGAGTCACTGACTCGAGTGTCCCTAACACTGTCTATTAGGCCCTCGCTCTTGCTGGTGTGACAATCATTCAATCCACATGCTTTGCTTGATTATCTTACCTTGAATGTATCGTCTGACTTGGGTCGTTTGGCGTGATTCTTCATTTTCAGCAAAATTTGTTTCAGCATAATTTCAGTCACTATATGACTCAACTACAATCAAGCAATTGCACTAACTTGTTTTGTACCGCAAACTCTGCCCCATGGGTTGGTCCTCCAACTTCTACCCTTGCTGTTGATCCTATTTTATCCCCAGTTAAGCCACGTTTGACTTTTTAATCTCAGATATGCCTACAAGATTGTACCGACTTCATGGACTTTATTATATTGACTTTTTCGTTTGCAGATCGGTTGGAACATCTTTTGTGCTATACGCTGTAATTTATGCTGTTTCTTGCTTTATAGTTGCCTTGTTGCCTGCGTAGGTAATTTCAATTCCAGGTGCCGTTAAATAAATAAAAAATATAAAAAACTGTGGTTTTTTACACAACATGAAACAGACACTCATCCATGTACAGTACTAAGTAATAAAAGGGATGTAATTGGCTTCACTCGTGAATTGAACCCATGATGTCGGGATTTCAAATTATGTGCTTGCTAAACCGCCAGCCCAGTTTGTCGACAAACGAGACGTTTGCGTTAAGTTTTTGAAAAATCCTTTCATATAGTTAAAATTAGAAAGCGAGTCTCGGTCTGCGGTAAACGCTCCGAAACTGGATGGAGAAAAGCTTTGTTGCCAAGATATACTCACCTCTATTCTGCGACTATGGCTGTGTGTAGAAATCTACATCAAGGAAATGGTTGATTATGGTGTCCGCCTATGGAACGGTACACTCGATTTTGATTCCGATTCGGTCAAAGCAATGACTCTTCAGTCCACAATTGATATTCCCAATTTGACGCTCTACATTAATGAGACAATGAAAAGAACAAGCGGACAAACTTTACTTCTTGTTTGATTTGCTTTCTCGTGATGAGAGAATCACTAATACGTATTGTAATTATTGAATGATAAAAAAAATCCAAATCTTCATTATGGGCCTACTCGTGGTATTACGCCGAATCGTGTTACGAGTGACGGGGCCCATCTCCGCGGCTTAGCGCCTGGGCTACACAACTCCGAAGAAACATGCAGCGTTGGAGAGCCGCCAGCGACAACGTGCTGATTTGACCGGCGCGGGAATCGAACCTCAGATCTTTCGCACCGATAAATGCACTGACAAGAATTCACGTCAAGAATTCACTGATATATTTTTATGCTCTGTTTATTTCATCCTCCGCGCTACACTCAATTGCTGAGCGTTTAGCAAGTGTAACAGCAAACACCAGTTTTAAAGTCTTTAGTTTTAAAGTCTTTAGTTTTAAAGCAAACACCAGTTTTAAAGTCTTTAGTTTGACCCAACTGAGAGTAGAACCCAGTCTACCAGCTTTCAAGGCGAACGCTCTTTACCACTGGGCCATGACGTTAATTGAATCATTAGGCTATACAGTAATTCTCGTAAGACCTGCAATAATACTTTATGTTTAAGAGCAGATCGAAATTGCCAAGCAGTTTAAGTTAGTAGTTTTACATCTTTCAAAATCCGGTGGTTTCTTTCTTCTCGCTTACACTGTCACTGTCATCATGGAACCAGAGCCGTAGCAGCCGCCCCCCAAACTCCCCAATTGGGGGGGACCCACACTGCCAAAAGGGGCCCCAAATTGTCTTGAAGGACCCGAAGTTGCATCAATTCAATAACAAAGTTTTGCTTGGCGAATCGCGTTGAATGGGATTTTTTGCGCTCAGATTCTATATACTTCAGGTTTAAAATTTTTCGCTATCGTTTACTTTCAAATAGCGTCATAAACTGCATAATGATGTCATAAACAATACACTGTGTGTAAGAGTGCGCGTAGGACTTGAAAAAGGAGGCCGGTGTAGAGTTGGATGCAATCATTTTTCAAAGCTTAAATTCAAATTCATTCCTCTTGAAAAAATTAAATTCAAATTCATTAACACCTTGTGAGCAGATTTAAAAATTTTATCTATTTATTTTTTATTTATTCGCAATTTTATTCTCCTATCATGAAAAAGCGACGGGGCGCTATACGAGCTCGCTTAGGAGTTGCCGACCATCGGTCTACCACACCTAGATGGGGTAATCCCGTTTAGTGCCTTTCCCAACAGCACAACAAGCGAACTTGCCGCTTGTTTCGCGCTATCCATTATGCTGAACGTCAACCAAAAAAGCTGTGAATACCAATTTTCAAGTCATTGGTTTGACCGGACCCGGAATTGAATCCCGGAGTCCACCAATCTAGAAGCAGATGCTCTATCCACTCGGCCATCCGATCGGTAAATTAAATTCAATCCTACCCTATTTCTGTGTCAGCAACCATAATCTGACATCGAATACAAAAGTCCATTGAAAAAGGATTTGCTAGTTTGAAAACGTGTGCTTTTGAAATAGCGCAGGAATTGGACATTGGTCCGGTCTTCCTCAATCAAAAAGTAAAAAAAAAGAGAATGAAAATAGAAAAAGAGAATGTTTAGTTACGATGCAAATCTATATCGTACAGCTTCTGAGGAAGAGATTCAAAGCAAACTTTTTAAAACAACTAGTGGACCAGGCTATTATGTCGATACTAGAAAGTTTTAAGCTGACATGTGATGTCGCTTCTGTCTTTGCATTGCTGTTTACACCCAGCAGCTTCGTGCATGAACAGCCATTGTCAGCAATATGATCTGGCAATACCGCACGCAGGTTCAGATTCTTTGCGACGGGTTCGATTCACGGCTGGAGTCTATTGCATTTGATATTTATATCAGATGGTTGCTGATTAGAACGACACAAGCTCGTTTGGCAGTCTCCCTTCAACACCGTTGAACTTTTAATTCAATAGTAATACCTGTAAGTGCTCGCTTGCCTTGCTTCTCGAGTTTACAAAATGCGTTGTTACTGTTACCAGTGCTGAACAAAGCTTCAAAAAACTGAAATTTATTAAAACGTTTAATACATCTCATATGGCAAACAGCAGACTATCTTTTTTCTTTCCATTTGTTGGCATTTTTATCCACCTATCACAGAAAGCAATGGGGCGCTACACGAGCTCCCTTAGGAGTTGCCGGCCATCTGTCTACCTACCGCACTTAGATGGGGTAATCTCGTTAAGTGTTTTTCCCAACGGCACAAGCAAACTTGACGGCTTTCTTAACACTATCCCTTTAATGCTGAATGTCTAGTTGGAAAGCTGTGAATACCAATTTTTAAGTCATTGGTTTGACTTGACTAGTAATCAAACCCTCAGTCTATTCACTCCTTCAGGCTCAGAAGCACACGCTCTATCCACTCGGCCATCCGATTGGTTCTTCGCTGGCCATGTTGTCAATCAAAAGTTAATGCGCCCGATCTCCAGATTATGATGCTGTCAAAAGAACATCTGTGTACGAAAAAGTGCGCTCTAGCTAGACCGGAGGTTTTCAACCGATTGGCCATGGCCCAACAGTGGGCCACAGAGCTTGACTAGAGAGCGACATCAGCATTCCCTAATCATGCCATCACGTTGACTTTGCACCTTTTAGCAAAAGTTATTGGGCCACCATCATATTTTATCATTTTAGTGGGCCATGAGCAGAAAAAGGTAGAAAAACCCTGAGCTAAACGATTTTAATGGAAAATGAATTGGGTGTAACAAACTAGTCTTAAAATTACACCTTTTATTTTTACACAGTGATAACGCGTTATATGTTTTAATTTTACCACAGTATTCGCATTGTGGAGAGAAACTGAGTTGTTACCCCTGGAAAAACCTAAAATAATTCATATCGAAAGCTAAGTATTGGGGACTTGAAAGGGTTTTTTGGGGGGGGCCCAAAGTTGAGCTGCTACGGCACTGCATGGAACCTTTACAAATGTTACGCGAAGCGGAGGTTTTTGTAATTTGCTCTTCTGCACAGAGTTGTCAACGAGCTCAAGATGTTAAGCCCGACTCGAACCCAATTTTTCAAGTCCGAACCCGAATCCTGATTTATCAATGAGTCTGAGCCCGATTTATTTCCGAAATTTAAAAACTCATCTCTTTGATTTTTCAAGAACTTTTAATAAAAAAGAAAATCCACTTCAACAGTCACCCTAGTTACGAACAACAATATTTTTACAAGGTGAGAAATTTAAAAAATACCAAAACCCATGGCTAAAGCAGAAGTGGACACACCATTCTACGTTGGAACTGTTGAAGCCTTGTGCCTGCAGGACTCCTCCTGGACTTAATCATTGCGAACGTGCCTGGAGCTAGAAGATCAGACAATACAAATCCAGAATGGGGAGTGGTGACGGCGGTGGCTACAAGAGCGCAAGCACGGATCGGCAAGGACCCCAAATCACTTAAGATGAAAGAAGTGACGCATAAGATGTCGATTAACAAGAAAGTTTTCATCACGATGCAGGAAGAAGACCCAACCTTGTACAAGTTAAAACCATTGAACAATTGAAAGGAACTGAAACCAGGAGGGGATATGTGGTCTCATCGATCTAGAACCTGCTACAGTAGACACAGCATTTAAAGCAATACATATTAAACAGTTATATTGTTACACTCCCCCCTTGTTAAGAATATTACTCTACGGGAATTATAATACACACACAAAAAATCGATATCACTTATTTACATAATTACTTCACACATCAAATTTCAAAACACGGCACAAATTAACAATTTTCAGAATCAACCTCTCAGCGACTTAAATAGTCCGCTACAACATTGTCTTTGACAGAAATGTCCTTCACGGTATAGTCGTACGGTCGTACTCCTGTAGTGCCAATGCCCATCGCGTAGTTCGATCGTTTCGAAACTTGGCATCCTTTAGAAAAGTGAGGGCTTGATGGTCAGTCTGTAAAACGAATGCCTTACCGGGCAGATAGAGACGAAATTTCGATACTCCCCACACAATGGCCAAACACTGCTTCTCCATGGTGGAATACTTCTGCTCTGCAGATGTCAGCTTCTTGCTTCCGTACACGATTGCAAAAAAATCTTCCTTCGTGTTCCTGCATAAGCGCAGCCCCAAGTTCACGGTTCGACGCATCGGTACGCAAAATAAAAGTCTTGTTGTGATCTGGCAGACGCAAAATGGGCCTACGCACCAGGCTTTTGCGTAGGGTCACAAATGTCTTTTCTTGAGCATCTTCTCATCTCACACTTTCCGGCAGTCCCTTTTTTGTTACGCCACTTAGTGGCAGTGGTGGGCAAGTTACTTTTAAAAAGAAACTAGTTACAGTTACAAGTTACTTCGCAAACAAAGTAACTTAGTTACAGTTACAAAATTAAAAAAGTAACTAGTTACAGTTACAAGTTACAATTACGTTTTTGCATGTAGCAAAACCAAAAAAATATCAATTCTTAACATGTAGGCCTAGTGCTTCATGGAGCTTCATGGTGTGTTTTTAAACCGTTCAGATGGCCGAGTGGTATGGAGCGTCTGCTTCTGGATCGGTAGACTTGGGGTTCGATTCCGAGTCGGGTCAAACCAATGACTTTTAAATTGGTATTCACAGCTTCCCTGCTTGACGTTCAGCATTAAAGGGACAGCGTGGAGATTAAGCCGGCAAGTTTACTTGTTGTGCCGTTGGGAAAGGCACGTAACGGGATTCCCCCATCTTGGTGTGGTAGACAGATGGCCGACAACTCCTAAGCGAGCTCGTATAGCGCATCGATCGCTTTCTCGTGATAAGAGGATAAATATGCCAATAATAATAAAAAAAATAAAAACAAAAACTCTTTGTATTTGAGCTCATTCATCTTTGTATTGAAACCAAACGGAAGTAGGATACGATTCTGATACGATAAGCGCAACAGTAATATAACAATTGACTGCCTTTCAAAAACGATAACATTTCAAAGTGATTATATATCACTAAGCCCACAGCGCTTCGGCTTTAAAATGTCTTTTTCAATACTAAAAAGTTGTTCCACTGCAGCGCTAGAAGCAGCGGCGTGGAGAGAAATTTTAAAAGAGAGGAGGGCCCACTAATTCGACATTTTTTCAAGCGTAGTTTTTATAAGGTAAAACTAATTTGAAGCTGATTGCGAAACAAAGAAGGCTTTAGCGGGGTCCGGGGCATGCTCCCTTCAAAAATTAAAAAAAAAATACATGCTGTAATGGCTGTTTTAGTGCTTTTCGAATAAATTTCAGGCAAATTTTGTTCAAATTTTATGAGATTGATTGTGAATCCATTTTGTTCGCACATTTTCGATCATGCGTGCTTAGGCTAAGTCGTAAAGCTTATTGCTATCGAAGAGGTTCAAAAATATGAAAATTTGTACTTATCAAAAATATTTTTGAAAGTGCCAGGTGAAGGGGATAAGCCTACTTACCCCTAATCATTTAGTCCTGGCGCTGTGACGTTTTTTTGAGAGCTGTTTGCCATCAAAGTAACAAATAACTGAGGTTATTTCGAACTATATTTAACTAAAAGTTCAACAGTAATTGAGGACGACTGCGAAGTGAGCTTGCGTTCTTCGAGTCAGCAGCTAACCGGCAAATGTGTGAAATGCAGGGTTACCATATTTTCAATGCGCAAAAGGAGAACAGGTTATTTGAAGGTGATCACGTTCACGGTCGCTCGATTTTTCGCCCAAAATCAAGTGAAGAGCTAAAAAAGGTCATCACAATCGCAGGCCGTAATTTGAACAAAAACTTCACAAAATTGTTCGTGTAACAACGATTTGACATGTTTTCACTGTTCATAATGCCTAAAAACGAGGACATTTGGGATGTTTTAGCGTCCTCGGAGGACAAACTATTTTTTGCTAAAAAGCAGGACGTATGGTAAGCTAAGAATGCGATCATCACCAGCCGCAAATCGAACCCGTCTCGCAGTATCTGTCACCTGCGCGCGGTACCGTTAGGTCACGTCGCTCACCAATGGCCCTGAGCTGAACCCTGTCAGTCAATACGCGCTTTGGCGATATATCGAGAGTAACTTATAATAAAGATTTGACTTTTTTATGTCAAGAAAGAGTGTGGAAATTATTGAAAGTTCTAGCGAACCTGCATCAAAAAAGCTCGCATTGTCTCTCATCAAGTCAAGCTTTTCGCAAACACAGATCTCGTTTTCCCAGGCGGGGCCCAACTCCAACACCATTCACTAACTCCCGAAACAGCTGATAGCCTGCTCTGACAAAATTCATAAAACTTCTTGTCTCTTGTGACTGAAGCTAAAAAAATAGCTTCTCGTATTGCCCATGTTTCATTCGGCGCATTACCCAAAGCTTTACCTTCAACTTCCTTGGATCCGACCGACCTTTCTTGCATTTTTTACTGGCGACTAATGCAGCAGTTGCCAATTCAATTATTTCTTTTTCAGCTAACAAGATAACTTTCTCACTAGACATGTTGTGACGGAAAGTGAGTTCCGCAACGGAATTGCAACTACAGTAATTTGCAATTGAATCGCAGTAAAATCGGCATGGTTTTGCGACTTCAATGCGAACCCGTTGCGAATAATGTTGTCATAAATTTGCAGTAGCGTCGCAGTCAAATTTGCCAAAGTGTGAAAGGGGCTTTAAGTCGATCACATTTCGCGAATTTATGTCGACGCATGGAAGTATGCATTGGATTGTCTTAGCTCATTTCAAGCTTAGAATATTTAAACTTGTAGGCGCTGTAACAAACTTGTTTATAGCGTCTTTCCAAGCTCATGTGTTAGTACTCAGAGACGGAGAAATCCCGTTAAGTGCCTTTTTCAACGGTATAATTAAATTAACTTTCCCGCATATTCACTCGGCTGTTTCTTTAACGCTGAACATTAAGCGGAAAAGCAGTTAATATCACCAGCCTCAAAAGTCATTGGTTTTTCAACAAAAAAGAGCACTTCACGGACTCTGCCTGGCATCAAACAAAACAAAGAGAGATTTTGTTAAATTGCAACAAAACGTTACGAACATCGAGCAGTTTTTCCATAACGCCAACTCGCTAACTTTATACAGTGTGCATAAACAATCGTTTTTCGCGATAATTTGTCGGCGATAACACAATATATTACAAAAGCGATATCGGTAATCGATAAATCCAAACCATGTTGAGCGATAACGATAATCGGTGAAAAATTATCGCCCATAAATTATCTCGATAAATGCCCATCTCTGGCTGTAGACACGGATTGATTCCGAGTCGGGTCATACCAATTACGAATTGGCATTCACAGCTGCTTCCCTGCTTAACGTTCAGCATTAAAGGTACGTTGTGAAGAACAAACCGGCAAGTTTACTTGTTGTGCCGTTGGTAAAGACACTTAACCGGATTCCCCCATCTTCATGTGATGGACAGGTGGTCGGCAACTCCTAAGTGAGCTCGTTATAGCGCTTTGATCGCTTTTTCGTGATAGGAGGATAAATATGGCACTACTACAAATAAATAAAATTTTAAGTCATTGGTTTAACCCTACTCTAAATCGAACCCCGAGTCTACCGTTTTAGAAGCAGACGCTCTATCCACTCGGCCATCTGGGCGGTAATAATTTTTTTTGGTTTACCATTTTGCCACCTTCAGAGCAAATCATCATGGCCAAGTAGGCAGTTGATACTTTAACGATTGAGAATGCTATACTTTTACTTGAGTAGTTTTTAAATGACTACGTTTTTACTTTTACTTCAGTGCTTTTTTTAGTCAATACTTTCTACTTTACTTTGAGTAGTATTGCCGTCAGTAACAACACTTTTACTTAAGTACAGTTTCAAAATACCTTTTACACCACTGATATCCACATTCAACATCTCTGCAAGAAACTATCACAGTATTGTGGTTTGTTTTGTCATCTTCGTCACAATGTAACTGAAAAGTATTTAGTACTTTTATACCACAGTTTAGTGTACCCTCACCTACTAAATGGAATTTTGACATGGGTATCTAGAAATAATTCAGTGCTACATCCCCTACAAGCCTTGCAAAACAGGCTCATAAGAGTTATACGTCGTGTAAGAAAACTTGATCATATCACAAATAATTTTATATATTATAAATTGAGCATACTAAAAATTAAGGATATTTATCACTTAGACTCTTACAGAATAGAGATGGCCAAAATCATGTATTTATATCACAAGCGCAAGCTCCCAAAACTATTCAACAATTACTTTAAATCCATAAACTGTGTGCATAGTCACAACACTAGAAATGCTTGTCGAAAAAATTACCAGTTATATTCAATTTATTCCAATACTGCTAAAAAAGCACTGTCATTCAGTGGTGCACAAATTTGGAACAATTTACTCCCAGAATGGAAGGATTTCCCTTTCTACAGATTTAAAAAAACTATCAAAAGCCACCTTGTTGCAAATTATAGCTAATCCTGTTACCAATCTGCTCTACCTAACCTAATGCGTCTGAATACTTGGGAAAGAATTTTTCTTTCTATTTTATTAAGGATTGATCGCTAATTTATACCAGATATTAGTTTGCAGTAAATATGTTTTTGTCATAATTAATATATTTACACTGAACAAAGTGTACATAACATATGAAGTGCAATTTTGCGTTTTGCTATCTGCGATGTTGTTGCTTTTTTCACTTTTTGTTAGACTGAAAAGACAAATAAGCCAATGAAGGAAAATGGTGTCCGCGACTAGGCGAGCGTTTTGGCTCTTTCCCGGTAACTCTATCTACCGTATTTTAATGTGCGTTAAGTTTGTCACTTCTTGCCGTTGTAAATGGACATGAATAAACGTATCTATCTGATCTGAGTGCCAGTTTCTATTTTTTCATTGGACAAATATTTTCTCCCCAAAGATAACTGTTTCACTTCCCTTGTTCTTTTTTATTGGACAAAAATTGCCTATTGCCTCCCAAAGATAACTGCTTCTTTTCCGAGCTTTCTTTTTTTAAATGGACAAACATTTCCTCCCCGAAAAACTGCTCCTTTTTTCCAGTTCCCGGTGTTTTCATTGGACAAACATGTTTTCCCCGAAGATACTTGCTCCTCTTTCCCAGTTCCCCGTGTTTTCATTGGTCACACATTTCCTCCCCGAAAATAACTACTTCCCTTCCCAGTTCTCCTGCTTTCATTGGACAAATGTTTCGTCTCCCAGAACACCTCCTCCTCTTTCCTTGTTCCCCGTGTTTTCATTGCACAAACAATAAACATACACGTATGCGCAAGTAAAACATTTGTATTCATCCGCATTTATTTAATTGAAATCACTCATATGTCGCTGAATATTTTTTCGGGAAATTTTTATAAAAAATTTTTACGATGATTTCCTTTCAAAACTTGTTGTCTGTTGCTCCCAAAATTTAGTAACTAAATCGTTGTTTATTATAAACTTTCAAGAGGACCTATTTGATTTTGGAGACCCTGGAAAAAACTACCATAGCAACCGGTTAGTTATACTAAAAGTTTTACTCTTTATCCGTTGTGGGCCTGGTGCCTGGGTTGAGAAAGGGGTGATTATACTGCCATGTTTTCTTGATTTAATTATGACTTTGTCTTGCTAAACGATTAATTCTGGCTTCAGGAAACGTTTTACGAATTTTCTTACTGTAACGCCTGAGATAAACCACACCAACTTCCAATTGTGATGCAACATCAAAAACATTGTCGCAAAAAATGTTTTTGATAAAATAACGGAGATAAAGTCAAAAATCATGATGAATTGTGCTGTATATTGATCTATACTCGTGAAAATTGCATGAAAATCTTTGGCAAAGGAAACTTTTCGTTTTTCTAGACGCTTTCCTGCTGATTAAATTCTGTAAAGTGTATCCTACATCATTTAAAGTGGGCATTGCTTTTCAGATTTATGGTTATAGTAGTGTCGAAATAATTGCAGTGATTATCTATCAGTTGGTTCAAGATTTACCCAGGCGGTATGTAAGTAAATAGTTTCTGCTTATAGTGAATTATAAATTCAGCAAGCTTGTATAGCACGGGTACTATGTTGTTCTGTATGTAGAAGTACTTATTAAGCCAAATCAAATTCAAATCTCCATCAATAGTAGCGGTATTGCGTCGAAGCGTGTAACGAGTAGCTGGGCCCATCTGTGCGGCAAAGCACCTGCTGCACAAAACAGCTCCGATGAAACGTCGCAATGGTGGCGAACCGTTAGCGACGCTGTGTCCTACTTACCCGGCCAGGGTATCGAACCCCATACTGCCTTCACCGATAGCAATGTGTTAAAGCACTTCACCATTTTTCGAATCGTTAGCGGTCAGTTAGCGGAATGGTTTAACACATCGCTGTCAGTGCGATCCAGGCGCTGAGCCGCGGAGGAGGGCGCCGCCATCCGTTTCGGCGAAATAGCGCCAGTGTAATAAAAATTTGATTCTTTTACATCGGTTTAATGGGCGTTGGACTAGTAGGCGGCATGCATTTAAGTCTCGTGCATTTAAGCCTTCATTTGTTTTGGTGCCAATAGTGTAGCGCCTATTTGTTCGGGTTGCCGCGAACCCATCGGTCTCTAGCCGATGTGTCTCGACGTCCATTGATTTCGTCGGTATCTGTGTGTGCGAGGTTCATTTAATTGGTTTATGTCCATGGCTTTTGTCTCACTTGTTTAGAGTCATTTGCTATAAATTTCTTCTGATGCCTGTCTCTGTGATGAATAAGTGACGTGGTGTATTGTCAATTGCACTTTTGTTCGATGCTGCCGTGTAGATGACCATTAATTCTATTTGTCAATTTAGTGAAAAATGATTTTTGCGGTGTTGAAAGTAGCTGGCTTATTACCGTAAAAGTCAGGCTCATTATGACACAATAATGATCAATGTTTCGAACAATGATAATGACAATCGATGAGAGAAATAACTGCAACTTAGTCGGACTGTCTACGTGAAAACACCGAAAATAAAAAGGGTTGTTACAAGCAGAGTGGTGTTAACAATGCAACTACGTTCGAAGTAGAAACTTTTTACTGTGGGGGGGGGGTGTTTTTGTTCACAATTTTGCCTAAATTATGAACCCAAATAACAAGACAATGGTGCAAAATAGTATTCATTGTAGTGTACAATTGTCGTTAGTCAATGACCATGGGGCGTCATTGATGAATGACCAAAGTGAAACAGCGGCGGAGGGCGTTGGCCAACAGCGGATTTGTATCAGAGATGGAAACCGGTCGGGTTGAGATTCTTCGACCGATGGATCAAGCCGGTCAAAAACCGGTCAAATTCTCTTTTGTTGCAACTAAAATATACCTACACATCAGCTTTGTTTTAGGCACCAACCGAAATATATATACCGATACGTGCTTTTTAAATAGTATATGAAAAACGGCCTTGACGAATCACACCTTCTGAAAACAAAAGTGTGTTTTCTGTTTACTTTTACTCAAAAACTCTTTTTATTAGATGAAATTTTATACAATACATGATGTATTGTACAATGCATGATGTATTGTATGACCGGTCAACCGGTCGGTCGACCCGCGTACATTTTGAATTTTACCGGTCGGGTCGAAAAAATCCTGACTGGTTCCACCTCTGATTTGCATACCCCTGGCATGATGAACAAAAATTATTGTTAACGAGTGCTTTTCGCAAACTTCATCAGCTTTGTTTTAGGCAGGTTTTCATAAATGTAGAGGTTTAGGGGGAAGAGCAGTAAGCTCATTCAGCGGGATCCAGGGTGGAGCCCCGAAAGTTGTAGCATTTTCTTGATTCCTACTCTCAATTTCAAATATGATCTAAAAAATCTGTTCATCAAAATCACTATCTCTCACAAGAAAATGAGACTGAACGAAGACCTTCGCTGATGAAACCAGTAGGCATGCAGTGAATCATATGCCATCAGCAAGCAAACAATACAATTTACGTTATGAGTTTCTCTTTCTATATAACGCTAAGATAACAGAAGGAGGCACAATCCATGAATGTGCGTAAATTGTTCCGATATCATTTAACAGCGAACAAAAAGTGTCTTGCATGGTAGCCATGGCTTTAGCTGTCGATTTCTTTGATCTTGCAATAAGGCTGAACGATGCTTCTTAAGCCATTCGTGCAGGTGTTTGAAATGAAATCATGATGGCCACAAAGTATGCTGGAAAGCATCACCGCAGTTCGTACCCACAGGCTACACGTATAGAAAAATAACAGCTCAGATGGCCGAGTGGTATGGAGCGTCTGTCTCTTGAGCTGTAGACTCGGGTTTGATTCCGAGTCGGGTCAAACCAATGACTTTAAAATTGGTATTCACAGCTTCCTGCTTGACACTCAGCATTAAAAGGGACAGTAAGGAGAACAAGCCGGCAAGTTTACTTGTTGTGCCGTTGGGAAAGGCACTTAGCGGGATTCCTCATCTTGGTGTGGTAGACAGATGGCTGGCAAGTTCTCCTTAGCGAGCTCGTATAGCGCATTGATCGCTTTCTCGTGATAGGAGGATAAATATGCAACTAACAAACAAACAATTTAACATTTTACGTTAGGCTACTTATCAGTAGCGGGACGTTTTGGCTTCCTCCCGAGATAAATCTTTTTCTTTGCTGGGCGGACTACTGTTTTTACCGGGGGAGACATGTCTCCCCATCTCCCTTACTTCACACTTTGGTAAACAGTTCCCTTCAAAGCCGAATGCTTTTTTTTATTTTGCAGAGCGGTTATTATAGAGAGAGTTTATTAAAGTTTATTAAGTTGTGAGAGTTTATTAAGTTGAGTAAGTTGTGAGGATTTATTAAAGTTCATTAAATTGTTTGAAAGCAATTTAAATTGTACCGGTATGTCGCAAGACAAAAAAAAGACCAATTTTAACGGTAAGATACTGTACCAAAAACAAGTTTATTTATTAGTTGATATTAATTCAGGGGCGTACCCAGGAGTTTGACGCCGAGTCGCAATTTAAAACCATGCGAAAAGGGCCAGATATATTTTCACTGCGCAAAAGGAGGACGGGTTTTTTGAAAGTCATCACGTTTGCAGATGTTCAATTTTCCACCCAAAGTCAAGTAATGAGCAAAAAAGGTCTTTACGCCTCAGATTATCCGTTATACGTTTAATCACCTTTACACCACTAATGGTTTGTGCATTTGTCTGCGGGGAGGGGGCCGGGGCCCCTTCTGAATACGTCCTAGGTTAATTGTAAGCAAGTCCATCTAATGTGACTCCTATGCGTATGTTCTCTTTCAACTGTCATAGAGGTATGATTTTGGAATGAATTTGCAACTATTTAGCATTTACAGTATTTCTATGGTGTAATTCTATTAAATATGGTAATGAAGGCTTATTTTCAAACAACTACGGTAGCAGTATGAAATGAAATGTTGTGTGGTGTTATGGCGCTATATAACTACTAAGGTTCTTTAGCGCCAGGACTAAATTTTGTCAAGAAGTCACTGACGTATTTTTATCCTTTGTTTATTTCATTTTGCGCGATACACTCAATTGCTGAGCGTTTGGCAAGTGTAACAGCAGATACTAGTTTTAAAGTCTTTGGTTTGACCCGACTGAGAATAGAACCCAGCCTACCCGCTTCCAAGGCGAACGCTCTTAACCACTCGGCCATGGCGCTGGTTACGGCAGCAGTATGCTTGACTATAAACTGAGTATCAGAGACAAAGACTGAAAAATTGCGCCTAAAGGTGTCTTCACACAGAATGAAATGAAATGTTGTGTGGTTTCATGGCGCTTTATAACTGCTAAGGTCCTTTAGTGCTAGGACTGAATTTTGTCAAGAATTCACTGACATGTTTTTATTCTCTGTTCATTTCATCCTCCGCGCTACACTTAATTGCTGAGCGTTTAGCAAGTGTAACAGCAGATACCAGTTTTAAAGTCTTTGGTTTGACCCGACTGAGAATAGAACCCAGCCTACCCGCTTCCAAGGCGAACGCTCTTAACCACTAGGCCATGGCGCTGGTTGTAACTACAGTATACGTGGCTGTGTAAGCTGTGCTTCATTCAAGAATTTTGATTCGTTCACTTATAAAGAGTGTGGTCAGAGCCGGCTGCTGAGCAGTCGACTTAGAAGGCAAAAATTTCAAATTAAGCACAAAATCCGCTGATTTCAAGAGAGTAAGCTCGTTGATTCGTGGGGTCAATCATGTCGATTGGGGGGGGGCAGGCCCTGCCCTGAGTGTGGTGCCGCCCCTGAGTGTGGTCCAACTTAATTATATCGCGGTGAGTCGAACGGTTCAAAATGGCCATTCTTTTTGAATAGGAAAATTATTTAGTCCTTTAGATTAAATTCCAATAACTGTCTCAGTTATAGCCTACCAAGTTGGCGCGACCTGTCCTGACTTGTTTCAGACTCATTACATTTTGAAAAGCAGAAAGAATGTTACGCATCGCAGCACATGTCTAGAGATATTTATTGATATTTTTTAAGGATCAGCTCAGGTTCAAGCATTGTTAACAATTTCTGTTCAGGTTTATGTACACAAAATATTATAGGTTCGGGTTCGGTTCAGGTTCAATGATCTTAAATTTAAACTGTTCAGGGTCGGTTCGGGTTCACCGAAAAACAGCGGTTTTTACCGGTTCGCGGTTCAGGTTCGGGTTCAGTTCGACTCCCTGGTATAGATAAGCTTACTTTGCATGCCATCAACCGCACTAAATAGCGGTCGCTATCTTTTGTCAGTAAAGTTTGGCGATTAAAAGCGATCTTGAAGGACTCTACAACTTTATACAACTGATAGTTTTAAACGAGCATGTAGAAGTCAGTTGTTTTATCATTTTGCCTGTTGGCCCCGGCTCGTCCTCCTAGCTACCGACCTGGACCTGCCCTTCGGCTCCTACAATTGCAGCAGATTGAAAAGTAATCCGTTGCAATTCGATGAATAAAATACCACATAAACTATGAAGCGAAACGGTGCAAACTGTTCAGAATTACATTTAAAAACAAAAACGCAAACGCAGTCGAAAACTACGAAAAGAAACATGAAGTGAATATCTTCAGACCTGAACGTGCAAATCACCGTAACTCATTGCGGGCCGAGAAAATTCCGCGGGCCTGCAGTTGGACCACACTAACTTGTAACACACGCGTTGTGTGCTAGGCCGTATCATTAATATAAACAAGCTTTTGTTTTCAAAGTTATGAAATCTTCTTTCAGGGTCTCGAATGACTCAATCTGAAATCCGTGTCCTGAACTCCCCTATGGCGGTGCTTCCTGCGTGTACCACCTCGCTGAGAAGCCAAATGAGTTTTGTTTATACGAAGCAAGCATCCAGCCCCCTTGTCGATGCTTCTCACTCTCATCCCACGACCGTCATCACCCAGATTACCCCCCGAAATCAGACTGTGTTCCTAAGTCAAGCAGCACACCCCCCTGTCGATGCTTTCTACAATCAAAAGCCCTTATTTTCTCAGTCGTCTATCTCCGCTGCGCAGTTTGAACCCCCCACTCAAACTGCGCAACCACCATCCAACCTCCAGAAATCAAGCCAGAGCCGACAATATTCATGTAAGCCGCGTTACTTGAATTTGCGTCAATTCATGTATACGACTGACAACAGTTGTGTCGTCATTATGATGTATAATAAACAAGGTTTCTTGCGAAGTAAGACTGCATGGATAAACCACGCGTGATCTAGCGCATTGTTTCGCAAATTACCGCAGTGTAATTATTTCTACAATTTTATTTATAATCGCAGAAAACGCTGCGCCTGTGGCAAGCATCATGAAATTTTTATTTTACTCGAGGTATTAAGCCGAAGCGTGTAACGAATAGCGGGGCCCATCACAGCGCCTGGGCAACACAGCTCCGAAGCAACGGCGAGCGGTTGGCAACACTTATCTAGTCCACATGTCTAATTGAAGTGGGCAAACCAAAATTGATGTGGGCTAGTTGCTGTGGGCTTGATGTCATAATCACTTTTTTAAATAATGGCATCAAAAATTTAATTGCGATGCAGAAAGCCTGCAGCAACAAGCCCACATCAATGTGGGCTTAAAAAAGCTCACACAAATTGGTCTTGTGAACTGGGTAAGTGTGTCCAATCTGACTAACCCGGCAATCGAACCCCAGACCTCCCGCACCGATAGCGTGCGTTTAACACCTAAGCTAACCGGCCGGTGCCTTGCTGACGTAAATCTAGAAACTTTTTTAGCTTACCCCCGAAGCGGCTCTCACTTTCAGCGTCGCAATGAATGGCAGAGACCTCATCCTCATCAGCGGTATGTTGCGTCATAAGCATTCTTGATTTCTTGATAGTCAATGTTACATTGCTGGTCACTACTAAAGCGATATTGGTTTGATTTGTTTCGTAAATTTGAAAGTGGCATGACTTATAAATGTTTGAGATCAGTGGCGTAGCGACAAATTTTAAAAGAGCGGGCCATAATTTTCACAGTTTTTCAAGCGTTTTTTTTTTTTTTTTTCTGCAGAACCAATTTGAAGCTAACGGAGAAACAAGATAAGCTCTGTGCGGGTCCGGGGTCATGCTACCCCGGAAAAGTTTTGAAAATTTGCATGCTGTAATGGCTATTTTAGTGCATTTTGAATAATTTTCAGGAAAACTTTGCTTAAAATATTTTGACCTTAGTTTTGAGTGTTTCGCCAAATGAAATATGATGTAATTTGTTCGCACATTTTCGATTAAGCGTGCTTGCGTAAGGCTTATTGCGATCGAAGAGGTTCGAAATTGTGAAAAATTGTGCACATCAAAAACATTTTGAAAATGGCTGGTGGGAGAATGCATACCCCTCATCTTAACCTTCTAGATTCGCCCCTGGCCAGAAGTTACAGAAACCATCAAAGAAGTGGCTTATTTCAGACACTTTGCACCATTAATTTTGTTCTTGTTTATGAAAAGGCACAGTCAAAAGGGGGGCCATGGCAAAACACGCTCCTGTTTGGGATAACGGTGCTAATTTTACACCCTTTGACGCGACGCTATTGTTCCAGATGTTTCTAGCTCGTAAGACGGTAAGAAAACCTTAAAACTTTCCAAGGAATTGTTTTTCCCTGCTTACTTTTGGTCTACAGCAGACATGGGCAAACCACGGCCCGCGGGCCAAATCCGGCCCGCCAGTCCTTTTATTCTGGCCCGCCGGCACTTACACAAACTTAAACTCCCACCTTGAATTAGCGGATGACCTTTTTCTCTTTTAGAAATCATGGGTAGCAGTGATTTTCAACAAAATAAGCCTCAACGGTGCAAAATTGGAATAAAAAACGAGGTGAACTCGTTTTATTTTGGAGATCGAAATCGTCCGTGGACCGTGATCTCCAAAAAGAAGAGGTCTTCACCTTGTTTTTCAATCAGCGTGCGGCCCGCGGCTTCCATAGTTTTTCCAAATCTGGACCTTCGTGTGAAAAGCTTGCCCACCCTGGTCTACAGCGTGGAGTTAGAAACGCCCACTTCATTTGAAGTTGCTTTTAGGACAGTGATTGAACAATTTTTGCATCTGCAGATTTTTGTATACCGCCAAGTGCGATATATGTGCGACCACTTCACGCTTCACTTCATTTATTAACGCCTGCCTTATAATTTTTTCGAAATAAAGTGTTATATTATGTGACTTAAAAAATATTGGTGGTGGTACTGGGACTTGAGATATACTGATGCACCTTGCGAGGTCGCCCCAGTTCTAGCATGAGTGGCTATGAATATGATTATTTGGGCGGTTATGATCAGCAATAACGATCAAGAGGCAACTATTGTAGCTATGGTCAGGGGCGTATTTAAGGAAGGGGCATTGTGCCATGACCCGCCTTTTGAACTTACCTTTCAGTGAAACAGAGCAAATGTTTCTTTTAATGGCTTTTTGTACAGTAGTTGATGGCCAGGGGCGGTTTTAAACAATGAGAGGGCCAAAACTGTATAATCAATTAGGCCCAAGTATAAAGGTCTTGATGATTGATTAAAAAAAAAAGATCTTCGTTGTTCGTGACGAGGTCCCTTATTTTTCCGAGAGCCTAGGCCTCAGCCTACCTAGGAAACGTCGCAGAGGTGACGAGCCGTTGGCAACATTGTGTCCGATTGGACCTGCCCTGGAATCGAATCCTAGATCTCCGACACCGATAACGATGCGCTCAACAAATGACTTAACCGACCGGTGTTTGGGCGGTAGTTATTTTGTGCCCCACATATTCTTTACGCTTGTATTTGTGCAGGCCTTATTACTATTACAACCAGCACAGGGAGCAATCTTCACATCCTTGGCAGTGTTATTACGAACACGTACACCAACAATATCAGGAATGGATTTGCATTTATAGGTAAGGTCAACACTAAGTAATTTGAAGATATATATGAAAAAAATCAAATCTTCATTACACTCGCTTGTGGTACCGCCGAGGTGTGTAACGAGTGGCGGGGCTTACCTCCTCGTGGCTTTTCGCCTGTGCATTAAGGCTCCAAAGAAATATTGCAGTGGTAGCGTCACTGTGGCTATTTCACCGGCCTGGAAATCGATCCGCAGACCACTTGTTGATAACGTTGTGTTTAATCACTGCGTTAACCGTTATGCAAGTTGTGTTGGGGATAAATACTGTCTTTTTGATACCTCTAAGCGAACCTTGAGCATTGCGTTTTTGTTCTAGTCGATGCAACGTGCGTGAATGCATGAATATAAAGTGACTACTACATGACAAGCCTTTGATTAGCCACCGATTCGTATTTGAAGAATAGTCTTGCACATGTGTGTAGAATGTAACGTAGGGTTATTTGTTCCAGTTTGCAAAGCTTGTAATTTCAATACTCCTTATTGCAAATATGAACAATCTAGACTCTTTATGTTCTAGCTCTACTGTTTTCATTGCGACGTTTATATTTGATCAACGCCGTTGCACTGGTGTTAAAGTTAAGCACTTATCGAAGCTTTTTCTCTTCATTATAAATGAAATTGCCATAATTGGAGAATACTAGGTCTGCGACTTTATGCACCCAAAAGCAATGGAAAGAGGCGCTTATACAGCAGCGTAGATTGTCAGCCGTCATCGAGCTGAAACTGCAATCAGCGTCTGGCCGGATGTGTGATAAAAAGGAATTAGCATACATAGAACGTAGGAAAATGATGACAGTTATCTTACTTTATATTTTTGTCAAGCAGTTTGCTATGAATTTTCGTGAGGAAAGTGCACTATAGAAATGCAATATTATTACTATTTTGTGATGAAAGAGTTTCAAATCTTCTTATGTAACCAAAACGAAAACCAGAATTGATGTTTTGACTACTTTTTTCAACTCATTTTACCCTTGCAGAGATCTTGGACTTTTTCTTTTCTAGACGTAATGAGCAGCAGCTGGAAGCAACGGGCCAAAATGTACCACGGAATAACTATAACAGAGGGCAAAGCAAGAACTATAACAGAGGGCGATACCAGCATAAGATCAACTCAAAGTAGGGTATTTCCTGGATATAAGCATACATAAAATCACAACTTGTGTCATAAGGTTATCAGTTCGAGTCCTACACAAATTAACCGGGTGATGTTTCTAGTTTCCTTGGCGCTAAGCCGCGTAGATGGACGCCGTCACTTGTTGTACACTTTCGCGTAATAACCGTGAATAGGATAAAAATGTGACGTTTCTTTATTTTTCGGCGACTAGTTTGAAACAGGCATGTACAACAAGTGACCATCTTTCAGCTCAACCCCGTTTTTATCGTTTTTTGCTCCATTCAGGCTCCCAGGCAAAAAACTTGCCTTAAGTGGCGTAAACGAACTAAACGAGACGATGGACAAACATGCGGTGACGTCATCTTCAACTATGGTGGCCAAGGTAATGTTCTGATCAATTGTTTATCTGTTTAAATTAACGGCAATTTTGCTTGCCATTACGTTGGAACGTTGGAAGTGGCGTTTACCCTGTCCAGATGTCGAACTTTGGTGGGATTTAGGCCCGCAGATCTTGAGCAAATCTTGGTTGTAGTTTCTGCATCACAATCCAAGTTTTGATGTCAACATCTTAACTTCGTTTAATCCTGAGATCGAAAATTCGATTATGATCCAGAAACTAGAACCAAGGAGCGCCGGCTACTGGCCACGAAAACTGGTCTTGTGAAAAGGTGTCACGAACCCGTGTGCGACTTAGGAGTGTTACTTCGTCGCACGCTTTTCATTATTTTGAAAACATTTTACACCTGGTCATCCATGCGCCTTCATCCTACGCTGTGACACTGGTCAGCCAGCTCTAGAACATGGTTGATCGCCTTAAATACAACGACTCGTTCCCGATTGCGATCTGAACGGACTGTTGTTCTTGTCAATATCGGTAGCGTAGCCGATTGGTTTGGAGCGTCGTTTTTACGACAGCCATGATCGCACGTTTGATGGTTATCCCACCCAAGCCTCCTTGTTGTATCCTTGGATAACTGATGTTTACGACAATTTTCTCTGCTTGGTGGAATCTAGCAAGCAGCAAAACAAAGAAGTCAGAGGCAAAATTCAAGCGGAAACTCGGAAACAAAGGCAACTCCTACACGAATCTGGATTCGTCCTCCGCATAATGTCTCCGACGCTTTCTCGTATCAGCAGGATAAAAAAGAAGAAACCAATCAATCAATGTAGATGAAGAATTTTTCCTACTGATATAAAATATCAAATCCTTATTGTACTCGAATAGTGGCATTAAAGGTAAAGGTACGGGACAGCGGGTGCAAGCACACATTGTCCAGACCATTTTCAATTGTCGGCCCATTGCAATTTTCAATCATGAATGATTGAACGCTGTCTCGGGACATGCATGACGAACAACACATACTCAAAACCCTTCGCATTTCCGCTTGTGCCGAGCGTCTGGCGCGAAAGCTGCGAATACTATTTTTAAAGTCTTTAGTATGACCCGACTGGAATTAAAAGCCCAGTCTACCGGCTATAAGTGGACGCTCTTAACCGATACACCAAGCGCCGGAACTTAGTTATTGTGCATATTCTCCGTCCGATTGGCGTATGGTTAAGGACGACGCGATCGGCGCGGGAGGTCTGTGTTCAATCCCTGCGTCTGACAAATCGTGCACACCACAGAGTATCATCATTGTTGTCCCCTCCCCTCCACTCCCAGTGCAGCGTGTGTTTTGGTCTCTGTAAGTTTCTCGTAACTATTCCGGCTGCATTTATATAAAATTTACCCAACACCATCAAAATCTTGTTTTTTTTTTTGTTAAAGCGTGGGTTTATACAGGCCATTATTTGCGAGATTGCTGCGACTTTTCTATATCTCGGTGACCTAATGGTGCCAAGTGACTGAAATATACCAGATTCTTTTGATAGTTTTCATAGCTTATGGCCTGGGGCGAATCCAGGTGGTAGGATGAGGGATATGCATTCTCCCGCCAGCCATTTTCAAAAATGTTTTTGATGCATATACGGTTTTTGCTATTGTTTCGAACCTCTTCGATAGCAGTAAACCTTACGCCGCACGCATAATTAAAAATATGCGAACAAAATGCATCATTTTGGCGAAACACTCCGAATTAGGGTCAAAAAACTTCAACACAATTTTTCTGAAAATTATTCAAAATGGACTGAAATCGCCAGTACAGCATGTAATATCTCAAACATTTCCTGGGGGAGCATGCCCCGGAGCCCCTAGAGCTTTTCGTGTTTCGTAATCAGCTTCAAAATATTTCGACTATAACCAAAGTCTCGTCAGCCTTGCTACGCACAGCCAATCCAGGCTAAACTCATTCCAGACTGCAAAGACTCTGGTTTTGCATTGCTTTACCTCTACATCTCGACTTCATCTCTTTTCTAGGTTGTGCCCTATTTTTGGCAGGCGACTGGCCCCAAACAACGATACCCAATGAAAGAACCTATAACCACTAACCCACAACTAAGTTACCGGTAGCCTAACTAGCCCACATCACTAGAAGCCCCCATGGCAACCCATTCATTTGCAGCTGCAGACGCGTCTCGACCTTATTATGGTCTCATCAGTGCAGCATAGCAACCTCCCACCTTCCTGAAAAAAAAAAAAAAAAATTCTAACCTTCAAAAGAACTACACACTCCAAATCTAAGCCTCTACTCGTTCTGCTCAAGGTGAAAATTTGAAATAAAACCTTCAAGAAAATAATACAGGCTGGATCATGATGTCACAAATTCCCTGTAAACAATCGATCAGAATAGAAAAGTCCGGTTGGTTTAAACATTATTTTCCCGGTAATCTGAGAAGGAATTTTTTGTTTAAGGTTTGTAACTATACCAGTTACCAAAACCTACAAAATACAAAAAACAAAAAACAAAACCTACAAAAAACCTCCTTGCAAATTTCTCATCTAGCTTCAAAATAATTCTGCCGAAAAAAATACGCTAGAAGAAGTTTTGGTAAATATTCCCTACTCCCCTCCCTCCCCCTTTAACATTTCTCGCTACGCCACTGCCCGCCCTAGTTGTAGGCAAAAACAATCTGGTGGTTAGTTTTGGTCCCCCCATTTAGAAATGCTCTCGCCATCGCTGCCCACTGGTATGCTTCTCTAACTATAAAAAGTGTTATTTCTCCACTTTATTGTCACATTATATTTTGGCTATCAGTATTTATAAGCCTACAATTACTGCATACCTTTTTCACGTGAGCTAAGAATAGTAGTTTAAAGCAGCAACCATTACGACATTAAGTTGGTGAGACATGAAGTCACTTTTCTGCTTTTAGCCATAGAGCAGCGCTTACCGATCAGTGGGTGGAAGAGCTATTGACTTAGGACCACAAATCATTCTAGAGTTTCTAAAGTTAAAATATTAGAAATCAAGGGTGGAATTGGCCTATAGAGCAGAATATGATATAATTTATATTGATGAAAGACTTTTCAGATCTGATAAAGGGCCCACGATTATTTTTTTTATAAAAGTAGAGCGTGGGCAGAAAATGATGGGGAAGCACTGCATTAGAGTCGTACCCAAAATATTTACATAGCATGTGATAGGTTTTTTTTGAGGTTAGAGCAGACATCGGCAAACTACAGGCCAAATCCGGCCCGCCGGTCCTTTTATTCTGGCTCGTCGCCACTTGCGCAAACTTAAACTCTCATCTTGAATTGAGCGGATGACATTTTTATCCTTTAGAGATCATGGGCAGCAGTGATTTTCAACAAAATAAGCCTCAACGGTGAAAAATTGGAATAAAAAACGAGGTGAACTCCTTACATCTTGGAGATCACAATCGTACGTGTACTGTGATCTCCAAAAAGAAGAGGTCTTCACCTTGTTTTTCAATCAGCGTGCGGCCCGTGGCTTCCACAGTTTTTCCAAATCTGGACCTTCGTATGAAAAACTTGCCCACCCCTGGGTTAGACACTCGTTATCTTTTCACGGTTCACACTTCACACTGTGGTTATTTCACAGCTGCGAAGACATATCTGTCATTCCACCCGAGCTGCGAATCAGTAAGGATGCATCCAATATTGCAACTATGGTCTGCTCTGCAGCATATAACATAGTTATTGTAACAGCTGCGTGTTCAATATCGTGTATAAGTCGAACGATGTCAGAGGATTTTGTGTTTGTTTGGCACATAATGTATAAGACATTGTCACAGCATATTATACAGTTAAATGCACTAAAAATTCCTTTTTTAGGTGAAACAATACAAAAGTTCTCAGCGGCTTCGGGCTCCGCCCCCAGACCCCATCGCTGCCGGCGGCTGTAATTGTCGCAGTAATTTGCTTTATTGTACATTTTCTCCGCCCGGTTTGCGTATGGTTGAGGACGACGCAATCGGCGCGGGAAGTCTCGATTCAATTACCGCGTCGGTCAAATCGCGCACACTACAAAGTGTCATCACTTCCGTCCCACCCGGGCAGCACGTTTTGGTCCCGGTAAGTCTTTCGTATAACTACCCCAGCTTCTGCAGCAGCTGCAATATTGCAATTCTACGTATTTCAGGTTGACTCTGAGTTGTCGCAGGCGATTGTAGCCGAATGACTCAACCTGCGCACAACCCGATGGTGTTCATCCCAAGTCAGCTTGCCTTATCATCGGACACTTCGATGGTCCCATTCTCACAGCCAAGCTGGACGGCCGGGTGGTAAAAGCATCTGCCTCTGGAGCTGTTGAGTTTGATTTGATTCCGAGTCGGGTCAAACCAATGACTATAAAATTGCTATTCACAGCTTTTCTGTTTGAAACTCAGCATGAAAGGAAATGTGCGATAAACATGCCGGCAAATTTATTTGTGCCATTCGAAAAGCACTTGGCGGAATTCCCCCATGTTAAACGGATAGAAACTTAGCCGGTAACACCTAAGCGGGACCGCTATGGCGCTTTGATCGTTTTCTAATGATAGGAGAATAAATATGCGACTGAATAGCAAATCCATACTGTTATGTAATAAGAGTCGCGTGAAATGTTGGAATATTTTGACTTTCCAGCGCATAGCAGACGAGGGTTGGGTGGATTGGCGCCGTAACCTTCAAACGATGCTCTCCTCCTCAATGGGCGACGCAATAGCGAGCCGAGGTCTAATGGATGCCGCACGTTCTTCTGGTCTTAGGGTGTCAGTTCCGCTTAGTTTTCACGTGAAATCAAGCGAGCTGGTCCTGCTGAAAGCAAACTACAAGTAAGTCAGAGTTGTTTTGGTTGTTATCATTTTGCGGAACTCCGCTTTTACCAATCTTTTGCTCCGTTCCAGACTTCAATCTAATAAACCTCCCCTAAAAAACGTAGAGGGACTACCCGAGACAACAGATGAACATGCGGTGACGTCATCTTCAACTATGGTGGCCAAGGTAATGTTCTGATCAATTGTTTATCTGTTTAAATTAACGGCAATTTTGCTTGCCATTACGTTGGAGGTGGCATTTACCCTGTCCAGATGTCGAACTTTGGTGGGATTTAGGCCCGCAGATCTTGAGCAGATCTTGGTTGTAGTTTCTGCATCACAATCCAAGTTTTGATGTCAACATCTTAACTTCGTTTAATCCTGAGATCGAAAATTCGATTATGATCCAGAAACTAGAACCAAGGAGCGCCGGCTACTGGCCACGAAAACCGGCCTTGTCAAAAGGTGTCACGAACCCGTGTGCGGCTGAGGAGTGTTACTTCGTCGCACGCTTTTCATTATTTTGAAAACATTTTACACCTGGTCATCCATGCGCCTTCATCCTACGCTGTGACACTGGTCAGCCAGCTCTCGAACATGGTTGATCGCCTGAAATATCACGATCCGCGAGCTGGGCAGGTGCTTGGAAATGCGGGGCCCAATTAGAAATCTGATGCGAGACCCCTACTTTTCATAGTAAAATGTATGGTGTGTGCATTTCATAAAATAAACCATTCCGGTACATACAAACCAACCAATAGACATTCAATACATGCGATAAAAAAGAAAATAAAGCAAAGTGGGTGCTTTTATTGTTTTACTTTTAATATCAAACAAGGCAAATCAGGCAATGCATTTTACTCATTCAGACAAAGACTTTTCTAGCTTTCTTGTTAGCAAAATCATTCAAAAGATTTTCAAAGTCAACATCTTTAGCAATGGCTAACGGTAGCTCTCTAACTAGACTAGTAAAAATCATGCGTGTGCAATTATAGAAGTTACTTTTTACCACAGAACATTGGAATTTCTACCAGAGAAAATTGCAATTTCTAAAATAAACCGATTGTCGGACGAATAACCACACCATGCCATAGTGTCTTAAAAATGACTATGATTTGGTCCAAATCAGGCAACGATAGTTGATCCACATTATAAAGGCATTAAAGGGCCGTTTTTTAGCAGATATTTTTGCGCAACCCTCCTTTCCAAAGTTTTTAACTAAACCCCATTGCAGTTCAACAATAGTTCATAGTGAGATTTGTGAACAAATTTAACAAAGATTTGCTTTAAAGTTTTTCCAAAAGTCTTAAAATTGTAATTGCAGTATTTAAATTTTGAAAATTTTTCGGGGAAGCATGCCCCCGGACCTAAAACCGTTTTTATTCCTCACTTTACCTCAAATTATCTTTCCTGTTATTATACGCTGAAAGAAATCGCGTCTTAAAAAGGTCTCAAAAATTTGGCGTCTCTTAGAGGACACTTCTCGATACGCTACTGCTTCAAGCGACTTCCTTTGCTACTGAAATAAATTGTATTGCGCATTGTTTGATGCTGCGATAACAAGAGGGAGTAAGTTGTAGCCTAATAGAGAAAAAAGCCCCGTACCCTAAAATAAGTTGACGTTGGTTTTGTAATGCAGATTTTAGCCCCCCCCTTACTGCAAATATTTCCAACGACAATGCATATCATGAAAACTGCTTAATATTGCAGCACTATAGACTTTGTTACCATAATTCTTAAGGTTTCTCGAAGTTTTTGGTGAAGTATGTTCGACAATTTAACTTACTGTACGTGTCAATTGCTGTAAGTGGAAAGCATGTTTCTTTAAATAGATGCTAAAAAGCTACAACTGAAACTATAATAAAAGCCCCCTAAAACTATCCACAGGTATTTTCTTGTAAACAGCAAACCTACGCGATGAAACAACTGCGTAAGTTTTTTCTTTACCAATGCTTGGTTTTAGAAGCTACCGAGTTGCCAATTGTTTTTTTAATTTAAGAGACATTAGAAATGGTCCATATTAAGCACTGGTTTAACTTATCGTACTTTCCTTTATTTTGTACCTCATAATACAGCAACAGATTCCTAACAGCGCGGGGCCTCTTCAAGTTGCGGGTTCCAATTTGATAAAATCGGTCAAATCGACCTAAAATCAGGCCTATGCTTGCGAGTATAAGCCTGGACGCTTCCCGACTGCAACCTTGAGCGGACTGTTGCGCTTGGCAATGTATATGAAATATTATGGTACCGGCAGTAGCGTAGCTAGGAGAAGGGGGACGGCGGAGGGCTACAGCCAGTGAGCAGCGAGAAATTTTAAAAGGGGGGAGGGCATAATATCCACATTTTTTAGACCTATTTTTTGTGGCAAAACTAACTTAAAACCGATTGAGAAACAAAAACAAACCGCAGGAGAGACGGGGGCATGCTCCCCACGAAATGTTTCAAAATTTACATGCTGTAATAGCTATTTTAGTGCTTTTTGACTAAATTTCAGGTAAATTTTGTTTAAAAATTTTGACCCTAATTCTGAGTGCTTCGCCAAATATCATGTATTTTGGTTCGCGCATTTTCGATTATGCGTGCTTAAGGCGTAGGCTAAAGCTTATTGCTATCAAGGAGATTCAAAAATTCGAAAATATTGTATAGCCTACATCTAAAGCATTTTTGAAAATGGCTGATGGGAGGACACATACTCCTCATTATACCCCCTGCATCCGCCCCTGGTCATAAGCTACAAAAACCATCAAAAAAGTCTAACATATTTCAGTCACTGGGCACCATTAAATTTGTTCTATTTTACTAAAAGGCAAGTCAAAACAGAGGGGCATGGCTCAATGCCCCCCTCCTGAAAACAAACCTGGCTACAGCCTTCCCCCATCGGTATGCCAACTATCTGCTGTAAACTTAATAGTGCTTGCAAACTGCTGCACCATCGTTTTCGTCAGCAGCACAGCTGGGGGAGGGAGCTGAATTCTTGGCACCCATTATATTGGTATGTCAAACCATCTGCTGTAAACTTGGATAGTGCTTCCAAACTGCTGCATCATCGTTATCGTTATTAACGTAACAAGAGAAAAGGAAGCTTCAGCTCCCTACACCCACTGGTATGCTTTTCTAATTTTAATATGTATTATCTCTCATATTTTTTGTCACATTCCATTTTGGCTATCAGTATGGTTTAACTCCCACCCAAGCCTTTTTGTTGCGTCCTTGGATAAGATGCTTCACGACAATTATCTCTGCTTGGTGGAATCTAACAAGCCGCAAATTAAAAAAGTCAACAACAAAATTCAAGCGGAAAACTCGGAAACAAGGGCAACTCCTAAACGAGTCTGGATTCGTTTTATGCAAAGCGGCAAGCGCCTCTGTCGCTTTCTCGTGACAAGAGGATAAAAATGAAGAAACCAATCAATCATTCAATTAGTATTAATAAGCCTACAATTATTGCATATCTTTTTCATGTGAGCTAAGAATAGTAGTTTAAAGCAGCAACCATTGCTACATTAAGTTGGTGAGACATCAAGTCACTTTTCTGCTTTTTGTCATAGAGCAGCGCTTACCGGTCAGTGGGTGGAAGAGCTATTGACAGAGGACCGAAAACGATTTTAAAGTTTCTAAACTAAGAATATTAGAAATCAAGGGTGGGATTGGCCTATAGAGCAGAATATGATATAATTTATATTGATGAAAGACTTTTCAGATCTGATAAAAGGCCCAAGATTATTTTTTTATAAAAGTAGAGCGTGGGCAGAAAATGATGGGGAGGCACTGCATTATAGAGTCGTACCCAAAATATTTACATAGCATGTGATAGGTTTTTTTTGAGGTTAGACACTCGTTATCTTTTCACGGTTCACACTTCACACTGTGGTTATTTCACAGCTGCGAAGACATATCTGCCATTCCACCCGAGCTGCGAATCAGTAAGGATGCATCCAATATTGCAACTATGGTCTGCTCTGCAGCATATAACATAGTTATTGTAACAGCTGCGTGTTCAATATCGTGTATAAGTCATACGATGTCAGAGGATTTTGTGTTGTTTGGCACATAATGTATAAGACATTGTCACAGCATATTATACAGTTAAATGCACTAAAAATTACTTTTTTTAGGTGAAACAATACAAAAGTTCTCAGCGGCTTCGGGCTCCGCCCCCAGACCCCATCGCTGCCGGCGGCTGTAATTGTCGCAGTAATTTGCTTTATTGTACATTTTCTCCGCCCGGTTTGCGTATGGTTGAGGACGACGCAATCGGCGCGGGAAGTCTCGATTCAATTACCGCGTCGGTCAAATCGCGCACACTACAAAGTGTCATCACTTCCGTCCCACCCGGGCAGCACGTTTTGGTCTCGGTAAGTCTTTCCTATAACTACCCCAGCTTCTGCAGCAGCTGTAAAATTTCAATTCTACGTATTTCAGGTTAACTCTGAGTTGTCGCAGGCGATTGTAGCCGAATGACTCAACCTGCGCACAACCCGATGGTGTTCATCCCAAGTCAGCTTGCCTTATCATCGGACACTTCGATGGTCCCATTCTCACAGCCAAGCTGGACGGCCGGGTGGTAAAAGCATCTGCCTCTGGAGCTGTTGAGTTTGATTTGATTCCGAGTCGGGTCAAACCAATGACTATAAAATTGCTATTCACAGCTTTTCTGTTTGAAACTCAGCATGAAAGGAAATGTGCGATAAACATGCCGGCAAATTTATTTGTGCCATTCGAAAAGCACTTGGCGGGATTCCCCCATGTTAAACGGATAGAAACTCAGCCGGTAACACCTAAGCGGGACCGCTATGGCGCTTTGATCGTTTTCTAATGATAGGAGAATAAATATGCGACTGAATAGCAAATCCATACTATTATGTAATAAGAGTCGCGTGAAATGTTGGATTATTTTGACTTTCCAGCGCATAGCAGACGAGGGTTGGGTGGATTGGCGCCGTAACCTTCAAACGATGCTCTCCTCCTCAATGGGCGACGCAATAGCGAGCCGAGGTCTAATGGATGCCGCACGTTCTTCTGGTCTTATGGTGTCAGTTCCGCTTAGTTTTCACGTGAAATCAAGCGAGCTGGTCCTACTGAAAGCAAACTACAAGTAAGTCAGAGTTGTTTTGGTTGTTATCATTTTGCGGAACTCCGCTTTTACCAATCTTTTGCTCCGTTCCAGACTTCAATCTAATAAACCTCCCCTAAAAAACGTAGAGGGACTACCCGAGACAACAGATGAACATGAGGTGACGTCATCTTCAACTATGGTGGCCAAGGTAATGTTCTGATCAATTGTTTATCTGTTTAAATAAACGACAATTTTGCTTGCCATTACGTTGGAACGTTGGAAGTGGCGTTTACCCTGTCCAGATGTCGAACTTTGGTGGGATTTAGGCCCGCAGATCTTGAGCAGATCTTGGTTGTAGTTTCTGCATCACAATCCAAGTTTTGATGTCAACATCTTAACTTCGTTTAATCCTGAGATCGAAAATTCGATTATGATCCAGAAACTAGAACCAAGGAGCGCCGGCTACTGGCCACGAAAACCGGTCTTGTGAAAAGGTGTCACGAACCCGTGTGCGGCTGAGGAGTGTTACTTCGTCGCACGCTTTTCATTATTTTGAAAACATTTTAAACCTGGTCATCCATGCGCCTTCATCCTACGCTGTGACACTGGTCAGCCAGCTCTCGAACATGGTTGATCGCCTGAAATATCACGATCCGCGAGCTGGGCAGGTGCTTGGAAATGCGGGGCCCAATTAGAAATCTGATGCGAGACCCCTACTTTTCATCGTAAAATGTATGGTGTGTGCATTCCATAAAATAAACCATTCCGGTACATACAAACCAACCAATAGACATTCAATACATGCGATAAAAAAGAAAATAAAGCAAAGTGGGTGCTTTTATTGTTTTACTTTTAATATCAAACAAGGCAAATCAGGCAATGCATTTTACTCATTCAGACAAAGACTTTTCTAGCTTTCTTGTTAGCAAAATCATTCAAAAGATTTTCAAAGTCAACATCTTTAGCAATGGCTAACGGTAGCTCTCTAACTAGACTAGTAAAAATCATGCGTGTGCAATTATAGAAGTTACTTTTTACCACAGAACATTGGAATTTCTACCAGAGAAAATTGCAATTTCTAAAATAAACCGATTGTCGGACGAATAACCACACCATGCCATAGTGTCTTAAAAATGACTATGATTTGGTCCAAATCAGGCAACGATAGTTGATCCACATTATGAAGGCATTAAAGGGCCGTTTTTTAGCAGATATTTTTGCGCAACCCTCCTTTCCAAAGTTTTTAACTAAACCCCATTGCAGTTCAACAATAGTTCATAGTAAGATTTGTGAACAAATTTAACAAAGATTTGCTTTAAAGTGTTTCCAAAAGCCTTAAAATTGTAATTGCAGTATTTAAATTTTGAAAATTTTTCGGAGAAGCATGCCCCCGGACCTAAAACCGTTTTTATTCCTCACTTTACCTCAAATTATCTTTCCTGTTATTATACGCTGAAAGAAATCGCGTCTTAAAAAGGTCTCAAAAATTTGGCGTCTCTTAGAGGACACTTCTCGATACGCTACTGCTTCAAGCGACTTCCTTTGCTACTGAAATAAATTGTATTGCGCATTGTTTGATGCTGCGATAACAAGAGGGAGTAAGTTGTAGCCTAATAGAGAGAAAAGCCCCGTACCCTAAAATAAGTTGACGTTGGTTTTGTAATGTAGCTTTTAGCCCTCCCTTACTGCAAATATTTCCAACGACAATGCATATCATGAAAACTGCTTAATATTGCAGCACTATAGGCTAGACTTTGTTACCATAATTCTTAAGGTTTCTCGAAGTTTTTGGTGAAGTATGTTCGACAATTTAACTTACTGTACGTGTCAATTGCTGTAAGTGGAAAGCATGTTTCTTTAAATAGATGCTAAAAAGCTACAACTGAAACTATAATAAAAGCCCCCTAAAACTATCCACAGGTATTTTCTTGTAAACAGCAAACCTACGCTATGAAACAACTGCGTAAGTTTTTTCTTTACCAATGCTTGGTTTTAGAAGCTACCGAGTTGCCAATTGTTTTTTTAATTTAAGAGACATTAGAAATGGTCCATATTAAGCACTGGTTTAACTTATCGTACTTTCCTTTATTTTGTACCTCATAATACAGCAACGGATTCCTAACAGCGCGGGACCTTTTCAAATGTGCGACAAACATGCCGGCAAATTATTTTGTGCCATTCGAAAAGCACTTGGCGGGATTCCCCCATGTTAAACGGATAGAAACTTAGCCGGTAACACCTAAGCGGGACCGCTATGGCGCTTTGATCGTTTTCTAATGATAGGAGAATAAATATGCGACTGAATAGCAAATTCATACTATTATGTAATAAGAGTCGCGTGAAATGTTGGATTATTTTGACTTTCCAGCGCATAGCAGACGAGGGTTGGGTGGATTGGCGCCGTAACCTTCAAACGATGCTCTCCTCCTCATTGGGTGACACACTAGTGAGCCGAAATCTAATGGATGCCGCACGTTCTTCTGATCTTGGGGCGTCAGTTCCGCTTGGTGTTTTCAAACAATACAATAAATAACTGAGGCTATTTTCAAATTACATTGAACTGAAAATTCAACAGTAATTGAGGGAGACTGCGGAGTGAGCTTGCGCTCTTCGAGTCAGCAGCCACCCGTAACATATGTCAAATGCAATCGGCCCCAGCCGCGAATCGAACCCGTCACGCAGGATCTGCCACCTGCGCGCGGTACCGCTAGGCCATGTCGCTGACAAAACGAGCTAGTGCTGTTGGAAACAGACAAGTAAGCCAGAATTATTTTTGTTGTTATTATTTAGCTCTACTCCGCTTTTGTTAATTGTTTGCTCCGTTCCAGGCTTCAATGCAAACAACTTCCGTTAAATCACCTACCGAGACGATAAAAGAACATGCAATGGCGCCAACATCGTTTTCCTTGCCGTCCATTCAAATTTATGAGTCCTCAAATCCACGTAAGAAAAAAAAGGCCAAGGTGAGAATCAGACACTAGTGCGCGCTTAGTTTATTTCTAACTAATAACGATAAAATTGTGTTCTAGAAAGAGAAAAAATCATCAAAATCTTCATTGTTTTGGTGTATAAGCTGCTGCACGGATTCAGATCCTACAAGTAATGACGTAAGTGTTCGCGTAAAAAATAGATGTTTCTGACGGACATAAAGCTAGCTGGTTCGTAATCACTGAAGGTTTGAAGCTGGGGTTATTGATTGCTACATCGCCGTCATAGTTTGACTAGCGGCTTCACGTTAAAAAGGCGGAAATGATAATAAAAAGGAAATGAGCTTTGATGAGTATAGATTGTAAAATATTTTTCCCCAAGGTTCAGTAATAAATGCTACAGACGTTTAAAACAATTGTAATGATTTGATTTTAAATTCAGTTGGATCCCATTTTATAATCCGCAATTGTCATTGATAAAACAACGCTAATAATCGACCGGTGCAAATATAATACTAATCGGTATTGGGAAGCACCCTTTTTACTTGTCATTTTCCAATTTCTTTTCAGAATCACATCGCTCTGCCGCTCCCTTGTCCCCAGAAATCCGAAATATTTAATGGAGAAGCAGCTCTTCCGCAAATAAACAAACCGGTAATTTGTGTGCTCTTTCTATATTCTATTTCAGCAGATATGGATTTAGTTAGTTAGTTAGTGTCTTTTATTTCCGTACCGTCAACACAAGAATAATATGGATAAATAACATACAGTATAATTGGACAGCACGAGAAAAGAGAAGAAGCAACAAAATTTCATTCCCTATAAAAACAATCTTGTAACCTCTTTTAGCTGAACTGTCGAACCTCAGACCTTCCGCACCGAGAGCGTGCGCTTAGCAACTGTATCAAAACTCAGTTTGGGAAAAACAATAGGCAGATATAAGTCATTGAGTTAATTCGTGAACAATTTCTGTCATGAAACAAAGAAAAGCACTCATAAACGCGTTAACTTGCTTCTAGCCTCGTTCTAGGCCTGTGTAGCGTCACTGTCAAGTTTATTGCGAGCAAACAGGGAGGCCTGTGATCATGATGTAACAAAGAATCGTGGGCTTTGCGTCTAGTCACGGGCTAATCAGAAAATATCTCAGAAACAGTATAGCAGGCTAATCAGAAAATAATTTTCATACTGAAACCCTGGCATAAACATGAATCATGATTGGCTCTTGAACGCAGTCGGCGCGACCGACTTTTACTCTGGAAAATATACATGGAAAAGAGTTTTTCGTTTGTGATTAGTAACTGTACCGACTACAAAACCCGCTAAAACTCTATTTGGCAAACTGCACGCACTGTGAAAAAGCGGGGGACACTGCAGGCTCTGTGTTTGAGCAATGTGCATTGTGCATTCGGCCCAGAAAGCATATCTGGTGATGAATGTCAGCGCTGTAGTGTCACAATTTGTTTCATAAATGCAAAAACACAATTACGCAAGTGTAGCAGTGTTGCCAACTCAAACTAGCTAAACTCGGTCTGTCTTGCCGAACTTGAACTTGATCTCGAAAATCACAACTCCCTCAGCTCAAACTTGAAGTCGATTTTGAAAAAAGTTTACGGAGTTTTGAACTTATCCTAAGCTTTTACAAAAACTACAGTACTTGAACATAGCATAAACCCCCAAAAAATTATGGAACCCGAAATTGAACTCGTAAAATTAAAAATGAACACCATTTGAAAATTTATTACTTTCGATTATGAAAATACTTGCAAGTTTGCAGCCTTGGTAGGCCTCATAGCATCAAACCGTCGACAGAACACTGTTTCGACCATTCGCATCTAATCAGCGTTGACGTTGTCACTGATATTTTACCTACGCAATTTTAGTTGAGGTTTAATAAGCATCCGATCAACTTATTAAAGTGTAGCCGTGTTCCTGCATTAGATGCTCGAGAGGTTTAATTATTTCACATATGAAACATGACATTATAATAATAACGTTGAAGGTATTCATCAAGGCTCCACCTCGTAACCATTTGTTGTTTCAGAAAAAGAAAAGATTCGTGGCTTTCAGACGAGTAAGTTTCGTGTCGAAACAGGTTTATGTCAGCTGCTAAGAAACCACAATGCGTTTGTTTGTCTCAAGTGATCTTATTTGGTCCATATTTGTTTTATATTTTTTTATTTATTTAGTTGCATATTTATCCTCCTATCACGAGAAAGCGATCAATGCGCTATACGAGCTCGCTTAGGAGTTGCCAGCCATCTGTCTACCACACCAAGATGGGGGAATCCCGCCAAGTGCCTTTCCCAACGGCACAACAAGTAAACTTGCCGGCTTGTTCTCCACACTGTCCCTTTAATGCTGAACGTCAAGCAGGGAAGCTGTGAATACCAATTTTAAAGTCATTGGTTTGACCCGACTCGGAATCAAACCCGAGTCTACAGCTCAAGAAACAAACGCTCCATACCACTCGGCCATCTGAGCTGTTGCCATTTTGTCCATGGACGTGCATGCTATATGTGCCTTAGTCTTCAACATAGGCTAAATATCAGTGATTGCTGGTCCCATTTTGTCCATGGACATAACCAACCGCGTGCGGCACCCATTTGCTCAACCCAGAGCCGGCGCCAGAGCAGTCGATTTAGAGGGGCCAACGTTTGAATTTAAGCACAAAAGCCACTGCTTTCAAAGGAGTAAGCTTGTTGATTGGGGGGAAGCATGTCGATTTGGGGGGCCTGGCCCCCATTTGGCGCCGACCCTGGCTCAACCTTTACGCTAAAGCGTGACAAAAATACTACTTGAAAGAAAGAACGCCCTGGAAGATATGACGGTAGAACTGAAATTTAGATGCGCAAGTAGAGCTTTTTGTCGTCGTTAACAGACTAAAAACCGATAATGATCGCTCGTATGATGGCCTGTTTTGCGTGGTCTTGTAATCCCGCGCGTCAGATTTTCTGCGCATGTTGTTTGAGCAGCCATTATTTGAATTTGTTATTCTAGAAGTTCTGGAAGCGACAAGTGGCAGTAATTGCAACAGAAGAAGAGGTGGATCCCTTAATGGGTTCCACCTCGATCATCGATTGATCGAGTGAGTTGTAATTGACATACACACGACAAAGTACCGTGTAGGACCAGCTAGTCTAATAACCAGAGATGGGCATTTATCGAGATAATTTATCGGCGATAATTTATTACCGATCATTGTTATCGCTAAAAATAGTTTTGATTTATCGATTACCGATATCGCTTTTGTAAAATATTTTGTTATTGCCGATAAGTTATTGCGAATAACGAATAGTAATACAAATCTAGAAACACAGTTTTGCAATGTGACTTGCAAAGACACTTGGTCAAGCTCATTGAAAAATTACCGCAACACTTATCGGAAAAATTTATCGGCAATAATTTATCGATTACCGATATCGCATTAAAATATTGCCGATCTGTCGATCATCGGTATCGCTCAGGGCATTTTTGAAGTTATCGATTAGTTATCGTTATCGCTTTGGTACCGAAAGTTTTATCATCGCCATCTCTGGTAATAACTGATTATAGGGCCAAAACTTGTCGAAAGAAGGCATATAAGCGGTAATGATTCGGCAATTTGGGTTCAAACATCAGCAAGTAACGATAAAATAATGAAATGACGTTAACTTTTAAACAACGCTGCATTGTGACGGGTTGATGAATATGTAGTATTTAAGAAAGTTGAAAGTCTATTAGCAGTGTTGGAAACGAATCGCTGGAAGTCGAGTCCGAGTCGAATCTCGAGTCAACGATGTCGAGTCCCGAGTCGAGTCCATGTCTTTTCGTGCAACGACTTGAGTCAAGTCAATTTGCACCACTGACTCGAATCAAGTCGAGTCAGTTTACGTACAGACTCGAGTTGAGCAAGTGGTTCGAGTCGCGACTCGAGTGTCCCTAACACTGTCTGTTAGGCCCTCGCTCTTGCTGTTGTGACGATCATTCAATCCACGTACTTTGCTTGATTATCTTACCTTGATTGTATCGTCTGACTTAGGTCGTTTGGCGTGATTCTTCATTTTCAGCAAAATTTGTTTCAGCATAATTTCAGTCACTATATGACTCAACTACAATCAAGCAATTGCACTAACTTGTTTTGTAACGCAAACTCTGCCCCATGGGTTGGTCCTCCAACTTCTACCCTTGCTGTTGGTCCTATTTTATCCCCAGTTAAGCCACGTTTGACTTTTTAATCTCAGATATGCCTACAAGATTGTACCGACTTCATGGACTTTACTATATTGACTTTTTCATTTGCAGATCGGTTGGAACATCTTTTTGGCTAATGCTGTAATTTATGCTGTTTCTTGCTTTATAGTTGCCTTGTTGCCTGCGTAGGTAATTTCAATTTCAGATGCCGTTAAATAAATAAAAAATATACAAAACTGTGGTTTTTTACACAACATGGAACAGACACTCATCCATGTACAGTACTAAGTAATAAAAGGGATGTAATTGGCTTCACTCGTGAATTGAACCCATGATGTCGGGATTTCAAATTATGTGCTTGCTAAACCGCCAGCCCAGTTTGTCGACAAACGAAACGTTTGCGTTAAGTTTTTGAAAAACCCTTTCATATAGTTAAAATTAGAAAGCGAGTCTCGGTCTGCGGTAAACGCTCCGAAAATTGATGGAGAGAAGCTTTGTTGCCAAGATATACTTCACCTCTATTCTGCGACTATGGCTGTGTGTAGAAATCTACATCAAGGAAATGGTTGATTATGGTGTTCGCCTATGGAACGGTACACTCGATTTTGATTCCGATTCGGTCAAAGCAATGACTCTTCAGTCCACAATTGATATTCCCAATTTGACGCTCTACATTAATGAGACAATGAAAAGAACAAGCGGACAAACTTTACTTCTTGTTTGATTTGCTTTCTCGTGATTTGCTTTCTCGTGATGAGAGAATCACTAATACGTAATGTAATTATTGAATGAAAAAAAAAATTCAAATCTTCATTATGGGCCTACTTGTGGTATTAGGCCGAATCGTGTTACGAGTGACGGGGCCCATCTCCGCGGCTTAGCGCCTGGGCGACACAACTCCGAAGAAACATGCAGCGGTGGAGAGCCGCCAGCGACAACGTGCTGATTTGACCGGCGCGGGAATCGAACCTCAGATCTTTCGCACCGATGAATTCACTGACAAGAATTCACGTCAAGAATTCACTGATATATTTTTATGCTCTGTTTATTTCATCCTCCGCGCTACACTCAATTGCTGAGCGTTTAGCAAGTGTAACAGCAAATACCAGTTTTAAAGTCTTTAGTTTGACCCAACTGAGAGTAGAACCCAGTCTACCAGCTTCCAAGGCCAACGCTCTTAACCACTAGGCCATGACGTTAATTGAATCATTAGGCTATACAGTAATTCTCGTAAGACCTGCACTAATGCTTTATGTTTAAGAGCAGATCGAAATTGCCAAGCAGTTTAAGTTAGTAGTTTTACATCTTTCAAAATCCGGTGGTTTCTTTCTTCTCGCTTACACTGTCACTGTCATCACGGAATCTTTACAAATGTTACGCAAAGCAGAGGTTTTTGTTAATTTGCTCTTCTGCACAGAGTTGTCAACGAGCTCAAGATGTTAGGCCCGACTCGAACCCAATTTTTCAAGTCCGAACCCGAATCCAGATTTATCAATGAGTCTGAGCCCGATTTATTTCCGAAATTTAAAAACTCATCTCTTTGATTTTTCAAGAACTTTTAATAAAAACGAAAATCCACTTCAACAGTCACCCTAGTTACAAACAACAATATTTTTACAAGGTGAGAAATTTAAAAAATACCAAAACCCATGGCTAAAGTAGAAGTGGACACACCATTCCACGTTGGAACTGTTGAATCCTCGTGCTTGTAGGACCCCCTTTTTGACTTAATCATTGCGAACGTGCCTGGAGCTAGAAGATCAAACGATCCAAATCCAGAATGGGGAGTGGTGACGGCGGTGGCTACAAGAGCGCAAGCACGGAATAGCAAGGACCCCAAACCACTTAAGATGAAAGAAGTAACGGATAAGATGTCGATTAACAAGAAAGTTCTCATCAAGATGAGGAGTATGATCCAACCTGGCACAAGTTAAAACCATTGAACAATTGAAAGGAACTGAAACCAGGAGGGGATATGTGGTCTCATCGGTCTAGAACCTGCTACCGTAAACACAGCATTTAAAACAATACATATTAAACAGTTATATTGTTACACTCCCCCCTTGTTAAGAATATTATCCAACGGGAATTATAATACACACACAAAAAATCGATATCACATATTTACGTAATTACTTCACACATCAAATTTCAAAACACGGCACAAATTAACAATTTTCAGAATCAACCTCTCAGCGACTTAAATAGTCCGCTACAACATTGTCTTTGCCAGAAATGTCCTTCACGGTATAGTCGTACCCCTGTAGAGCCAATCCCCATCGCATAGTTCGATCGTTTCGAAACTTGGCATCCTTTAGAAAAGTAAGGGCTTGATGGTCAGTCTGTAAAACGAATGCCTTACCGGGCAGATAGAGACGAAATTTCGATACTCCCCACACAATGGCCAAACACTGCTTCTCCATGGTGGAATACTTCTGCTCTGCAGATGTCAGCTTCTTGCTTCCGTACGTGATTGCAAAAAAATCTTCCTTCGTGTTCCTGCATAAGCGCAGCCCCAAGTCCACAGTTCGACGCATCGGTACGCAAAATCAAAGTCTTGTTGTGATCTGGCAGACGCAAAATGGGCCTACGCACCAGGCTTTCGCGTAGGGTCACAAATGTCTTTTCTTGAGCATCTTCTCATCTCACACTTTCCGGCAGTCCCTTTTTTGTTAAGTCACTTAGTGGCAGTGATGGGCAAGTTACTTTTAAAAAGAAGCTAGTTACAGTTACAAAATTAAAAAAGTAACTAGTTACGGTTACAAGTTACAGTTACGTATTTGCATGTAGCAAAACCAAAAATATATCAATTCTTAACATGTAGGCCTAGAGCTTCATGGTGTGTTTTGAACCAAAATCATTCATTTTGTATTGAAACCAAACGGAACTAGGATACGATTCTGATACGATAAACGCAACAGTAATATAACAATTGATTGCCTTTCAAAAACGACATCATTTCAAAGTGATTATGTATCACTAAGCCCACAGCGCTTCGGCTTTTGTCTTTTTCAATACAGTACACTCCGCTTAACTGGATCACTTCGGGCAGAGAGCTTTTGATCCAGTTAGCCGAATGATCCAGTTAGCCGAAAAGTTGCGTATTCAAAAAAAGATCAAGTCATCAAAGACAATCAAGTTGTTTTATTGTAAAATAAGTTAATGCTGCGGAAAAAAACGACACAGGGTCGACGTTACAAGTCTGCTGTGAGAACATGACTCGAAATCTTCCTATTGTTTTTGGTTCATCAGTAGCTTACCCGCTTACGATTTGTGTATCGTTAAAGAGCGTCCGCTTGGTAGCCGGGAAACTTGGGTTTTATTCCCGGTCGGGTCATACTAAAGACTTTAAAAATAGTATTCGTAGCTTCCCGCCGCGCGCTCGGCTGATGAAGAAGCGCGAAGGGTTAAGTGTATGCGTGTTGTTTGTTATGTATGTCCTCTAACAGCGTTCAATCTTTCATGGTTGAAAATTCTTACCCGCATAATCACTGCGTGGCAAAAGCGTGTTTTAGCGTGTGATCATTCAAATACTGAGGTACGTGCCATTCCAAATACGAGATTTTACGGTAAGTTTCAGTGTAAAAGTGATCCACTTATCCGAAATAGTGATCCAGATAAGCGGCGTACTTTTGCATAGAAAAGGCGCGTGTGATTAGGGACTTTGAAAAAATGATCCAGTAAGCCGAATGATCCAGTTATCCATGAGCCAGTTAAGCGGAGTCTACTGTACTAAAAAGTTGTTCCACTGCAGCGCTAGAAGCAGCGGCGTGGAGAGATTTGAACATTCTCTTCCAAGAATACCTCCTGCGCTGGAACGTTGTGTTGTCCAGCCTTGATAGCCGTTGAAAGCAATCGCTTGATGACATCACAACACGACTCCAGCTTTAACAATACCCATTGACTTTGTCCTGCCTTGCATTTAGTGTTAGTCGTTGGTTCAAGCGCAACCCACCAGAAAAGTTTGACTACCGGAATTATTGCATCACAATGAAAGTTTCTCGAGATTATTAAGCAAGTTGGATAGCACAGAAAAACATGACCGCAATTTTGGCAAACTCTGTATGAAAAAAGGCGGATCGTTTCAAAAAGAGAGGTTTTTATTTTTTTTAAATCGTCCATGGGGGGAGTTTGATCCCTAAACCCCCTCTCCCCCCCCCCGTGCGTACGCTACTGTTTGTACCGACAATCTTACAGTTAAGCCTCTCTGAATTTAATTTATGCGTAGTAGTATAACGTTACTTTGTATAGTATTTTTGTGTCTAAGAAGTCAAGCACAGTAAACAATTTGATAGATTCTGCTGATCGAGAATGATTTGTCATTGTAGTATTGAGCACATTTGAATTTTGCACGTTTCAAATTAACGTTGCTACCATTTTCGGTACAGTATTTAAATAGCACAGTCTGTAATAATTGGCAATAAGTAGACCTAATACTACAATACTAATGATTATGAAGACGCAATCACACTGACTGACTTCTTAGTGTCTTTGAGAAATTTTTGGTTTGTTTTTTATAGCATAACAAATGATAACAAAAACAATAATGACGTAACAATAAAACAAATTAAAATGTCTTCTTAACATTCAGACTTCTCAGTCCTTGTAGTTGTACGTTAATGGCACAATATGTTGCGTGATAAAGATTTTTTTGCTCTTAATTTCAGTGAAAAGGCTGTCAACGTTGACGACGTTGTAAGCTTTAATCGAAACGTCTGGTAACCAAGACCGTTAATAGGGGGATCCAGGGTTTTTAGGGGGCCCGGGATCCAGGGTTTTTAGGGGACCCAGAATTTTTAGGAGGCCCGGAATTTTGAGAATACTGCGCGTAAAAAATTGGCAGACAAGTTTGAAAGGGTAACTCTGAATTGAAAGGAGGCAGACAAAGTCATTTTAGATGATGTTGCCAAAACACTACAATTAACAATTTTTAGCAGTGCTGCAGTGGTTCAGTGGTGTGCATATCGGACAACGGATTCATGTTATATATAGTTAGTGTTATGCGGTTTCTGCAGTAGAACCAGTGGTTATTAATTTTTTTCATGTTTTAAATGTTTATTATTGTGACATACCGTATATACTCATGTATAAGTCGACCTCGTGTATAAGTCGATACGCATTTCAAGACAAGAAATTGCATCATTAAAGGTATTACTCGTGTATAAGTCGACTCCACAATTTGCAAATGTTTTGGAATAATTACTCTGTTTGGTAAAAAAAGAAAAAAAGTAATGCTTGTAAAAAAAGAAAAAAAAAAAGAATCTTGGTTGGTAAAAAAAGAAAAAAGCAATGCCTGAATACAGTAAGTGCATGCGTCCTGTGCGTGAAATGCATGTGAAAAGTGCATGCAATGCCTGAATGAACGTTAACAAAATAATTCTACCGTATACTGTGTACTACTATACTGTTAAGTAACTTTAGCATGTTTGTGTATTGCTTGTATGCCAGTATTAATGATGTAATGAAGTAATAATAGAGTTTTCTTTTCATACCACATACAACTCGACTCAGCAGCAACATGTCCAAAAACATTACTCGTGTATAAGTCGACCCTGGAAACTTTACCTTAAAATCGGGTCCCAGAAACTCGACTTATACACGAGTATATACGGTATGTAAAGTAATGAAACTGCAAGCTGAAGCTTCGTGTATATATCATGTTAACATAAAGCAAAGAAATATGCTACTGCAGATTTGTAGACAAGTACCAGCAAGTAAAATGTGATATGAACCAATAATTTGCTACTATTTCTGCAATTTTTAGCAGCAGTGGCTCAGTAGTGTGCTTAACGGATTCAAGTCATATATGTAGTTAGTGTAATACGGTTTCTGTAGTAGAATCAGTGATTTAAAATTTTTTTTTATGTCTTGAGTGTTTACTATTGACATCAGTAAAGTAATCAAAATACAAGCTAACGTTTCATGTATATATCACGTTAATGTAAAGCAAAGAGTGTGCTATTGCAGACAAGGACTAACTTGTAAAATTTAAATCAACGTAGATAACGACTTTTGCTTAAACTGTTGTGCATTGAACTCCAGAAAAGTTGTTTCAGTTTTTCTTTTTCTTAAATATCATTCATTGCAATGAACAGTATTTAATTTGAAGATGTTTACTAAAGAGGTTCGTATATAAGTAGAGACGATTATGTTGTTCATTGTTGTAAAAGTATTGCATATGCTACATATACTGCCAATGATTAAAGCTGGGTGTATCATACACCATCAAATTCCAGTATTATAACAACTGTTCTAAAATCTGCCCAGCTATACCAGATACACATCATAAATAGTACTTTTTGCCAGGTATTAGGCATGGACAGATGCTAACACCATTAAGGTAGGAGCTGTTATATTAAGCTCATGGATCTCATGGTTGCAAAAGCTGCTAATGGAAATTATATAGCGTAATGCCGAGTGGATATCTGAGCAATATCAGAACAGATTACATAGACTTATTGATAAGCATTTTTTAATGGTCCAATGATTTATGCGGACCAACAAAGGCTACTAAAAGTTTGATATGTTACTATGCTGTGAGTTAGAATTATATATGTTAGATGGGATACCTAAACAGTAAGCAACCCCCATTCAAAAATATCATTGACTTTTTTTGGTTGTCAACCGATTTCGATATAACAATATGGATCGTATGACAAATCATTCTTTCTATCATTTTTGGCGGACCATTGTTTTTGTCATTTGCAGAGAGCCCGGTTTTAATTTTGGTACCGGGCCCGGGCCTGCCTCTCAACGGCCCTGCTGGGAACCATAATGTGTCATTTGATATGTTTGATTAAAACAACGGTGACTTAGTTTTATTTAGTCAAGTTAGTAATCAAACCTTTATTACACTCGCGTTATTACGCAGAAGCATGTAACTAGTGACAAGGCGCATATTTCAAAATGGTTCTGCAAAATTTTTTTGTTTATTCTTTTGTCGCCACTGTACCCCATCCCGAATTACACGTTGGAAACGAAGTACGTTGAGAATAAAATCAAAACCTAGAGCATCATCGAACCTAGATCCTATGAGTAACAGTACAACATACTGGCCGCTACACCACGTCGCTGTAGCCAAGTTTGTGTGCACTTTTTCTACTTATGGTCATCTCGATCGAGCCTTATCTTCTTCTGTAGAACCATTTCGAAATATGCTGGCGGGGCCCATCTCTGCAGCTTAGTGACTGGGCAACACAGCTACGACGATACATCACAGCGGTGGCGAGCCGTTGTCCACACCGTGTCTGATTTGACCGGCCCGGGAATTTAACTCCAGACCTCCCGCACCGATAGCGATGCCTTGAACAACTACGAATACACCTCGATAGTACAGTAGTTACAAATTTTAAACGCATGTTTTTTAGAGAATATCGGGCACTAGCATTGCATTTAAGAACATTGCTTCGAGAATCGCAAATGACTTGAAACGGTGAAGAGAACTCGGCAAGGTTGTCCTTGAAAAACATCGGTTAAATTTGTATTGTTTGTACCATTTACTATGTGCCTCTGTTGACATGCAGCAACGTTATTCAAAACCTTTTTTTTTTTTGGCAAACGTGGTTGCGAGTGCAATGAGCAAGATTGAAACCTCATGAACTTTGACTGTTGAAAATCCAGCGTGCTTATCGTTCTGTTCTTGGGACTTGAGATTATACAGTTTTAGCGTACCTGAGTTAGCAGTAAATGTATTGTATTGTTTATTGTGTTCCACTTCATCAATTGGTGCTTTCTTTTTCTTGTTTTGTTTTTGCCACGACTTCGTAAAAAGTCGAAATAACTCCGGATGACGAAGTTTATAAATGTCTTGTTTATGTTTCCACTCAAATGACCTAATTATCGGCTAAATATGACGATACGTTGAATCATGGCGCCTCTTGGAACGTTTTAGGAAATCTTTTTGTTAGCTGCACATTTTGTTTTGCCAATTTTCACGTCATCTTCCCCAGATTTTATTGTCTAGTGTTCTTGGAATAAACTTTATTTCCTAGTCCATTTTTATGTAGAAAGTTAGGCTATAGGTCATGGATACTGAACTGGCGGACCGCGGTCCAAATCCGTTCCTTCTGAATGCTGAAGCTGAATCCAATAAAGTTTTAGCTTATCGAATATTGTCCAAATGAAAACATAAAACTTTATCAGGCAACACAGCTTTAAGAAGCATTGCAGCGGTGGCAAGTCGTTGGCGACGTTTAGTTTAAGTGGTTCCAAACCCCACGGAATTTCTCAATCACAATTGAATTTTTGATTTCATAATCACTTGTTTAAATTATGACATCAACAAATGATTATGAATTAAAAAATTGATCCTAATGCAGCAAGCCAGTCGGCCTTTGGAACCACCAAAGCTGGACACGTGGGCAATCAAAACAAATCAAATCTTCATTATACTCGCAGTATTACGCCGAAGCGTGTAACGAGTGGCGGCCCCCATCTCCGCCGCTTAGCGTCTGGGCTACACAGCTCCGAAGAAACGTCGCAGCGATGGCGACACTGTGCCGATTTGACCGGCCCGGGAATCGAACTCCTGATCTTCCGCACTCATAGCGTGCGCTTGATAACTGATCTAACCGGCCGGTTGTGGACAGGGTAACTATTCCACCCGGTTGGCTGAGTGATTACAGGCATTGCTATCGGCGCGGGAGGTTTTAAATTCAATTTCCGGACCTACCAAAATGGACAAGAACTAAATATGTCCAATTTGGTAGGCCTGGAAATTGAAATCTAAACCTCCCGCACTGACAGCAATGCCTATTCTACAATTTCTACAATTTCGCTACTGCAAAGTTGTCAGATAATGAGATAATACGAATTGCGCTGAGACAAAACAGTTGGTCTTTTGTTGACAAAACGGCTTTCCGGTACTTTTGAGGCAATCATAAAACAACTTTCTTGTTTTCATTAAACAATAAACCTCACAGGATTAAAAAATAATCAAATCTTGATTATTCTCGCCGTAATACGCCGAAGCGTGTAACGAGTTTGCGGGGCTCATCTTTGCGCCTGGCCTGGGCAACAAAGAAGAAACGTGGTGAGCCGCTGGCAACACTGTGTCCGATTTGATCGGCCAGGGAATCGAACTCTAGACCTCTCGCATCGTAAGCGATGTCGTTACCACTACGCTAACCGGCCGGTCAAGTCACAGAATTCAAGGAAAACAGAGCACTAAAAAAGCAGTTTTAAAGCGATTTGGGGCAATTTAGCTGTAACGTCAATTCGCCTATAGCGGCAGTTGTTTAAATCCCCTAGAGGTGCCGTTATAATCAAGTGCCACTGTATTATGTCTGATTGACTCGCAAGATGACGTAGGTCTTGTCTGTTTCAGCAAGGAAAAGGCACGGCTAGTTTTTTGCTCTAATTTAGGGGTCACAAGGTCTTTTAACATTTTTTCAATCAAAGGTTCGGCTTATTTATTTTAACGAGAAAAAATTACGCAAATTACTTGAAAAAATTTATGCGACAATGTTCAGCATACAATGTTTCAACCACAAGTGAGAGGTCTTGTTACTGCAGCAATTTTGGACTCGGTGTCTATGCTGTTGCTGCAATGCTTGCTCCTGATTTGGCAAAAACGCGCTTTGATGGTGTGTAGCGGTTTTCTATTAACATAACGTCACGTTAGTGTAAAAACTGCGTAAGTCATTTTTTGGCGAAATTGAGTTTTTAGCACCAACTTGTTCCTCAGGGTAGCGCTAACGCTTGACACACTTTTTGGAAAAATACGTCGACGCGTTCGCGAGTTATGCTCCAGTTTCTAAATTGCGTAAGTCAACAATTATTAAATCATAATAACACATAGTATACCATGAAACCATTTATTCTTTCTTCTATTGTTATTTTGCTTGTGACGCAAGAGTAGATACATTCAATCACATGTTTTTTGCGTTTTTCTCAAAACACAAAAAAATGACTTACGCAGTTTTTGCACTAACGTGACGATAAGACAAATGCATTAATGGTAAAGCAAAGGAAAAATAAACACATAAGTACGCGCAAACTGAGGTGGATTCATAATATCTAGGAGAAATAAAGTATATAAGCATGCACAAGAAATATAAAAATAAACAACATACACTGCCAAAGTACCGCAAAGAAAACGAACTAATTCATCGGTAATAAACACAGGTTAAGTAAAATTACGTAAAAAAAAAAGGGTGTTAATAAATAATGATAATTATTTCATAAAATAACTTATACAAAATAAGAAACGTGAGACTTACCGACTGTTTTTATAACAGGAGCAACAACTTCAAAACAGCTCGTAACAGTAACTAATATCAATGATATTGCAACAACTAGCACAGACATTCGCAACAGTATCTGTAACTTATTCAAATAGAATCAATCTTTCAACTTTAATAACGGTTATATGGTATTTTAAAATACATCTTTCTATTTCTTTACACAGTGGAAATCTAACAGCCTCGAACAGTCACATAAATTAAGAATAAAACCTGTTGACTCTACTGCAAAATAGCATTATTTGCTTACACTGAAATTACGTCCGGCCGATGCAACGGCGACTTCAAACTGACACACAAAACATGTAGAACACTATTAGGTGAACTGATTATCAAAGAAACATCGAGAATCGGCCTGTGGTCGGAAGCCATTAACTTAAAATATATAAATAAAGATCACGTGAATAGTTTAAAGAAAAGATTCAGTGCCGATTGCAGAGATAACAACGACGATTACAAAATAGGAAACGACTCAAATTAAGACGACAACTTTACAGGCACGCCACGCAATACAAATAGGTTCATCAAAAGGTTGCGACTCGATTCCATAGCTTAGTTTTTTGCTGGAAGTCCTAATCAGAGGTTTAAGTTCGATTCTAACTTACGACTTGCCGTAACACTCGGTGCTTGTTGACAACGTCATCAAAGCAAATTCAAACAATAAAATGAGATCTTCCTCTGGCACTTAAAAGCGGATCCAGAAAATTTTGGTAGGGGAATGCAAGTTTAAATTAGGTTAAATGGTATACAAATACAAAGACGTAGAACGTTTAGACCCTGAAAAGAGCGTAAATAAGCCGTTTGAAAATGTTTTATGTCAGGGGCGTACGCAAAAAAGTTTTTAGGGAGGAGGCACCAAATTTCGACATTTTTTAAGGGTATCTTTTTTACGGCAAAATCAGTTTGAAGCCAATTTAGGAGCAAAAACGGTTCTAGGATGGCCGGGGCATGCTTCCAGGAAAACGTTTGAAAGTTTACATATTGTAATGGGCATTTTAGTGCTTTTTGAACCATTTTCGGGTAATTTTTGTTTAAATATTTTGCCCCTAATTTTGAGAGCTTTACCAAGTGTATAGGCTGTGATGCATTTTCGTTGCACATTTTTGATTATGCGAGCTGGCGAAACGCTTTTTGTTGTCGAATAGGTTCGAAATTCCACAAAAAATGTATTTACCGAAACCAAAAGCATTTCGGAAATCGGCTGGTCGGCGATGCATCACCCACATGCCCCCCTGGAGCCGCCCATGTTGTCTGTTGATTATTGACAAATTTACGATTACTGGTGCTTGTAAACTTTTTACAGCTGTTTTTATCTACTGTCGCTCATCAGGCTAAGAGAGGGGGCTCCAGCTCCCTTGCCCCCCCCCCCCCTAGTTGCGCCTGTGATGTAGATATACCGGGCACTTGTCTGCAGAGTAGATCGAAATGGCATTCGAGCTTGCGTCGAAAAGTCGATGCGATTACGTCCTCAGGGTAGCCGTTATTAATCAAGATTGATCGAATTTTGTTCATTTCCGGCTCCAGCTTGCTTTTTGAGCAGATCATGAAAGCTCTGTGCACCAGCAGAATGGAGATCTTATTGGTTTTCCGCTTGGTGGGGCTAAACGAATTCCAGCTTAGGTACTGGCCTGTAAAAGTGGGTTTCCCAACGTATATACTGAAGTTACAAAATCAGAATCTTGACTTTCCACCAAGACGTCCAAAAAGGAAAGGGAAGAGTTAGATTCTTTTTCCTGGCTAAAGCGTAGGAAAGGGTGGAGAGAGTTAAGATAAGTGAAGATGTTGTTGCAGTCGTCTTCATTGTTGAAAGACAGCAAAAGTGTCATTATCGTAGCGAAAATACGCCAACGGTTTGTTGGTATTGCTAAATAACTTCACTTCTTGGTAGCCGACAAAAATGTTTGCTAACGTTGTACCAAGCGGTGAACTCATTGCCACGCCATCGATTTGGCGATGCATGTAGTTATTAAAACTGAATTCCACGGAAGAAGTAACTAGATGCATCAATTCAACAAAGACGTTATGGCCGAGTGGTAAGAGCGTCCGCCTTTGCAGCTGAGCTGTAGACAGTGATGGGCACGATAAACCTTTCTATATACTAAAACGATAACAATAAGCGATAACTTCAAAAAAGCTCTGGGCGATACCAATAATCGATAAATCTCAATTTCTTAAAGCGAAATCGGCAATCGATGAATTATCGCCGATAAATTTTTTCGATAAATATTGCGGTAAATTTTCTATGTGTTTGAAGAAGTTTGTTTTTGTAAGTGAAATTGTAAAAATGTTTTTCTAGGTTTTATCCGACTCGGAGTCGAACCCTAAGTCTAACGCTGCAAAGACAAACGCTCTAGTCACACCCTTGTTCTACAATTGTCATAAACACAAATCTGCATCAGGATGGCAAACGAAGAAAGAGACCCGCATCAGGAAGACTGAATCAGAAAATTATTTTAGCCCATCTGTTTTTAGGGGACTACGCAATACTTTGTCACGAAGGTGAAAATTTGTATTTAAAAGCTACTTCTTCTTGTTCGACGCCCTATTTGTGGGAAGAGGTGCAGTAGGCTTTGCCATCGACAAAGCTTGTCATTCACAATCACTGAATCACAGTTATATTTTAAGGAAGGAAACGTCATTGAATTGCGGAGCAACAGCTTCAGAAACATAGAATAATGGTTGCGCTTGAAAGCACAGTTTTTGATATTTTGCAATTGAGCTGAGTTTTGTCGAAACTTAAACCACCCGGTTCAGGTATGGTTCGGTTTCTGAAATAATCGAAAAACAGTGGTTAATTAAATGCCAAAAATGATTAATCCAGACCTGGATTGCTTCCCATTAAAAATAAAAACGTAGGCAACAATGTCAAAATAATTGACTGAGTAAAGTTCATAAAAGCAAAACTTTTTCTAAGAACAAACATAACTCAACATAATCAACGCTTGTTGATCTAATGTCTTAGATTTGGGATGATAGTCATCCAATGGCCACACAGTGCTGATATCCCAGAAGTTTAAAAACAACACGTTTTTCATATTGAAAAAAGTTTGTCGTAAAATAATTTCAAATCTATACATGTTCCATTCATCGTTCCATGCAACCACATTTAATCCTCTCACTATGAATTTTGTCTCAGGATGTTCTCCATGGTGTTTTATAATGGCTTCTTTAATTCCATGTAACCGGTGAATATATATGTTTGGATGATAATGATATAAGTGCGCTGCAATATTGAAAATAACAAAAACGTCACTCCCACCAACAGGTAAATCGGCTATGGAGTCGCTTATATACGGTCTTGTATTTGGAGGACCAGGATTCAGCAAAGGTGGGCCATGAGCTCTGTAATATAGTGTTGTATTGTATTTTTGCATGGTCTCATAGTGAGCAACTTGCGGTTGCTGCCAAATCACGCTGTTGTCAGGTCCGTCCACAATTAGTTTCAAATTGAGGACGATCAAGTAAAAAAAATTTCTGATTGTGGAGTCACCGAAGAAGAATATCACTTTGTTATTCAGGCAACTCTGAAACTGATCAAATGAACTGACGGGGCTTGTGCAAGTCAACAAATTCCAAGAACCTTCTTTGAAATACCCAGCTATTTGATCGAATCCAGGGGGATGCACAAATTCATGCGAGCAAGGTGGTCTATGATGTAACCAGCTATGATCAGGCTGTACTGTGATGGAAACGTTTGAAGGAAGATATTTAGAACATACAAACTTCGAACAAATTTTAACAAAATCAACAACAGTTAATTTTGCCGATCCCGGTCCTCCACCGTAACGCATGTTGACAATTTTGGAACAATGTTTTGAAGGGGGCTTCTCACAAAACCAAGGCTCCTCATTTCTAGGATTACTGTAGTCGCAAAGAGATTCTTTGCTGAGTCTGAAAGCGAAAACATACCAACCGTTATTAAAAAGAAGGCGGCACACACAAGTGAAAAACTTTTTTTTCGAAAATTTTTTCTACCGCAACCGCAGATTTATCTGAATTTGTTTTTTAAAACAATTATATACTATTTGTTATTATAAAAAACCGGAGTCAAAAATTTATTCTTAGGCTATATACCTCAGTAGCTTGACAATGTACAAAATTGAAATTGCGCATTTATTGGCGATTAAAGGGGCGTTTCAGGGCCGGCGCTGAGAGGGCTTATTCTTTTGAAGACCGCGGCTTTTGTGCATAATTTCAAACTTTGGCCCCCAAACGCTTAGTTCTCAGTCTGCTGCTCTGCCGCCGACTCTGGTGCGTTTATTTACTCGTAATTCACAACGTTTCATGGCCCAGGTAATTTATGCAACTGAAGGTGAAAAGCACACCATTTGCACAGAGGGTATGTAGCCTACATCAGGACTTCCCAAACTTTTTCGCTCGCGACCCTTTTTAATCTTTTGAAATTATTCGCGACCCTTCACGGTTAAAATGAGAAATATGCATTTGCAAAATATGCATTTGTGATAATTATTGGAAGACGAAAACTAAAAACAAGCTGCCGCTACTCAATTATTTATTTATTGACTTTTCATTTTTGTAGCATATTCATCCTCCTATTACCAGAAAGCGATCAATGCGCTTTACGAGTACGAGCTCACTTAGGAGTTGCCAGCCATCTGTCTATCACACGAAGATGAGGGAACCCCATCAAGTGCCTTTCCCAACGGCACAACAAGTAAACTCGCCCGCTTGCTCTCCACACTGTCGCTTTAATGCTGAGCGTCAAGCAGGGAAGCTGTGAATATCAATTTTAAAGTCATTGGTTTGACCCCACTCGGAATGAAACCCAAGGCTGCAGTTACCGTGGCGTACGCTCTTACCTCTCGGCCACCTGAGCTGTTGATGTCTGCAATGCCTACTAGTTTACACTTAAGTAGCTTGTTAAAACCAAACACAAAAAAGCAAACACATTTATGTAATGTGATGGGTGCGATTGCTTTCGCCTACAAACCAAATCCCGCTGCGGCTCAATATTTGCTAATGCCGGTCTCAGATGGTTTGAATGTTGCTTATGCCGGAACGATGTTTTGCCGTCAACGTTAAACATGCAGACTCGCTCAGATACGTCGAGGCAATCGGCCGGAGTGTGGTTGCTGCCGAGTCCGATAATGGTGGATATTCGGCTTTAATGCTAACCATTGATTAACCAGCTATCCATTGCTTAAAATAGTTTTTAATTACCGGTGCTAGCCTCTCGCCAGCAGTGTTCTACATGGCGTCGCAAACCGAAGCGATGAAACAAAAAGATGCGTTCAGCCGCGTCACGTGATACCGATGTGACGAAGCAAAACAATTTATACATAAAACTACAGCACTCATCTGCTGCCTCACTATTTCGTACTAGCCTAGAGATAGGCCAGAATCTACATTCTACAGCTAAGTTAAGAATGATGTTTGCGCAATTACACCAGTTTAAAAACCTCAACAGCATACTATACATAATACGCAATACTTTGCGTCAAATGTGTATACTTCCTGCGACCCCTGAAGTTTGTTACGCGACCCCTCGCGGGGTCGCGACCCCTAGTTTGGGAAGCCCTGGCCTACATCAAAGAAGTTTATTTTGTTCGCACATCCTCATCTGCACTAATCGTCAACAAGTGTAGAACTGCCAGTAAAAACTTGTTGGGGTTATGTAACGTTTCTGAGAGTGGCCAATCACTGTCAACAAAGAAAGGTTTTTGTGACGGGTTCGATTCACAGCTGAAACCGATTGTATTTAAGATTCTTTTCGGCTGGTTGATAGCTAGAAGGGCTCAAGCTTGATGCACAGTGTCTGTCCATGTCCTCATGAATCTTGCGTCATGATTTTGAAAGGATCAAAAAAACTTAGCTGATCGCAAACCAGACAGCACCACTGCAAAACTTTAGCTATCATCTCGCTTCGCGCTTAAGAATATACTTTTCTGCTGCAAGTTTGTCGCCAACACGTCGATCATATGCAAATGTTTCTGAGGATTGTGCGCGAAAGGAGCTTACGTCATTAACTGATTTTTAGGAGAATCTGAGCGATAGGCTCTAATTTAGGAGGCGCTGCGTACTCTGCTACTTGCCTATATTTAGAGCAGAAACAAGATAAAAAGCATCAGGGTAGACTGATTTTTTTAACCACGAAAAGAACTTAAAATAGTTGAAAATTGTATGTATTTACGAATGGGGATTCATTTGCAATCGGGGCCCAGAGGCTGCAAAAGCATAAACTGTTTGTTAGAGCAGCGCCTCTCTTGCTTTCGGATGTGGATTTCAGTAGAAAAATTGGCAGACGCGGCCCAGCTGAAAATGACAACAAAGTAGTCAGTTTAGATCAGAACTTACCCCGTTTGAGTTGTAAGATCCACATTGCAGGTAACATTTTCGCCGCTTTCGAGAGTAGCTCGAAACGGCAGACCCCATGACGTCAACACTTCTGTTTGATTGACCACTTCATGTATGGTCTCAATACTGTAAACGAGTTTCACATCCAATTTTAAAGCACCCTGCAAAACCAGAGGAACTTTCACAGAGTACGTTCCATCATTATTGTCTGTCACTCGGCAAGGAATCCCATCTGGGTATGCATCAATACGACGAATTAATCGGGCTCGGTAATAATCTCCCCCAAAACCCTTCGGTTTTCCGTTTCCATTTATAGATGTTATGGTAGCAAAAAATTCATCTCCAATTTTGTAGCTGGTTTTTTTATAAGTTACAACATAACTACGAGTAAATAGATCAGCATTTGCATTTGGATTTTGAACTTTGAGTTGGTGTAAGGCTGAGAGAGTTTGAGGAAAGTAAATTTTCCAGTCTTTCTTTTGACTTTGAAAAGATTTTGTGGTGAAATAGGTCAATGGTAATCCGTAAGTGTCGCGATGATTTAACCCGTAAAAAGGAGTGAAGTGATTGTAGTTGCTCATTAATGAGCTTGAGAAATCTCGATTGTAATACCAGACACTGCACAAAAACAGAAAAGCAGTAACAAAGACGAACCCAATTCTTCTTGCTTTCATTCTGCTCACATAAATGAAACCTTCTCGAAACATAATTATTTTCTACCAAATCTGTACATATATCATAAAATGTAATCAGTTGATAAAAACTGGTAAAATATCTACGTAGTCAATATGTTGCTACGGTGATTAAAAGATTAAGGGATGTAAAATTAAAAGGAGATCAAGAGATGTAAATTACAACAAAATGACAGCCGCTTGCTTACTGTGCTATTGGCGAATTTTACATGTCACCTCTCGAAAACCTCATCTTAGCACGTTTCTATGCATTTTAAATGTTCATTTAAATTTCCAAAGGGATAGTCAACTGACCTCCCTTGCTCTTACGTGTCGACGCCAATGCATGTCACATAAAACAGCATGATTATTTGAGCTAAGGAAACACCTACAGCCAATGCAGGATACGAGAAGCTGCTGTAATAGCAAGTACGTTTACAATATATGGCGTATGATTATCTGCAGTCCACTGATACTAAAAGAGGGGGGCAGGTCACTTTACTATCTTTTTTTTGTAGCTAAGTTTTAAGCTACCATGATCTTTATTGCCATTAACTTCATCGTATGTTTCACTACTCAAAAATAAACAGATGTGGAGGCGCGTACTAGAGTCTGCGGACTCATATTAATTTAATTCCGCAAATTTTCTCACAGTTGCATTTTTACTTCAATTTCGTAAATAGTTTCAAGAAATGCTGTTGATCGTAAGCTTTTTATTAACTTTCACCGATACTGTCTTCACTTTTTTACTTAAAGAATTGCTATTTCAAACTATATAACTACGGAAAGAACTGTTATTTTTAAAACCTTATCTTCGGCCTCTTAGTTTTATATCCCTTATTTACTTCTCAGGCCCGCTCTATAAAAAGAGTACTAGTCTGAGGACTGCAAAAGTCGCCATTCAACAGGTAAGAATATTGCTACAGCACATTTTACCGATTTCCCATCGCGAGACTATATAGTCCTTATGCGATGTAATCGATTTATTAATTAAGTTGCAAACCACAACCTTTTCGTGTAACTGTGCAAAACATCAGTAAAATTTTGCTCGACTTGAAGCCAACTCTTAGTTTTTACACTAATGATGAACAAACAACGTTGACAAAGCATTTAACGCTTTTATTTGTCCTCGCCCAAGCGAGCGTGCTGGCGCCTGGCAGCCTCTATTGTGTCAATTTTCAACGGCTATTGTCAGTAGAATCATAGAACAAAAGAAAGATCACGCAACCAAGATGAGGTTATCTTTAAGAAGCAGGCGTAGTGCTTCTTAAACGTTTTTGGTTTTGTTTATATTTCCCACGGAGTTCTGCTTATCATTTGCCCTCGATGCAAAAACATTATTTGACTTACATAATTACATATACCGGTAAATAAGTTGCACTGCTTCATACATAGTGGCGCAACCGGGCCCAAAGGCAAAACTGCCGTTAACATTCCTGGTACTTGAAATATTTTGGAGCGAGCAATTGTGAGCTTTCTTGTGCTCATTCACCTCTTTTTGTTCCTTTACTCTCACAAAACTTTCGTGTACCCTGGAGTGAACCATTTACCAATTTTAGAAACACTGCTAGTAGGGCCCGCTAAAGTCAATAAAGTCAAAATTTTTTCAGAACCTTGTTACATAATCGAATGTGTTCTAACGTTCGTTTCAGGTGTTCAGGAGTCTGTTTTGGTAAATTTTATAAATCAAAATAAAGTCAAAATTTTGCATAAAGTCAAAATTTGTCAAAATTGTCTTTATCAAAAATTTCCTTACAAAAACGAACAAATTTATATTTTTTAAATATTTTTTTGAATTTTTGAGCTGCTATTAAAATTTTATGCGCAGTTTTATTTGATTTTAAACTTTTGAAATAGTCGCAATATTTGCACTATCGTCACAATAATGCGTGCGGTAATTGAGAAGGAAATAGCACTTATTATGCATGAAACGTCATTGTTGATGCATAAATACGTAATTGTTAGACAATTAATCTAATCCTATAAAAGCCTTGGGCTCTTTACACGTGGTCTTTTAAGTTGTAGCTTGCAAAGCAAAAACGCCAAAACAAGCCAAATCTTCTGTAGCGAAAGTTAGGCAAACTTGCCAGGAATATCCGGATGAGTTTTCGGCAACTCCTGCCGGCGACTTGCGATGCAACCTTTGCGACGTGTTAGTCAAATGCGACAAAAAGCTTTTTGTGGAAAGCCACCGAAAAAGTAAGCAACACCAAGGAAAATTGGAGAGGAAGAGCAAATCTCAAAGCAAGCAAACCTTTTTACATTTCGATCTAGTAAACTTCAAGGAACAGGTTGTTTCTTCATTCTTAGCTGCAGATACCCCACTTCATAAACTAAGCCATCCTTCTTTAAAGTCTCTGTTTGCTAGAATGGGAAAAGTATTGCCTTCGGAGACTGCAGCCCGGGCATGTGTTGCTAAATTGGCATCCCAAAAAGAGGAACAAATTCAAGAATTTTTTCGTGACAAAAAATTTTTTTGATAGTGGATGAAGCAGAGGTTGCTAAACAAAAGTATATTAGTGTGCTTGTGGGCAGCTTAGATGCTCCAGATCGGACATTCCTCGTTAATTGCCGTCCACTTGACAGCGGTCGCAATGTTAATAGCAGTATTATTCTGCACACTGTGGATGACATATTGCGACAACTTGAAATAAAACGCGAGAATTTTTCATTGTTTTTGACTGATGCTGCTCGGTACATGTCTTCGGCTGGAAAGACATTAAAGGGATTATACCCTTCTTTGATGCGTGTCACGTGCGTTGCGCACTTACTGCTAACTGCGCTATGCGTGTGCGTGCTCATTTTAAAAATATTGATCAAGTAATAGCAACGATCAAGGCAGCAACAATCAAAAACAAAGATCGCAAGAAAGATTTTCATGATGCTGGTCTGCCATCTCCTCCTGACCCTGTAATTACAAAATGAGCAACTTGGCGTAGAGCTGCCTTATATTATAGTGAGAACCTTCCAGCTGTTCGTACCATTGTCAACAATTGGATAAGTGCAGGCCTCTTAGCAGGGATGGCAATCGCATCAAAATCGCATCAAATCGAACGTTTTTTTTTTGAAAAATATCGCATCCAAGAATCGCATCGATACACATAAAAAAATTCACATCGGTAATCGCAAAATATGATGAAAAAAATCTGCGATTTTTGTAGGTCGCAAAATGCTTCCCATTGTTCTCAGCTCCATTTCTTTGAAAGAGTGAAGTAACTATTTTGTCATTTTGTGGCAGTGAAATTTAATCGACTTCATCACTAAAACAAGCTGTCCATCAAATAAAATACTTTGTTTTAAGACCTGCATGGCGGCGTCCTACCGGCTTCTGGTAAAAGAATTTTCACGCTTCGGATATTTTGCTAAATTAGTTTCATCAAGACGGCGATTTTCATTTTACACCATTGTATTGATATTGCTTTGATTTTAATTGAGGGTAGATTTGATGCGAACTAGTACTTCTGAAGTGCAAACTCACGCAGCGCGAAGAGATGAACAGAAAGCCAGCACAGCTAATAATCACAGCTGTTTTGATTTTTTTTTTTCACGACTCAGGTTTTCATTCTCAAGTGAAAGTACTGTAAAACCATTTTCGAACATGTCATGCACAAAAGCTTGGTTGGGATCGCATAGTTCGTGGGTGGGCAAACTTTTCGCACGAAGGACCACATTGCAAAAAATTTTGAAGCCGAGGGCCGCACTGATTGGTAGAGTAAAATAAAAAGGGTCGCCACGACCGCACATGTCCTAATTTCCACTCTAAATCCGGTAAAAAGCAAAAAAGGTCCTCACGTCCGCGCAGACGTTCTAATTTCCACTCTAAATCAAGTGAAGAGCAAAAAAAAGGTCTTCACGTTCGCAGATGTCCTAATATTCCACTCAAAATCAGCAAGGTAGAGTCGTAGAGATGGCACGGGCTGAATTTTTTGCCTGGCCCGCCCATGGCCCGTAACCTCTTGCCCAGTAGCGATAACCGACCCGGAAACTTATCCCAAAAATAAAACTCGGCCCGCCCAAGGCCCATTCTTTTATGAACGTTAAACCACATTTAACAGAAAAATGAAAGTTGAAAAGGATTTTTAAAATTGGTAGCGGCTCGTTAGCGGCTCAATTAGAAACAAAAGATAGAACTGGGCCGTTAGCGGACCACTAAAAAGACCGGTTAACGGCTTGTTAGCGGGTCTCTTAGCGGCCCATGCCATCTCTACAGAAAGGTCTAAGGAGCAAGGTTTATATTTCTGTAAGTCCCCGCTGGCCGCGTAAAATGACCTCTCGGGCCGTAGTTTGCCCATTCCTGGCATAGTTGATAGCTATTCACTATAGACATGAGCAAGTGACTTATTTCAAATTTTTTGGGGGTTTGCAATCTGCAGCGTGCACATTTTCAGAAATGTGTCAACTAAACTAACCATTTTTTCCGCGAGCATTGGGTTTTAGACTTGAATAAAATTTAAAAGAATGATTCTCAAAACGTAAAAAAGATAAAATGACCGGGTTAGCGTCAAGTAGGAAGGCAATCGGTAGTCCATAAAAAAAGTTGTGGTTCAGCAAGACGATCAGTTGAAATTAAAAAAACATTTTCCCACATCAGTTAACTTAAGATGCACAATTTGCACATAGGTTGGAAGGTTTTGCTATGCGTCGCGGATACTGCGGTCTTATTCTAGGTAGGTACAGTTTCTGGCGACTTTTATCGAATTGGTTTGTGCTAGCGGACACGGACGAGTACCTCGAAAAGATTGCTCGAATAGCGGTGTAGTTGCCAGTGACACAAATTTCTGTCGACAGCGTCTTTTCGAGTTTGAAAAATGTGCTAAATGATTTAAGGATGCGTTTTGAGGTTGATGTAGTTGATGCCATTCTGGTTCTTCGTGCTAATAATTAAGATAGAACAACTCGTGTTTTTTGCATGTACTCTTTATGTTTTACGTTGTTACACAAACTTGTGGGATGATACTGACTGTTTGTAAAAAAAATTTTGTCACGTTTGTGCAAAAACTGCGTGTCATTTTTTTGTGTTTTGAAAAAAACGCATGTGATTGTTTGTATTTACTATTGTGCTACAACAAAATACTAATTGACGAGAGACTGAATGGTTTCATCGTATGTACTGTGTTATTTTATGATTTATTGTCAATTTAATGCGCTGACTTACGCATTTTAGAAACTGGAGCATAGCTCGCGAAAACGTCGATATATTTCTCCAAAAAATGTGTCAGGCGTTAGCTTATTTGGAATTATTAACCTAATAACGGTACCACTACGATTTGATCAGTTATAGTCAGAGGCGTCGTGCCATTGAGGCCCAGGGGCGGAGCCCCCATACTTTCAAAGATTTGTTTTTTATAATTTAAAAAATTGAAATTTATAGAAATGAAAAATTTAACCAAGCAGTGTCATTTCACTTTCATCCTAACCGCCCCCCGGCCCTTTTTTATACTGAAAATTCCATTTTTTGTTTATTAATTTTTGCTTCAATCAATTGCTTCGACTTAAGAGTAAAATTAGTTTCTTGATCTGTAGTTAAAATTCGGAAAACATTTTGCATGCGTTGTTTGAAGTTTATGGAATACACCTAGTGATGTAAAAAAACAGTTTTTTTCACTTGTTTTTTTTACCTCGTTTTTTTTTGTTTTTTTTTTATTCATTCCTTCTTGAAAAATTTAAACAAGTTTCGACTATAACCAAAGTCTCGTCAGCCTTGCTACGCACAGCCAATCCAGGCTAAACTCATTCCAGACTGTAAAGACTCTTTTTTTTTTTTTGCATTGCTTTACCTGAACATCTCGACTTCACCTCTTTTCTAGGTTGTACTTCACCTCTTTTCTAGGTTGTACATCTCGACTTCACCTCTTTTCTAGGTTTTGGGTATCGTTGTTTGGGGCCAGTCGCCTGCCAAAAATAGGGCACAACCTAGAAAAGAGGTGAACTGTGCGTAGCAAGGCTGACGAGACTTTGGTTATAGTCAAAACATTAATTTGTCCCTTGCAAATTTGTCATTAAACAAGTTGGTTTTTGATATAAAGCTTGACAAGCAGCATCAAATCGCGTTAACACATTGAACATGAGTGTAGATAGTACAGTGATATTGCTTCATTATAGTTTGTAGAGTGGTGCGTATCCAGCTTCAAGCTTAGGCCACTATCTGGGCCTATTTTGCGATTTGCATGGTTCTGCCGTGCTCAATTTTGAGTTTCCCCAAAATATAGCCCAACCACAGCATTGCGCTATTGAATGTTAAATGAGGTTAAATCAGGGTTTAGGCCTTTATTTAGCCTTTTTAACTTGCTTGCGCGCTTTGGGCTATGGAAGAGTTAGGGTCAAAATAAATAGATGTAAACTAGGCCGGGGCCTATCTTCTTTGAAACTGCTGAAAAAAATACAGTTATTCATTAGAAAAACGGGGAAATACAGTGCATTATTGTGTACCATCAGGGCCGGCGCCAAGGGGTCCTGCCTCCTCCCAATCGACATGCTTGGCCCCCCCAATTAACAAGCTAACTCTTTTTGAAGACAGCTGCTTTAGTCAACTAATGCTGATCGCTCTCCATGTGACTGTAGTAAACTTAAAAAAGAGATTATTGCTTTAAAAGAAATCGTCCGTGAGTACGAGTGTAATAACGAAGTCATTGTCCCTTCCGTAAATGACGAGAGGGCAAAAAAAATCTTGTTGAACCTACCATAGCTGTGGTTGATGGCCGGTATGAAATGGCTGTGCCGTTACAATCTGATATTATTCAAAAACTGCCAGACAACTACAGCGATGCTTTGAAACGCACTACGTCCTTGCGTCGCACTGCTTTGCGTAACCCTGAACTTAAGCAGGTTTTAACTGATACCTTTTCAGAGTTTATTCGTGAGGGATGGATTGTTCTTGTTGATAATCTTGTGGCTGTTCGTCCTGCGTGGCATTTGCCATTCTTTGTTACCAATGCCGGTAAACCGCGTGTGGTACATGATGGTGCGACCATGACTGAAGGTGTGTGCATTAATCAAGCTGTGTTGAGTGGTGAGAATTTGTTAAATAGCGTCGTTGAAGTCTTAATACGTTTTCGCCTTGGCAAGTATGCTTGTGTGGCAGATTTGAGTCGGTGTTTCTTCCAAGTCAAGGTGCCCCGTTCTCAACAGGACTTGTTTCGCATTGTCTGGTTTAATAATAACGACATTGTGAAAGGCGAGACAAAAGTCTTCCGTTTCACCAGGCATGTCTGGGGGATAAACTCCAGCCCTTACATAGCTCTTCTTGCTATTTAGAGCTTGGTTAACGAAAATCCCACTTGCGCTAATAAAGTTACGCTGGATGCTCTGATAAACAACCGCTATATGGATGATATGTTGTTTTCTAGTGATAGCTTCGCTGAGCTTCAGCTTATTGCTGGGGAGGCCATTAATTTGTTCGAAAGCCGAGGTTTTAGGCTGCGCAAAAGGGTAGCTAATTCCCTCGCTAAAGACATTTTGATGACTGTTCCTCTTTGTGATCTTGCTCCCAACGTCGGAGAGATTGATTTGGCTTCGCAACCCTTGCCTAACTCTAAGGCTTTGAACACTGAAAACGATAAGTTGCTTTTTCACTGTCGAAGGTTTACCGAGGCATCTACGAAGCGTGAAATGACGAGTCAGCTTGCTAGTCAGTTTGATCCCTTAAGGAATGGCTGCGCCCTTTCTGTTGAGAGGTAGACTGATACTACAAAAAGTGGCTGCTTCTGGCGTTGCCTGGGATGATATTCTATCAGATGACGTTCAAAATACTTGGAGAAAATGGTTGGCGACTTTAAATGTTCTGGATAAATTCTCGATTTCTCGTTATTGTTTTGCTAAAAGCGTTGATGCTGAGTCTGAAAGCCTTGCCGTACATCAACTTCACGGGTTCTGTGATGCGTCTATTTCAGCCTTTTCAAGTGAGATATATTTGCGTCGTGTTGTCGATGGTAAGTCACATGTGAGTTTTGTTTTGGGAAAATCTAAATTAGTTCTTGCTCATCAGGCAAATTGGATAATTTCACGTAAGAGGCTGCAAAGTTATGTTGTGAGTTACTTGTTCAGGCTTCTGGTGCATTGTGTCATCTCGATTGCAGCGTTTACTTTTGGACCGACTCTCAGGTAGTTCTTAAATGGATTACAAATCCTGATTTACATCTTGCTCGGTTTGTTAAGAGACACGTTGATAAAATATTACGAGTTGCTTTTTCAGATTGCTGGAATTATGTGCATACTTCGGTTAATCCCGCTGATATTGGCACGCGCGATAATGTTACAAAAAACTTAGATTCTATTGACGTGTGGTTTGGTGGGAAGAATTTCTATTGACGTTTCTTGTGGCAAGAAAAAGTTAAAGTTCATCCGCCTGAGTTTCCTTCAGTTTCTATTGCTGTTTGTCGAGTGAAGAAGTCTTCTAGCGGTGATGATATCGATGCCCTAGATAAGCTTATTGAGACTTCGCCTGACCTTTACACTTTAAAGAAACGCTTTAAACGCTTTGGCTATCTCCTTGCGTTTGTGGAGTTTTTTGTCGCTCGAAGTAAGGGACTTTCATTTTGTAAACCTAACATGAATGCTACTTTTCTGGATCGTGGTTTTGTTAAGGCAATTGCCTATGTTCAAAAGCGACATTTCGGGGATGTTATCGAACCTTTGCGCGAAAATTCACTTGATGACTTTGAGGCCGTTTTGAAACGTGTTGGCGCGGGATCGAATGGAAACACACGTCGTGTTCACGAGTTGAAAACATTGCGTAACTTGCGCCCATGCGTTGGCTCAGACTTGTTGCTGCGTGTCGATGGTCGGTTGGAGAACGCTGAACTACCTACTGATACTAAGCACCCGATAATACTTCATGGGAGACATGCGTTAACACGTTTGATTGTGCTTTTTGAACATTCCTCTGCTGGACATGCTGGGCCCTCGTACACTCTGATGAAGACTCGGCAACGTTTTTGGATTATCCATGGTGTATCGAGCGTGAAACATTTCATTTCTGAATGCGGTAAATGTGCTTTACGCAAAGCAAAACCTATCAGGCAACTTATGGCAGATCTTCCCGCGTGCCGACTTACACAGTGCAATAAACCATATAAATTTTGTGGAGTCGATTATTTTGGCCCATATTCTTTTCGACAAAATCGCAGTGTTTGTAAAGCTTGGGGTCTATTGTTCACTTGTTTATGCACGCGCTGCATTCATGTTGAGATTGTTACCAGCCTCGACCTTAGCTTTCTACTCGCCTTTTCTCGTTTTACTAACTTACGTGGCGCTGTGGACACGTTCTTTTCTGATAATGGATCTACTTTTTGCGCTGTTTCAGAAAAATTACCAGACTTGCTCTCTTCGACGGAGTTTCATAACGCCTTGCGTAAATCGAATATTAATTGGGTTAAGATACCACCTTATTCGTCTAGTCAAGGTGGCAGCTGGGAGAGTATGGTAAAACTTTTTAAAAATGCGTTGGCTAAAGTTCTTTCTGACACACGTCGTTTGCCGTCATTAATTGAATTACAAACGTTTACCTCTGACGCAATACGCATAGTTAATGACCGCCCTCTGACTGCTTTAAGCGATGTGCCGAATGATATTTCACCTTTAACCCCGGCGTCTATTTTGGGTCAGCAGTTAGCACCTAATACCCCAGTGGGTTTTTTCACGATAAAGGGGATCTCCGCAAAGATTTTTTGTTTAATGCTAACTTAAGTCACCGGTTCTGGTTCACTTGGATGACAGGATATTTACCTACTCTGCAGTGCCGAAATAAATGGAGGGTTACACAGAAAAATCTTACCCCGGGCCAGCTTGTTCTTTTAGGTGATGCTGAAGATATTTTCCACAGGGGAGCTTAGCGCATGGGACGTATTCACTGTGTTCATCCCCAAGTTCGTAAGGGTAAAGAGCTTGTACGCCGCGCTACAGTGGCTGTTTTATCCAAGAACTCTACTGCTCATTCCTGCGATATAGAATATGTGCTGCGGGATCTTTCCAAGATCGCACTCGCGTGACCTCTGAATTACTTAGGCTAGACAACTTTGAATTTCATTTATTCTGAATATTTTATGAGCGTTGCTTTGTGATTATTATGTGAAGGCCTATTACACGACACAACAAATCAGTGGCGCGGGAAGGCTTTTTGGACAGGGGGGGCTCAAAATAGTAAGATCGAGTCAACGTCTGGGGGGCGAAGCCCCCCCAGACCCCCCTTTTCTCGAACGCACGTTTTTAAGATTGGGACACTCAGCAGACCTACTTTGATAGACATCAATTGCATGCCCGCTCAAGTGACCAGAATTTTTTCAGGATAATTTATTGTTATGAAAAACAAGATTGCTTACTACCATTAGGCTTTTCTAACTATGCACGAATTATTACTCATGTATTTGTAAAATGCAAATACCTCAATGACAAAACCTAAAAGCAGGCAAACAAAATTTGTCCGATCTAACTTTTGCTTTGCTGATCAGAGTTACATGCAACAAACAATGCCCCACTAAGGTTTAAAAATAACAAAAAAAACATGATCAAAATAAAGCACTGAACCATTTTTTAACATAATGAAATGTGTAGATTTCGGTATTTAGGTAGGCGTACTACCTCAATTTTAGTGATAATCATCGGCAGTGCTCGAGTTGTGTGAAAACACTTAGGCCTATGGGGGATGGTAGGCTACAAATTTTCACGTAGACGTAAAAGGAGATGGTCATTATAGTTGTAAAGGAATGGTTACGCTAAAATGTTTTATGGGGGAATGGTGTTGTTTTCAGGGGGGATGGCATCCTCCTCAAATCGAGTAGCCTACTGATCATCGGTGCCAGTTTAGTAGTGATTTAGCCGCTTCATTGGGTTGGTAAAAAAAATTCAAAACCATTAAAAAACTCAACCAGATGAAAACTTGCACCAGCTTATATAAGCTTGATTAGGGGTGCCCAACCAGTCGATCGCGATGTACCGGTCGATCTTTGGATGCTTGACTGTTGATCCTGGGTCAATTTGGCATGTACACAAATCAGGTTGGCCACCAACATTTCCAGTTCATGTAACGCGTCCGGGCCGTGAAGACCTTTTTTTAGCTCTTCACAAAAATTTTAGTGGAATTCGGAATCGGAACATCTGAAGGATTGAGGACTGTTTTTTTGCACTTCACCGCATTTTCATTTACGATTTGCGTAATTCTCATGATCAGTAGCGACTTTCATGAGCAGTCAGAGTAGTTTGGCCAAAAGTGTTTGGCAGCTACAAGAATTGGCAGCCATTATACTTTTACTGGTCCATCGTCTATGACTGCTGTAAAGGTTTGCAAAGGCTGATATAAAACACTGTTAAAAATGAACTTCAAACATTGAAAATTTTACCAAATTTTACGTTGACCTAGTGAACATTAACTGAGTGATTTTTAAAAGAATAGTGATTCTTTATTGGTTAAAAGCACTATAAAAATATTTGCTTCATTGCGTATGTACGTTGCGAGCATTAATCTCGTCGCACTCAGTGCATAATTTTTTCAATTGTCAGGGGGGGCTCAAATGGTTCAGGGGGGGCTAAAAATAGTTCAGGAGGGGCTTGAGCCCCCCCTGGCACCCCACTTCCCGCGCCTATGCAACAAATTGTGGCCAAAGGTCGTGCAAGTGTCAGCCTGGCTTTACGTAGTAAGTTCACAAAAATGCTACTTGCTTTCCGAAGAGCATTAAATGTTATGTTGCCACTTGTAAATTTTTTTTTTAGTTTATTTATTTTTTTATTTAGTAGCATATTTATCCTCCTATCACGAGAAAGCGATCAATGCTCTATACGAGCTCGCTTAGGAGTTTCCAGCCATCTGTCTACCACACCAAGATGGGGGAATTCCGCTAAGTGCCTTTCCCAACGGCACAACAATTAAACTTGCCGGCTTGTCCTCCACACTGTCCACTTTAATGCTGAGCGTCAAGCAGGGAAGCTGTGAATACCAATGTTAAAAGTCATTGGTTTGACCCGACTCGGAATCAAATTCGAGTCTACAGCTCAAGAGACAGGCGCTCTATACCACTCGACCATCTGAGCTGTTTTGCAATATTTGCAAAAAACTAATAAAAATTGTTAAACCGGTTGAACCACATGCAGAAAATAAAAGTAGGTATAAGCTCTACCAAGCTGCGTTTATGGTCGAATAGATTTGTTTTTATTTATTTATTTTTTGTTAGGGTCACGCAGCCATGCCTAGTCTTTTTGACGGGCATGCTTCAACGATTACCCGTTTTGCTGCGTGTGCCCTTTCCCGCGCTTTTCCAATACTTATTATGAACGTGTGTTTCTAACGTAATGGAGTGCGGAAATAAAAACGAATTGATTGATTGATTGATTGATGACTTTGCTCGCTATTATTGTAACAATAAAATAAATTAGAGTAGAAACTCCTTGGTTTTAGTGTTAGTAATCATAAAGACCCTGTGCTGCCCCCACGTGACTGTAAATTCGGCACAAACAAAACCGCTACAGCGATTTGTCACGATTGTGTCTCCGCTTGCTTCCAGCAGAAAATGCTTCGTTTGCTTGTCTGCGTTCAAGTACTGGTGATGTGGTCAGTGCAGGTTCGGACTGCATTGGCCTGTTGACTTGGCCACTGGTAGTCATCTGAGCAATCAGTCTGTGAGTGACTTGTCAAAACAAAAAGCAGGGACGAAAACCTACAAAATTTTTAAGTTTAGGTTTACAAAGTAAGATTACTGGTTTACCTTACTGCACTGTAAAGGTGAGAAGCTAAAAGTGCTGGTACTTGGGCAAGACATCTGGTCGCCTGCAAGTAACAGAGTACCGGTAATAGGCAAAAAGTCATACCAACCTGCTTAGCTGCATTAGATAGTGCAACTACTTGAGCAGTCCATGAGCAGATGTTTGAAAATATTTCGACAGTCTAGCCAATAAATATCGGTCCAAGTAGGCTGCTGACAGACAACAGGCCTAGGCCTACCCTTCTGTTTCCCACCAAATCTTCTGATGTGAGAACCAATACAGAATATTGAAATTTTTTTTGTTTTTGTTGGCTATGCTCTTCCTCATGCAGCAACTTTAATTAAAAAATGTACCGGTACCCTGTACAGTTACATTGGGACCTATAACTAGTCTGTGCTGTGTGTCAGTCTTTGTGGTACCGGTACCATGGTGGGAATTACTGCAATAGATTCCTCGGTCGATCTGTCTATGGCTATGGTATCTCAGTATCTGGGGCTCTAGGCTAATTGTATTTAAGCCGCCTTTGTGTTACAATGGATGGTTCACATTTAAGTGGCAGGTGGGAAATCCCCAATACATCATGGCACAACCCAAATACAGAGAAACTCATTGAGTTAGGGAAAGGGAATGTCTGCATTGCTCATGACGTTTTCAGTTTTTGGGATTCCCATCAGCTTTAAAGGAAACCATCCATTGTAATATGAAGAGGCTTAAAAATGAAGAATCCCACGTGTCTTTTGACTGTTTGAATTTTGGTAGTATCGATTTTGGTATTGTCAATTAATTTTGGTAGTATTGTCACAGGGGTAACGTCTATAGTATCAGCTCCCAGATTCGGTTAGGGTTTGGTTTGATTAGAATTAGATTCACTTAGGGTTATGGGTTAGGATTGTAACTGAACTGAACCCTATCTAAATTTTACCTTAACTGAACCTAATCTGTAATCCTAACCAAACGTAACCCTAACTGAACCTGGAGGCTGATACTTGACATTACCCCTGTAACAGTGTAACTGGTATCTCTCTGCTTTCAGTCTAGCCACCAGAAGATCAGTTGGTGCAAAATTTTTTTGTGGAAAAGGAATAACAGAATAAATTTGATACTGGTATTGGTTCCGGTACATACCAGTACACAGTATAATATCGGTACCCACCATGTTTGACTGGTATAATACTGTACTGCATACCAGTATGTAATAGGCTTGTGGTAGTATGGAGTTTGGAAGTCAACTTTAATAAAAAGATTATAGTCAGTATATTGGCAATTATTTTGGGAACATTTCGGTAAGAACTTATTCCATCATAAGTGTAAAACTGCAGAGGCACTTGGCTAGAATAAATAGCACAGGAAAGAATTTCTTTTAAATACCGGTACAGCAAACTATTTACTTGCAAACACAACAGATATTAAATTAAGTACGGTACTTTAAAGGTGCAGAATGAAGAATTACTTGTGACTAGAGAGGAATGTCATGTGGCACTGGTAAGAGTAATATTCATTGTTAAAACAAGATAAAGCTGAGTCCATGGTTGTAAATTAATTATATCGTAACGTTGAGAAAGACATTGAATACACTTCAGTACAAGAAACACGTTGCTGATAGTGAGTTGGGCCTACGAATTCTGCAATTGGCGTAAACTAAACTTAACATTAGTTAGATGGATGAGGTTAAAAGAATTCTCAATATATTATTGTGGTTGAAGATTTTGAATGAGTCACTTTCAATTGATATGGAGTTTTCAGTTGTTGTTGCTGTGGAGTAGTATTTCGAGGGAAATGAAGTCAATGGCTATAATTGATTCAAACATAATTTGATGTCTCTTAAATTGATTAAAAATGCAACACAAAGTGTAATTTTTAAACAGTGAGTAGTTTGAGTTGAAGTCGATAGCTATAACTGATTTAGTTATAAATTGATATATTTTTAATTGATTACTGCAAAATAAAATGTACTTTTAAGCAATAATAAACTATTTGAATTGATTTGATGGAAACCCTCTTATTTGCTACATTTCCATTCAAACAATTCATTAGATTATAGTTTGTTTATGTTACAGTCGTCATTTTTTCTGTATGATCACTAAATTACTGTTTATCAACAAATATTTAACAAAAACGCCAAGTTTTTCAAAAGAGCTTTTTCTGGTTTCAATTTTGCAGACAGTTTTTGCTCATTATGTTGCGTTTACAATTTATTTTAATTGTTTTTATCGTACTTTTCAAACTGCAATTGTCATACAACAACTACCATTGTCACAAAACAGAGCATTTTTATGACATCAGATTTTGGCTCTGACATTACGCTTGTTTTGTTTGCAAGTAGCTTAGCTTCATAATTCCACTTCATGTATGCTTTTCAACATCATGCCGATAGGTTATTGTATCAGAACAGTTTATCTGAAGTTTTTCTTATGTCATGACAATGTGAACAACGTGTTTGCACAAATGCAAGTTTTGTGAAACTGCGACAGTGGATTTTAAAAATAAGTAAATAAAAATGTGATAGATCTTAAGCAAATGTGATGTGATTGACAAAAATATTTTCTAGGTTTGTTGTAAGCATGATTAATTTCATAAGATTGAGGTGTTGTAGGTTGCTCTAGCTTTAGAAAAAACAAATTTTTGTTGCCTTTTAAGGCAATGAATATTTTAATTGAAACACACAAAGCCATTTTTGACATTGTCTACTGTATTCTAATGAAGAGAATGATTTCTATTTGAAAAAGTATTAGAAAGTATTTTTAAATGTACCGGTATTTAAACTTATTGTTACGACAGTTGCATAGGCATGGATCCGGTGAGGGCAGGGGGCGGTGCCCCCTCGGGTCTAGCACCAAAGGGGGCAACATATGTCTGGCCCCCGCGATGTTTCGATACCTATGTTAAAAGTTAAATGCATGTGCAGTATCTAAACGAGTTCCAAAGTACAACAATGCAAAATCGCAGTAATGTTTTGTCGCAATGTCGCAAGCTCGCGCTGTATAAATGGTAAAAAGAAAATTATCAGCATGTGTTCATCGACGATGCTACTGGTGCGGTACGGTACCTTGAAAAATCGTTTTACACCTTATTTTGCCTGAACTTTTTTCACAGCGTCAGAAGACTGGGGGTAGACCCAGGGTTGGTTTGATTTAAATCAAATGTTCTAAATCATGATAACAATCAACCAGTAAAAATCAAAAAAATCTTTTACAATTTTTAGGATTTTTTTGCATTTTTTCTTCATGATTTAAGCTACAAATGCATGTTTGTTGATTTATTATGTATATAATGCTACTGTGTAGTTTCTTGCAGTAAACCCAGCGTACATTCACGGCTTTTAACCTTAATGCAAAAGCAAAGATCAAAGATTTTAGCTTTTGATTGCAGGTTTTGGGTTATTGCATCACAATAAAATTTCTAATTTTTTAGTTTCATGAAAATGCAATACTCTAAATTTTTCTTGTCTAGTCCCGTTACGCAATAACAAGAAATGTATAGACAAAAATTTTAAAATGATGGTTGAAATAATCATTTCAGTAAATAATGGGTGAAAAGTAAGCATCCCCCTACCCCCCATCAGTAGATATTATATATACTAAAAGTTTGTTTTGTTCAAAAAACATCCAATTTAAATTTTAAAAAATCCGACTTTTTTGATTTTTTTCAAATAAATCATGATTTTTTCCAGCCCTGGGTAGACCCGTTGTGTCCGCTCGTTTTGAACACAAATAACTTCGCTCATACTCTCTTTAATACGGTGGTGAAAGTTTGGGAAAGCAGATACTTTTATTGTTATTTCGCCTGTATATTTTTTATGACATGACTAATTTATTCATGCGCTAATTGCACCTGTTATATCAGATGTCCCCAAAAAATGAACCACTCTTTGTTAAATATTTTCTTGGTGATTATACACTCAAAATTGTTGAAATTGTATTTACAGCAATCGAGTATATTCTTTACACTGTTGCGTAATATTTAAAAACTTGGTTGCAAGTTATGCTAGTATTGCCAATTAAAAATGATGTTTCAAAAAATTTAGTATCAAGAGAAATTTATGTTAGCAAAGGTTTAATAAGCGCTTTGTTGCATGCCCTTTGTGACGTCATAAGTCTGTAGATATTCGAAATAAGCATATTATCTATACAAGAAAGATGCAAGAGCATTTCTTTTTGGAGGAAACACCTTTGTTTAGTTGTGGGAGTATATGGAGGTCACATTGAGCATAGACTGAAATAAACCACTCTTTGCTCGTGATAATGAATTTTTTGAATTATCATTTTTAATTTGGCAAACCTCGCATAATTTGCAACCAATTTTTTAGATATGTAAAAGTGTAAATAATATACCCGTACTTGGATTACTGTGTATAGCAGGGTAGGCAAAATGCGACCCGCGAGACCATTTTATGCGGCCCATGGGCACTTATAGAAATATGAACTCATATCGTGAATCAAGCCGAAGACCTTTTTTTCTTTTTGTTTAGCTCTGCGCTGAATGTCAGTGAAAAAAGGGACACCTGCTGCCGCGTAGATCTTTTTTTGCTCTTCTCTGATCTTCAGTGGTGAAAACAGGACGTCTGCGAAGGTGTAGACCTTTTTTTTGCTCTTCCAATCAGTGCAGCCCTCGGCTTCAAAATTTTTTCGAATGTGGCACTTTGTATGAACAGTATATGTAATGTCAATAATTTTGAGTGTATAATCACTGAGAAAATACTTTACAAAAAGTGGTTTATTTCTTCTGGGACACCTGATACATCGAAAACAAAATTTGTATAAAAATTCTCGCCCCCCTACTATTTGCTTTTTTCAAGAAAAAATCGACACCTATGGACAGTTGTATTTTGTATTTGCCAGTATTGCCTAGAGGTATTTCGTATTTGTAATTAAATATCTTTAGAGAGGGACTTTTGCCTTAGTATGATCAAATATGCGTTGTGTCATCACAGTGGGAAAAATCATTTTGTATTTTGAGGATATTTGCTAGCAAAACTGTGAGATTTTTAGTAAATAAGAAAAAAAGAAAATGGGATGCTTAAAAAATTGCTAAATTCTAGCAATTCCAGAAACCAGGATCTCAGTTTTCTAACTTTAGATTAATTGTTCGTACAAGTGAAACAAAAGGATGACGTACAAAAGATACTTTGATGTGTATATATTATATTAGTAGCCTATACAATTAACTAAGAATGAAGTTTTGATTTGGGTCAACCCACTACAATATTCATTATCTCTTTCTAGTGCGGAATAAGTTAGTTGGTTGTAAACAGTAATCATTAAATATTTAATCATGTCTATGAATCCAGCTGCTGATGCTAATGAGACAATGGCAAAATTGCTAGCCTTGGAAAACAGGACTGGTTATAGTAAGTTTTATGGTGATTGCTGAACAAAACTCGTAAAAGTAGTAAATTGATGATTGCAAACCGCAAACACTGTTTGGACCTTTCAGGTCTCATCAGTGCAGTTGTTGTGTTGTAACCAACATTTACTCAAGGGAATATATTATGAACCTGAAAGGATTTCGCTTTTTCATGAGCAAACGGGTTTTGCAGAGAAGGTTTTTGCGGGTTTTTGTAACTGGAATAGTTACACAAGCAAAAATCGTCGGGCTCACATATTCCCTTGAGTATGTGTCAGTAATGAACATCAACTGCAGTGATGAGATCTGAAAAGTGGAAACGGTGTTTACTGTCGTCAGTTATGTTTACTCACTTCCACTTTTGCAGTAGTATTTCATTGCTTTCACTCAAAGTAAATTTAAGTGCATATGGATATGGCATTTTGAATTCAATTGACTCAGGCAGAATTATTTGCTGCTTGTTTTTTAGCTATGCAGCAATTTAATGGTCAGCGAAAGTTCTGGAATCCGAAGTGGGATAAACCAATCCCACCAAGAGGATGTGAAGTGTTTGTTGGAAAAATTCCGCGCAATTTGTTTGAAGATGAACTTGTACCTGTTTTTGAAAAGGTAACTTGTTCAAGTCATAACTGTGGTTGGGTTATGGTTTGAATCACTATATTTGTTTCATTGACACCACCTTTTGATGGTTTAGTAAATATTGTTTATTAAATTTTAAAAACTTTAATATCCTGCATCATATGCAAATTGTGTGGCTTGTTTCAATGTTGGTGCAAACATATTCGAGTATAGTCATCACGTTTTGAATAGGGCACTTTCACACCAAAGGTTGCCTTAAATGTTTCAAAAAGGTGAAAAATAAAGTTGGATATATATTTAAAATTTTTTTTATTGTTCAACTGTGTACAAATTGAGGAAACTTAATTCACAATATGAGGGCTACAACCTCAGCCATTACAGAATTGTTTTAAGTCTACAGAAAAAAATGCCATTTTGAACAGAATACAGACATAGATATCTGCCAAAAGAAAATTAATTTGCCTAATCTAGATTTTTGCTTAATTTCAATTAGAAATGGAGTAACACGAAAAATAAAGCATAAAATTTAACTTAAAAATGATATTTTTTGTCACAATCTCATTTTTGACCCGGAAAAGGACCTGTTATTTGATTATGACCTGCTTCCGTTTCCCATAAAAAAGAAAATATTCATCCAGGCACAGTAAAATTTTCTAAGGATAGTAACTGGACCCATGAGATAATCTCCTGAAAATTTCGTGGTAGTACTGAAGACAGTTACACTTCGGCAAAGATTCAAAGTTGATGCAAAAATTATGAAAATTTGATCTGGAAATGACAAAATATTTAATGCTTAAACATCTATTCCAGGTTATGCAATTCTGATGCATTTCAAGATCAGATTATACTTGCAGGTGGCTGTTTGCAGGATGACTGCTTACAGCATCACAATTTTGTAAAATCTGAAGTGGAATAATTGGTAATGTTGGCCTGCAGCCTAATCTTGTAATTTTTATAACAGCATTTAGTAAGTAGCGCCAGTTGATAACAGTTAATGTTAAAGAAACTAAATCATACATTTGGATTCCTGACTAAAAGCAAACATGAGAAGAGGGATAGCATAACATGGATTTAGTTATTTTAGATTTACAGTAATTCGAAGGCAAATGCACAATATTCTGGAGAGGACATTATGTTTAACAGGACGTTAATTTTTGATAGGTTGAACATCAACCATAGTACGGTATGGCCTCAAATGCAATGCAAAAAATATGTCTTGATGGATCGGGGATCGGGAAAACTTTTGAAAGAAATTGTCCACCATTAAAGACCTAACTCCTACGTTTGTTAAGTTATTCAAACCTTCTAACAGAGGCGACGCACAGTTGTATCCTTCTTCAGGTCAATTAATGAAAACATTGTGAAATGATCAACCAACGCAGATTGTTTAGTATTTGTCAGAATAGTTTTTGCCATGCAGGAAAAATCGGCACAAAGCATAACTAGACTAACGTACTTAAGCAGATAAACCTCAGCCTACTGTTCTAAAGAGGACATTTTTTTAATATTGTTTCTAGAAGTATAATTTTAATAATAATTATAATAAATTATGTTTCTTAAAGCTCATTTTTGTCATGTAGACTCCTACCTAGGATTACAACTTGTAACCATCAAAACTACTGTTGTTGATAATCATTTCTAAAAATTTCTAGTAAAAGTTTAACCCAACCTTTGGTGTGAAAGTGCCCAATATTCATTGGTACACTTTAAAACTAAAATAAATAGCCTATTATGATTCTTTACCTGGTGTTACAATTTACATGATTAAAAAATGTTAAGATGAACACTAATTATATTTTTGACTTCGTATTATTGTGGAGTGGATTATATTTTAACAAGAGATAGGCTAGTCAATTGGTGCATACTACAAATTTTTAGATTTTTGTGGAAATTTTTAGATTTTTTTAATCAAGTAAAACTTTATTAGTTATGTGTGACAGAGGTACTAGTCTAACACCCTCTTTAGCAATTCCAAAGTGAAAGAGCAACTGTTTGCTTTAGTTTTTTTTCTTTTTGCGTATTATGGTTATTGCTCCCAGCGGTACGGCAGTACGGCAAAGAAACAGCTAAAAACATACATGTAAACATTTTAGCTCACTTCTGGTGCCATCTACTGTACTGTAAGCCTACTTTACAGGCGCTGAGGCAACTTAGTGTCAAGACGTCAGATATCTCACTTTCAAAGTAACTTCACTTGGCGTGACAGAGGCGATTTTCAAGCATACATGAGCAACTGATCATTGTGTTTTAAATGTGCTAACAGTAAACATTTTACTGTACCGTAAAAATTATCACAAGATTTGATTTAATCAGGTTGAAAATGTCCAGCTTTATTCTAAAATAACTATGTCAAGTTGTTAATGATTATTGATGAATTTTTATCCTATTTGTAAAATAATTTCGTAGGTATTTTTTACATAAATTTTTTACGGTAATAACGGTGAGAATTCCCTTGAAGGTTTAGTTAGAAACTTCACCATTAGTTATCCTTGTCAGTAACTTTCGCAGTTTGTGCGTTAAAAATGATTTATTTTTATCTTAGTCGCAAAACAGATGCTAATCCATGAACATAAAGATTTCAATTTTGGAAAATAAATTTAATGAACATAAAAACTTTAAATATCTTTTTCACGCTAATCAAAAATGTATTAGCCTATGATAGCTGATCTGATTTTTTTGTGTGGTTGTATTTTTTGCGATTTTAGTTTGCTTTTAGTTTAAGAGCTTTGAAACAAAGCCAAGTTGGGTAATTTTAGGCTGTAACATGCAGAGCATGTAGATCAGTGGTGGGGAACTGGCAAGGCACAGCGGGCCACATCGATTGCATAATATTTTTAGCGGGCCACATTTGCTTTTAATTTTCTAAATTTCACTTTAAAAATACTGAAACACAATATTTCGTCGCAAGTTTATTGAACATTCATGATGAGTTGCTTTTTAACTGTGAATTAGAGACTTTTGCGCGGTTTTTGTGTCACAATAATAGTATGTGGTTGAATGTGAAGCAGTTTTTCAAGAAAAATTAATGTTTTCTATTCAACCAGTGTGTTGTACATTTAACAAAGTACTGATGAGGGCCTCATTCAAAACTTAAGCAGGTCGCATGTGGCCTGCGGACTGCAGGTTTGCACCCCTGATGTAGATGTACTAGTTGAAACATGCTAATACATGAAATCTGGCTGTATTCTGAACAGTGCTGGGCAAGTCTGCAACTATGTCTGCACTTCCGCAAGTCCGCAGTTGCAGACTCAAAAAAATGCTGCGGACTTGTGAACTATAGCAATAAAGGTTGTGGACTTGCAGTTGCGGATTTGCGTTCTAGGAGATCCGCAACTTCATATGATTCCGCAAGCCCCATGATTGAACAAAAACAATTTCAAGTCACCAGCTTCTGTTGGTTGCAAAACTCATTGGCGTCGCATCTTTAAATGGCAGGGTATGCTTGCAGAAATCCTGCTACCATTAAGTAAAGCTATCTGCATTCCAATTTGCACATAAGGCGCTATTTCTTATATTTGCAAAAAGACAACCTTCGGTCTTTTTGAACGAGCATTGCTTTCAGGGAAAATAATAATTTTGCTTCATTTCAGAAACAGCATCGGATATTGGGTTGATATTTCCAATAAGCACCTGCTGCCGCTAAATTAATGATTAATGACACTGCTCCAGCATATGCCAAATTTTGCCAAGTACTTCTTTTATGTGGCTCGCTTTCATTATAAGATTATATACTATTGCTGTATATTGGTCAGCTCAGTGAGAAAATGTGAAGTTGTGTTGTGTTTCTGGTCGTAATTATATTTTGAACAGGATCTTCGCGAGTGCCTTGAAAGGTGTGGCGTAGTAGTACTAGTAACCGTTCAATTAACGCTTTCCCTGAAAACCGATTTTTGCAGTTTTTAACTCTAAAACGTGGTGTTTAAATGGAATTCTTTTTATCCCAATTAGGCCTATTTCGTTATTCGTTTTTTTTTTATTTTGTGAACAATGTTTTCATTTAGCAGTTAAAACCATTTTAGAGAAGCGGCATATCCATGCAGCATCTGAGTAACAGTACTGTATCGGCTATTTTTCAACCAAAAAACCCGTGGTTTCTACATCAGTCAAATTTTCGTCATCATAATTGAAAAGAAATGGCGAAGAGTCAACAGTTTTGGTGAAACGACTGGTCCCCCCTGGGTGTCTTAGAGCCATAGATTTTTAACGTTTACTTTTGATATTGTTGATTGCTTTATATCGTATTTTATGTTTTGTATTAGTGTCACACTTAACCCAAGTCCTTTGCTTTTTGTGGGTAGTTTGCCTTCAATTGATAAATCTGATTAAGCCTGGTCCTCATTATTAGCACTATTCATACAGAACGTTTAAGCAGTTCCATTTGTTTTTCCGTGTTATTTTTCGTCATAAGCGGTTAGCGGCAGTATAGTTTTATCTTTTTAACCGTGAATTAACGAATAGATCTAACACAAAATAGCATTAAAGTAATCTAGTTCAGTGTTTCTCAACGTGGGCCCTCAGGCTGAAGTTTTGAAATGGGTCTGAAGTTTTCAGTGGGCCTGCATTAGGTCCCAAGAAAAATGCATGGCTGAAATTTACAATTTATCTGCTAAAGTAAATTTATGATATTATGAACTTAGGCTCAAGTAGGTACTAACCAATTGTACAACAAAATTAGTTTTTTCGCAAATGTGTTTTTATAAATATAAATTTTATAATTTCTTATATTATTAGGTTAACGTTAAAGTGTCTTAGTTCTTAATATTTCTATGACGTTCATATTACTTTATTATTGCGGTGGTGCCAGAGAAGACTGATCAGGTTCAATCCTCACTGGCACATTGTGTAGGCCATAATTTAGGCCCATTACAACTTTCACCGTTTTCACGTTTATTGAATTTACTACTGGCCGTATTCAACAAGCCTTCCGGCCTGCTGCAGATACTTTGCCAATAGGTTTATATTTAGTTTTTCGACCAATAACTTTATGGTGGTTTTTTCTTTACCAAAAACCTTTCATAGGGCTTGGTAGAATGGTAGTACGTGCATTCTCCAACTTGGTGATTTGGAGTTTCTTCTTACGGGTTGCATTTTAGACATGTCGATGTTACTTCATGTCCCATGGTGCTCCTGTGTGTCTGTAAGTTGCAGTGACCTGTGAGAATTTGCAACACATCACTTAATCCAGGTCTTTTTAGCCTCAAAAGTCGTTGAGTTAACTGAGGCGAAGCCCATTCTACATTTTCTTTTGTTCTCAAGCAGTCCTTTCGTTTTATCCAACATGTTTTCCATCTTTGGACACTCCAATCATTTGTTGCAGCACGGCAACTAGCATATGGGTTGAAATAAAACGTTCAGGCCCCAAGCAATTTAATGCTGATCCTGATTTAGCCAAGATATCTGCCTTCTCATTGCCTTGGATGCCGGCGTGTCCCGGCGGTGGTTTGACCCGACTCGTTAAACCACTCGCTCTATACCACTTTGCCACTAGGCCATCTTAGCTGTTAACTTGCGTTCCATAACAAGACATTTGTACTGTTTGCCAAACACTTTTGTTTTACAAGTAATGAATGAAGAGGTGTCAATGTAAGTCTATATATATGAAATACAACTGGATTAATGGTAGGCCTTAAAGACTTACTAAATAAACGCTGTAAAAACCAATTCTACGACTAGTTTCGCGGTTTGACCGCTCATCAGTATGCCAGCTGACCTAATAACTAAAACAAAAGTACAACTGGATTAATGGTAGGCCTTAAAGACTTACTAAATAAGCTGTAAAAACCAATTCTACGACTAGAACGCTGTCAGCTCGGTGGCCGAGTGGTTGGAGAGGTAAAACTCTCAATCACAAGGTCCTGGGTTCCAAACCTGAGTCTACCTGATGAGCGGTCAAACCGCGAAACTAGTCGTAGAATTGGTCTTTACAGCGTTTATTTAGTAAGTCTTCAAGGCCTACCATTAATCCAGTTGTACTTTTGTTTTAGTTATTAGGTCAGCTGGCATACTCAGCAAAGGCAAGTTTCTCTTTGCTTCTACATGACTTTTGGTCTTTCTTGTTGAACCGATTGTCTTGCAGGCCAAAAGCTCACACAAGATAACCAATATGAACCTTTTACTGTCTCTGACAGTATGAATGCATTAATTGGCATGATATTCAGCAGCATCTCTAAAGCTCCTGTGGAGTGCTGGAAAATGCTGAAGAAATCATAAGACACGCTAGTCTTTGTCCTTTTGAAAGTTTTTTCGCGAGATATTTTTTATTTACTCCACCAACCCAGGATGTACACGCATACCGGTATGCAATGACAGGTCGTATCATCGCAGTGTATATCCATCGCATGCTAGTTGGATTTAGCCCCCATGCTCTGCCCACTATTTGTCTGCATTGTAATAACGCAACAGTCGCCTTGCGAGCAATACGTGTTATGTGAGGTTTCCAAGTAAGCTTACTTCTAGGGTTGTAGCGACCAACGCGTGAACGTGTCACTACTTCCTATTTGAATCTCGCGCGTGGGTCAAGAATACAGCCAAGTTCGTCAAACAAAATTCAAATTTAATAGGACTAAACATACAAAAACAGATGTCAAAACAATTGCCCGAACCGGTCAACTAACTACCGGTAGTCTTTGCCCATCGCCAGAGAGCTGCCCAAACGTGCACCCAAGTGACTGTAGGCCTCTACCTAACCCGTGAGTCCCAAAAAAGGAGAAAGAAAGGCTCGTACGTTAGCCGAGAACCAACAAAAGGAGGGTACCAGCAGATAGGCTAACCAAACACATTAAAGCTTAAGCATGATTAACCAATCGGTCTACGTCTTAGCCGCTTCTTGAAGGTATTGAAAGTGCAGAAAAAAGTTCTACAATAATAATGGTGTGCTATTTTATATTGTCAAATAAAATAGCACACCATTATTATTGTAGAACACTTACCTTCGCCACCACTAACCACGCCATCGCAGACCAACCATATTGAGCAACAAGTGAGCAACAACTCACTCGAGAACATGTATACTGTGACGTGGTGAAGATACCGCACGGTGGCGATAAATCAAGTTGTAGGCAAACAGAGAAAAGCCGGTGGTAAATGAACGTAACAGGGGTTATACCTAGTAATGTTGCTTCGTTGGAAATTTCTAGCTGACGTCCGTTTAAACGCAAGGTTGCAAAAGCCAGCTTCCTTTTGTTAGTAAAGAATCATGTTACTTTTATGATGTCATAGACGCTGGTTTTTCCGCGATTGGTAGTAGCACGTGGCTAGAGTAGAGCGGATGGGATGAGAGCTAGTAAGCGAGTGCCAAAAAGCAGGCGTTTTTTTGCAGAATTTGAATGATCTATAACGGAGGCAGATTCATTGTAGTTAAAGAAGCAATTAAATTGATTTTTTAAACAAACAAGAGTGAGGAAGAAAGTAGAGAAGACGTGCGCTAAGGATACGACGAAGAGAAGGAAGAACAAACAACCGCGAGCCAAGTTTACGAACTTGTAACGTAGTTAAGTGTCATAAAATGTTTTAAAGGTTTTGTGGGCCGAGTATTTTTTTGACACTGAAAATGGGCCTCAAAAGAAGAAAGGTTGAGAACCACTTATCTGGTGACCGGCTTGACCCAGCGATAAAACGAAATAAAAGTTGATATCAGAAACTCTGGGCGTATAATCTTCATTGCTTAAAATAGTCCGTACCGGTAGTGAGTAGATCAGGCTTAACCACTTTGGGTCTTTATATAGTCTTCATTGCTTAAAATAGTCCGTACTGGTAGTGAGTAGATCAGGCTTAACCACTTTGGGTCTTTATCATCGTTGCAAACTCCGCACTGGAAGTATTCCCACAAAATCTCGATGAAAATTTGCTAAAACCAGTTGCACAGGCCTTACTATCGCTTTAACAGCCAATATAAAACTATGTAACGAAATGTAAAATTTATGCGTTTAAAAGTTGCGGACTAAAAAAAACTTTTCATGTTGCGAATTGCAGTTACGGACTTCAAAAATTTTTGGGTTTCGGACTTGCAGTTTCGAATTAAGATTGTTGAGAACATCATTGCGGACTTGCAGTAGGGTAACGGAATGTTCAATATGTGGTAGCGGAATTGTGGTTGTGGATTAAGAATTTTAAAACTTGGTTGCGAATTACTAACTTCATGAAAAACTTGCAGGGCCCAGCACTGATTCTGAATGCTGCAGTGTTGCTTAATGATAACTCACCTTAAACTTGCTAACAAAAGCTTCAAACCATTTTTGAATTCTTTAATGTCTTTGTTTCATTGTCGTCGAAGCAAAGATATTTTTCAAAATAAATTTAAAAAGCACTTTTACCAAGTTATTTTTTTAAATACTGCGCAACTAGAAATTTCCCTAATAAGCAAAATTGCTTAGATTTCTCTTATTGCTGCCCTGATCTGAAAATTTGTTTTGCAGGGGTAAGGAAAATGCGATTACGCACTCCAAGGCCAAGAATGAAATCTCCAGATTTTAGATTAGTCCAAGGAAATGTTGAATTATCTTATCTTTTGTTCTTTTATAGTTTGAAAGTGCTTTATGAATATTCGCAAAACAGGTCTTTTTTATAAAATTTAGAAAATCAATACACCTAATAGTCACATGGGAAAGCAAATGGCTCGTTAAAATTGTAGGTATTAACAGAGAGAGGAAGAAGGAATTTGTTTTTACTTGGAAAGACGTTTCTCAACAGTATTCACAACAGTAATTCTTAAATACGGGGTCGTCCATCCTGTGACAGGCTGCGAAATGACCTTATACCAAATCCAGGAGTAATTGGCATGGTCGTCGAGTCTGCGGCCTCTCAGAATTTTCTTGTACAAAAAACAAAAGTTTAAATAAACACGAAAATATTATCACAAGCAGAGATATGAATAGTGGCGGCAATGTCACAGTGAAACGGAAATAAGTGTCGCTGCAATTGTAAGTAACCGTATGCATATAAGCTGACTTATTTCTGATTTATATGAAGAAATTCATTTACACGTTGTATGAAATTGTTCTTATTTTTTCATGCAGTTTTTTTTATTTTTGGAATATTTAATTTTAATCACCAATTATAGCTTACTCCTCGGTATGTTTTCTTTTTGAGTTTTCGTTCACTTCTCCCAATTCTACTATGTGTTTTATTTTGATTTTCTTGGCAGAGCCTTTGAATCATTAGGTCGTTTGTGAACTTTCAATCAAAAGCTATCACTGGGCTCCTCACTGGTTCTGCGGCCTCATTCACAATTTTTCTCAATTGACCTGGTTTGCATTTTTTTCTCAACGATTAATTCTCAACGACCTGGTTTTCTCAACGATTAACATAGACATAGTAGGATGTCCACTCTCATTTTTTTCATTGTTTCGTGCTTTATTTATTTCATTAGCTTTCATTTTTTTCAATTTTTTTGCGTCGTGATGACCTTTTTTTGCTCTTCACTTGCTTTTGCGTAAAAAAATGACCTTTTTTTGCTCTTCACATGACTTTGCACAGAAATTTGGACATCTGCGGACATGATGACCTTTTTTGTGCTCTGCACTTGATTTTGCGTAGAAATTTGGACATCTGCGGTCGTGATGCTCTTTTTTTCGCTCTTCATTTGATTTTGCGAGGAGAATTGGACATCTCCGGATTTATTTTCATTTTTTTAGTAATTATGAGGGGGGATGCAAGTCATTTAAATTATATTTGTTTTGGTAGCGCAAAAACTTATGAAATCGATAAGTGCGAAAAAACTACGTTGATACGAGGTCTATTTAATGAGTATAAAGTCATAAAAAGTCGTGTTTTCTATTTTAGGTTATAAAATATGACCATTAATTTTTGTAATGAAATACAAATTGTTAAACCCTAGTACCACCGTAGATACAGTTCCCGTAGATTTTAAACTTGATAATTTTATGTTGAGAGGGGCAATGAAAATTTTCAAGTTTTCATGCCGACTTTTGTGAAGCATTCGAAGCGACTTTATCATTAGTTTAGAAAAAAGTTATGCAAAAACCATTGTGGAGACGAGTAGACCAGATATTTCACCAGGATTGTACGCAGTGGCGCACCCAGGGGAGAGGTTTGGGGGGTCGAATCCCCCCTTTTCAAACCGAACCCTTGTTTTTAAACTGAAGTGTTCAAACTATGCTAGAGCAGTACGTGCTGCTAGTTTAAAACAGCTTTGACAGAATTTGCCCCGCATCATACTGAAGCCAAATCGGCTGGTTGGTGTAGTGGTAAGAGACATTGCTATCAGTGCGGGCATGGGCGGATCCAGGGGGGATGGCACCTCCCCACCAGCCATTTTCAGACATGATTTTTGATGAATACAGTTTTTCCATTATTTCGAACCTTTTTAATAACAATAAGCCTTTCGCTCTGAGCACACGCATAATCGAAAATGCATGAACAAAATGCATAAACAGAAAATCGGTCACCAAATGAAATTAAAAATTAAAAACCCCCAACAGGCTGTTTCGCCGTGAGGCTCTTCAGGGGGGACGCTAAAAACTATCAATGGTAAAATCTAAAACAATAAAACATTAAAGATTGAAACGGCAAAATGATAAAACAATATAGACTTTCAGGGCGAAACTCAAGGTCGATTTGCGCGATAGCGTATAAGAACACTGCATCTGAGTGCATCAAACTTTGCAGTGCTGTAAAATACAAAGCAGCGATGGTGAGGGGCAGAAAAAACAACAGTTGTAAGCGCTTGATTACGATTGCAAGACGGGGAACCAGAGGAAGACGATGTGAGCGGGTGGGATCGATTCTTTGAAAAAGCAAAGTCATTACTTCAGGTTTTTAAGTTTAAATTTGTTTCTGTGGCGGCATTTTGAAATGAGTTCGGATCTTTTGTTTAGAAGAGATTTTTGGTCAGCCTGCAAAATAAATAGCTTTTCGGCTAAGCAAAGCGGGCATCTTTTGGCACCATTCCGGTACGGCGGGGTGCGGTAAATAATAGACCAGGTTATTAGGGGTTCTATTTTCGCGTCCTTGCAGTTCCACACAGCCTTAGAGAGCTCGGTTGCGTTACGTTTATGTTGCTCCCTAAAAGAATGAGTGTGGTTGTTAAACCTTGCTTTAAATGTTGTTGCGCAGCTCCCGTGAACAAAATGCATCATATTTGCTGAAACACTCAGATTTAGGGCAAAAAATTTAAACAAAAGTTGCCTAAAAATTGTTCAAATAGTGCTAAAATGGCCACTACAGTATGTAAATTTTTAAAAATGTTTTGGAGTAGTATGCCCCCGCACCCCCCTATAGCCTTATTTATTCTCAATATGCTTTAAAATGATTCTCCCCGAAAAAAACACGCTTGAAAATACGGCGGATTTGGGTGCCTTCTTGAAAAAAATTCTTGAATACGTTGCAAACATGAAAACATTTTTAAAGGGCTTCTTACACCATTTTTGGGTTTAACGTTTTTGTATTTAGTTAACACTCAATCTAATTCAAAATTTTATCCCCTCCCTACCCAAATTTTCTGGACCCGCTCCTGAGTGCGAGATGGAGTTTTTTTAGAACCCCCCCCCTTTGAAATTTTCTGGGTGCGCCCTTAATTGTATGCCAAGTTGTTAACATACCAGCCTAGATCAGCATCTGTAGAATGGTCATTTTTGGTGTTAATATGATAATATCCATGATTCATGAAAACCGAAATTTTACCAATTCACACGTCGCATTCTATTATAAAATTGTGTTCAACAGTTGAATATCTTACTTGTTGTAAGATGCACATTCGAATTTTTTTGCTGATTTTCAAGTGAATTCTTCGTTCTTTTGAGTATGTTCTTGTTCAAAATACATGTTTGGACTTAAATACGAAATGTTAATTACGGAAAACTGCATAAATTTGCTGTTTTAAAAATAAAGTCACATTTTTCAATTTTATAGGTCATAAAAAAATCGCCCTAGTAGATGTCATTTTTTTTCAGCAAATTGCCATATTTTCTTTTTCATTTTTTTGTTGATAGCTGGCTGGACAGCCTGACATCGAGTAAATTCTTACCACTGTAATAAAGATGATTTTATCATGTTTTTCAATTAGTTTATGTATGAGCACAACCCTTAAGTTTTGTCCAGACGTTTTATCAGTTTTTACTATATTAATTTTTAATAAATTTGAAACAATCGTGCTTGTTCTGTGTTCAGTTACTTAAACTTGTGTGACATTAATTTTCCAGATTGGACAGATTTATGAATTGCGTCTAATGATGGATTTTAGTGGTTATAACCGAGGCTATGCGTTTGTTTGTTATACATGTCGTGAACATGCACAGCTAGCAATCAGCCGTCTTGACAACTATGAAATTCGTCCCGGAATGAGGATTGGTGTGTGTCGAAGTGTAGACAATTGCAGGTAAAATCCGTATTCATAGAATTAAGCTAAACGTTTTCTGCTTACCGTTGATACATTGTTTGATTGATTGTCTGCGAAGATTATTGATTTAACTTCCATTGTTGCACTGATTTCGTGTTGGTTTCTTCAGGATTAGGATGAGAATAAGGCCGGGAATATACGAGCAAGATACTTGTGCAAGAGATTGCCAAGACCATTATGGGAACTATTTACTATTTTTTCTTATCAAATTTTTTACAGCAAGATTATTGCAAAAAGTATTTTGCGAGACACTAGATGACCGTTACAGAAGATATTTCGCTTCAAAATATTGCAGCAAGGTTTCATTCGAGTTGATTTGGCTTCTATTAAGAATAGAAATTGCTGCTCGCTCACCATTTCTACATATCCATCCAGTTTAAATGGGCCCAAAATCCACAGACTTTTTAATATCGTTATCACCTTTTTCAGTTAGGACATCAAAAGTTTGATTATGATGCCGCAAGTTCGTATGTTTTGACTCACTTAAATGGTACATGCTGACCGGATAGTGATCATGACTATGCTGCAGTTAGTGTAATAATTGCTTCACTAACCAATTCGTTCTTGGTTGGTTCCTTACTGCTGACGAAAATTTACTAGGTGGTTTCAGTATCTACAAGTTTATACAATGAACGCATGAAAATCATAGGCTAATGCCTAACTGATTTGCATTTGCTCGTTTATTGATTTTTATTTCTGTGAGTGAAGTTGTGGTTACTGAAAGCATGTGCGATGAAATCTCTGGAATAAGTATAAAAGCTGGAGGGATTAGCAAGTAACATAGCAGTAGGCCCTCAGCATCACAACGAGTTGTCGTCTTGAATCAGCGCTGAAAGCTTGCTAGTATCTTGCGCATTTTTTAGTACCGTAATAGTTTGTTGCATAGTGTTGCATGCAATACAAGGTCTGTTCAAAAAGTTCGTAGACTGTTTGAACTGCGCAGCTCTCATTTGTTCCAGATGCATTCGCTTGGTGTCGCTAGGTTCACAGAGAAATCAACACTCTTGGTGCGAGCGAATCGACGTCTGACTGTAAGAGAGCTTGCTGAAGAATGTGGGATCTCGGTAGGTTCTTGTCACCACATTTTGACGGAAGAATTAAAGATGCATCGCATTGCTGCAAAATTTGTGCCACGTCTGATGACAAGTGATCAACCAGCTCATCGTGTTCAAGTCTGTCAGAATTTGCTTGATCACTCAGAAAATGATGAAGAATTCTTGTCAAAGATCATAACAGGTGATGAGTCATGGGTTTACGGTTATGACGTGGAAACAAAGGTCCAGCCTTCACAGTGGACGAGCAAAACATCCCCCAGACCCAAAAAAGCTCGCCAAGTTCGATCCAAAATCAAGGTGCTGCTCACAGTTTTTTTGATACTAGTGGAGTTGTCCACCACGAGTACCTTCCTGAAGGCTCCACAGTGAACCAGACCTACTACATTGAAGTTTTGAAAGGTCTGAGGGATGCCATTTGACGGAAAAGGCCGGAATTGTGGAGAAGTGGTGACTGGTTTTTCCATCATGACAACGCTCCAGCCCATTCAGCCCTCAAAACTCGTGAGTTTTTGGCCAAACATTCCATCACTGTTCTTCCCCACCCCCCTTACTCACCTGACCTTGCTCCATGTGATTTTTTTTAGTTCCCCATGCTCAAAAGACCTTTAAAGGAAAAAGATTTGATACCATTCCAGAGATTAGGGCAAATGCGACGAAGGAGCTCAAGGGCATTAAAAAAGAAGCGTACCTAGACTGCTTCCGCAAGTGGAAACACCGCTGGGATAAGTGTGTGCATTGGGAAGGAAAGTACTTTGAAGGAGACCCAGACTTGTAACTGATGTAGAAAGTACATTTTGTGTTATGACTTCAGTCTACGAACTTTTTGAACAGACCTCGTACTTAATGATACTGTAGGTTCTTTACTTCTTGCATTGGCTGCAGATGCAAATAAAACGTACTAAGCCAAACGATTAAGCTTTGGTTGAATTGTATTAATCACTCACTAACGCAGAATTTGACGATCGTAATCCTACTTATTTTCAAAGCACAATGCTTTCAATATTTCTTGCTGGTCACCGTTGGACTCCTCTGACTGTACTTTAACTGATCTACTTTCCAAACTCTGAGTACTCGAGATTTTCTGTGCCAGAGCTTAGTGGATCTGTCACTGATCTCTACTACATTATTTTGTTGTAAAGACATCACCTCAGAAGAACACTGTTAATTCAATTTTTGTGCATAGCAAGAAACACATTTGTTTTCAGTCATTTGCAAACAATATTGCAGTGTTGGGATCGAGTCGCTGGAAGTCAAGTCCGAGTCGAGTCTCGATTCAATGATGTCGATTTCCGAGTCGAGTCCGAGTCTTTTCGTGCAACGACCCGAGTCAAGTCAATTTCCAGCACAGACTCGAGTCAAGTCGAGTCATTTTACATACAGACTCGAGTCGAGTCTCGACTAGTCTCGAAAGCACTAGGCCAATAAAGTTGTTAAAAATTTTAACTTGCGGCAACTTTCACATGCAATTTTACTATGAAGCAATTACGTGACATAGACCTATACTGTAAATTAATATTAAATATGCTTGTGATGTAGAAAAGGGCTAAATTCTTCTTTTTCTTGTAATGCAATAGCTATAAACACATAACTTAGATGCCAAGAACAGATGTACAAAAAACTGTAAAAAATTATGACGTATGAGCACTTCCGCTGATGAAACAAGCCGATTTTTTTGAAGTTTTGAAAACTGCTTTTTTACTGTCGCTAATCGCTACATGTAACTAAAATGCACTTTGCGTAAGTAAGTATGCAATACATTCAACTTTAAACGTAAGTACATTAAATTGTGTCACAATACATTAGATGTTTACATAGATCAACTATTGTCTGAATATACCGTCGAGATATCACGCCTAAAAAACCCCAATGGCTACCCAGATTAATTTATCCCGAGTAGTCACTAGCTACCGACTAGTCAAATTACAAAAAACGTACACAATCTACTAAAAAAAGCTTAGTATTTTTTTTCACTTAATTACAAACCCTTTCATATCAAAGATTTTACATTACACTCTAAGTAGGGAAAATCGTCATAGAAAAAATCATCCATTTAGTGGAACTTAAACTAAGTTTAGAATACCATGCAGACTAAATTCGATTACAATTTCACGCGCGAAATAAAGCCATTTGGCGTAATACCAGAGTTGCCATTTATTTTGCTACGCTACCTAAATTTGCCGCAAGCCAACTCAAACTGTTGACTCTTAAATATATCATGTATACACGAAGCTCTTTCTAAGTCAAACTTTTTCAAGAAAATAATTAGATTATCAGCAAGTGGTTCGAGTCGCGACTCGAATTCGAGTCGTAATGGTCGAATCCCTAGTCGAGTCTCGAGTCATTTAAGTCGAGTCTCAAATCGAGTCCGAGTCATTTGTGCAACAGCTCGAGTCAAGTCGAGTCATTTTTAGCAGCGAGTCGAGTCAATGACTCGAGTCTCCCCAACCTGCAATATTGATTCAAAACAAAGCAAAATCGTGAGTTGTCATTGGTTGAGTAGGCAAAGGATCTTTCTTTTTTGCCTGATGAACGACTGGATTATTCAAGATAGAAGACAACATAGCAGTGTTGGTTAGGGTGGTGCAGGCGCCCATGACTTAGAAAGAAATGACTAAAAATCCCTGACTTTTTTTGCTTGTGAAGTTCTTGCTAAAAAAATCCCCGTGAAGTTTGAGAAAATTTGATGCATGTTTGGGGGTGGCAGCAGATCCCCGAAAATACACCGGGGTCAATTTTTAGAAAAATGTCATAGCTCAATAACGCTTGGCCCAGAAAGCCCATTTTACATTCGGGTGATGCGGAATGACCATGTATTTATCTGCAGTAAGAGAACTTTTTGTTGTACGTCTCACAGTTAAAAGAGTTATTTTGAAAAAACTACACTTTGTCTCGATTGAAGGCTAATTCATTAATAATTTTTAAGTCGAATAATATTTCCTTAAACTTGGTTAAGATAGCTGCTAAATTGTTTCTTGTCCCAGGGGGTACCAAGCATAGTTTATTTTGCACGAGGAGTCATTACACTGTGCAACACAAAAAAAACTCCAAGAAAAAGTGAGTTGATTTTAATAAATTTTGGGGCGTTGAACACGAATATGCAATTAGTTTTTTTCTAGCACGTCGGGTTTTTTCAGTATTTTACATTTTAATCTGAAAATGCAGGCCTGAATTTTCTCTTCTTGATTTATGAGTAATCTTTGGCAATATTGCTGACATTTTATATTTTTGTAGTTTAGCTGCATATTCATCCTCCTATTACAAGAAAGCGATCAAGCGCTGTAACGAGCTCGCTTGGAGTTGCCAGCCATCTGTCTACCACATCAATATGGGGGAATACCGCTAAGTGCCTTTCCCAACGACACAGCAAGTAAACTTGCCGGCTTGTTGTCCAAACTGTCCCTTTAATGCTGAGCGTCAAGCAGAGAAGCTGTAAATACCAATTTTAAAGTCATTGGTTCGACCCGACTCGGAATCAAATCCTAGTCCACAGCTCCAGAAGCGGACGCTCTTACCACTCGGCAATCTGAGCCGTTAAATCTATACATAAAATAGCGATTCTGGTCACCCATGATTCAGTCAGTTAAACAGAAACAGACTCTCACAGTTGTTGTTGCTTACAAGTAGTTAGAAATCAACAGTCCTACTGATTTGGCTACAGCGGATATTCTTTTAATCATAATTTTTGCATTTAAGTATGTTGTAAGCAAGCTATAAAAGACAAGTATACTCATAGTAGCCTATTGCAGGTATTATACAGTAAAACATTGATTTTGCCCATGAGAAGCTAAAATGCCAAAAAAGAGACGATCTTGTAAGAGTGATCCCGACACATTTTGCTGCATTTGTGGACAATTGACTCTACTAAAATATCTAAGGAATTTAACTGACAAGATCAAGCGTTTGTATTATGCTTACTGTGGATGCGCGGTTGGAGACCAAGATAAAGCTTCAAATAGGTCCTGGACAAATGGGTCACGAACGATTGCTTCTTCGGTTTCTTTTGATTAAATTGGCTCTTCTTCATTATATACCTTGTTGCTGCTGATCTTGTTGTCGCTCTGTTTGCTCCGACAAAATTGCGTTATAACCTATAGGTTGTAAGTGTATAATGGATGGAAAGCATAGAGGCCTTGTAGATTAGTCGTCGGTGGATTATGAGGCTATGTTCCTTGTGAAGAAACGATTTGAGATGAAGCGATAGTTGATGGTGTTGAGGTGACTTTTGTCAAGAGTTTGTTGCACAGCTGAAGAGACTAATTTCATATAAAGTCGAAAGCATTTGCTCCCAAGAGCGTAGCCAACGCCCTCCCCCCACCCAATCAAAATATGTTTGACTTTCAAAAAGCTAAGTACAGTAGAACAGTAGAAAAAAACTCAGCAGCCTTTACTATGGTTGGGTTGGTTAGTTTGTCTTGAAGCAACGTTATAAAATCTATGTGTTGTTTTAATGAATGTTTCCAGGGCAAGTTGTGTAGACCGGGGCCCCTCATTACCAAGTTGAAGTTACTGTCGAACCAAGCAAATCGGCACCTAGCACATGCTGCATTGTATAAAAACGTTCATCTCTATCAGGTGTTTTGAAAGTACGATACGCGACCCAGGCATGCATCAACTATCTCACGCGGCGATGATTTCTCTAAAAAGCAAGGTACGCGGAAAGATATTAAAATTCCTAACCAACCTCAGCGCACAAGACTCAAACCTTGTTTGTGGCTGCTATCGCAATTACAATACAGCGACAGGGTGACTACGAAGGGACCGTGAGGTCATCGGGTCGAGTAGTCGCGCGTGTGGTATGTTCTTCATTGGAGTGAAGAAAATAGCACAAAATTGTTGAAGTAACAATCGTAATTTATTATAACATTTTTAAGTAAACAAATAATGTCCTATGATTCGATTTGAAACAAAGTTTTGAAATCTTATTCAAATAGAATCTTAAATACGCAAATCATCACACTAATAATAATTACCGTAATCAAAGTACAAAAGAATTAACTGATTAACACTTCAAATAACTATGTTTATGATTAGAACAACCAACTCTCTTGACTACAGTCAATTGCAATTCACTCATCTCTATCAAAGTACTCTGGTATTTTCTAATCAAATATACGCTTGCGAATAATAAGTGAAAGCGGCACCTTTGAATATCGCTTGAAAAACACACTGGAAAAAAGCGAAGTTAATGTATCGCGATTGACGCTAGAGTAGTAGTAGTGGTCTGGTTTATTTTTGTTCAGGAAATACAGTAACACTAGCAACAAAATCTGCGATTTTTTTTTAGCGTTTTTCCCGGTGAGAGGCTGCGAAAAGATCATAATGCTCAGCTCACGCAGCTGGACGGACGGTAGAGTGAGATAAAGATTACGGTGCTTGTTGAAATATCACGAAGGCAACTATATTAATGATTACCAACAGCTGACTCGCTCCTAACTCCCACACACTTCCCCTCGTTTTGTTGAAATTTTGTCTTCGCGATCGCAGAAGTGAGAGGTTTCGAAGATAACATCTGCAGTGGAAGGTGGCAAGACCCAAAAGCCAATCATCGTTGCAACCGGTTTGACAACGAGTTTACACGAAAATAACACCAATGTTAAACAGAGAAAGCAATTTTTTTGTGGTACAAATTTAATGTTTTCTTTTTCGTTTTTTCTATTTCTTAAATGAATGTAAAGGAAATGAAAATAAATGTATTGTGCGAAGTCCGACCGGGCGTGTGTCTGTGAGCGTTTTTGAGCATGAAGCTTTTATTCGAAAAATGAAATGTAGCCTACGCAGTTATGCGCTGTGTGTCGCTGCGCAAAAGCAAGGTAGAAACAAAATTTCAGACTGCAATAGTGGCAAATGTGCTTCTGAGAATCATCGTGTTGGCCTCGGAATGCATGGTATTGATTGGATTTGAGCAACCTTGATTGCGTTTTGTTCTTCTCGATGTATTTGAACGATCTGGAAGGAATACATCGTGCTGTTGTTTTTGAAAAGGTTCCGCTCTTCGTCATTGATTCTCGATTGCAACATTGCTGATTAGACTGCAAAGGACGGCGTCAGGTTCTCTGCTTGGTGATATCTGTATTCGTATCATGCACTTCATGTCATGTCGCTCTGATGCACGTGCTCCAGGTCGGCTTCTACAACAAACAAAAACTTTTGACAGTACCAGAAACAAAACATTGAATTCATAACACATAGGGTGGTGAACAAAACGCTAATGAAAACAAACATACATCAAAAATCTTTCCTACCGTCAACCGAACAAAAATTGGTGCAGTAACTAAAACTGGCGTAGCTATGCATAATGTGAAAGCATCGCATTGCATCTTTGCCGTAATCTGCCAAACTTATGCAGAGAGGTGAAAAGTTATGAATACTTGGTTTGTCTGCACAGCCAATAGCATGTTATACAGCACACTGGGAGGTTATAAAAATTTTGATAGGATAGGGAAGTCGTATGAAGGGAGGTAAGATGAGGATTCGGGGATGGGTGAAAAAGGGCTTTGTTAAAAGAAATGTCCTTGAACAGAGACGTTGCTGACTTGTGCTTCCTTCAGCGTTGATGTCATCGTCATTAACTGATGAAGATTCCTGCAAAACCACTTGGAAATCGTTGGAAGTGGGTGTTCATGGTAATTTCAAGTCTTACTTGAATGAGAAAACACATAATAACCTGCCGAAAGTGTTGCTCGTGTTATCAAGCCGTGTTTGTGAGAAACTGAGCCGGCCAACCGTTTGCTGAGATTGATGAGGCGTTGAGTAGAAAAGAATGATGACGTTAAGAAGATTCTACTTCTCGGTAGCCAACCGGATGAAACTTATATAGAAGACTGTGCTTCTATGTTGCCAGCTTGATGCAACTTGTACGTGGCAACAAGTAATCATGAGTGGAAGGCAAGAGTTTTCTTTTCAGAAACTGAGGCAAGGAATATGCAGTTTTTCAGCGTTAGCTGCGTTGTCAAAGAGCGAAATGTGCCGCTGTACCGACCGTAAGCATTTGTATTTTGCAATTCACTCATCCCTATCAAAGCACTTTAGTAGTTTCTAATCAAATATACGCTTGCGAATAATAAGTGAAAGCGGCACCTTTGAATATCGCTTGGAAAACACACTGGAAAAAAGCGAAGTTAATGTATCGCGATTGACGCTAAAGTGAGATAAAGATTACGCTGCTTGTTGAAATATCACGAAGGCAACTATATTAATGATTACCAACAGCTGACTCGCTCCTAACTCCCACACGCGTTGTATAACCTTTTGTTAGCGTAATAAGTCTTGGTTATAATAACATTGTGCTGCTTTTTCTGCGGGTGAAGTTTAACTATATCGAACATTTGTTATATTAATGTCAAAAATAAGAACAAGCTAAGACTTAAGAAAAAGCTACAAACGAACGTGGTTGAAAAGATTGATTAAGAATGTCACAACTAAAAATGAGAAAACGAATGCTTTAAGGCTGTATCTAGTCGTACCAATCTGCTTGATAGGCGTGCTGCATTAAATAAGGAGGCATTATGGTAAGGGATAATTTCATGTAGCGTTTTCTTTGCGGCTCGGACGATGAAATTTGGTCCCCCCCTAATCAAAATTCCTGGCTACGCCACTGTTTGCTTCCGCATCATTGTTAAAGATAAAATAAATTTAAAAGCAGCAGGCGACAACTAAAGCAGCAAAAATTAACCGAAATTCAATCGAGTAACAAAAATAAAAGTCACCTGTGATTCTGTCTTGTTAAAACGATAACTGATAACTGAAAACTCAGTCCACAGTCCACCTATTGTATTATTGATCAAAACGCAAAAAAAAGGTGTTTGATAAATCACGTGAGCGACGCAAAAAAGGTGTTTGATAAATCACGTATACCGAAAACATCAATATTTTTTTCTATTCGCGGTTGCAATTCCGTCGGTACATAGTGACAGCATCTAAGTTTGTTTGAAAACACTGAGTCCAACGGTCCGTTTTTTACGCATGCGATTATCGAAAAGATTTGCTCTAGTCCGGGGATCGGCAACTCTTTTTGACCAAGGGAGCCATAAAAGCTAGAGTGTTTTAATTGCATTCTCGTGAGAGCCACATAACATTTCTGAACACCTATTCTAACCAAAAGTGTTTTTACTCGTACCCGAAGAAACTCTGCTACTCACGGATAATTAAAATTGTGTTTCGTTGACTTCGTGTCGTGTACTGTCTTGCTGTCTCGCCTTGCGGATTACTTTAAGCACATGCTTTAAATACCGGTATCTTTTCGCTTCAAAATGCTCTAATTTTTAAATGAAATTGTTCTTGTGCTACCGTCAAGCTCAAGCCTTAATTTGATTTCTTCATTTTTATCCTCCTGTCACGAGAAAGCAGCGGAGGCGCTATGCGTAAGACTAATCTAGACTCGCTTAAACCCCTTTCACACCAAGGCCGCGTACAGTTGCGTACTGAGTATGCAGCCAGTACGCAACTATACGCCAAATTTTTTGGCAGTACGCGGATGAGTAAATAAATTTAATTTTTTTCGCGTATCTGGTGGGTACGCGACTAGTACGCAACTATACGCGACCAGTGTGCAACTATACGCTGCCAGTACGCAACTACACGCAGCAACTTCTAGCCGGCTTTTTAATACCAATATGCTTGCCATCTACGACGCCAATGCAGCAAGGAAAGCTCCAGCGGTTGTTGAACATTTGGGCAATGCTTTTCCATTCTTCCGTAGTATTTGAATGCATAAGAACTTCATCCGATAGGTCATCAATTATGGCTTGGCATTAGGGATGTGCCTCAACGAAAATTACTCGGACTCGCCGAGTAACGAGTATTCACGACATTACTCGGCCGAGTCCGAGTATGTGCGACGTCAAAATATGAACTCAAAATCAGGTGAAGAGCAAAAAAAGGTCCTCACGTCCGTAGAAGTCCTAATTTCGACTCAAATTCGGCTACAGAGCAAAAAAAAGTCAAAATGATGATGCTTTAATACTCGCCCGAGTACTCGAACTGGACTCGGCACATCCTTACTTGACATACAGCTGGAATAAATTCACAAATGCTGTTGTGAGCTATTCGAAATCCAAATTGAAGCGACTTGTAGCTGTTGCCTGTAGCAAGAAATCTCAAGGTAATCGCAAGCTTCAAACCAGGTGTCAGGGCTGTTCGGTAATTGGTATCTTGTTTGCTAATGCGCGTCAAAATTTTATGAAATGCTTGTGGTTCCATTTTCATAAAATTGGTAAATGATGTTACATCTTCTGCATGAAGTTCTTTCATCAAATGTTCATATTGCCCATAAAGATGCCTGCACTGGAGCCAGGGTTTTACCCATATACTTCTTTTCCTCTTCCTAATTTTTGCGAGAGCTCTTTTTTTATTGTGTATTTTTTAAACGCAACTGTTCTGCTACATAATCAATAAGAGTCTCCAGATGCAAAAAACTAAAGCTTTTGGCGAGAATTCAACCACCTCATGATAGGATTTTTCACAACAAAATGATAGAAAGGACTAGCAATCTAGGTTTATTATAATGTTTTTCAACATTTTTCCAATACGCGGGGATTGAATACGTAACTGTAAGCGGGCGAGAACGCAACCATACGCAACTATATGCCAAAAAAAAAAAATACTGAGTGAGCAACTCTACGCAACTGCATGCGGCTTTGGTGTGAAATTTTGCTTCTGACTTTTTTGATTTGCTGCTTGTTAGATTTCACCAAACAGAAATAATTGTCGTGAAGCATCTTATCCAAGGACTCAACAACGAGGCTTGGGTGGGAGTTGAACCATCAACCGTGCGACCACGGCTGTCGTAAAAACGATGCTCCAAACCACTCGGACACGCTACCGACTATACCATACGTGAGCCGCAACATCTATTGGATTGTTTCACAATTCTCTAACGCTGCATACATGAAACCTAAATATTCCACTGATCTCTCCAGCTTCAAGCCACAGTTGGAATGCTATAACTGGTCGCACTCGCATACTCGCAGGTGCGCAGCCCCAAATCTCAGATGAACATGTTCGTGATTCAATAATTGTCTTTAATTAAGACGAAGCCAAATGAAATTCAGATGAAGCCAACTTGCCCTGGTGCCCATTTGTCCGGGACCCATTTGTCTGGAACTCATATGTCCGGGACACGGCACCCAAACGTCCAGGACCCATTTGTCCAGGACCCAAATGTCTGGGACCCATTTGTCCGGGACCCAAACGTCCAGGACCCATTTGTCCTAGATCCAAATGTTTGGGACCCATTTGTCCTGGTGTCTATTTGTCCTGGTGCCCATTTGTCTGGGATCCATTTGTCCGGTGCCCAAATGTCAGAGACCCATTTGTCCAGGTGCCAATTTGTCCGAGACCCAAATGTCCAAAAACTCACCCCGTTGCGTAGTCCATGAGTTCGCAAAGCTGTCCAAAAACTTCCATTGCTAAAAATTAAGATTGTTCGCAAGGCCATTTTGACATAGAAGTATGCAAAAATGCAGTGTCCAGTTTTAACCAACCCCAAGCTTTCTCTCCAGTTTTTATATCTTCAAAAGTGATTGCTGGATATGATACACGCGAGTCATGCAAAGAAAAAGCAAATTGATTATGCAATCTGTGAAATTTGCAAAATCGTTTCTGTGACTTTTATTAAATCAAAGATTAAATTCTAAATCTTAAGCGTGACGCTTCGGCTAACTTTCGTTTTCTAAACCCTTTGTTGTACAACTCTGAGTGCTATATTTCTTAAATCAACAAACTGCGCGTTGATCATTAATTCCCATTCTGTTGCTTACACAAAACAATAAAAGATTGGAACCGTCGATTTTAAAGTTGCTTAATAATTTTTTGCACGGGCCAACAAGTAACGACAGTTTCAGCAATCTGCTTGTTTCGAACTTCATGCTTCATAACTTTCTCAGCTTTACTCATACCCTCAGCCTGTTTTCCTTTAACAGCTTTGCGTTGAAACACCCTAAAATCATGCTTGTTGAGCTGTGGCCCAAATTAACTTCGACGTTAAAGTTAGTTTGATGACATTTTTTTAACTAAGATTACTTGGTGCAAAAAAACTTTTGGTGGTAAAAACTCAAAACTTAGTCGGAACAAACTTTTTCGAGTCACACAGAAAATTAATTTTGGACCTGGTCGACTTGGCTTGCTCTTCGACTAAGTTCAAGTCGGTGAAGACTTACATTGGTATATTTTTGTAGATTGTTTGTTGGTGGTATTCCAAAAGATAAAACTCAACTTGAAATAAGGCAAGCGATGTGTGAAATATCTGAAGACGTTAGCGATGTGATAGTTTACCCAGGAAGTGAACCAGGTTTGTCAGTAAGATTATATTTCCAGTTAGATTCGTTCAATGATTAAGTCAAGATATATATAACAGTAGCTTGAATTGGTAATTTACAGTGCAGTATTGGAAAAGATATATGTACAACAACTATAGCGCTTTGTTAGCTTACACAGTAATCTTCACATGCAACAAAATTTTCAATTTAGGTTTCAAAACGTGAAAAGGAGAAAAGTACATCATGTGTAAAAATTCTCTGATATAATTAAAAATATTTTCGGGTCATTTGCCTGGGCTGTTGTTATTTATGATCATCATCATCTAATTTTAATCCAGGTTTTCCTCGTGACCGTGGGTGGCCTGATGCACCTCATTTCCTCAGCAATTGCTCCCACTCCCTCGCACCATCTTGTCCGATTTGAAGCCTGCTCCATCTCCAACCCAATTCTCTTTGTATTCTCTTCAACTTGTCTCCTCCATCTTTGCCTTGGCTTTCCTCGCCTTCGCTGCCCTTTCATTTCAAGCATCAATGTCCTCTTTAGAAGGTTATCATTATCCCTTCTTACCACATACCCATACCACCTTACTACATTTGATTTTGCCATTTTATTTAATGTTTCCTTTAGACTCAGCATTTTTATCATCTCATTCTTTCACTAGTGATGAGATAGTCATACTTTTAAACTTCAGGTTCAAATTTAATTTAAAAGGTAAACGATTTAATTACGCAGCGTTTTTTACATGAAATAGGACGCTGAATGAATGGTTTTGGTTAATTATATTGACTGATTAAATTCGGAAGCAATTCTAGTGAAATGAATATGAGTACGAGAAGCAAGCTCTAAGTAAAACACTGGGTAGGATCATTGAATTTGTGGATAGATTTTAAAACATCATCCTGGCCAAACACATTCAAACAGACTGGAGGACTGGCCTTTGGTGCGAAATCATGAAGCCAGCTTGTCAACGGGCCGAAGATGTTGAGCCCGACCCGACTCGAACCAGGTCTTTCAAGCTCGAACTCGAATCCTAATTTATTATCTAGTCTGAGCCCGATTTAAACCCGAAATCAAAAACATCACAATAAATTTTGAAGAAATGAAAAAGAAAATGAGTTTTACCCATCCACAGTCACACCAGTTACGAATAACAATATTTATGCAAGGTGTTCTCTTTGCTTTATCCCATCACTCGCGAAAACCCTACCGCTTGCTAAAAATCTCGATTTCGCTCTTGTGTCCGTCTCGATTGAAACCCGACAATTTTTCAAAATGCAAGCTCGAGCCCGGCCAGCACCCGACACGACTCGAAAAGCTCGAGCTCGATTGACAACTCTGCTGCTTGAGCTATCTTGGTACCGTATTCAGGTGTTCCCTTGTAGTTGTTCTCTGTGCTGTGCGAATGTCTAGGGTAGACTGGTTGTCTAGTAGTGTAGATGGAGCAAGCGCAAATGGGCGTCTAGATTCAATCTCTTTCTGGCAGATTGAATGTATAAACTTGTTAAAAAGATGATCATTATCCCTCAGAAGTGGTGACCCAGATTGCGGTATATTCGCTAGAAAAGTAAGTGGTCCGTTGAAGTGGAACGCAGGCATCTAGTGACAACCTGACACAAAACTGGTAAACAGTACTGCGCAGTTGTGTAAATGAATTCTATGATGGCTATATTCATTGTTTTTACGCCAGCACCTAGCCAAAGCTTGCAAGTTGTGTAAAAATCATCACGCTCGCCGAAATTTCCCACACAGTGTTTAGAGACCCCTTAACTACTAACACGCTTGACCGAAAACAGCTCAGATGGCCGAGTGGTAAGAGCGTCCGCCTTGTGAGCTGTAGGCTTGGGTTTGATTCCGAGTCGGGTCAAACCAATGACTTTAAAATTGGTATTCACAGCTTCCCTGCTTGACATTAAAGGGACAGTGTGGAGAACAAGCCGGCAAGTTTACTTGTTGTGCCGTAGATAAAGGCACTTGGCGAAATTCCCCCATTTTGGTGTGGTAGTCAGATGGCTGGCAACTCCTAGGTAGGGTTGGATTGAATTTGAATCCGCTCACGAATTCTTCATGAATTGAAATTTGAATTTCGTTTTTTTAAAGTCAATGAATTTGAATTTCGTTTTTTCAATGTCAATGAATTTGCATTTGAACTCCGTTTTTTCAAAACCAATGAATTTAAATTCAAAAATTCGAAAAATAATGAATGGATCCAACCCTACTCCTGAGCGAGCTCGTATAGCGCTTTGATCGCTTTCTCGTAATGGAAGGATGAATATTCAATTAAATAAAAACAAAAAAAAAAACAGATAATGACTGCATGAGCGAAGACATTAAGCCGGCGCCGGAAGGGCTTATGACACCTAAAAATACGTCTTTCTGGGATCAACTCGAAAAGGATAAAAACGCTAGCACAATGCTGGCAGTGACTCACCTTTAGGGTGCATCATTTCCCCCCTATTTTGGAGTTTAAATTCGTGCCATTGAGAAATGGTGTCCATATCAGATAAGATTCGACGAAAAAAAATATGGAGACCCAGAGACCCCCCTTAGAATTACTTCCGCACGCATCCCTAAATTTTGATTTACCTAAGTCGCCATATCTCAAAAACTAAGCAAGATAAACATCTAGTGTTTGGTATCAAATTAATCGCTACTATCTGATTTAGTTCAAATATACGCAGAAATACAAAGGTTTAGCATGCAAGTACACATGAAAAATTTTCACATGCTGCCATTTTACAAAAATTGTCCGAAAACTTTCACCATGTTTTGAAGTAGCAAGCAGGGATGTGCAAAAGCTATAAAAGCGTCTAATGAAAGTTTAGAAACGCAAGACAATTAGGTCAAAGTGTGTGGCCTTTTCCTCAAGTTTGGCCTACGTAATCTGCTTTTTTCAATTACTTGCAGATTGCTTTCAGAGTGTTTTTTAAAGATAGCGCATGATCAAAAATCGGTTGCCATTAATTTTATTCCTCATTCAGAACAATCATAAACAACTGTAATCATATTTTGCTTGCTTTTTGCTTTAAATAAGATATTCTTCATCAAGAGACCAATCTTTCACATCTTTTCAAAAAATACTGCCTCTATGTTCAGTAACCGAAAAAAGTACCAGAAATCTTGTACTGTTGAGACAGCCAGTGATGACTTTTCATTTACTTCTTCTGAAGACTTCAGTTTTTTATATCCCTTTCTCTTTTTGGGGAATGCAGCATGATGTCTTTTTCCTTGAGGCAAGGTGTCAACAATTTTCTTTCTTTTTCCTCATCAGCAACACAGCCGTCGAAGAAACAAAAGTGCACCATCACCTCAGTCAAATACCAAAAGTAGAGCTGCAGCTCTTTCAAAGCACGGGATGCAATTGTCGAATCAAGTCGCTTGAACTGGTGCAGAGTCTTAACAGTGTTAAATCAGAATAAGGAGCAAATATTGCAGAACTGCCTCGAAATCACCACGGAATATATGCATAAAGAAGAAATACTTTCCGTGGTGGTTTCGATGCAGTTGTGCAATATCTGCTCCTTATTCTGATTTAACACTGTTAAGACTCTGCACCAGTTCAAGCGAATTGATGAACAGCTCAGATTTCCGAGTGGTAAGAGCGTCCGCCTCTGGAGCTGTAGACTTGGGTTTGATTCCTAGTCGGGCGAAACCAATGACTTTAAAATTGGTATTCACAGCTTCCCTGCTTGACATTAAAGGGACAGTGTGGAGAAAAAGCCGGCAAGTTTACTTGTTGTGCCGTTGGGAAAGGCACTTAGCGGGATTCCCCCATTTTGGTGTGGTAGACAGATGGCTGGCAACTCCTGAGCGAGCTCGTATAGCGCATTGATCGCTTTCTCGTGATGGGAGGATAAATATGCAACAAAAATACAAAAAAATCCAGTGCTTTGAAAGAGCTGCAGCTCTATTTTTGGTATTTGACTGAGGTGATGGTGCACCTCTATTTGTTTGACGGCTGTGTTGCTGATGAGGAAAAAGAAAGAAAATTGTTGACACCTTGCTTCAAGGAAAAAGACATCATGCTGCATTCCCCAAAAAGAGAAAGGGATATAAAAAACTGAAGTTTTCAGAAGAAGTAAATGAAAAGTCATCACTGGCTGTCTTAACAGTACAAGATTCCTGGTACTTTTTTCGGTTACTGAACATAGAGGCAGTATTTTTTGAAAAGATGTGAAAGATTGGTCTCTTGATGAAGAATATCTTATTTAAAGCAAAATGCGAGCGAAATATGATTACAGTTGTTTATGATTGTTCTGAATGAGGAATAAAATTAATGGCAACCGATTTTTGATCATGCGCTATCTTTAAAAAACACTCTGAAAGCAATCTGCAAGTAATTGAAAAAAGCAGATTACGTAGGCCAAACTTGAGGAAAAGGCCACACACTTTGACCTAATTGTCTTGCGTTTCTAAACTTTCATTAGACGCTTTTATAGCTTTTGCACATCCCTGCTCGCTACTTTAAAACATGGTGAAAGTTTTCGGACAATTTTTGTAAAATGGTAGTATGTGAAAATTTTTCATGTGTACTTGCACGCTAAACCTTTGTATTTCTGCGTATATTTGAACTAAATCAGATAGTAGCGATTAATTTGATACCAAACACTAGATGTTTATCTTGCTTAGTTTTTGAGATGTGGCGACTTAGGTAAATCAAATCAAAATTTGGGGGTACGTGCGGGAGTAGTTGGGGGGTCTCTGGGTCTCCATATTTTTTTTCGTCGAATCTTATCTGATATGGACACCATTTCTCAATGGCACGAATTTAAACTCCAAAATAGGGGGGAAATGATACACCCTACTGACCATCGTTGCAGTGTTCTTCTTTCGTGGCTGTGTTGGCTGGTACCAGTGATGGGCACGATAAACCATTCTGTACTAAAGCGATAACGATAATCGATAACTTCAAAAAAGCCCAGGGCGATACCGATAATCGATAAATTTCAATTTTTTAAAGCGATATCGATAATCGATAAATTATCGCCGATAAATTTTTCCGATAAATGTTGCGGTAAATTTTCGATGTGTTTGACGAAGTTTTTTTTTGTAAATCGAATTGCAAAAATGTTTTTTCTAAATTTTTCAAGAAAAGAGAGCAGTTCACGGACTCTGCCGTGAAATTAAGCCAAACGAAGAAATAATTTTTACAAATTACAACAAGTCTTAATGGACACCGTGTTTTTTCCATAGCGCCAACTCACTAACTTTGAAGTTTAAACTCTGCGTGCATAAAAAATCGTTTATCTCGATAATTTATCGGCGATAACAAAATATTCAACAAAAGCGATAACGGTAATCGATAAATCCAAACTATTTTGAGCGATAACGATAATCGATAAAAAGTTATCGCCGATAACTATCGCCGATAACTTATCGCGATAAATGCCCATCTCTGGCTGGTACTACCTGTTAGGTTTTCAATGGGAGCAGAGCACTGCTAACTTGTAACCAGAGATGGGCATTTATTGCGATAATTTATCGGCGATAATTATTGGCGATAACTTTTTATCGATTCTCGTTATCGCTCAAAACAATTTTGATTTATCGATTACCGTTATCGCTTTTGTTATATATTTTGTTATCGCCGATAAATTATCGCGATAAACGATTTTTTATGCATGCAGTGTTTAAACTTAAAAGTTAGTGAGTTGGCGCTATGAAAAAAACACACGGTGTCCATTAAGACTTGTTGTGATTTTAAAAAATTATTTCTTTGTTTTGTTTAATTTCACAGCAGAGTCCGCGAACTGCTCTCTTTTGAAAAATCTAGAAAAAATATTTTTGCAATTTCACTTACAAAAAAAAAACTTTGTCACACACACTGAAAATTTACCGCAGCATTTATTGGAAAAATTTATCGGCGATAATTTATCGATTACCGATATCGCTTTAAGAACTTGAGATTTACCGATTGTCGGTATCGCCCAGGGCTTATTTAAAGTTATCGATTATCGTTATCGCTTTAGTACAGAAAGGTTTATCGTGCCCATCACTGCTTGTAACACGCTTGGTGTGATACACAAATATTAACAGAATGAGTGAATAAAAATAGCAGCTATGGTAATAGCGAAAGAGATAAGGCTGCGTTACCTCGAAATCGCTGAAAAAATGCAACTACAAACTGTTGGCTGAAAAAAATAGAACTAAAACGACTACGATTGCATATTTTCGCTCGTGTTGTTTGGTCCCTTTATGGCTGATTAATTTATAATGTCTCTGCTTCTTAACGTTTATTGTTTCTTTTTATTTTCTGAGCTTAATTGAAAATAAAAGATAATTTTAACAAGCCACCTTATTTTAAAGCATTTTTTTTTTGCTTCATGAGTTTTAGTTTGAAGTTTTGCAATATGCAACCTATTTCACAATTCAGTATTTACTGCATAGCCTTTATTCAGTACATTTTTTCGTGGTGCAGATTCAGTAAATTGCTTACTGCTGGCCATTTGTGAAGCAAACTTAGATTACAAAGATTTTGATGTCAGAAAGAGTGTCGAAATCAAAATAAAAAGTGATTTGAGTTTTCATGTCATTGTTCAAGCATGCATTTTGTTATACAGCTTAAAAATAATAGTCGGCAGCATGGCCGAATGGTTCGGAGCGTCGTTTTTACGACCATGATCGAAAGATTGATGGTTCAACTCCCACCTAAGCTTCGTTGTTGCGTCCTTGGATAAGATGCTTCACGGCAATTATCTCTGCTTGGTGGAATTTAACAAGCAGCAAATTGAAGAATTGAAGTCACAAGCAAAATTCAAGCGGAAAACTCGGAAACAAAGGCAACTCCTAATCGAGTCTGGATTCGTCCTATGCATAGCGCCTCTGTCGCTTTCTCGTGACAAGAGGATAAAAATATAGAAATCAATCAGTATTCGTAACGTTAGTGAAGATTACTTCGAATGTAAACACAACTTACCTTGAAGTGATGCTGAGATCTTAGCGTTCACGTGCTGTATTCAGGTGAAAACAATCGTGGATTTGCGTTTGTGGAATATCGAACTCACAGGGCAGCGGCGATGGCAAGGAGAAAGCTGATTCCAGGAAGAATAACTCTTTTTGGAAACGAGATTGTCACTGATTGGGCTGAACCAGAAATAGATGTACGCGTTTGTTTGAATTTAGAATTTCAATATGTAATTACCCTGTCCACAGCGTTTTAAATGGGTTAAAAACTTATGGGCTTCCTCTATCATAATCAAATAAACAAATGCGTAAAAAAGTGATCGTGATGCAGAAAGCACATTTAGTTGACTTAATTGTGGGCAGACTTGATCTGAGCTTGTGGGGAGGATAATGCATGATATGCAAGGTGTCTCAACAAAATATGCGCAAAAACACTTCTTAATATAAAAACCTACAAAAGGCTTTACCTTGAACTGATGACGTTTTTTTTACTCTAGGTATTCTTAATATGTTTATTTTGTGTGTGCTCAAGTTAGTTTTAAGTTTAGTAGAAATGCCACGATTGACTATTATGCAAAGGACAAAATTTTTGAATTCTGGCCCTAGACAAAGTGAGTTGTGCAGGTCCAGCGCGAGTATCAACCATTTTTCAACACAGCTGCTCACGCGCCGAATCCAAGACCTCAAAAAACGGTTGCTAAGTTTTCCACGGTTGGAAGTGTGTGCAATGTGAACATAGGTAGGACGAGGACTGTTCTGAAGAGAATGTGCAAGTTGTGAGAGAGGCAGTGGTATGGAGTCCACGTAAATCCATTCGTTGTCTTTCAGTGGAAAGTAGCATGCTTCTGCAGTAGTGTAGCAAGATGGCGCCCCACCACATACAGCGAGAGCCGCAAGACTATTCTTACGGACACAGTTTCCTGGGCGTGTGATCTCCTTTTATGAAGATATTGAGTGGCTTACCGTTCTCCAGATTTGACTACCCCGGACGTCTTCCTTTAGGGGTATTTTAAGGATCGCATTTAACATCAGAAGAGAAATGCAGAACATTCCACATGGAACATTTTCAAATGTGATGAGCAATGTTGCTGTTGGGATGCACGCTGTCATTGGAAGAAGAGGAGGTTACATTGATCATGTGATGTGAAATATAAAGGGTTGGTATGTGAAAACGGGAAGACCAACTTGAAAACTATGCTTCGAGTCAAAAACTTGCATGCTTCAGCTATGTAACCACGCCAAGCAAACTGGATATTACCCGTTTGTGTAATTGTGCTAATTGAATACTTTGGTGTACATTTCTTTGAGACACCCTATGTACAGAATTAATGAATACATGGCTTGTGTTACAAAATTGTAAGATGTCAAAACATAGTAATTGCGGTCTCAAATTTTGAGAGATGTAGCTGTGCGTTTGTAGTTCAGAGACAACAGTAACCTCAATTCTCTTTTTGTTTTTGAGTAGTGAGACTGAGAAGTCCTGCTGGCCATTGTAATAAGTCAAAATCCGTCGTTTCGTTCGTCGACTTGTATATTTTATTAAAAGATTTCGTTGGGCTTGTCAGTGAAGTAGGCCAACAAACGAATAACGTTGGTTGAAATGATAAAAGTACATAATAGTGTTTATAGCATTTATTACTGAGAAGATTGAGTGCACTGCATCTCTGCTAGTTCGAATGATTAATTAATCTGTAGAGCTGAATTCACTTAAGGCTAATTATTAGCTGCTTTTACACCATTGTCTCAGCAGATGGCTAATTTTGGCTGATAAAATAATGCATTAGCAGCTTATCCAAAACCATTATGTTACGTAGCTATAGTTTGTATGAATCATCATCAGTTACTGTGGACAATTACGCCGTGTTTTGCTAAACACTGCATAGTATGATGAGAAAGCTGCCTTCACTTTGCAAAATTTGACCAGTCGATTTTTGGGGGGAAAATTGTATATTTTATATTTTTTTATATCTCCATCTCTGGTTAAACTTTCAAAAATTTTCACCGGGCCGTTTCTGAGTTAACAGGATTTGCAACACATCACTTGTTGATGACGTCTTGAAAACATTTTGTATAACCTAACATGAAATTATTGCTATAGCGTCATAAATATGTATAATTAGCTAATTGCTATGACGTCACAAAATTGTTAGAAGATGCTCTTAAAACTAAAAATAAAATGGTATGACTTCATAATGCAAAACCTAACAATCGAACTTTTAAAATTTTTTTTTTTTTCAGCTTGAAGTGTGTTTGTTCACTTTGACGACATGACGATACTACCACGAAAAAATGTTATCGTAACTAGGGCCCGCTAAAATCAATAAAGTAAAAATTTTTCAGGACCTTGTTACATGATCAAATGTGTACTAACGTTCGTTTCAGGTGTTCAGGAGTCTGTTTTGGTAGATTTTATAAGTCAAAATAAAGTCAAAATTTTGCATCAAGTCAAAATTTGTCAAAATTGTCTTTATCAAAAATTTCCGTGCGAAAACGAACAAATTTATATTTTTTAAATATTTTTTTGAATTTTTGAGCTGCTATTAAAATTTCATGCGCAGTTTTATTTGATTTTAAACTTTTGAAATAGTCGCAATATTTGCACTATCGTCACAATAATGCGTGCGGTAATTGAGAAGGAAATAGCACTTATTATGCATGAAACGTCATTGTTAATGCATAAATACATAATTGTTAGACAATTAATCTAATCCTATAAAAGCCTTGCGCTCTTTACACGTGGTCTTTTAAGTTGTAGCTTGCAAAGCAAAGAATGCCAAAACAAGCCAAATCTTCTATAGCAAAAGTTAGACAAACTTGCCAGTAGGGATGTGCCGGATAGCAAATTTGCCGGATAACCGGATACCGGATATCCGGCAAATCTAACTTACCGGATATCCGGTATCCGGCCGGAATCCGGTTCGTCACTATCCGGCCGGATACCGGATAGTAGCACTAAGCCAAAATTAATATTTGGATGTTTTTTGTCCACGGCTCCACGCTATCGTTTTGCTCTACTAGCGAGCCATAAAACTATTGCATGAGGCCATGTGACACACAGGAAACTTTCAAAAGCGTGGAATCATTAAGAATGAACCTCATTACTCTAAATTGGCCGAATCGGCAACGCGGTCGAGCGGCAGGAGCTCTGTTGATGTAATGACCATCTTGCTGATCGCTTTTGATTCAACTACGATCCACGACACTACGTTTGTCTATCAACATGTTTTCAACGCTGGGCTTTATTTTTGAGTAAGAAGAATCATGTTAAAAGTGTGGATTTCGGTGAACAGTGCGCCGAAAATCGGACGCCAAGTCGGTCAGCCACCATAGGCTTCTAATCGGCGGAAGCAGGAACAGTGCTTCCTCAGGTCGAATACCGAAGGAGGCAACATATGTCCGGCCTCCGGGGTGTTTTCATTATTACATTATAAGTTGACTGCATGCACATTGCAAGGTAGCTAAAACACTTCCAAAATGTAACAGAGCAAAATCTTAGCATTGTTTTCACGAAATTTTGCGCTCATGCTATATATCAGGGATGGCGAACCACTAACCCACGGGTCACTAAGTGACCCACTTGCAGATTTCAGTGACCTACTTGTTTCGAAAACTGTAGGAAAAAACGGTAACGAACATTTACGTAATGAAGAAAAGTTTATCTGCTTATGCTGTAGCGATGAAGACCTTTTATTTGCTGTTCACACCCAATAGCCTATTTGCGGAAAGCTGGGAATTTATGAGGCTTTCTTACTCTTCGCATAGATTTCGGCGGAATTCGGAACATCGGAAGGCGCGAAGACCTTTTTTTATTTTATTTTTTGCTTTCCTAGTTCAAGCCCCTCATCAATATCATTACATCCGTGACCCACTTTTCTTTCGGTCTACGACCGCATATTTGACCCACCACTTAAAAAGGTTCGCCATCCCTGCTATATATAATGGAAGAGGAAAACTATCAAGCGAGTGGCCTGCGTCAGCGGCGTGATTTTACAAGTAAAGCAATCGAGTGGACGATTACCACACATTGTGTTGATTTTTGCGGTTTTGCGCTTGTGAGCAATTTGTGATACCCATCGAAAGCAAACTTCAAAAAAGTTTAAATGGTCATTATACTCGCGGTATTACGCCGAAGCATGTAACGAGTGGCGGAGCCCATCTCTGTGCCTGTGCAACACAATTTCGAACTCCGAAAAAAGAAAACGTCGCAACATTGGCGAGCCTCCCGCACTGATAGCGATGTCTTTAACCAATGCGCTAAGCGGTCGGTAAAAGGCAAGTTTGAATTTGAATTTTCACTTGCTTTGCGCTATCATCAGAGCTGCTAAAAAAAGGAAGGTTTATAGTTTATAACAGTGGTTCTCAAACTTTTTAAAAAAAATTACGCAACGGTCCCCTAGCAATTTTTTTAATGGCTCACGGTCCCCTTGAAAAATTAACACAAATCAACACGTTGGTTTTTTATGGTATCAATGTGATGGGTGCAATTGCTTCGTTGTTACCAGTTCGGCTATGTTTGGTTCAGTTGTGGACAACGCAACCCTCATGTCATGAATCGCATCCAAGCGATTTCGAGCTTTCGGCTTGATTGCAAGTAGTGCTGAAAATGCAGATTCACACTCATATGTTGTTGGGAATGGAATTAGTACTTTCAAGGCCATCTTTGAAATGTCAGGGTAGCTTTGTGCCATTTCAATCCAAAAGTCGCTGCAAGACTTTTCACTAAATAAGCGTCTCGCATTTCCATCATTCACCAAATCAATAAACTGTTCTTGAAGCAAGATATCTTGTGAAGGCAGATCTCCAACGCTCGTTCCAAAAGGGTCACTTACAAATCGACAATACCTTTCAAAATCTTCCAAGTCAGGGAAGTAGTGCCGAATTTCTTCACGAAGAATTGAAATGTGGCATGCCATGACCTCGAGAATACCTTCGTTGACGTTAAGTTCATTTTCATCAAGAAAAGCATTGAGATGCGGAAATGGAGCAAAGTTTTTGTTTTGCAATTTGGAATGCCACAAGGTTAGCTTCATGCTGAATGCTGACAACTTTTCCTGACAATGAATCAAATTAGTCTCCTTTCCTTGTAGCGCCAGATTGACAAAATTAACAGATTCGAAAATGTCCACCAAAAATGACAAACACATCAAAAAACAATTATCAGAAAATTTCTGGTGCAATTCTGGTTTTGGCCCTTGCAAAAAATTTTTCATTTCTTGCCGTAAAATGAAAGCTCGTTTGAGTACTTTACCCTTCGACAGCCATCTCACATGAGAGTGCAACAAGACAGTTACAAATTCGGAATCATTTTTCTTGCATAATTCTGCAAATAGACGAGAATTGAGTGCATTTGCTTTGATGAAGTTCACTGCTTTAACCACGTCGTCAAGGACATTTTTCAGCTGATCCGGCAAAGTTTTCGCCATGAGTGCTTGGCGATGAATAGTGCAATGCGTACCAACAACATCAGGAGATTGTTCTTTAACCAATGTCTGAAAACCAGAACGGCAGCCAAGCATAGCAGGAGCACCGTCTGTGCAAACACCGATAACATGTTTCCATTTCAGGTTGTGTTTGTCGAAAAACTTGTTCACGAAATTGAAAATATCTTTAGCAGTTGTTCTTGTAGTGAGTGGGCTGCAAAACAAAAATTCATCCTCCAAATGTCCTTCGTGTATGTAGCGCACAAAAACACACAGTTCAGCTAAATTTGCAACATCCGTGGTTTCATCAAGCTGAATTGCAAAGAAGCCAAACATTGACTTCTGTATCTTTGACACCACATGCGACAAAATGTTTTCCGATAGCTCAGATATTCTCCTACTCACAGTGTCGTTTGACAAAGACACTTGCTTCAGCTTTTGAACTTCAGATTCTCCGAAAAGAGTTGATACAATAATTTGACAACAAGGCAAGATCAATTGTTCTCCGATGGTGTGGGGCTTCTTAGCGGTAGCTATTTTTCTTGCAACTTCGTAGGAGGCCGTTAACCCTGCAGCATTTTCCTTCCATTGATCACCAGTGTTATCAAGTCTTGACCTAACTAAACTATCAGCCTTCCTTTTAAAAAAATCTGCATCTTTGTTTTGAAAATCTGGATGATGTGTTACCAAATGTCTTTTCAGCTTGCTAGGTTTTAGAGCAGAACTTGCTAATACTCTGTAGCACAGCACGCACTGCGGCTTTTCTTCTCCTCCAGAATTTATCACAGTGAAACCAAATTGAACATAGGAATCATTGTATCTTAATTTTTTTCGAGGTTGAGTCATTTTCACTTTTTGTACTGAAATTTAAGTTAAAATTTTAGTAAGGTTAAAAGTCTAAATTTCCTAAAACAAAACATATTAACCAAGATGTATGGCTTAAGGAAAAACGAGACGCCTCTGACCTTTGCACTTTTTAAATGTTAACTCCTACTACAGTAGGAGTTCGTGTAGTAGCCTTATGCTACAGTAGGAGTTATGCTATTACTACAGTAGGAGTTATGCTATTTCCTACTAAAGTAGGAGTTCCACCATTTCCCACAATTAGGCTACCATAGCTCCACATTCTTTTTGATTATTTACTAATTTGTAGATTCTGAAAACTTGTTCAAGGAGAATGAACAACCACACATTGCAGTATCCGTCTCTAAAACCAACACTGCTGCCGCCACCCACCAGGTTTTACTTTGGTATCGTTTTTGCTACTAACTACAGTAGGCTACTACACGATCTCCTGCTCCATTATTCGCAGACATCCAGCTAAAGGAGCCATTACACTGTGACATCAAATCGCTTCTTGTGACATCATAAATGCCTATGCAGCATGCAAGATTTCATGACAAATTGTGTTTGTTAAGTTGATTGGAAGAAAAGTTACCTGAAAACTTAATTTTACACAAAATTTTTTTCTTCAGCAGCGTCGTTTTAGTTTTTTTGGAGAGTGCTTCGCGGTCCCCAGAAAATTGTCTCGCGGACCCCAAAAGGACCGCGGACCCCAGTTTGAGAACCACTGGTTTATAAATACCATAAAATTGCTGCAAAAAATCGATCGTGCGGTAAATCTGCAATGATGGGTGAATTACGTCAAACTTTTAACATAAACAGTCAATTGATGAACTAAGGACGTTGAATGAAAGACTTGTGTTACAAAACCGCACAACATTTAAAAGCAGAAGCACATCCATTACAATGCTACTGGTACCTTTAAACGTCGTTTTTTGAACGTAGAAAACAAAGTTTCTATAAAAATTCTCTACCTCTTGCCGTTTGTCTTCGAGAAAATTTAGCACGTATGACGGCTGCGCATTGCGTTTGTTTGTTTTTTTCATTTCGAAGAAAAAACGAACGTGCAAGTTATAGGACAGAAGACAGGCTTTTAAACGTAAATTATTAGCATGGTCTTCACGGGAGACAACGGTGGTGATCATCAAAATTATACCGTCTCCGTTTGATGCCGATTGATTACTGCCTACTGCTAGACCATTGAAGTGGCTTTCCTCATGACAAAACTCGCAGCGCCGAAAAAATAAACTTGTAAACTAAATTTAAATTCACTTGATACAAAAAATTACCAACGCAGTCTAAGGTTTGGACTCGGTTCTACTTTTTGTAGAGTCCAAACAAAATTAAAGTTTTCTACCTTGCACCAAATTTTTTCACATAGACCGAAAAGGTAAATTTTATTTTTACCGAGTCTACTCCACGCAATTTTCCTGCACTTTGAAAATATCCGGTATCCGGCCGGATAGCGAAGTACTATCCGGCCGGATACCGGATACCTCAAAAAGCGCCGGATAGTGCCTGATACCGGATATATATCCGATATCGGATATACCGGCTATATATCCGGTATCCGGCACATCCCTACTTGCCAGGAATATCCGGATGAGTTTTCGGCAACTCCTGCCGGCGACTTGCGATGCAACCTTTGCGACGTGTTGGTCAAATGCGACAAAAAGTTTTTTGTGGAAAGCTCCGAAAAAGTAAGCAACACCAAGGAAAATTGGAGACGAAGAGCAAATCTCAAAGTAAGCAAACCTTTTTACGTTTCGATCAAGTAAACTTCAAGGAACAGGACGTTTCTTCATTCTTAGCTGCAGATATCCCATTTCATAAACTGAACCATCCTTCCTTAAAGTCTCTGTTTGCTAGAATGGGAAAAGTATTGCCTTCGGAGACTGCAGCCCGGGCATGTGTTGCTAAATTGGCATCCCAAAAAGAGGAGCAAATTCAAGAATTACTTCGTGACAAAAAATTTTTTTTGATAGTGGATGAAGCAGAGGTTGCTAAACAAAAGTATATTAGTGTGCTTGTGGGCAGCTTAGATGCTCCAGATCAGACATTCCTCGTTAATTGCCGTCCACTTGACAGCGGTCGCAATGTTAATAGCAGCATTATTCTGCACACTGTGGTTGACATATTGCGACAACTTGAAATAAAACGCGAGAATTTTTCGTTGTTCTTGACTGATGCTGCTCGGTACATGTCTTCGGCTGGAAAGACATTAAAGGGATTATACCCTTCTTTGATGCATGTCACCTGCGTTGCGCACTTACTACATAACTGCGCTATGCGTGTGCTTGCTCATTTTAAAAATATTGATCAAGTAATAGCAATGATCAAGGCCGCAACAATCAAAAACAAAGATCGCAAGAAAGATTTTCATGATGCTGGTCTGCCATCTCCTGACCCTGTAATTACAAGATGGGCAACTTGGCGTAGAGCTGCCTTATATTATAGTGGGAATCTTCCAGCTGTTCGTACCATTGTCAACAATTGGACAAGTGCAGGCCTCTTAGTCAGCAGAGCAAAAGACGCTATCAATGTGGAAGGTTTGGTGTCGGACTTGGTTAAAATAAATCAATATCGGACTCTAGCAGCCAACGTAGAGTTCTTAGAAGGAAGTGCCTGCACAATAACCAAAGCATACGCACTGCTGAAGAATAATAAATGCCATTTGATGATGATCCTTGCGCAATTAAAGACGACATTAACAAACGACTATCCAACTCTGATTTAGAAACAATAATAAACTTTACCAACTTGGCAATTGACCCAACAAGCTACGCACTATTGCAAAAGCCCAGCCAACCTCTGCTGCTGTTGAGAGGTCGTTTTCCTTGCTCAATAAATTTCTGAGAAAAGACAGAAATTTTGATGTTAAGAACGTAAAAAAATATATGATGCTGTATTACAATAAAACGTCCTTGTAATTATACTGCGTGGCTTTCGTTAAAAAAATCATAGACGTACTGTTAGTGTAGAGTACAGTTGCGATAGCAACGCAATTTTTGTATTACACACTAATTGATACCGGTACACACAATGGCTCGTTATCCTAGGTTTTAACGTCATGCGCCGCTTTGTTGTATTAGCTTCAACACTGAGTAATTGAGAAAATGTTCGAAGTAGGCTACCTTTTTGTTTAAAAACTTATGTAAATTGCAGATTATAAAACATATTTAATTAATAAAGTGCAACACGACGTAAATAATACGCGGAAGCGGTTAAGTCAAAATAAAGTCAAAATTTTACTAAAATAAAGTCAAAAATATATTTTTTTAGGTCAAAAAAAAGATGGCCCTAGTTATAACTAAATTCTGTTTAGGATTCAAATAAAGCCCCTGTAATTCTCAAATCTGTAATTCTCAAAATATAGGAAGAAAAATAAAGCCCCTGTAATTCTCAAAACTGGACGTTTCGATGACGTAGATTCAGCTGTCATCATCAGCAATGTATGCAAGGCAGTACAAAACTGTAAGACTTACCTTGTCTTACACTTTTGCGCTGCCTTGCATACACTGCTGATGATGACAGCTGAATCTACGTCATCGAAACGTCCAGTTTTGAGAATTACAGGGGCTTTATTTTTCTTCCTTAAGCTATTTTCGTCCCATATTTATTATGTTTTAAATTCTGTTAGGAAATTATAAAAGAAATTTAAAAAATTGTTCAGAGATTCATTGAGCAAAACCTAACAAGGGGGTATGAAAAACAAGCCGAGAGAATTTCACAAAAACTGTTACAAAAAAATTCAATCCTGAGTCTGTTACTGTGTTATTGCTAAAAACTTCACTCTTGAAAGATTAGGTCCTTTAAAACTATAAAACACAAGTGCTTTTTATCGAAAACTAAAAAAGCGGAAAATTTTCAGTTGTTAGGTTTTGCAAAATGACGGCAGAAAGTTGAAAACACTGTAAAGAATATGGGACTTCAGATTGAAGAACATTTTTACCCTGCTTTTTTATCTGCCTCATGCAATATGATTGTTTTTGCTGCTGTTATGATCTGTAAAGTTATGTAAAAAGTTCACTATGTAATTACACGTAGTTGCATTGCAGGCAAATGAAAGCTTAAATCGAATCAAAAATGTTTATGTGCGTAACTTGAAAATCAGTACCTCTGAGCAAACGGTTTTTGCCGCTTTCAATGTTCTTCGCCCTGGAGCAATTGAACGAGTGAAGAAGATTGAAGACAGGGATTATGCATTTGTTCATTTTCTTACAAGAGAAGATGCTTTGTATGCTATCCAGGTAAGGAATTTGTGTAAATTGTTAACTTTTATCGTTTATGCAATACTGCTTGCGTTTGTGTAATGCATTGTATGGCTGTAAATTGCTCGTGATGCTAATGCCATGGTTCTTTGATAACGTATTGGGGACCCGATTTTGGTTTGGTTTCCATGACAGATGTAATATTTATGTTGGCATAATTGAAATAACACTGACAGTGCGATATTGGCAATTTCTTATTGGATTGTTAAAAGTACGATGCTGTGCTGCAAGTGGTGTAGGAAAAAAAACCTTAAGTGAAAGTTTTCTCATAGTTTTGGTTGAAACCCTGAAAAGTTGAAACAACTCGAATTTTAGTTGCGGATCGTAGTTTGAGAAATTTTGTAATGCTAAGGTTGCAATCCTGAAGTGCTAATTTTTATCAATATCACATGTACAATTTGCATAAGCGTGCATTGTTTTTTAGGTGATGAATGGGCAGAAAATTGATGGGCAGGAAGTCCAAGTGTCCCTAGCCAAGCCACCATCAAACAAACATGAGACTAATAATGTCAATCAAGCAAGTAGTAAGTTATTAATATTGCTACGGTCCTTTAGTCAGAATTGTTCATTTTACAAGTTGGCAAATCATCGAATTAGTAAATCGTCCAGATTCAGAATCAATGATAAAAGTTACACAGTAGTACTGTAGGTTGAGGAGATTAAGGGTGCTAATTGCAAATAGATATCGATACTTAAAAAGCAATTTTCAAAAGCAATTAAGTGACTATTCCGAAGTTTCAACTTGCTCTCAAACTCTATAGTCAAGGAACTAGGTTGGGATTAAATCGTTCATTCGGGCTTTACGGCCGTGCGTGTGCCTACGGAATGACGGAGCCAGTTTTTTATCCGAGTTGACTGGATCCTTACGCAGAAGATCATCTGTGTTTTGCAGTTTTCCTTCTTGGCTAATCTGTTTGATACAAAAGGCTTTTTGCTGGAAAGCGAGAGCTTTGTACTTACTGGCCCGCTGTTGAGAATGCTATCTGGTTTAAGTGGTTTCTATGTAAGGTTCTGAAATTTAGTTTTTGCATATTGTGGGCACATGTGGTTTACGATAATAGGGTTTGCACATTTCTTCTGCGTAAAGCTATGGATCTATTTTCACCAGTCAATGATCGCAATTCACTCTTCCTGTTATAACGTACTGTGTCAGTAATACAGGATATGCCATTTCTTTTACGCAGCAAGCATAACGTTTGCAGCACATTTGTCATTATCTAGTGCATTTTAACCCGATTCGTCTTTATCAGTATGCCATGAAAAGTTTCTGGTTAAGATGTGAAACTGAGAATCCTGCTAAAGGAAATTTGTTTGTTATTCCTTAGTCATTAACTGCTGAAGTGTTGATATTTTTTAGATTATGGCAGCCAGGCGTCTGCAACGTTCGGTCGCATCAATGGGGTGATGATGTCACGTCCTGCCCCCGTCACCCAAACTCAACCAGTCATTAATCAATTTAATCCCTCTACCAACGATATCTCAAATCTTATAAGATCGGTAAGCATTTGTTATAACCGCAACATACTCAAAAGTGTTTGTGTGTATCAGCATTTTTTAATTGTTGGTGTGGCCAAGGACATAGTTTGTTTGGTTGAGTTTAGCGCTTAAGCTTTTTTTCTAAAGTTTCTGCGTTTGTGCGTAGGACAAGTGTCTGTTGTCTGAGCTGCATTAAATTGCTTGACTTAAAACTAAAATGTTATTAAGTTTGGGGAAAGATAAAAACAACTCCGTGAATGCTTTAATAAGTAGGTTTGACTTACGTCTTGATGAGGGTAAAACATACGCCTACACATATGATTTTTTTTTTACTGTAACCAATTAGTTTCAAAATTGCCGTAAGTATCCAGAAATTCCCAGGACTATTTTTACCTTGTGCTTAGGCATCCAAATTGACAAAGGAGCTGATTCGCATTCTCTCCTGTGCCGCACATCATGTTTTCTCTTGATGTGTGATGCATTTAAACGTTTCTTGATTCGAAAGTAGCTTTTGGTTCTTGTCAAAAGTTGTGCTAATCTCAGCATTTGTTTGAAGCAAAGTGCTGCTAAACTGCAGCAGTCGGTTCAGGCTCTTCCATCTGTGCCTTTAACTCCTTATATGAGCTTTCCTTCCAAACCTCAGCTGCCTGTCCGTTTTCCCGTGTTGTGTGGACCTAAAGGAGATGGATCTATGATCCCTATCACTAAGCCTAGCGACTGCAAGAACGTGATCGGTGGGTTGCAAGACAGCAAAGATCTGGTACCAGTGTCAACTCTTGATCACATTGCGAAGATTCAATGCCCTGTGGTAAGTAAGTTTTGAGTTGGAATCTGTGCGTAATCATAAAGTCGAGTACAAAAGAAGAAAATTTTAAATGCGATGGGGAAACAACGTAGTAAAATTCGTAAGGCCTTAAGTGAAGATTTGTAGCAAATTTTTACCCACGCGTGGTATGTAAAGTTGAATTTTTTGACGAATTCATTTAACGTAAACCTATTCACGATCGGTTTTGATGCTACAACGACTAGCGTGCTTTTACCTAGCGCGTTTGTCTTGGCTTGGAAAATGACTGAAAACTAGAATGAGACATAAAACAAAAGGCGTTGCTCTTGTGAAGACATCCCAAAGGCCAATCGTGTAACCTGGTGATAAGCGCATAAACTAAATTTGTTATCCGCATCAATTTTTGATATACTATAGACAAAGTTGCTCTGCTAAAGATAAACTGTACAGTAAATCCTTGCACGTTCAATTTAAATCTTAAATTTAATCTTAATCTTCAGTTGCTTTAGTTGGAATGCATGCATGTCAGTCAGTGTGGAATAGAAGGAATTTTTGCTTTTTCCATAGCTAAGTAAAATCATTGCTTCAAATACACAGGCTTCATTGTTTTTCTTATTGTGCCTTCGTCATTTTCTTTTTGATCCGAAAATCAAAAGCGTCGGTGATTTCTTAATTAATATTCCTGTAATTGATATTCGGTCACAATGAGTGGATTTAGTTGTGTCTTTAAGGTGTGTTCCCCTTAAACGTTAAAATTTATGTTTCTAGGTATATTTGGACGAGATTAGCACAATGTTTAACAACGGGATTCGTCCTGTGTACGCTCTGTACAGTGACAGTTCCCAGGGCGTTACCCGGTATGTTTATCGCATTACTTTCATGGGAGAATGTTACACTCCACCTGCGGATCGTTATTGCTATAGTGTTCCCGAAGCTCAAAAAAGTGCAGCTGAATACGTGCTTAAGCAAATCGGTTAGTGTAGAACAATTTTTCGTGGTAGTAATTATATCGTGCTTTCTTTGCTAAGCGGCTCTGTAATTTAGATGCAAAAGTGTTCGGAAGAGCTTAAAAATGCTCTGTGTAATTATTTTATTGGAGATGAACTCTTTGCACCTTACGGTGACGCCTCCGATAATATTGTGGCCCACCAAGGTAAATAGCTCACTGCGTATGAAATAGAATTGCAATTTATTCTTCTAGAAACACAGAAGCGGCGTGATAACAAACATCATCTAATCTGTATATGCAGATACCAGTTATCAGCAGATAACTTTTAAACTCCGTTTATCTTCTTATGTAACTCTTAGGTAACTGGTGAATTGGCATTTTAGATCCATGGCTAAAGAAGAAGATAACTGAAGTTGTACAAAATAGCTACAACTTGAAGCCGAGCTCTGTTACGAATGGTTATTCATCCACAGCTACATCGGGCTTACCTACTACTTCCAGTATCAACAATTATAACGGAGGATCACTATGGGCATCGTATGCCAACGTTAGTATGGTGTTGTACTTCTCATTCGTTTAAAATTTTCTGTCACGCAATGGTTTTCACTTGTTTTCCACGATTCAACCTGTGCAAATATTACGAACCACTTATAAAGGAGTTAAAGTCAGTGTTGCTGATTTACTTCGCTCAACTTGCCTTAGTACTTTGATTTGATTTGCATAACAGTAGTTATTGGTAATAGCGAGATTTCGTATTGCACTGTGTCACTATAAGTAGCTTCACCGCCCTTTACAAGAGTTACTACTCGTCTTTAATGCTGAACGTCAAGCATAGAAGCTGTGAATACCGATTCTAAAGTTATTGTATGACCCTACTTGGAGTCGAATCCCGGGTCTACCATTCCGGAGGCAAACCCTCATTGATCTATATACTTGGCAATTACAAGAAAAAATCGTTAAAACCTGTCGCTGGCATTGCGTGATCTGGTTTGCATACTAATCCTTGTGGTTAGTGCGAGCCCCTCCAAACTTCTATCTTGAGAAAGAAACAGCGACTCATCGTTACTGCTTGTGTGGAGTTCAGTCGAATGTTCATACCAGATTGCCATTATTTGAAAGTTAGATCTATTTCATTACGTTACTCTGATTTAAACTCCGTCTTGACCCAGTGGAATGTTAGACTCGGGGTGTAATTCCTTGTTGGATCTAGCATAACACTCGAATTCCGGCATTTACATTTTTTTGCTTTTTGTTCAGCATCAATGGGATTGTGCAAAGAACAGATATTAAGTTTCGTATTGTGCTACTGGTAAAGGCACTTACGGGAACTTTTGAACGAGTTATAACAGTTTTCCTATCGCTTTCTGTTTAAGCTAGATTTTCTTGGAAGTTGTGACGACCTTGGTTCAAATTCTTCGTGTTCGGTAAAATTGAGGCTGCCACATATAGTGATCTCAGATTCTGGCTACCGTGTCAGCGAGGCAGAGCCGTGCACAAAGTGGCGTCATGTGAGGAATCAAATAGCGGCACTTCTAATGCAAGTGGTGCCATTTCATATGGATATAGCGTCATTTTGGTGTGTGACACCTGTAGGTGTCAGCCGCGCTTTGCGTTTGTAGCTCTGCAGTTTGGAAGCTAAGCTGTAAGGCTAACTTTGCTGACTTGTAGCACTGTAGAAATACGGTATCAGTAACGTGAAGATTACTACTGCAGGTGGTCTTACGAAAATCAATTTTTTATTTACAGTCAAGTGTGTTTGATCCATCTCCGAGAATCGGTGACAATCAAGTTTCTTCGTTTGCTGTCACCTCTGCCACCACTATGGTTAGCTTGACGACATCACCTACGCCAGTAACGACTTCTTATGGCCTCAACTCCAGCATATGGAACCAAATGAGGTTGACAGATGGGTATCTTGCTTCAAACTCGTTTCAGAAGGTAGTATGTGTTGACTCTGTGTTGTGCATATTTATTGTGTTGAAAATTCGGGTTATGAGATCGTAATAGCGATAAAAGTAGTGAGAATTTTTCTCTACAGCTGGACCGGCGAGATTAGGAAGAAAGAAGTCACAATGTCAAGACTGCAGTACAACTTCTGTTAAACCTGGTTGAAAGAAGATATTTCAATTTTTGGTTTTGTCCAGATACTCCCAGTTATTTCACATAGCAGATTTATAAAAGCTCCATCAGAGAAAGCAATAAATGCCATACTGAAGAAAAAATTAATGGGCTAAATAAGCTCATTAAAATCGCAGGGTTGCGATTCCAAAACAAACTTTAAAGGCTTAACTTTATGAGAATGAAACTGCGTAAAATTAGGACAACTTTTGTCAATGACAAAAACTTGCCTTTGAAGTAGGTTTGATGAAGATGCGGCGAATTCTAGTCATCCGAAAACGAAGGATAACAAACCGGTATTATAAATTGCTCTTTTAGGTGTATAATTTATATAGTTATTGCAAAAAATTTACTCAACCTCAGTTGTTAAGACGTTACTATCGGTGCGGGAGGTCTGGGGTTCGAATCGCGGGTCGGTCAAATCGAACTTATTGTCGCCAACGACTCGCCACCGCTGCGATGTTTCTTCGGAGCTGTGTTGCCCAGGCGCTAAGCTGCAGAGATAAGCCCCTCCACTCGTTGTACGGTTCGACGTGTTACCGAGAGCATGATGAATATTTGATTTTTTTTATTTGAGTTTTGATGTTACCGTCACTTCAAATACTTTTGAATGTAGACACTTTTAACTGCTAGTTATGTGATTTGAAATTGAAGTGAAACGTTTTTGAAACACAATGATTGACTAACATGCAACCTTGATTCACTTCACATATGGTGTCATGAAAGGCAAAGGTTTCGCAATTGCTTTGGGGCAAAAATCAGCGGCCCCCCGTAGATACGCCCTTGCTTTCGTCATGGTTCAACTATGACTGTATGTTGGCGTTATGGCTAATACCAGCAGTCAAGCATAGGCCCACAAAGCTCAGAACCTTTTTTGAATGTCAGTTTATAATAACTTGAATCAATTTCTCCTCAGACTCTTTATTATCATGTTAATTTTTGAGTATTTTGCTCATCGGAACCTAAAACAAATTGTTTTCTCAATAAGCTATAGATAGGTGAGTGAATAGAGCGCTTGCCTTTTGAGCGGAAGGCCGGGGACGCGATTTTAGGTAAGGTCGAACCAGCGGCTTTAGAAAAGCTTTTAAACAAGATTTTCCTATTTTTAAATGCTATCACGTTGCCGACAATACTTGTCGAGTTCTTCAAAGTATCTTAGTCACTTTTATCACCAGGCATCAGCATACATAACTATATAAAAAAATTCTCCGTTAGGGTTCCCAGCCACTTAGAGAAAATAGGGAAAAATACTTTTTGCTTTTCCAGACAGGAAAAATCGGAGATTCTGTCGAAAATGTGAAATATCAGGGAAATCTCAGGAAATTTAAAAATTTGAAGATCAGAGAAAAATCAGGGAGTTCTTTCAAATGGACTTACCAGTTAACTATTTTTTCTGACTGACAGGGACTAGTTAGATTCAGTTTCATTTTGTTTGTAGTTGCATGGTTATGGTTGGCTGACGTGGTGACAAAATATTGCTGATTTGTTAGTATCTGTAGGCTTAGATAACGCCGTACTGATTCGGTCGTACTTATCATCGAAAGTTTAAAACACCATACGCCAAAAAGGGAGTTGCGCCCCCTTGCCTCCAGAGTCTAATTGTTGTTTTAACTTTTCAGTAAAGCGAATTCTAATTTCAATGGTTTATAACTTGTCTGATATCAAAGTTATGTGTGGTATGTGGTTGCTATTTAGTTATAACAACTTTGTTATTTTTAATTTGTTAGTGCAGTCATTACTGTGTTACTGCGTATTTATATATTGCAAGTTTTTAAAAATTTGCGTTATAATATACATGTGCAAGTTTCGAAAAGAGGGGGCTGACAAAGGATGATTACAAGGAGGGGATACAACAGCCTGCGGACGATAAAAAAGCATATTGCAAGGTGTGTAAAAAGTGAAGTCTATTGATTTAAGCAACATGGGCCAAAGAGCTTTGATATCACACATGAAGAGCAAAAAGCATTCTGGTTCAGTAGCAGTAAGATCAGGAACAAGTGCACAACAATCAACCGAAGCATGTTTTAGCACTGGCAGTACTAGCAAAGCCGTTGATAGTACATCTGTACTGATAGTCACATGGGTAGCTCAGAAGATAATGATGATAGATGAAGTTTAGTATCAGCACATGTGATTACTGACAACGCAATTACAGCGGAAGTTAGGAAAGCTGTAGTAATTATTTGGGCAATCAAGACTGTTTTCGTCATATTTGATATAATGCTAACAGTGGCATTGGTGATGCATTTCGTGCTATGTTTCCAAAAAGTTCAGTTGCTTATCAACTAAGTTGGCTTACCTCATTACTTTTGGTATTGCTCCTTACTTTACGCAGAAGCTGGTTGACAAAATTCGAGCATGTAAGTGCTACCTTGCTAGTTTTGATGAGTCCTTGAATGAGATTTGTCAACAAGGACAAATGGATATTAATATCCGCTATTTTCATCAGGGTGAGGTTTTGTCCCAATATCTAGACAGTCAATTTTTGGGTCATTCAACAGCCATTGAGTTGCTGCAAGCGTTTAAGAAAGGAACTTCAACGCTAAATTCATATTAGCTGTTGCAAGTCAGTACTGATTGACCTTAACGTCAAGTTAAAGTTTATGCCAGAACTTGTTCATGACAAAAAACGCTCTAATCCTGAGCTACCCGGAATGTTACAGCTTGGCACTTGCACCTTGCATACTATTCATTTGGCTTTTTCTACTGCTAATAAAGATAGTGGGTGGGGTTTATCAAAGATATTTCGTGTACTATGGTATGTTTTTCATGATTCTCCTGCCAGACGTGAAAATTTTTAATGCATAACTAAAAGCAATGTTTTTATGCTTCAATTTTGTTCTTGTAGATGGGTTGAAGGTGTACTTGTTGCTGAAAGGGCTGTTGAAGTATGGCCCAATGTTGTAAAGTATGTAAATGAAACCTTAAAAAAAAAAAAGCACATTCCTGCGGTGGCTTCATTTCATACTGTCCACGAATATTCCAAAGATACGTTAGTGCTAACGAAGCTCCAATTGTTTATTTCTGCCGATAAGATAGTTGAACCTTTTTTGAAGAAATATCAAACCGATGCTACCTTTTTTTGGCTTCTGATCTCCACTAGGTGTTGTGCGATCTATGGTGTAGATTTGTGAAGGGGTTCGTTTTAACTCCTCTCAAAGCTCCAAGAATGTTTGCAACTTTTAATGTGATGGAAAAAGCAGCATGGTTACCGCTTAACCATATTGATTGTGGATTTGCAGCTAAACGTTCTCTAGAACATCTCGTTGAATCTAAAAAAGTTTCTCCACTTGTCGGAGCAAATTTTTTATCGACTTGTTTAAAGCTCTCCTCCACAATGGCTCATAAAATTCTTGAGAGATCTCCGTTGAAGTATTCGTTTGTGTGGAACCTTCAAGCTCTTGATCCTTCTTTTGCCATACGTAATAAAAAGGCTGCAGCTGAATGTATGAAAAGCGTTTCGCACAAGTGGGTAGATGTTAGATCGGTCGGTTAGCTCAGTTGATAAGCGCACGCTATCGATGCGGGAGGTCTTGGGTTCGATTCCCGGGCCGGTCAAATCGGCACAGTGTCGCCAACGGCTCGCCACCGCTGCGACGTTTCTTCGGAGCTGTGTAGCCCAGGCGCTACGGCCAAGCAGCGGAGATGGGCCCCGCAACTCTTTACACGCCTCGGCGTAATACGGCGAGTATAATGAAGATTTGATTTAAACCGCCGATTAGCTCCGTTGCTAACCGCACGCTATCGTTGCGGGAGGTCTGGGGTGCGATTCCCGGACCGGTCAAATCGGCACAGTGTCGTCATTGGCTCGCCACTGATGCGACGTTTCTTCGGAGCTGTGTAGCCCAGGCGCTTAGCCGCAGAGATGGGCCCCGCAACTCGTAACACGCTTCGGCGTAATACGGCGAGTGTAATGACGATTTGATTTGATAGATGTTAAATGGAAAGAAGAATGTGAATGTGACAAGATAATGAATCAGTTTCGACAACTTCTTGTTATTCTTGACAAAGATTATAAGTCAGAATGTGAATGCTTCTCAGTTTAAGAAGAATGCTATTTTTTTATTGAATGGATGACTTAATCAAAACAATTGCAATGAAGGAAATGTGAAAAGTGATTAAACTCCTTCTAACACTGTCACACGGTCAACCAGCAGTAGAAAGAGGATTTTCTGTTAATAGCTCTCTCCTTCAACCAAATTTGAGATCAAACTCTTTAATAGCACAAAGAGTGATTTATGACGCAGTAATACTAACTGAACATCCTATTGCCAAGTTTCAAGTTACCCCAGAATTATTAAGATCGTGCAGCTTGGCTTATCGCAGATATACTGCTTATCTTCAACAGAAAGTTGAACGAGCAAATAAAGAGAAGAGAAAGAAAAGAGCAAGAGAAGAAAATGAGGTAGTTGCTGCCAAGAAAAAGCTCAAGCAGCTAGAGAGTGCTGTACAATCCCTTAGACCTAACACTCGAAGCTGACCAGCATGTTTTGAAAGCAGAATTGGCTTTACCATCGAAGCTGACCAGCATGCTTTGAAAGCTGAGAACAAGCAGAATTTCACCCTTTTCGCCAAATCTAATTCTTTAAGATCAAAAGCTAAGCTAATGCAGAAAGATATTGACAAGCAAATGTGTGTTGTAAAAACCTTGAGTGAAAGCTTAAAGAAAGTTTAAATTGAAGATATTTGCATTTTTCTTGAAGATTTTATGAAGCATCTGTTGATATGTGATAAGGAGAGTGGAGTTGATTGTTTTTTTTGTTTTTTTTTTTTATGCGATTGTTTCAATGTTGTTTCTATTCACTTTCTTTTAAATGTTAAATCAAATGTACAATATGATGTGATTTCGTTTTACCTACGTTAGCCTTGAGAACACAAAATCATCTTGACACACTGAATGATGTTTGACAGACCTCAAACAGTGTGCTATAGAATTTGAAAGTGAATTGACTATCTGGTCACATTATAATGTGTGGTCCCAACACAACAAAATGTCATCTAATTGGCATCTGGTTGGGTGGCGTACGTATATGTAATAAAAAAAAAGCGGATGTAGTAAAAAGTGGTCTATAGGATTCTGTACTATAAATTCAAAGAACTTGATTGTAAAATCTAATTTAAAATTTTTATGCGTTTTTTTTTTGTGAGCTTAGTGATCAATCTATCGATCAATCACGTTTATTTTGTGCAACATTTTAGTAAAAATGATGAATATCAATTGTGAATTGCTCTGAGCTTTGTACTTTGATGAGCTCAGTTGTACGTACGGTGTTGTGCAGGGGTGGTCAGCCTTTTAATTTTATGCGCCAATACTGTTTACGATTAATTCAGAAGCGCTATATTAACATTCACTTTCTTTTAGTTTTTCAAAATGTGTGGTTAGAGAATGGAGATACATCATTTTGAAGTCATAATAACGTAGGCGCACCTAATTTTTTGTAAATATATGCTTCATGACTACCTGATACAACAAGCATTACCCAATATTTTTGATAAAGATGGCAGATATAAATTTTGTGGAGGAAAGCATTTCGCACAGCATTTTTTAATTTCCATTAATCATTTCATTTGGAAAGAAAAGCACTGCATTGTGGTAGTTTTGGAATAAACTTATTGGGTAGTAATAAGCCGACAAACTCATCGAGAAAAGTGTTGATTTGTTTCCTATCAAAATAATTTTTGTGGTTTATAATGTGTAGTAAATTGGTGAGCTCTGTGCTTTTGTATGGTGAGCTGAGTTTATATCGAAATTGGTTTAATCTGGTTTACCGAATAGCTTGGCTTGCTTAATGCCGTATAGCATCGAAATGTTTTTCTTAACATGGTATCAGGTATACATTAGTCTCGCATTCAATTCGTAAATACGTTGTATAACTTTTTAGGTTAATTTACTGTTTGTCAAATCCAACTTAAACGGTTAGTATTGTGTTTTAGTATTTAGTTGCATATTTATCCTATCACGAGAAAGCGATTAAAGCGCTATACGAGCTCGCTTAGGAGTTGCCAGCCATCTGTCTACCACACCAAGATGGATGGCGAAGAAATGCATCCCTCGTGGTCGACGATCAAACCACATACCTTGCTGGGATGCGGAGTGTGAAGACCTCTATCAGCATTTCCTGCAGTCACCTGGGGGCCCTGATTCGGATAGGGCTGCCACAGCCCTACTCACAAGGCTCGACGGGAAGCGGAGAAATCGCTGGTCAGAGACGGTCCGCAACATTGACTTTTCGCACTCCAGCTGGCTGGCATGGAATACTATAAACAACTTGACTGGTAGGTCACGACAATCCTTTCGTCAATGCCCCGTTTCAGCTGATGCTATTGCTTTTCAGCTGGTTAAAAACGGGAAATACAAAGGTGTGAATCGGCGCTCATCTCGGCTCGTTTTACAGGAAGTGTCTGATCTTTGGAGGGCTGATCCATCACATCCTGCGAATGTCTCCGGAAGTTTCTCCCATCGGGAGTTTGCTGCTGCCCTCCAACATTTAAAACCAGGCAAAGCTCCTGGACCTGATTCCATTTGCCCGGAGCTAATAATCCATGCTGGAGCCGGCTTAAAATCTTGGCTACGTGGCTTCCTATCTTCCTGCCTGCACCACCTCAAAATTCCTAAGATCTGGAGAAGAGCGCTAGTAGTAGCGGTCCCAAAGCCTTCGAAACCTGTAGAGGACCCAAGGAGCTATCGTCCGATCTCCTTGCTCTGTGTTCCCTACAAGATTCTCGACCGACTTATCTACGCCCGCGTCGAACCTCTTATTGAGCCTCTGCTCCCACGGGAACAGGCGGGTTTTCGACGCGGAAGATCCACCGTGGATCAAGTCACTTTGCTCACGCAAAGCATTGAGAATGCATTCGAAGCAAAAAAAAAGGCCGGTGCCGTCTTTATCGACCTGACAGCTGCCTATGACACTGTCTGGCACCGTGGCCTCACCTGCAAGCTGTTGCGGCTTCTGCCGGACAAGCACATGGTTCGTATGATTATGGAGCTGATCCGCAACAGAAGCTTCACCCTTACAACTGGTTACAGCAAGCCTATCAGGTTACGACGCCTGAGAAACGGCGTCCTCCAGGGATCGGTCCTGGCCCCCCTCCTTTTCAACATCTGTACATATGATATCCCCTCCATAACCTCCAAGAAGTTCGCCTATGCCGACGACCTGGCGATACTTCATACATCTGGAGAATGGAAGGAGTTGGAAAGGACTCTAAGCCAGGATGTGACTACACTCTCGGAATACCTCCAGACCTGGCGACTGAAGCTTAGCCACACTAAAACGGTGACGGCGGCCTTTCACCTCCACAATCGAGAGGCTAAGCGTGAGCTTAAGGTCTGTAATATCGGTAAGACCTTACCTTTCTGTCCAGTTCCCACTTATCTTGGGGTCCAACTGGACAGATCGCTCACATATCGTCCTCACCTGGAAGCATTGCGCAAGAAGCTATATGCTCGCGTCTCACTGTTGAGGCGACTTGTTGGAACAGGTTGGGGTGCTAGCGCCAAGACATTACGCACAGCTGCCCTGTCTCTGGTCTACTTGACTGCCGAGTACTGCGCACCAGTCTGGTGCCGCAGCGTGCACATACGGCTTATCGACAGTGCAGTAATTGACGCCTTGCGCATTGTCACTGGGTGCCTGCGTTTCACTCCATCGGTCTACCTTCCGGTTCTTTCAGGTATCCAGCCAGCTGAGCTTCGCCGCCAAGGAGCGCCGAGGGCAGCCTGGGTCAAGCTCAACCGTCTGCGCTCTGGTGTTGGACGTTTCTGTTCGTCCATGTACAAATGGGGTCTCGCTCCTCTAGCGAATCGTGAGTGTGGTGCCAGTGAACAAACTGCAGATCACATCATCTCACAGTGTCCCATACACCGGGCACCCCGAGGTATGTTTGGTCTAATGGTTTTGGATGACGAAACAAGATGCTGACTGAAGTCCCTTACAGTCAGCATCTGACCCAAGAAGTTTGGTGGCCAGGGTGGTAAAAGGATAAACCCTCGGCTTTGGTCCTTCCATCTGTCTTGGAAGAGATGCCTCGCCAAACGACGACGACCAAGATGGAGGAATCCCGCTAAGTGCTTTTTCTAACGGCGCAACAAGTAAACTTGCCGGCTTATTCTCCACACTGTCACTTTAATTCTGAGCGTCAAGCAGGGAACTGTAAATACCGATTTTAGAATGGTATTTCCAGCTTCCCTGTGACTTGAGTAGCTCAGGAAAATATCAGGGAAAGCTCAGGGAATTTGAAATTGAGAAAACGCTGGAAACCCTGTGTATCACTAACACAAGCCTGCCACTACTAAAAAAGGTTGGTGTCCATCGACTTACACAGTAAACTGATAATACAGTAGTACTGCGTTAGGTCTTTACCACAGTGTGAGTTCGTTTGTAGTTGTACATAGCTATTCCAGCCGTTATTAATTATTCTTCATTTTTTGCTTTCTCGAAACCATTTTAAACTTCGTTTTGAACTCTGCCGCAGTGTATGCTAATGTATACCAGTTTTCGTTTCCCCATGTTTTTAGACGATGGCGGGGTGCAATATCTTGGGATTAATGCAACTTAAGGTGGAGAAATGAAATCAAAGTTATGTTTCTCGTCAATGCATCAGCAATGTAGCCTATAGGCTGGGTAGTGCAAAATTGTAAAAACTGATAGTTTCAAGTTTGTGCTATTAAAAGCTTTACTCTCTTCAAACCAGAACGTGTTTCACAGTACTTTCATTATCTCACAGCTATTCTGAAGCATGTGGCTTTGGTGAGTGCGTAGAAAGGGGGCATGTCCCTCCCAAAATATTTTTGGTCAAGCAAAGTTCTGATGTAACGAGTTAAATAAAAAAAACTTTTTGCAGAAAACAACACTTTCCAACTAACTTCGAGTAAAACGAAAAACCTCCCTTAAAAACTTTAAAATCCCCCCACGTATGAAATAACTTTCTGGCTTCGCCACTGACTTTGGTGTGCGCTTTTTAACTTTAATTGAAAGCTTGTATGTTATTTTGTCATCCAATTTTTTCGAATTAAACCCCTTGACAGAACTTTTACCAGCCTCATTTTTATTTTATAAACAGCCACTTGTTTATTGCAGGCCAGTAGCAAATCCCTCTCTTCAGATTCTCTGACTTCTCTGCAGCGAACCACTCCTACTTTTGATCACATGGTTCCTTCATTGCATGGTCTGACTCTTGACGGATGAATTTATGCGGGGTGACACTATGTACAGATGCTTACAATTGTTCGTTAGTTTTACTAGTTTGCCTGCTTGAATAAACCAAGATAAACGCCAAAAGCGATGTTTGTTAATTTGTTATTGAATTAAAGTGTTTTGGGTGCGCAAATGTCAGCCAATGAGCTGTTTAATCGTAAAATTTGTGTAAATAATGAATGTTTTTCGTACTGCAAAATATTTAGTCAGAAAATCCATTCCTCTATGATCTTAACTTGATGCATTAAATAACAAGTAGGCCTTATTTATAAACATAATCATTGTTTATTGAAGTAATCAGTTATTTCAATGCATTATTGTTCCTGCAATCAAATGCTGATGATATCAAAAGCGACTGGAACAAAATTGACTTTGAATTAATTACATCCACAAATTCAATTACGGACTTTCGATATTAACAAATGATTTTTGGCAAATCAATATCGTTCGTATTTAATGATTCCATGAAATATTCAATTTCCTCTCTTCAATCAGTGATATTTTAGCAAATCTTTATGACCACTAAGTTGCTCACTGCTCAGTTTTTAATCTTAGAAATGTGAAAATAACATTGTTTTAACCGTGAAATTATTTTCAAATGTTCTTGCTGGTTTCTTTTCAGCGATATCATTAAAATTGTAGCCATGTCATTTGTCAGCTTTAATCTTAAAAATATCAATTGAAATGTAAACTTTTGAGTTGATTTGCTAGCGTTAGAAATTCACTCTTCTTCCAATTGAGAAACTTCGCTTTTTTAGCAGAAATTCGTTTATTTTCGTTGCTATTTCGTTATTAAAAGTTTCAAGTTGTTTAAATGTGACTGTAGTGAATTTTTGGTGTTGAAGCTCGTTTTTAGGACAATGTGTGTAAAGAGATCGTGATTCAACTAACAATTTCATTATTTCGATGTTCATCCGATTTGTTGTCATACGAAACTTCGCGAATTTTGACGGAAACATTTCACCCGCTGCCACAGAGCTCGAGTCCAAAGGGTTTTGCTTTTATCGAAGCTAGAAGCAGAACTAAAAGTTATTAAACTCTAAAACAGCCTTACGAATCTTTCTTTACAAAAATGCAGTGATGGAGTCGAGTACTCAACCTTCGAGTACGAGTACTGGTGGTTGACTTCGAGTACGAGTATTACAAGCTCGAGTACCGAGTACATTTTTCGTAGTTAAACTTTACCTTTTAAAATCAGTTGCAGGCATTTGCTGCATAAATTGGAACCACTTCTGAAGTTGTTTATTTAATTTTTCGTCCGAGTTTATCGGGACTCATAATAATATGCACGAAAACTTATCTATATAAAATCGACAACTGAAACAACATGCTCATTGAGCCTACACTTCAAAATCAGCAAAGTTTCTACCATCTTGGCAGATAGGGGAGACTGGGGAGATATGTTACAGGGGAAAGTCGTTACAGTCCCTTTAATTTTTTAACAGCTAGATTTAAGTTTTCTTGTAACCAACTGGACAGAGGGTTCCAACAAAAAAATGCAAGATTTGTGGGTTTGATTTAGCAAAAAATATTGGAAAAAATTTATTTTAAGCTGTAAAAGTAAATTTTTCAATATTTTTAAAAAGCTCAATACCTGGCAGAGAATTGAGGTTAAGGGTAAGACTTATAGCTTTTTGATAAGTGAAATCATTGTAGTTTAAGAGCCTATCAAGTTTTTCTCATTTGAAGGGCAATGTAATAATGAAAAATTTCATTCAAGTCCGTATTTTATGAAGGTGTAAAATGTTACACGGTGTAACATCTTGCCCCATTTGGTTTTTAATAAAGATAGAGTTAGGGTGTAAATGCTTAAAGTGGTCGCATGCTGAATGTGCTGATTGTAAGCCTAATAGCAATTAAGTGTGCGAGACTTCCGATATGTAAATTGTTTTTTTGCTTCGTTTTGAGTCTTCTGCAAAGATGATGTTCAATGCCAAGTATGAATTGCGTTTGTAAGCTCAAATTACTTTATGAGCGACCGATTACGCTTGTTTTGCTTCGTTATTCAACTTTTTTGAGATGTTTTAACTGTTTTACACCTTCTAAATGACTTTTAACAAATGTAACACAGTGCCCCATTAGGTGCAACAACTTACCCCGCTGTTGTGGGGTGAAATGTTACAATAGACTCTTCGTTAATTCATCTTTGAGGCCCCTAAGATAAGGAGATAAAAACGTACAACCATTTCTGATTACTTCCTAAGGGGATCATGAAGCTATAAAAAAGAAAGTTAGCTCGTACGCGCAATAGAGCGGCAGTAAAGACCGTTTTATTAAAAACTGTAACATATCTCCCCTAGTCTAGAGCGATAGGGGCACAAAATTATGCCACTTTGGCTAAATATGCGCTACACAAACTCCCCTAATTCATCTTTATCGTCGCTAATAATTATAAGATTCTTTTCTTCTGCACCCTCTTTCATCAGCAAACCTTTCAAAGTCTTTGGTCGCTTTCATTTAAATTACTTAATGTGGTGAAAAAACAGGAACCGGAAAGAGTCAGGAAATGTCCGGGGGAATACCCTAAAGATCGCAACAACGTTTATTTAAATGAAGCCACCATCGTGGCTCATGGCACTTAAACGGTTAAATATAGTGAAGTACAACCAACATCTCGGAGAAAAAATCAAAGTAGCCCACTCGTGTACTCGACTGATTTTTAGACCAAGTCAGAGTAATTTGGGGTAAGAGTACTTATTGAGATCAAAAGTTTCTAGTACGAGTTCTCAGAAAAGCAGTAGGCTTCTCGAGTACACCATCACTGCAAAAATGTATAGTGTGCATTGACAGATCGATACTCAACCGGTTTCGCCCTACATGGGGTTAATCAGGCGGATGTAGATGGGTTACGACCAAAAAGAAAACAAGTGGTTAGCCTGCTACAATACCGGCAAATAAAAAATTCGGAAAACCAGCTGGAAAGTACCAACATGACAAAGAAACATTCCTTCAAAGGCCTACATTTTTCCGTAAGGAAGCAGTGGCATAGTCAGCCTTTGTTGAAACAGGGGGCTAGGTTGCGGTGAAGGGTGGCAGTTTCTTTTTGACAAAAGTTAGAAATGCTTCCCGTGGAAAAGTGACATTCCGGTTTTGACGTAGGTTTGCTGTATTGTGACCACTGTCAGCCAGTGTTGTCATTGTCATCAATACTCTCACACAGTTTTACCATTTTAATTCCGCTTTATCTAATTAATTTTTCATGGTAAATATTGGTCTAATCCAGTGATTCTTAACCTTTGTATTTCAAGAACCCCAAAAACATTTGTTCGAATGCTATGGATCCCTCTGGGTTGGTAGAACAAATAGACTGCAATATCTTGTGCGTATGTAACTTCGCCATTGACAGGGTTGGAAAAAATGAATTGTAATCGATATTCGATTGTGATATTCCTTACTTTTTGTTCATCGAATACACTGGAGCCTTTACTTTTTTGAATGAGTATCGAATAAGGTCTTGTCTTTTCTCGGCGCAATTCGGTATTCCATATTCGATTCTTTTTCGGGTTACTTTATCTCACTTTAGTAAATTTAAAATAATCGTCGGTATGTCGTTACCTTGTTTTGCTGATAAATTTTTTTTGTGCCAAAATAAACATACGAAAAAAGATTTCTAACAGCAAAGTTGCTTCGCATCAATAATATCAAATATTATGTCCGTCGTTGGTGTGTAAGTTACCGCATGAATGTGAGGACATCACAAAAAATGCTTGGCGTACACCGCTAAATGCTCAGTGTAATATGGAATATCGATTACCATATTCTTTACTTTTTTAAACTACCATCGAAATCGATTATTTCTTTACTTTAGAAAAATTTAGTAATGACACCGTTTTATTGAAGATCAAGAACTCAATAGGATCGATCACTCAAAAGATGTCAAATGCTTAAAATAACATTGAAAAGGTTGCCTGGTATCTACTCCAAATTGACTTGAAGGTAGAATCATATATGTCAACTTCTAGGTTACTCAGTCTGCAAAGAGGCTCACATCTAACGTTACTCAGGTTGACATGGCTTGGGCAAACGACTTGGAGAAAAGCCACAAATAAACTGGTTAGAGAATCAATTTTCCTAGGCTAGGTCAAAAATACGGTACTCCACTCAAGCAACCCCCACCTCTAGCACCCACAAGGCCATCTACCCAATATCAATAATAATATCAATATGTTTGTTTATTCACCAAGTGATACAGAACATGCAGTAACAGCAAAATTAAAACGCAATAACGCAATTTACAGGGTAGATGTGTTCACTCTAATTACAGTATGTCATTGGTTCACTTGGCCAGGAGACAGCGAATAGACCGTGCGGTCATCAAGTCTACTGCCACCTGCTCAACAAAACAACATCACGAGTAATCGCTACAACTACTAAAGAAAGAACAACGAAAAATAAAATCATCGAAGAGCCTTTGTCTGATGAACAATATTAATTCCATTGTGTATTTTACTTCTGAATTTCAAGGGGATTCAAAACAAGGGAACTCAAAAAAATGAAAATTTCAAGGGGATTCAAAAAAAAAATTCTTTGAAGCTTTGAATTAAGAAGTTACTCAAAACAAATAGTTTCCAAGACAAAAGATGTTTTTAATATTTACTGATGAGAATATTTTTGAGTTGCTTAGAGAATAGGTATTTTGAATGCAACTTGACATGAAGGGGAATTTTGTTCCAAATTGTCACACCAACATAGTTTAAAGCAGATTGTCCAGACTGCGAGTGCATTCTTTGCAAATAATAATTTTTATTAGCAATGGATCTTGTATTGTAATTATGTTGAGTTGCCACAGATGTGTAGTAGCTCTCAAATATACATGGCAGATTGCCATGATGAAATGAATGCATAAACTTAGCCACCTCAATTTCAAAAATATCTTTAACTTGCAGAATTTTCATGTCTTTGTACAAAGTCGACATTTTTACGCGGTCTTTTAAACATTTAAAATTGATAATTCTAAGAATTTTGTTTTGTGCTACTTGGACCTTTTGCTACAAAGTTTTCCTGCTGTTACCCCACGCTATTATACCGTATTTGAGGTAAGGATATACAAAGCTATAATACAATTTCAGTAAAGTAACTTTACTTACATAATGCCGAACCTTAGACAGTATTCTAGAGGCTTTAGCTAATTTATTGATTATGGAATTAACGTGATTGCTCCAAGTCAATTGCTTGTCAATCATTACTCCCAAATATTTAGCAGATTCTAAGCATGGTATGGTATGATCGCCGACATTGACACAGAAATTAATCGTAGAATTTGGTTTATGTTTTGTGGTTGAAATAAAGAAGGAAGATTTTAAGAAATTCAAAGACAGGCGATTATATCTCATCCAATTATCAACATCACAGAGCTCTTGATTAACTGCTATCTGAAGATTGCTGATATTTTTATCTTTCATCATTAGTACAGTGTCATCTGCAAAAAGATGAACATGAAACTTAGTGTGCAATGGCAAATCGTTTATGTATAAAGAAAATAGCAAGGGCCCCAAGGTGGAACCTTGTGGCACCCCACACAACACTGTCTTTAAGTCAGATTTTACACTATTACATTCCGTGTATTGCTTACGATTATTTAAATAGCTACAAACGATTAAAGAAACACAGTCAATTTCAACCAAACTCGTAAACCAGTCGATTAACCCTTGCCTATGCCAGCTTTGATGATAAATTTACCAGCACAGCCGCCATTGCTAGCTACGTTTTACGACAACAGAACGTGACGTATAGAACAATCAAAGCATGCAAATAATTTTAAGAAAAACGAAAGGGATAGGCAAACGAAAAGCGAGAGGAAAACTTTACATTACGTTTGGGTTGGAGAGGTAACCGATGAGATGTAGAAATACGCTCATCGATAATTTCTACTTGAAGCAACTCGGCAACTTCAATTACTATTTTATTTGTGTTCTCCCCTACTTTTTCTGGTACTCCTACAATCTCCAAGTTTTGGCGCCGCCCATACTGCTCAACCGCGTCTATCTCGTCAGACCTTTAACCTGATTAACAGCCAGCTCAGATGACTGAGTTTTAAACTTTTTAATTTTTTTTCCTGAGCATCTTTAATTTTCGTCAGTTCATCATATTCCGATTTCAGATTATCATATTGTTCACTAATGTAGCTTTGGCTATTTTTTACCTCCACAATTTCAATTTTAGAACCATTTGTTTCTGCCAAATATTCCTGTCTCCATTTTTCCATGTCAGCTTTATTTACCAGCTCTTCAACGGTAGGACTGGATTGATTTTCTTCGCTGCTGCTTACTCTACCATTTCTAGTTGAAGTTTTGGCGTGTTTTTCCATAATTCCACTGTTACATAATAGAGTTGATGCACCAGTTCACAATTAATTTACACCAGTACACAATCAATCTTATTGGCAGTAGACTAAACCTTATTCAAATAGAAGTGAATAGTAGTTAGCTTTCCTTAAAACGTAGTTAGCTTTTCCTAAAACGGGCAAGTAAGCACTTCAAAATTCAAAAAACCTTTCACTGGAAAGCAGCAACATGACAAAAAAACATTCCTCCAAATATTATCCCGTAGGATAACGTCACTCCTCATATCTTGGGTAGCTTTCAAAACAAAACATCAAATATGAGGCTAAACAAAGCACAGCGATTTCTCAAAAAGCGTTCGAAAATAACTTGTCTATGTCAACCAAAGAATGGATGATATCATGCGTGATTACGCTCCCGTTTCAATTTTGTTTAGTGCATTCCTGATTATGAGATCATCTATGACGAAATGATTCTGCAAGGAACCTTCTTTTCCATAAAATTAAAATGGCAACACTTACTACAACAACTGTGGTGCAATCTTTTCAACGCTAGCGTATAAGTAAATGATTTACGTCAGATGATGTGTTCGAAGCTGTTAAAAGAATCGGTAAAGAATGAATAAAAACGATTAAAAAAAAAAGAAAATGACGCAAGTATGGTGGAAGAGGTTATTGACGATATAAATTCATGAGAAGATGCTGGAAAAAGGTAGGTACTTTGGTACTGTTTTGTGGAGTTGGTATTGGGTTCCAGTATGGTATGATGGTAGCCTTGCACCCTTTTGGTCCGCCAGCTGAGTCTACTCCAAATTATTTTTGTAAATTAAACGTTAGTCTGCTCTGTGGTTAGATAAGTCACAGCATTGTTGTTTGCTTTGTACACAGGTATCTAGGATAGCTTAGGTTTAAACTAGTTCACTGACATTCTTGCTGAACTGGTAGCACTGGTGGTGATAGACCAGTAGGTTTAGAAGAGTTGGCATGTAGAGTATTTGACTATTGCAGATTATATTGCACAATTCCCGATAGGACAGATGGGGCTACTAATATAAAACATTGAAATGCTGGTACGGTACTTACTGGTACCTTGTCCACATGTCCAATTTTAGTGGGCTTAAGCAGATTAGGCCCAAGGTTCTTGGTTTCAGTTTAGGGATGGGCATTTCAGAATATCGAATCCAGAAAAAAAAACGTTGAGATGGTTGAGTGGTATAGAGCGTCTGCTTCTGGATCGGTAGACTTGGGGTTCGATTTCTAGTCGGGTCAAACCAATGATTTGAAAAATTGGTATTCACAGCTTCCCTGCTTGATGTTCAGCATTTAAGGGACAGTGTGGAGAAAGCTGGCAAGTTTACCGGCACTTGTTGTGTCGTTGCAAAAGGCACTTAACAGGATACCCCTTTTTGGTGTGGTAGACAGATGGCTGGCAACTCCTAAGCGAGCTTGTATAGCGCTTTGATCGCTTTCTCGTGATAGGAGGATAAATATGCCAAAAATAATAATAATACTTAATCCCAAACTATTCAGAATAATTTTTGCGGTATAAACTGACTTATTGGATTCGATTTCATTGAAAAGGCAATTGTTTTATTACTAATTGTGAACTGTGATTGTTTGTCACGCTTGCTCAATAATGCATGGAGTGATTCGCAAAATAGGTTGATTTAAAAACAGAATAGGATTCGGTATTGTGGAATTGATTGTAACCACTTGGAATAATTCCAGAACGGTTTCTCTAATTATGGAATAGTATGCCATACTATTCCATAAATAGAGAACACTCTAATTATGGAATAGTATGGCATAGTATGGAATAGGATGGCATAGTATGGAAGAGTACCGGTATGGCATAGTATGGAAGAGTAAGTAAGGCACTGTGGTATAGTATGGCAGAACTGGGCGATAGGACGTTTGGGGCACTAGAGTAAAGAGGCCCAGATAAAGAGTTAAATTTGGGGTGAATGGCCCTCAGGGTAAATGTGCCTCAGGCCTAATTAGGGCAAAAGGATCTCAGGACGGGACGGTTAAGGCAATAAATAGGCCCTAGGAATAGAATGTTAATTTAGGGCACTGGGGCATATCCTATGCATAAACGGGGCTCTAGGACCAATGGGCCTCAGGGCATTTGGGGCAATAGAAGATCTGGGTCTCAGCATGTTTTGGTCTCTGGGACAAACGGGCCTTAGGACGGTTGGGACGAAAGGGCCGTTTGAAGTCTGGGGCATATGGCCTTTATGGGATTCAGCACATTTGGAGTACTACTGGTATGCACATTTACTATGCCATACTATTCCATAAATAGAGACACCCATTCCAAAATGGTAAACTAATCTGAAGTGCCGATTCCTAGTTTCAGTTTCTGCATCATTATCACTATTTTGATGTCGTACCGTAGTTAAAAAAGTGATTATGACATCAAGAAGTTCATTATGATACAGAAACTAGAACCATAGACCACGCGCTTAAAACCCACTAATATTGGACATGTGGACAGGGTATATAAGTAAATGCTGTCACAGAGTCATACTTTTACTCTGTACTAGTTTCGATACATTATATACAGATATATCGGTATCAAGAAATAGGCCTAACTCTGTGTGCAGGATGCTAAATTTGACGGAAAATAAAGCACTTAAATTACACAATTCATGCTAAAAGATGAAACATTCAAATAATTTTGGAATAGTTTTAGATGTGATGAGTTTCTGATAATCTAGTGCAAGATTTTCAAATTGTTAATTGTGTTAGGTCTGCAGGGGTCTCATCTGGAGTAAGCCGTCTGCCTCTTTCGTTGCCTTACGCTAACAAGTTATTTTAAACGCAGACAGCTTGCTCTAGATGAGACCCGGTCTGTAGACTACTGTAAGCTTACTTTAAGAGTCACCCTGTATGTAAGATCATTTTTAGAATGGACTGAATTTAGTCTAGGTACATCATTAATCAAGCCTGCAATATTGAATAATTGTTGCATAAAATTTAAAACAGTCACCTCTTCATTAACCTTGTGAATTTGTATTAAACCTGTATATGTAGTTGTAGCTCAAGAACTTGTTTTTATTGGAGATAAAGATGTTTTCTACTAACATAAAAAAGCTGTCTGAAAGAATTTTGAAACACAATGTACGATTTTATGCCTATGATTCCAATTGTATGGAGGGCAAAAAAATCAAGCTGTATGAGCCATCTCTGGGTGCTAGTGGAGAAGCTGCAATTAAAACAAAAATTACACCTATCAAACCTATTGATGTTGTTCAAGAAATCAGAATGATGAAAGCACGACAAAATCTACCTTTGATAAAGAAGTATTACCGTTCTGCGGATAAGTGGATTATTGACAGAATTATTTTATATTTTGAGGCTCTTAATTCTATGTGCAAAGAAAATGTTACTAAACCCACTTTTGATCAAAAATATTCAAGCGTTCAACACCATTCTTCAAATCTTACTCCACTTGTCAATACAGACAATTTCTTTTGGCTTTTTTCATTTTTAATCGGTGTTCCTCCATTGTATTTTTATTTAATGCAACAGCCTCAAAACGAGATTGCTCCTGATGAAACCTTTTCTGCAAATTTGACACCAGAAGTAGCAATATTAACATAATGAGATGTTTGTGTGTGATAGTATATAGACCTGCTGATGGTGTTTATTGTGCTTTACATGCCCTGATGATGGCTAACCACTTTCTCAAAAATGGGCTGTAGTCAAATAACTTATATCTATTTCTCAAATAGCAGAATTTAGTTTACTGACTTCAGTATTACCATTCGTGATATTAATACTTCTCATGCATTAGAGCATGTGGAGTAGTAAACCATCCAGCTTGGGGTTCTCAAATTTTTTAGGTTGCAGACAGGCAAAATTTTAGAATAACTTTTTTGGACCAATGGACCGGAAGACCACTCAAAAACATGTTAATAGCAAGTGCTAAAATCACTGACTTGATTTTTGTTAACAATGTTGTTGAAAGAAAAGGAAAATACTTGGCTGTTTGTTTGTTTTCGTTTTGCTATCAAATTCCGCCATTCATATTGCTGAATTTCAGTTCAATATGTTCTTAGATTTCACATACTGTACTACTACAACAACTTGTTGTAAATGAGTGGTTATGCGCAAGCTTTGTCTCACGTCCAACTTTTTTTACAAGCAAAGCTGTACTAAGTGAATCGGCAGTGCATACTGCATGAACTTGTCTTTTGGCTCACAGAAAAAAGTATTGAGCGCATATGCGGCCTAGTGGGTTATAGTAAAAAACTCAATTTTGAATCACGGTATATTACTGAAATTCATTTTGACAGACTGGCGAAAAAGACCGCTGCCAGTCCGTTGACCGGCAGTGGAAAAACACTGGACTAGCTTAAAGCTTTGCTTTGCTTCACTAAGTCATTTTCTGTTGGACTGGTCTACGGTGGTTCAAATGAGGTTCAAATACTTTTTGGGTGCCATGAACCATTTGCAGCGGTTTTGTAAAGTTTTAGTGTATGCATTTGCAAATACTTGTCTTCATTGTGCTTTGCTAATGCTGCTACACATTGGAATGTGAGTGATGTATTTGCAAGCGTGGGTTGGTACCTGACTTTTTATGGTGTTATATTGGTAGAACATTGTGGTCTTTATCTGAATCTGTTTCACGAAAAAAAGTTGCGTAAAGACAACTTAATGAATAATAATAAGACTGTGCATAGTCATAAATAAAAAGTATATACCCAGTTCTGTTTTCCCACTAAATAACATTTTTAATTTGTAGCCCTCAAAAAATGAGCAACATTGTAGAACCAGAGCTAATTGTGAGGAAACTGCAAATACATTTATAGAAAGTGCTTTATTATATGCACTGGCGCAACCAGGGTTAAATAGGGGATTAGCCCCCCCCCCCTTCGTAAAATACGAATTTAGAAAAATTAATAAAGAGTAGAATCCCCGCTTAAAATACTATTTAACTTGAGCATGAGTATTGATTAAATCGCCAGAAAGGCAGGGGGGGAGGGAATAATTTGTTAAATGATTAATTGAATCAAATTTCCATAAATAAGCATGGGTTGTTGAAGAATAATGTCGCGGTGTCGACAACTTGCTATATTGTATTGCCATTGCGTTGTGACTGCCCTCAACATTTTACACAAAACCAGACACAACAAATGATTAATTGCTGTCACATTATTTCTGCTTAAAATGGGTATTGCACAATAATAAACAGCCAGCAATCGGCAAAAATTTTGATTGACCGAAAGCAAAATAATGCAAATCATTTGTTTTTCTATAGATTCCAAAAAAGAAAGCAATACGTAATAGAGACTGTTTCTCAAAGGAATTATTTTTTGTACATGACTTGAGAAAACAAAGCTCAATTTGGCCTACTCCTCGTCCTCAGGTCTTATTCAAAAATTCTATTCGAATAAGGAGCTGAGGATGATATATTTTCCCTATAAGCCAGAATATTGCTTGGTTCTTATAATGTTTATATAATGCACAGATGAAGCAAGCGATCATTGGCTACACTAGCTGCTTCAGTCTAGGAGAATCCGTTTCACGGGGTGTGATTGATAGATGCAGTCTGAGAATTCTGTCCGAGTATGTTGACCTTAGTGATGAAAGCCATGTTTATATTAAGCATTACACCTGCAACTGCAAGAAACGCAGCGTGGGGCAGTCAGTGGTATCAGCACAGTTGATTTTTGGCTACTTCCCGCAGAAATCAGAGTGCAGCGGGGCGTAGCTATTGGTAGCAAAGCCCCCCAAAACTATTTACGTTGAAATGATATTGGTATATAAACCCGATGGTTTATAGTTTTTTTTTTCCAAGATATAGCTGCTTCAATCAATGTTAAGCTTAAATCTAGGGACTAATTTCTGTTGCGCATCCTACTAAATTTCTAAAAGCAGAAGGGTTTTCACTGTTGGACAGATTGATGTCTGAGTGTTGTGCAATTGCTCATAAATGCAGTTAACGAAATTCGCATGATGAATATGCAACAACTGATTTATCTATACGCAACCGCAATGGGATACTACGCTGTTTAACTTCGCTGTAAGACGTATTGTCAATGTGTTTTTTTTTTTTGTTGTTTCCTGCTTTTTATCTGATTAACACATTTTACTTCTCTCCATGATTGTATTTTCGCTTGGAATTGTTGTAAGTTTTGAGAGTATTACCATTGAATCGGCGCAAATTTAGTTCTTGCATTTTTCGTTTCCGCCTGGAAGTTCTTTCTTTCCGCATAAACTTTTTACTTAACAGAAATTGATCAGTACAGGTTTGGGAAGCAATAAAAATAAAAAAACAGAAAAATTTAAGTTGATTTTTTAGTCCCCCAAAAATATATTCTGCCTCTCCAAAATGTAAAGGCTGGCTACGGCCCTGTAACGCAGTTATAAAAAGCGTATACCTTAATTAAGACTTGAGCATTAGCGGTTCCATTGTTGCAGAAGGATAAAAAACTTGAATTACTTTATAGTGCAACAATGGAATCAAATCACTTATTCTTCAATAAAAACTGATAGGCCTGATTGAAACCCAAGTACCATTAATTCAATGGAAAAATTATCCCCTTTTTTTATGTCTGGCTGCGCCAGTGATTATAGGCCATGGACTGCAAAAAACAGTATCTATAATTTATTTAATACAATGTGTGTTTATAGTATGTGCTGCAGTATTAATTGACACCAAATTTGTTGACCTGTCTTACAACACAAGCTTGCCTAGATGCGATTGAACTGCGATTGATTTGTTGTTTTGATAGTTGGTTTAAAGTGCTATTATGTGTTTATCTTATACTTTGAAATGCTGTTATGTGTATTATGAAATTTGATTTTTGTGTTTATAATATAGAGTGTTTATTAACAGTCAATTGGTCATTCAAGTTACTTATTCAAGAGCTCGACAGTGTATTTCATGCCTTGGACAATCATCAGAAGCAAGGTCTTATTCAGATAGAATCAAGAACTATCAATCTATTTAGATCAAGCAAGATCTCTTTGAATAAAACCTTGCTCCTGATGATTGGCTTAGGCATGAAACAGACTGTAGAGCTCTTGAATAAATAACTTGAGTAACCAATTGACTGTTAATATTTTGCTCTGTTTTTCGGGACATTGAGCACTGTACTTGGTTATGCAAACAACCCTTTACCTTTGTTTAATTATAGAATGTTTTATTTAGATCACCGCTCATTTTTATTGCGTTTATTTCTTTATTTATGTGTGAATCGGTACCAAATTAGAAACAAATCTTGACTGATCCAATAAAACTGATAAAAGTTGGCACACTCTGTGCTGGCAGACTCACAAAAGAGCAGTTAGGTTATTTAGTCATGACCAGTGGTGTAAAGTAACGAAATACTTTTACTTGAGTAGTTTTTTTCGGTAACGAGCACTTTTTTGAGTAGTTTTTTTTTGGCTACTTTTACGTTTACTTTAGTACTTTTAGTATAAAGTAACTCTACTTGGGTAGTTTTTATTTTAGAAAAGTAGAAGTAGTTTACTATTGTGGCATTTGAGTTACAGTCTCGCCTTGAAATCCCTCGCTGCGCCTAAAACCTGTATTTACACTCCTATTCTCCATTATTCAACTCCATAACACTCGGTCTCGTCATCGCCATGGAAACTTCACTCCATGCGATAAGAATTACGCTGTCGCCTTTGATACTAAACGTCATGCAGGGAAGCTATAAATACCAATTCTTAAGTCATTGATTTAACCCAACTCTGAATCGAACCCCGAGTATACCGTTCCACAAGCAGACGCTCTATCCAATCGGCCATCTGGGCGGTAATAATTTCATTTGTTTCACCATTTTACCACCTTCAAAGCAAGTCCATCATCGCCGCATCGGCAAGTGTGTAGTTGACACTTTAACGTTTGAAAACGCTATACGAGTACTTATACTTGAGTAATTTTTAAATGACTGCTTTTTTACTTTTACTTAAGTGCTTTTTTTTAGTCAATACTTTCTACTTTACTTCGAGTAGTTTTGCCATCAGTAACAATACTCTTACTTAAGTACAGTTTCAAAATACTTTTTACACCACTGGTCATGACCCAATTTTTATCAAACAGTTTTATGTGCTTAATTCAGTTCACAGCTCCCACTAAAAACTATGACGTTAAGGTTAACGCAACGTTAGATATTATTTTGGGAAATTAGCTCAGTGACACTGGTCAGTTTATAGTCATGACCTCAAGCACTCATTGTTTTACACGTGAATTGATAATGAATGATAATTTCCTGTTATGGGATAATGGTTTCCAAACTGTAGGTCAGACAGAAAACGAATGGCAGGGCTAGTTTCTCGACATTTTCTTTACAACTTAAAGCCTTGTTTCGGCAATATGTTTGTAGTTTAGTGGTTGCTTTATCACATCATGGAATAAGGAAAGGTAAAGGAGTGTGCATTTAGGTCAATGGAACAAGTAGTCACCAGATGTTACTTTGCTCTTATTATGTTGTATGCATTGACTGAACTGTTCAATTGCATAGTAGGCTACTGTTTATTATGAATATTTTTCACTGTTAAAATGAATAAAGTGAAACGTAAATGTGTGGCCAGTATTTATCATTTGTAGAGCACCTCAGGCAGAATTACCATAAGCTGTATATTCTAGAAAATGAATTCTTGCAAAATTTTTTCAAGCACAGTTAAAGTTGTTTGTTTTTTGCTGGCTTAAAACTGTGGAATGTACGATATTCTTCTGGTAGAAGAAAAATTATATTTGTTAGTGTTGTTGCCTGATTTTTTACAGTCTAAACGTGAAATGTTGATCTACGTCACTTTTTCACATTAAAGTGAATGAAACTATGTATCACAGGCTTTCATCATAGTTAGCTCCCTTTTTTATTGCAATGCACTCAACGAGATAGTCTGTAAACAGTTTGTTTGTGTTGCAATCTAGCGTCCGCGTCTCCCTTACACTGCCCCGTGATCCGGGAGTCAGCCTAGCGTTAAGTCGGCCACACAAAAGTTTTCGAGGGCTGTTTGTGTGTGTTCACCACCCTAAGAACACGAGGGTGGGCTAGGTGTGTTCCTGTTGCTGTAGGTATCCTGTACTATTCCTTTTAACCTTCCTATGATTTAAGCGACGTAACTTTTTTTCGCGTAATTCGGCTCCTGAAGACTCTCATGAAGGAAAGCAGAATTCAAACCCATTGATTCACTAAGTCACGATTCATTACAATGACCGTCATCTCAATCAGGTGTTATCATAATCAAATTTACCTTCATTCAAATAGAATTATTAAACCAATTATAGATACCGGTATTAAACAAGCCTGGTGAATTCATACACCTAACCTTATCCTATTCCATCGCTTGCACGTTAAAGTACTCTAAAAAGAAGACTAACCACATAAAAAAAATTCCCCAGGTCTCAATTAACAGGTTAAAAGTGAAGTCGCGTCCTTAGAAAAGAGTCCCCACACCCAGCGACGGTTGTAAGCTTGTAGTCTAACAGCACTGAAGAGATATAAGCACTGCACTGACAATAAGCTGAATTAAGCGAATAAACGAGCCAGTAACAGCTAATCTCGCCTTGCCTCTTGCCAGTACTATGCGTGCTGCTTTCTGCTTTTTCGTTCCGATAAAATAGTGGCGTGAGTTTTGTGAAAATCATCGTTCCGTCATGAATCTAGTTGTAATGACGTTTCTTGAAGTAAAGCGTGTGATTTGTTATGACGTGTGCTGCATGATGTGGGTGGCAATGGGCGGGGCTAGTCACACGAGCGCCGCAGCACTACTATCGGGCCCCTCCTTCAAGCCATCGCCTTTGACTTCTACTCGGAACTTTAGGGAGTAGGACTGCACATATTGTTTTTTGTTTTTTTTTTTTGCTGATCAGTTTGATAATTCGTATTATCCAACACCATACACCGACAAGCAAAAAGCTACCAATCAAGTGGATAATTTTTTGAGCTTTCTTGCTTTTCATTGTGACAGTTTGTGGTACAGGACATAAAAATACGCTGCTGTGGCTGAATTATTTCGCAATTTGGGCTCGCATACTCCAATTTTCAGTGCAAACACCACTGACACTAGGAGGTAAATCGCAACAAAAAGCGGTTTTGGCAAAATCTTTCAAAAAAGCTGAGATTTGCAGCAGGAGAATAACGAGGGCACGTGTCTTAACTGTGTGTTTGTACAATACATATTTGCCCTCTTATCGCGAGAAAGCGATTAAAGCGCTGTAACGAGCTTAAAGAGTTGCCAACCATCTGTTTACCACACCAAGATTGGGGGAATCCGGCTAAGTGCCTTCTCCAACGCCACAGCAAGTGAACTTGCCGGCTTGTCCTCCACACTGTCAGGAGTGCCGATACGTCGTAAAGGCAAGGGGGGCAGCTTTTTCATAGGGCACTTTTAATACCAACGAACAGTCAGTCATCATCAGCATTGTTTTTTAATACCGTCAAACAAAAACCAATTTTTAACATAGCCAGAGTAGTAAGTACATCGCATACGTAGGCATACTAAAAAAAACTGGCTAGCCGGATAATCTGTAATGCTGAAGAGCATAGTCTCTAACTGCTGAAGCAGTGGTGGCAGTGGCGTAGCGCGAAGTTTTAAAGGGGGGGGGGGGGGGCATAATTTTAACATTTTTTCAAGCGTATTTTTTGCAGAATTAATTGAAACTGCTTGGGAAGCAAGAAAAGCTCTAGGGAGGTCCGGGGGCATGCTCCCCCGAAAAAAATTTGAAAATTTACATGCTGTAATGGCTATTTTAGTGCTTTTTGAGGAAATTTCACGTACATTTTGTTTAAATTTTTTGATCTTAATTCTGAATGCTTTGCCAAATGTGATGCATTTTGTTCGCTCATTTTCGATTATGCGTGCAAAAGGCGTATGGTTTATGATTATAGAAAAAGTTTGCAATTATGGAAAAACTGTATACATCAAAAACATTTTTGAAAATGGCTGATGGAAGAATGCATACCCCTCATCCTACCCCCTGGATCCGTCCATGGCCATAAGTTACAGAAACCATCAAAAGAGTCTGGCATATTTCAGTCACTTGGCACCATTGATTTTGTTCTTTTTTACTTAAAGGCAGAGTCAAAGGAGGGGGGGTACGGTACAATGCCCCCCTAAATACGCTCCTGGGTGTTGGTGAATGCAGCGGACTCGGGCTTGCTTGGAACGCTCGACACTGTTGGACTCGGTTTTTATGGAGCACTAGTCCACTGTTCAAGTCCAAGCCCCCCTGTATGAAAAAATTCAAGACCGCAACTTTGTGTCAAAAAAGAAACCAAATTATGCGCTCTTAATTTTCTTCGCCTGTGTTTATTTGCAACCTGCTGGGATTGACAACCAAATTGTAAAAAATGACGTAATAAAAACGTAAATTGTTAAAGGTATAGAAATGCTAAATGTAACCCAGGAATTTTTACTCGTATGCCTTTTACACAAAATAACCAAAACCTGAAGAATACTGCAGTAACTCTGGTCATTGAAATTTTATATTGCTATCTCTATGCCTCCTCCTATGACTGTGACCTCATCTGAAGGCTCAAATATTTGCTCAACGCCCGAGTGGTGGTACAGAATTCTAAGATAGTTAAAATACGAAACCTCTTTGCTCTACGACAGGGGCGTACCAAGGAATTTATAAGGGGGTGGGCAATTTGAAGCCATGCCAGCAGGGCCGGATATATTTTCACTGCGCAAAAGGGGGACAGGTCAATTCCTTGAAAGCCATCACGTTTGTTTTCCGCTCAAAGTCAAGTGAAGAGCTACAAAATTGATCTTCACGCCTTAAGATTGTCCTTCATACGCACCTTTACACCACTAAAGTTTTGTTTAGTCACCTTTACACCACTAAAGTTTTGTGCATTTATCTGCGTGGGGGGCGACAGACCCTGGGCATTTGCCCGAAAAAAAAAAAGCCTAGTTACGGCTCTGCTCTACAATGACATTGTGTCTGCCTTTTTTTTGATGTATACGATCAACGGACGGCTCTTCAATAACTGGAATCGAATCCTACTGAAGCTGGAATAACTGCAGACAATGGGAGCGAAACTGAAACTACTGATACCTTCGCTATACTACAGAGCAGACGTTTTACTTCGTTACTATAACAATGGAATTCTAAGCACAGTACTGCCCCCCTCCCCCGTTCCGACACCCATGCACACTGTCCCTTTGATGCTGAACGTCAAGCGGGGAAGCTGTAAATAGCAATTTTTAAGTCGTTGGTTTGATCCGATTTGGACTCGAACCAGAGTCTACAGCTCCAGGGGCAAACGCTTTTACCACTCGGCCGTGTAACTACGTGAATGTAGAACAACTGGGCACCAGACAACTGGGCACCGGACAACTGGGCACCGGACAACTGGGTACCGGACAACTGGGCACCAGGACAATTGGGCATCGGACAACTGGGCACCAGGACAATTGGGCCTCGGGATAATTGGGCACCAGGACAACTGGGCACCGGACAACTAAGCACCGCACAACTGGGCATTGTTCGGTGCCCAATTGTCCTGGTGCCCAGTTGTCCTGGTGTCCAATTGTCCTGGTGCCCAATTGTCCTGGTGCCCAGTTGTCCGGTGCCCAGTTGTCCTGGTGCCCAATTATCCTGGTGCCCAATTGTCGTGATGCCTAATTGTCCTGGTGCCCAGTTGTCCCAGGGCCCAGTTGTCCTGGTACCCAATTTTCCGGTGCCCAGTTGTCCGTAAACCAACTACGTCGCTATATTTAGTAAAGATTTGAATGCTGTGTTCATATTATTGAGTCATCATTATCAGCATTCGGTAGGTTTTGCTATCGCAATCGCAGTTCTTAACCTCCATTGCGTTTCCAACAGATCAAACACAATGTTGTGTAGTAGATATAGTAGGTTTTCTTTAAAGGTGTTACGACATGATGTTCGTTATTATGCTTACAACGCTGCAAACAGTGGAATCCAAAAGGTGAAGGAATTTGAACCATCTTTGGAAGCTGGAAAATCGACAATTAAAACTAAAACAAAGGATATTAGCTCTATAGCTATTGAAAAAGTAAATGCAAATAAGAAAAACACTGATAAAATCCGTACTCGACGGTTTTACATATGGGACAAATGGATTTTAGTTAAATTAGGAAAATACAAGAGCATAAGCGATGTTCCTGATCAAGTGACATATGCTGCGAGCAAAATCGGACGAGAAGAAAAAGAAAAAATTAATGCCGAAATAAAAGAAAAACTTTTCGTGTATGGCATCGGAGTTGATTATATGATGTGGATTTTTACGTTTTTAATCGGCGGAACAGCATTGTACGTATATTACGTTAAACGACCGCAAGATGAGATTGCAAACCCCGATACGAAAATAAGTAATGAAGTAGCTACGTCGAAATAAACTTGGTTGATCTTTGTACTAAACCACTTCGATAGCATCCCCTTCTCATGGCACTAGATTATTTATAACAAAATAAGTTTCGAGCGTCAAAATATACTTTTTTCGTTAAATTTTATTACCAGCATTTGTTGCATCGCTACAATGCTTTCAAAGGCGCAACTGGAGGGGGGAAGACTGAAGCCCCCTTTCCCCTCCCATACCTCGTCAGTTCCAATAAGAATATGTGACAAATGAAGTCAACGTTTATATTTATGTGCGAGCAGCCTCAATAAGACTGCCACTGCTCTTTCCCTCGATTTGAAAGTGTCGCAGATCAGCGTCGCAACATATGGTGTGGAAAAATAAATTGTTGAGCTGAAGATTCTCAGGGCTAAAGCCTCTATGGCTCCGTTCCGAGCTTCATTACGTAAGCTTACAGCGGTTTCCCAAAACGGATCGTAGCTAAAACTACACCATTTCTTATGCAATTTTACTGTTTTTTTAGTTCAGACTTCCTCTTCCTAAAAAATTTTGGTTGCGCTGATACATCTCATGATCTTTATTTATTGCTCCTCAGGTACAGGTTAGGCTATTTCTTGTGCCGATCATAATGATTTGAGAAAGATTCTTATCAAGGTTTTTATTATTTTCTAACAGGAATAATTACAGCAACGACTATTCCTTGCCTCTAGATCGCAGTTTGACATGTTAACAGATACTTCGTTTTCATGAATTGTATGGGACATCGTAACGCTTTTTCTTGTTTTTTTAATTTAATTTTAATTATCACATAGCTATAGAGCATTAAACATAGGCCTGCATGCTCTTGTTCCGAAGCTCTGGCTGATGTCTGTATTTGCATATTTATCCTCCTATCACGAGAAAGCGACCAAAGCGCTATACGAGCTCGCTTAGGAGTTGCCGGCCATCTGTCTACCACACCAAGATTGGGGGAATCCCGCTAAATGCCTTTCCCAACGGCACAACAAGTAAACTTGCCAGCTTGTACTCCACACTGTCCCCTTTAATGCTGAACGTCAAGCAGGGAAGCTGTGAATACCAATTTTAAAGTCATTAGTTTGACCTGACTCGGAATCAAACCCGATTCTATAGCTCCAGAGGCAGACGCTCTAACCACTCGGCCATCTGAGCTGTTAAGGTGACCTTTTGGTGTTTCGTATTAGCCTTTAATTCCTGTAAACTTGCTCACAATGAGCAGTAAATAATGTATAGTCTGTATTTACATTATAATTTCATGTGTTGTTTTTTAAGTTAAAATAATCAATATATTCTCAATCTTATCGCATTCTTTATTGTGTTGACGGTGCGGAAAGACACTACCACTAGCCTACTATTTGATATTTATGTATGCACAAAATTGATAGATAGGTCCTAAGCTTTTTTTAATTGTTGGACCTCCCCCCAAACCCCTCCTCGCAATCAAGGAATTGAGCGCCCCAATCGTTGGCTTGGTGGCATAGAATTTTCTTGCGGCATAGCTTACAAGCCACGGGTATTCTCGGTGAAAATTTTCTATGCGCGGGCTCGGGAAGAAACAATTTATTTTCTATTAAAAAAAAAAGGGTTAGCCTAACGAATATTTTTTTTAATTTATTATAAAAAAAAGCGCCCCGCGCAGTTAATGTTTGCATCCAGGCAGCCGCACCACCAGGACGAAGTTACGTCCCTACTATCATAAATTTGGGAGGGTAAGAAATGAAAAGAGTCAAGCTGCTTTCGATTGATTTTAAACTACACTAAAAATTTCGACGTGCACATTTTCAAAATTCTAATTAGGCGTGCTCATTTTTTCGACGAATAAAAAGAAACAAATTTGGCTAATGATTTTTCTGGCAATCAACTTCTCAACGGTAGTTAATTTGATATTGCCTATGGTTGGCCAAAACCTAACGTTTGCAGTTTCATTATCATAGTGTAGTTGACGAAAGGATTCAGTGAGAAATAGGCACAATTTTGTTAATTAGTTAATCACGAAGCTAACTTTCATAAACTAGTTAATACGTTAAATTTCTTTTTGAAATAAACGGACTAAATTAACTTCCGTTAGTGCTTGATAACTTCATTTATTTTTTGTAAACGCTTATTTTTAATGTTTGTTAAGTTTGACATTGATAAACTTGCAAAATACGACCAATGAGGTCAACAAGCGAGATAAAAACGACAAAGCACATTGGTTGTGAGCAGAAAAATTGCTTAAATGCTCACGCAAACATTGATATTAAAAATTTTAAGCTTTTTTTATGAAAGAAATGCCGTTTTAAGTCAAATTTGATTAACTTCCGTTAATTGGAGCTGAATTTAACGAATTAACGTTAACGGAGGTGCATCTTGTTTTTACGATGTGGTTAGTAAAGCTAACGTTTCGCATTAACTTGCCCGTCTATGGATTCAGGATAGGGGCTTCCTTAGTGCGCAGATGTATGTAGTTGAGCAGTTAAGTACAGTAAATTCGAGCAGCTTATTGTAATTAATGCTCAATAATTAATAAGCGTTTTTATTCGTATCTAATATTGATTCTATGTGAATAAGGAACAATTCGGGGTAAGATAATTTGGTTTTTGATAAATCTCCATCTCCATTTTATTCTCTGCAACTTCACCACTCCATCTACTCTTCCATAGCTTCTCTCAGTGATGGAGTCGAGTACGAGTATTGAGTACTTGCCTTGAGAATCTTCGAGTACGAGTATTACAAGCTCGAGCATGAGTACCGAATGTATTTTTCGCAGTTAAACTTTACACTATTTGCTGCATAAATTGGAACCACTTTTCTTGAAGTTGTTTATTTAATTTTTTGGCACTTAATTTTGTCTTAGAGTTTATTGGCTGATGATTGACTCATAATAATATGCACAAAAATTTATTTACATACAATCGATAACTGAAACAGCATGCTCATAACACTTCAAAAACAGCAAAGTTTCTACCATCTTGGCAGATAGTCTAGAGCAGTGGTTCTTAACCTTTCTTTTTTTGAGGCCCATTCTCGGTGTCAAAAAAATACTCGGTCCCTCAAAACCCTTAACACAAATTTCGAGTGTCATAAAATGTTTTAAAAACGTTACAAGTTCGTAAACTTGGCTCGCGGTTGTTTCTTCTTTTCATCGTATCCCTAGCGCACGTTTTCTCTACTTTCTTCCTCACTCTTGTCCCAGATAACACAAAAACGTTTTTTAACGTTAAAGGTTAACCGTTACGTTGCTTTAACGTTAAAATGCCAACGTTGGTTTTTAGTTTGTTTGCTCATCTGTTTAATGTTAATTTAACGTTGTATACAGTGGTGAAATTGGGCCGGAGCTCCGCCCCAATCTTCTCCACTACCACCGGAGCGCGAGCTGCGGCAGTTCCTGGGACAACGAATGTTACTCGATCGATCAACCGAATCACTCTGTGAAGCTAAGTAATCGTCTCATTAATATCCCTGTCTTTCACATCACGACCGCAAGGCTTTACTGTAGGTGCATTGTTTGCTAAAACCGCAATTTTAAAAATGTTGATCATACTACGTTTATGATGTCAAAATGTTTCGTGAATGGGAGTAAAGTAGAACGAATACTGGGCTACCAGACGTAGGCCTACGGCTCTCTTGCTCAACGGCAAGGACTAAGAAGTGAGTAGTTGCGGTACGGTACCTTATATGTGTGACGACCAGGGGCGGCTCGTAGTGAAGGCTGCAGCCTACCCAGTTTATCACCTCCTTATTTTTTTTTAAGAAGCAAATTTTTTTACCTATTCTTGTCTTTCATACAACTATCGACAATATTTTTTTTGAAAAAAATAATTTTTGTACAAAAAATGGCAACACGTAAAGACAGCCACAGCCTTTCGTAGCAACATAGTTCTCTATAATATGGTTGTACAACTCTTTTTCTTCTTTTTCTCTTTTTTATCTTGTCACGCTTCAATGAGAAGGTACGGAAGTAGAATTCCCACGATATTTTAGTACAGCAATGCCGCAATCACAGGTGTAATAACAAACAATTTTTAGGAAGAAGTGTGGGGGGAGGAGTGAGGAAGTGCGTTGGGGTGAGGGGAAGTGTAAAGGGAGGTGGGAGAAGTGGGGGGGAGGTGTAAAAAAAGTGTTGGGGTGTGGGAGGGGTGAGGGAGATGTGGAGAAAGGTGTGAGGGTGTGGTGAAGGGCAAGGGGTGTGGAAAAGTGTGGAAAAGGTGAGAAGGGGTGTGGAAAAGTGTGTTGGAGTGTGGGGAAGGTGAAGGGAGATGTGGGGAAGTGAAAGTTGTGGGGGGGTGTGTGGGGAAGTACTGAGGGAGGTGTGGAAAAGTGTGCTGGGGTGTGGGGGAGATGTGGGAAAGTGTTTAGGAAGGTAAGGTAAAGTTTGGGGAGTTGGGGTCAGGGAAGTTAAAGTCGGGGGGCTGGGGTCGAGGGTGTTGAAGTCGGGGATGTTGAAATCGGGGGGTTGGGGTCGGGGGGGGTTGGAGTCAGGGGGGCTGGGGTCGGAGAATTTGGGGTTGGGGGTTTGGGGTTGGCGGAGTTGTGGTTGGGGGGTGGGATCAGAAAAGTTGGGGTCGGGGGTGGAGTTGTGGGTGTAGAGTCGGGGGGGGGTTGGGGTTGGAGGAGTTGGGATCGGTGGGTTGGGATTGAGGGGTTGAGGTCGGTGAAGTTGAAGTCGGGGGGTTGGAGTCAGGAAGACTGGGGTCGGCGGAGTTGTGGTTGGGGGATGGGGTCAGAAGAGTTGGGGTCAAGGAGGTTGGAGTTGGAGAGGGTAGGGGTTGGGGGTGTTGAGGTCAGTGAAGTTGGGGCCAGGAGAGTTGAGGTCGGGGGGTTGAAGTAGGGGGTTGGGGTCGGGGGTGTTGGGGTTAGTGAAGTTGGGGTCGGGGGTGTTGAAGTCGGGGGGTTGGGGTCGGGGGGGGTTGGAGTCAGGGGGGCTGGGGTTGGAGAATTTGGGGTTGGGGGTTTGGAGTCGGCGGAGTTGTGGTTGGGGGATGGGATCAGAAAAGTTGGGGTCGGGGGTGGAGTTAAGGTCAGAGGAGTTGGGATCGGTGGGTTGGCATTGAGGGGGTTGAGGTCAGGGGAGTTGAAGTCGAGGGGTTGGAGTAAGGAGGACTGAGGTCGGCGGAGTTGTGGTTGGGGGATGAGGTCAGAAGAGTTGGGGTCGAGGAGGTTGGAGTTGGGGGGGTTGGGGTCGGGGGTGTTGAGGTCAGTGAAGTTGGGGCCAGGAGAATTGGGGTTGGGGGGTTGAAGTAGGGGGGTGGGGTCGGAGGGGTTGGAGTTGGGGGGAGGTTGGGGTCAGTGAAGTTGGGGCCAGGAGAATTGGGGTCGGGGGGTTGAAGTAGGGGGTTGGGGTCAGGGGTGTTGGGGTTAGTGAAGTTGGAGTCAGGGGGGATGAAATCGGGGGAGTTGAAGTAGGGGGGTTGGGGTCGGGGGGGTTGGAGTCAGGAGGCTGGGGTCAGCGGAGTTGTGGTTGGGGGATGAGGTCAGAAGAGTTGGGGTCGAGGAGGTTGGAGTTGGGGGGGTTGGGGTCGGAGGTGTTGAGGTCAGTGAAGTTGGGGCCAGGAAAATTGGGGTTGTGGGGTTGAAGTAGGGGGGTGGGGTCGGAGGGGTTGGAGTTGGGGGGAGGTTGGGGTCGGGGGTGTTGGGGTAAGTAAAGTTAGGGTCAGGGGGGCTGAAATCGGGGAGTTAGAGTCGGGGGGGGTGGAGTCAGGGGGCTGGGGTCAAAGAATTTGTGGTTGGGGGTGGGGGTTGACAGAGTTGTGGTTGGGGGTGGGGTCAGAAAAGTTGGGGTCGGGGGGTGGAGTCGGGGGAGTTTAGGGTCGGAAGAGTTGGGATCGGTGGGTTGGCATTGAGGGGGTTGAGGTCGAGGGTTGGAATCAGGGGGACTGGAGTCAGGGAAGTTGGGGTCGGCGAAATTGTGGTTGGGGGGTGGGGTCAGTAGATTTGGGGTCGAGGAGGTTGGAGTTAAGAGGTTTGGGGTCAGGGGTGTTGGGGTCAGGGGTGTTGGGGTCAGGAGAATTGGGTTCGAGGGGTTGAAGTAGAGGGGTTGGGGTCGGCGGAGTTGGAGTCAAGGAGGCTGGGGTAGGAGAATTTGAGGTTGGGGTTAGGGATTGGCGGAATAGTGGTTGGAGCATAGGGTCAGAAAAGTTGGAGTTAAGGGGGTGGAGTCGGGGGAGTTAAGGGTCGGAAGAGTTGGGATCGGGGAGTTGGCAGTGAGGGGTTGAGGTCGAGGGAGTTGAAGTCAGGGAGTTGGAGTTAGGGGACTCCGGGGGTGGAGTCAGAAGAGTTGGGGTCGAGGGGGTTGGAGTTGGAGGGGTTGGGGTCGGGGGTGTTGGGGTTACTGAAGTTGGGGTCAGGGGAATTGGGGTCGGGGAGGTTGAAGTCGGGGGGGGTGGCGTCGAAGGGGTTGGGGTTGGGGGGTTTGAAGTCGGGGGGTTGGGTTGGGGGAGTTGGATTCGGGGGGTCAGGGATGTTAGGGATCGGGGGAATTGTGGTCAGGGGGGTTGGGGTAAAGAGAGTTGGGGGCCAAAATTGTGACACTTCCCTTCTCCCCACATTTTCCCGCTCTCCCAGATTGTCCCATATTTCTTCCCACATTTGCTCCCACCCCCCACATTGCCCCCACCCCAACACCCTTTCCACACCTTTCCCCACATCCCAAACACATTTTGCCACACCCCAAACACACTTCCACACACCTACCCCCATTCCCACACCACCCCATACTTTTCCACACCCCAACACACTTCCCACACCCCCAACACACCTTCCCTTACCTCCCCCCACACCCCAATACATTTCCTCACTCCTTCCATATTTCACCCATACTTGACCCAACTGCCCCAACCACCAAAAAGTTCCCAATTCCCCCACCATCTACACTCCCCCAAATTCTCTATACCCCCCATGCTCCCCCTATCAGTGTTATTATGTCTATTAGTCCTATCAGTCATTTGCAGACTGCAAAGTGCATGCAAACATGTAGTCGCACCGAAATGAAAAGCAAATAGAATTGGCCTATGTCACAAAGCGCTTTATAACAGACCATGTAAATGGGCTTATTAACACATAACACACCTTGGAATGCGCGCACCATCATTACAATGCGCTTGTCGCGGTTTAGCCAAAAAACGTCAAATGCGCGGATTGTGCCGATAATTGCTGCGAAGGTAACTGTAGGGAGTAAGCGATCCAATTTGTTTAGGAAAAAGGTCTATGCAATAATGTATTTGTAGGTGCGTTTTCATTTGCTTTTCTCTAGTCTAAGCGAAGCTACACTGTTTTTTTCAGAAAAAGTGTGCACATTACCTCAATTAATTATATGTTAGTTTAAAACCTGCCAAGTTGGCACTTATCACATTTGAAGCTATTTACTCGTAAATCATTAACCCTGCTGACATGGAAGAAAATTATTTTCAGAGACTCAACAAACTTAATTCAAAAAATGTGAACTATTTTTCAAGCATTTAAATCATACCCAAAAAGTCCTTTGCATTGTCCGAAGTTAAGGGTGACTTGTAAGGATGATACAAAATGCCAGTTATGTAACATTTTCTTCTACTACCGGTACCATAAGTAAAAACATCATAGGCTACACAAGACTAACAACTTCATACACATTTGCTTCCAAATCACTACACAAAAGTCTTTACATGACCAGAGATGGGCAGTATCAAGATGCATGTATCAGCAATACATACCGGTAACGCGCGATACTTTTGTGTCAATACCGGCATTGCTTTAGCTACTTTTGAAAGTATCGTGTATCAGCATTGCTTAACTCATATTTTACGTATCGTCGAATACAGGATACAGCAATAGTAGCTGTTTATTAATAAAAAATACAAAAAAATTTAGGTCAGTAGGTGAACAGTGAAGGTAAACTAGGGGTAGTATGCTACAGTAGGGATAGGCTGCTTGCATTGAAAAAAAAAGCAACAACACGGATTGAGTAGACTTGGTTCCCAAACTTTTCAGAGTTGGGACCCACTTTTTTGTCTGAATCTCTAAAAAATAGGTCTTCAATTATTCCCTGAAAAAGTGAAAAATGAAACAAAAAGGTCTTTGATCAGCTTAAATACCCCAAATTTTTAAAATTATGATAGCTTGCATTTTTGTCTAAATTTTGTTGTTGGTTGTGAGCATTTTTTAAAAATTTTTATGTCTGGAGAGAACACTGCTTTTCGCGACCCACCAACATTCATTTTGCAATACCCCTAATATTGCTTTGTTGCTCATAATAGAAATACTGTATCGAAAAAAAAAAAACTTTCGACAGAAAAGTTAAGGTTACTGAGAAAAAAATCACTACTGCATTATGATGATGTCAAACTTGGTAATTAAAACTTGTTACAAAAATGTATTGAGATACAAGTATCGACGATACTGTATCGCGTATTGGTATTGCTTAAGTAGTATTTTTAAGTATAGCGCATTGGTATCGCTTTAGCCCAATTTGAGTGCATCGCATATTGATATCGCTTAACGCAAATTTAGAGTATCATTCCCATCACTGTACATGACTCAGGACAAGCAGACTAAACATAATGAAAAAATATGCCAGGCAACAACCTCATTAAATCTAGATAGCCTATTGCCAAATTGGCATTGTATCAACAAGTTGTTATTTGCTCGCAAATCATTAAACCTGCTGAACCGAAAAAAAATATTTTCAGGAACTCAATAATTAAAAAAATCAGTCAAAACTAATTTTGAGCATTCAAATCATGCCCAAAAAACATTTTAGGCCTACAGTGCTTGAATTTTTAACACGGCATTTTTAAATTGTACAAATGGAGGGTGGTTGCCCTCCCTGCACCTCCGTCTCCTACGACTAGGCCTGTGCCTTTTCCCACACCTCTCCACAACCCAACTCACTTCTCTACCCTTTTTCCCACACCCTCAACCTGTCAACACTCACCTAGTACACTCTCCCACACTTACCCCATACTCTATCCCACATCTCCCCCAACACATGGGTGCAAATCCAGGGAGGATGAGGGTTGCTTCCCCCCCAAGAATTCGGCAGCATTCCCCCAATACTTTTAATGTCCAAGTAGCCTACCGGTACTCAAAACTGGGCATCAGCAAACGTGATGATATTTTTTGGTCTTTACTTCACTTTGGGCAAAAAACTGGGCATCAGCAAACGTGATGACCTTTTTTTGGTCTTTACTTCATTTTGGGCAAAAAATTGGGCATCTGCGGACGTGTCAATTTTGCTCAATCATCCCCTCAATGCTCAACATAGATTTGCACCCCCGCCCCTACACCCCCATCACCTTTTCCCTCCCTACACTCCTGTTTCCTTCGACTAGGCCTATGCCTAGGTCTTTTACGACTAGGCCTTCCACACTAGCTTCATGTCGTTTCAACTGCTAATCTGATGTGCTCCTTGGGAGCAATTCGGAGCGTACCTTGTAACTCATGCGTGACGAGTGGGTCACGTGACACAGTTGTACAACCATATTATAGAGAACTATGGTAGCAAGAACTAACCCTGTAGTGTTACGTCATCAATGCTTTATGGAAGTTTGAATTACGTTCAATGAGACGTGTTAAGGCTGTGTCAAAGCAGCCTTTTTGGTGGTTATTGAGGTGTAAAGCTAAGAGATTGGCTCTATTTAGTTGCAATCACATAGAGATACTGGGTTTAATGAAAGAAATGGGATGTTACGGGTTGCATACAGCTTAAGCTTGTAATACAGTGGTAAAGGCTAGTAGACTTTAGTTATACCTTATTTGAACTAATAGATTGCGTAAAAAGAAAAACTTTTAAGCTGTTGATTGACCGGTACCGCAGCTTAGCTAGGTTTGTAGACTAGTGGTAGCTTTTTTGTAGCCCACTAGATGTAGTCGACTAGGTACAATAGCAGAGTACCGGTAGTGTACTTAAATAGAAAAATTTGTTTAGGCCAAACTTGTGTTTATTCATGTAGACTACAGGTACAGGTTACCTAGGCTACAGGTACGCACAGAATCAGCTATTGGTACAGTGGCGTGATAAAAAAAAATTGTAGAGTAATAATAATTCATGGGAAACCTGCCACTGTTCCTGCAGTTGTGTATAGCCCAAAGCCTACCGCCTTGCTAGTGAAATAAAGAGTTTTTTTTCATTTCAGAGCGAGTATTTATTCTGGCCAGCTTTTCTAATCATGTAGCCTATCTGTTTAAAATAGTCACGAGCCGCCACTGGTGACGACTGTATCGCATGAAACAAAAGGGTTTATTTATTTGTATTAACACAAAAATAACAAGATTTTTTTTGTGTAGCAGTAATGTAAAGCACTAAAGATATAGTTAAAGTGGGATGTTGTGTGATGAAGCAATAGGAATAGGCGAAGTCTTAGTCACTAATGCTGGCGTTTTTGCCTTTAAATTCTCAGCTTCTTTTCTAAATTTAGCTTAAATTCTAAATTCTTAGCTTCTTAATATCATGCTCCGTAACCAGGGGCGAAACTAGGCAATGCGGCTCCCCCCAAAAAAATTATCTGTCGGGGCCCCCTAAAAATTTTTTCTTGAATGATGATACAAAAGAGCGAGCCCCGAAGGGACGATGCTATGCTAGGGGGGTCAAGGGGCATGCCCCCCCAGAAAATTTTGCGGAACTTGACCGTATTTTGGAGGCTTTTTGTGCGTTTTGAGTCTTTAAAATTCCTGTTTTAACAAGGTTTAATAGTCTGTTTTACTAGGTCCCTTCCAAACCCTCTAAAATAACGCTGCAAGCAAACTCTACTCTAACACTTTGCCACCTACGCGAAGAAAAAACGTTTTTAAGGCTTATTTTTGCACCTGAGGATGAGGGGCCCTTGGTATGCTACTACACGTTTGTTTGCTAGTTTTGCGACTGCTATTTTTCGAAAAACTTGCCGGGGCCCCCCATGGCGAAAAGCATAAATATGGTATGGGGGCCCCATATCGCGCGAGTTAAGACAAAAAATATATTGAATCTTAGGATAGGCCTATTTAAGGTACCTTTATCATACGTTGAGTAAATAGTACTACGTACTGACTATTTACGGGGCCCCCTTTTTGTGCGGCCTCCCCCCGGTTGGGGGATTCGGGGGGCGCTAGTTTCGGCACTGTCCACAACCCCTGTCTATTGTGCTGAGCATAAAATGAACGCGTAGGAAGTTGTGATAGAAAACAATTCCGTGTCAAGATTTCGTTACCGGTATCGCGATTATGATAAACAGTTATTTTTAACCACTAAAAAATGCTCATCACCTAATAAAACATGGCCGTACAGGAACACTGTTAGTTTTTTGATAAGGATTCAGTTAATAACCTAAGCTGCGAGTTTCTGCTTTCATACCGATATGCACTGCCAAGCCATGATATGTTGCTTGAGAGCTTCGCCGCGTGATATTGCCCGAAGACCGACAACTTTGACCCTCGCGATTATTGCTTCTACTGTTTTTTTTAGTTATGCTCGGAGTTGATTCTCAAGGAGACTGAGTTCGATACTCCGTCAAGTCATACCAAAGACTTTAAAAATGGTATCCACAGCTACTCAGCTCAGCGCTCGGCATCATGAGTAGTGTGGAGAATGAAATTGGTTAAAACATACTTTGTCCTATGAATTACTTCAGTCCTGGCGCTACAAACCCTTGGTAGTTGTAAAGCGCCTAAAAACAACCTAATATTTCATTTCGTTCTCTGCAAACCGGGGAGCTCCGGAACTTCTAACTTACCAATTTTACCACTGGTTGTATATGCAACGTTAATTTGTTGCTGAATAAACGTTTTGTTAACGTCAGCCAAAATAGTTGTTTTCACGTTGGGGTAACGTTAGTTTAAGGTTTACCGTTACGTTGTTTTAACGTTAAAATGCCAACGTTGGGTTTTGGTTTGTTTGCTCATCTGTTTAATGTTAATTTAACGTTGTAGGCCTATATGCAACGTTAATTTGTTGTTGAATAAACGTTTTGTTAATGTTAGCCAAAATATTTGTTTTTACGTTTGGAGTAGAACGTTTCTTTAACGTTTACTTGCTAACAATGCCTTAACGTGTACGGTAAAACGTTCTTAACGTTTGTCTGTCAACGTTGCTCTAGCGTGATCCCTAAAACGTATTTTTAACATTTTGTAAACTTGGTTGCTTTAAAGGCCCACTGCACCCAAATTCATCGATAGTTGTAAATATGTATTAAATATATTTACACATTTTCGCGAAAATTCGATCACCACATCTGGTCTCGGTAACGAGAAAACTGGTAAAATATCGTTAAATTCGTGACGTCATTGGGTACCAACAACCAAGAAATAAAGCGACTTCTATAAGCTTTCGCTCTGCGAAAGCTTTCGCAAAGCTTTCGAAAGTTTTCGGCAAAGTGAGAAAGCTTTCGCTGTGCGAAAGCTTTTAGAAGTCGCATTATTTCTTGGTTGTTGGTACCCCATGACGTCACGAATTAAACGATATTTTACCAGTTTTCTCGTTACCGAGACCAGATATCGTGATCGAATTTTCGCGAAAATGTTTGAATATATTTAATACCTATTTACAACTATCGATGAATTTGGGTGCAGTGGGCCTTTAAGGTTCGTTATGAAACGTTCTTATGACGTTGAAGCAAAACATTTCCTAAACGTATGCCTGCCAACGCTGCTGTAACGTGATCCGTAAAACGTAGTTGTGACGTTTTACAAACTTCGTTGCTTTAACGCACGATACAAAACGTTGAAGCAAAACAATTCCTATACGTTCGCCTGTCAAAGTTGCTTTAACGTGTTCCGTAAAACATATTTTTAACGTTTACGAACTTGGTTGCTATTACGTTCACAATAGACGTTTATAAAATGCCACAGGGTTAAACAATTTTTAACGTTTGCATCAAAAAAGTCTAATGATAAATCAAGTTGTTCTGACGTTTGACAGCTTTAAGCCGTTACCGTCAACGTCGGCGTTTCATAGCCGTCTACGTTTCCGTACCGTTTAACGTAAAACGCTTACGTGAGCGTTCACACCAATTTCAAACGTTGCGCAGGCTGACTTGCTTATACAGTAGTGGTGGTAGTAGTAGGACCGGTAGTAGCTTATTTTATTTAACGACCAGAAAAACATCAAACAAGAACAATGGCAGAAAAACAGGTTACGTTGAAACGTGCAGAAAATAAAAAAAATTAAACACAACAAAAAAAGCAATAGGCCAATGCCACGAAATCAGTAATGACCAAAAAAAAATATAATTTGGCGTTTAAATAAGGTACCAGTAGTGGTTAAAAAAGTAATAATAATCAACTTTCATCAGTAAATTCTTTGAATGGTTCTAGTGACCTTGTCAGCTTAATGCACAGCAAAACTGATACAGATTAAAGAAATGTTTGACACAACGCAGAATTGTCGGAAATGGAAGCTGGAAAACCAAGAAATTTTTAAATGCTCATCGATTGGGAGATGTCTGGAGAAATTTAAATCTGCAACAACAAAAACTAACAGCAGATATCTGTATTTGCCCTTTAATGCAATTAAATGTAGGTACTGTACTCAATATAATTACGGTATGCACTTCTATTACATATCCAATGAATTCATAAATTGCTACAATGAATTCAGAAATGGTGGGCCCAGAGCCCCAGACATGCACGATTCAGAAATTACTATAATGGTAGGCCAAATTTTTATTTGAATTAGCTTGTATGTGCAGGGCACAACGTATGAATTGGCCTAACTTCCTAATCACTGCAGTCAGGTACAAGTATCCTACTGTATCAGTACAGAGTTTATTGGTATATTAGACATAAAGTTTTTTTTTTTTTTGCTCACAAACTTACCGCTCTCTTTTAATTCATTGCCAATAACAACCCAAGCTTGGTCTTTAATGTTTCTACTCTTGAAATCTTTTGTTTTTATGATACATTATACTGTACAAGCAGGGATGTTGCTTAACTTGCTCAATTAAAATCTCATTAAATGCCATGCTTATTGCCTGATCTGTTAATCACAAATGCGTAAAATTGTGCAGTGTAGGACGCACACACCAGCACATAAACAGTGAAGAAACATTATGGTACCAGTAGATGACATGGTGAACAGTGTTCCCTGTAAGGTGCAAAAATGAGAAATTAGAGGTTTTGGGAAAATATCATAAAGATAGAAAAACAAAATAAATATTGGGCAAATCATATTGAATGTAGACTACCTGAAAACTTCTGTCAGCAAAAAATTGCTTATTCAGTTTTTTTTTTTTTTTTTATAAACCAGTTACAAAGCAAAATTTTGGGCAAAAGTTGTGAAATAGGCTAGTAAAAACGTTTGGGCAAATTACCAATACTGGTATTGTAAACATTTTGTATGGGCCAGACTAGAGAACACTGCCAGTGGGTACAATAGATAAAAGAATAAGCCTATGAAAATTATAGCGTCAAAGTTAGGGTTAGGTTTATCTTTATGGTTAAGATTAGGGCCTAACCTACCGGTACCCCCTAACCCTTATTTTAACCCATACCGGTAACCATGTATGCGATGATTTCACTGGCAAGTTGGCAACCATTCTAGCCCACTCAACTCACTCAGACACTGCACAGCTATGGAGTTGCACCAGTTGACCAGCTAATATGGGCTACTACTGGTACTATGTACCAGTGAAAGAAAACTGTATTCGTAAGCTATCACCAATAACTGAATAACAGACTGGCAGGTAGGCTATCGGTATATGATACTACTCTGGAATGGTAGGACAGACTGGCGGAGGCACATATTAACAGGCTTTTTATTTTACGGCCTACCCAACTATAGACTACTGCTTAGTAACCATAGCCTACAGCATCGTAGAGTAACCGGTACTACAATTCACTCATGAAATGTACAGTAGTAACCTACCATACTGTAGTCTACTAGACTATGGTTACTGAATACCGGTTACTACCGTAGCCTACCAATGCTTCTTTTGTTGCTCAGCACGCATTTTGAGTAGAATTACAATCCTCAAAACCTTAAAAAGTTGCCAATATGAAGCAATTATGCTGCCACAACAAGTACACTGGTACTGCATTTGGCCCACTCACATAGCTCAAAATCAGTTCTCTTTCCTTCCGTCATTACGTTGAGATAAATGTTTTTTATTAACGTAATGACGGGAAAACCAAGAAAATCACTTACGTCCCGTCACCGCTAGCCCACTTTTTTTGTGTGTGAACACCCTAACGTAGTCGTAACGGCAGACGCAACGGTAACGGCTTCGGTGTGAAGCCCGCTTTAGATGCAGTACTTAACCGTTTGCCCAAGTGGGTTGCATTAACATTCAGAGTTTATTGACCTTTTCAAACTAGGTAATTTTTAGATTTTTTAATTTGCGGTAGAAGTATACTCATAAAAAAATTGTTTGGCAACTAATGAAGCAGTTTATACGGAACGAAATAATCAGTTAACGCAATATTTACTTTGCTTAAGTTAATCAATTGAATTAGTCGCTTTAAACTAATAACTTGGTATTTCTTAGGGCTACCATATTTTCATGACCAAAAAAGAGGACACATATTTGAAAGTATTATAAGCAAGTACTGGTTGTTTTACATTTTTAAAGCACGCAGAAAATTAAAGTAACAAGCACTCTTCGTTACCACAGGTGGCATATGTAGTCACAAAAATAATCAAGTTTCGTCTAAAATTACAAAAATGATCATTCAGTTTACTTGTCTGATGCAGCCCACGAATATTTGGCTGTTCCTTTAACTTTTTTCAATAATGCAGAATCACCTTTTGCTATATTGTAAAACTGGCTGCATGTGACATGGCTAAAATTGTACACAAGCGTTAATATGTTAGCAACCGACTCAAAAAGAAAACTTTCTCTTTCTTTTGACCACTGTGGCTGCATTAAGGAAAAAATTCGTTCCACATTAGCATTATGAGCAATAAGGCTGAAGTAAAACTGTGCGATTTTTAGCAGTTCGCTGAAAAATTCAATGGTGTTGCAAGTTTTGAAATAGAGAGTCCATCTCTCATGTGCCATCATTTTGAGATGCATCTCTGAATTCGTTTCAAGCTGATTTTTCACGAATTTGCAGAGGTTTCGATATTGGTCAAACAATTTAGCTTCATTAATATCGACATTTTTATGAAGTAAATACTCCACACATGGTTCAATTTTTTCCCATGTGACTGTTTGCAATAAGAGCATCCAGTCAAAGCGTTGAAACTCTTCAAATAAAGTTGTTCATTTATCTAGATACTCAACACAGGATTGGTACAACACAGAGACATCTGAGATAAACAGGTCACACTCATGATCTTGACCTTCTTCTCTGAGTTTACCCAGCTTTGATTTAACTTGGGTTGATATGAACATCTGCTTCTGTCTTTCTTTAATCGTTGATTTCACAACATCAAGGCAAGATCTAACTTCAATGACTGATGCTTTTGATCTTTCAATATTCTGAACTTGTTCATTAAAAACAGCAACAAAAGATTGCAAATGCTTTAAATAAAGTTCGCTCAGAGACGATTCATAAAATCGTTTTAACACAACAGGTGGCTTGTCAATGGACATGAAATATGACTGCAAAGCAGGATACATTTGAAGCATCCTTGATAAACTGAAATAAAGTGATAGCCACCTTGTAACACTGTGAGAAAGAAGTTTTTGATACTCTATATGTACAAACTCACAATAAGTTTTCAACTCTTCCGTGCGCACAGTATAAATGCAAAAATACTGATAGGTCTTGTATATGATACTTTCAATATCAATACTCATCTGATTTGTACCATGATGTAAACAGTTATTCAAAATATGAGCTGGGCAACCAATGCCAACTAGATTTGGCACGTCGTTTTTCAAACGAGAGAAAACGTTATTACCCTTTCTACGAGCCAAACCTCCAAAGTTAGTGTTACAATTGTCACCAGTAAATGAAACACACTTTTCAAATAAGTCCATCTTCGTCAAGGTTTCTTTTACTTCATTTGCAATTGTTAAAGATGTTTCGTTTGTATTACTTCTCACTTCAAGCAGTTTAGACTGTAGACCGCCATTTATCCAATCAAAGTATTGAATCACAATCGGAAAAAGTTTAATTGATTGGTGATTACTTCCATCAGTTGCTACTCCCAGGTACATTATTCCATGTTCTTGTATGTCATTAAGCGCATATTGAAGAGTCATTGGGGAAAGCACGTTATCAACGATAGCTTCAACTTTGGTCCGAGCACAAGAATACTTTTTCGAAATATTTGAATCAGGAAATAACTTTCTTATCAAAGTAGAAGTACAATCGTTAGATTTGTAGCTCTGATGATGCTTAACTGTGTGAAATGCCATAGTGGCTTCAGCAGCTGCAACATTATCCTCGATTTGGGTACCAGGCTTAGAATAATAATCGGTCACCTTTGCAGACGACTTTTCTCCTCTAACAGCTTTTTTGTGTTTTTCACTGTCAACATGATTATCTAAGCTAAGTTTGCCTTTATTTGCTACTGAAACAAATGTACCAAAGCCACAAGTAATACATTCAGCCTCAAAATCATTACGTCCTTTTCTAAAAAATGGATACTTTTGTTTTAGTTCGTCCGTAAATTGCGACTTTCTTTTTGGCATAGAGCGATCTATGCAGTATTTATCAAACTTAGCAACGTTATCTCAACTACCTGCAAATGAAAAATATTGCAGCTTTACTGAAATTACTGTCAACTTCAAAAAAATTTTTTAAAATGATATTACAACATAACAAACATCAGCATCCGGTGTGAGCGAAAAGCAAAGTAAAGAACGTTGTTACATCATAGAATCTTACTTATGGCATCGACATGGAGTAACCTCGCAAACCAGCGTGACTTTGATTTTTATTTTTTCACAAAAAATATACAAAAATTTAGTCTTCATGCTGACCTTTTTCTTTAAAATGTAAAAAGGAGGACATTTAGGCATTTTTGAACGTTTTAGGAGGACGGATAATTATTTGTCAAAAAGGAGGACATGTCCTCCAAAAGGAGGACGTATGGTAGCCCTAGTATTTCTAATGTTTCTATTAAAGCATAAAGCCAAATATTAAACGGTCAAATTGTGCCACAATTTTAACTGTAAAATACAAGTGAATATTTTGAGTGAACAAATCAAATCCAGCATTCACTATTGATCATCATGTAGCTTGATATGTCAAGGACAAGGTATTATTTCATACACATTATGCAGCGTCTTTAAAACACTGTCAAGCTAAACAAAACGAAAAGAACGTAAAGTTAGTATAATGGCTAATTCAAAGTGGAAGGGGAAAAAATGCCGCTAGTGCAACTTTGTGGCAGCACTTCGGCGAATGAATAGGCCTATCTAGACGATTTCCACTCACGCATCCATACATGTTTCGTCAAAATTAAATGTAAATCATTGAAACCTTTGATTACACATTTCAAAATTAAGCTTGACACATCACAAATAAAACTCAATTCATAACCTGCTATGCTATGATTACAAGGGTGGATATAAAAGCAATTCAAAGTGAAGCGGCAATAAAATCACCTTCACTCATGGTAGTATAATAGTTGGTTAGAGTTTTATCAACATTGAGGGAGAAAATGCTGAAACTTTGTTTACTTCGTGTTAAAAAGTCCTGATTTCCAAAAGCTCAGCATTATACCGGTATGTTTGGTATTAAATAGAAACAAAAGCAGTACGAAAACGTCAATGATTTTTACGTAAATAAGCTAAACGATACGAGAAGTAACTGCTGTACAATTTTAAGGAGCTTGAGAAGTAATGCTCCATATTAAGCTGTCATAGTTTACTCCACAAAATGGCTTTCAAAATAATAATAAAATCTCTAATAAAGCAAATTTTTGTAACACGTGAATTCTCAATCTAATTGTCGTGTTTCATGTAAAAAAGAAACCGTGTACTACATAGTTAGTTGCATTAACTACCCTCTTATTACGTAAAACCTGAAAACGACCGAACCGCTGTAACGAGTTCCCTTAAGAGCAGTGATGGGATTCAAAATTTTAAGAACAGGTTCTCTTTTGTATCGTACTTATTAGCAACAGGTTCCCTCGTAAAGGTCTAATGTCTGTAAGAAAAAGCAAGAACGGGTTCGCGCGAACCCGTGCGAACCCCCTGAATCCCATCACTGCTTAAAAGTAGCTGATCACCAGCCTACCACTTGAAGATGAGAGAAGCCCGCAAATGTCTTTCCTAGCAGCAAAACAATAAGCCAGTTGGTTTGTTTTCCACACTGTCCCCTTCATGCCGAGCGTCAAACGGGGAAGATGCCAATAGGCCTACCAATTTTTGAGTCATTAGGTTAACCCAAGTTACCGCTCATGACTTGAAATTTGAAAATTGGTGATTTCAGGTGGAAAATAAGCAGGCGAGTTTGCTTGGTATGAATGGTAATTGTAATGAGATTTGCTGGCTTTACAGTGGCACTGGAAAGCAGGATCTCGGCATATTTTAAGCGTGCTTAATTGCTACAGCGCGCCCATCCTTTTCTAGTAATAGAAGGATAAAGAGAAAACATGCCAGTTAAAAAAACAACAGTAAATTGCGTGGTATATAGCGGCTCTTTTCATTCACATTTAACTGCCGCTGTATATAATCATCAAAGCGAACAATCCTTTTCTGTGACGTCATAAGCGCGTATGTTTTACTCGCATGCGGTGTTTCTATTTTCTGATTCATTCCAGTAAACAAGTCGAAAGACAAACAGCGTGTTGAGTTACAGGATAGCTATAGGCGACGCTAAATTGGTGACTCCCGTTTTCAAAATCGTGTAATTTTGAAGTTGAGAATTTCAAGTGGACATGGCTCAGGAGAATGCAGCTGCAGAAAATCAAAATGCGGTCTCCCTAAAACTGCCTCCGTTTTGGATTTCGCAGCCACGTGTGTGGTTTTAGCAGGCAGAAGCTCAGTTTGCGCTACGGCATGTCACCGCCGATGACACTAAATATTATTACGTGGTGGCCGCATTAGACCAGGAAACTGCTCAACGGCTGCTTAGTTTGTTGGAAAATCCCCCAGCTAACGATAAATATCAGGGTTTTTAAGCAGCGTTTACTGGCGACGTTTGACCTTTCGCAACAAGAACGCGCTGCTCGCCTCCTTAACATGCCTGGACTGGGAGACCGCAAACCATCCGCCTTGATGGATGACATGCTGGCCTTATTGGGAAACCATGCCTCGTACTCCCTCTTCTCCTATCTTTTTCTTCAACACCTTCCCGAAGACGTTAGGACGATATTAGCAGGTGAAAATATTGATGATCCTCGCACCTTACCGCTACGAGCAGATACTCTCTGGTTGGCCCGTTCAAGAGAACCGATGATCGCCCGCATCCACGCTCGCCAACCACCACCAAAATAAAACAATTACCGACAGAAAATATCGGCTCTTGACCAGGTAGGTCTGTGCTTCTACCATCGTAGATTTGGCGATAAAGCTCACCGCTGTGTTTCTCCATGTAATTATGCGGAAAACTTACCAGCCGATCGACGTTAGTGGCTGCGACGACTGGCGGATTAACAAGCCTATTTTTTGTTCGTGACCGCTTGTCGACACGTAACTTTCTGGTGGATACCGGCGCCGAGATCAGTGTTTTACCTCCTACAGGCATTGAACGTCGAAAGAACACCCAAGGCCCAGTCTTCTTGGCAGCGAATGGCAACAACATAAAAACTTATGGTAAACGTGCCGTAACTCTCGACTTGCCACCGGGTCGCTTTCAATGGAATTTCGTTTTGGCAGATGTCTCTAGACCAATTCTTGGGGCTGATTTTTTAAGAGCAAGTTCTTTATTTGTTGACATGAAGCACCAACGCCTTGTCAATGCCGAGTCGTTTACGAGCATACCACTGCGAAAAAACACTATCCCTCCTGTAGCTGATAATGCTATCTCTTTGTCTTCTAACACCAATGCAAAATTGTTGGCCGAGTTTCCGCAAATAACTACTCCTCAATTTTCTAAACCTCATCCCGCACATGGCGTCGAGCATTTTATTCCCACCGATTCTCCCCCTGTTCAATCCCGTGTTAGGCGTCTTTCGCCTGAAAAACTCGCTTTAGCCAAGAGCGAATTTCACAAAATGTTGGAAATGGGGATCATTCGACGGTCATCTAGTCCATGGGCATCCCCACTTCATCTTGCACCCAAAGCTTCTGGGGGCTGGCGACCCTGTGGTGACTATCGCCCTGTTTATGCAGCCACACGGCCCGACCGTTATCCTATCCCGCACATCCAGGATTTTTCCGCGCGCCTAGAAGGGGCAACTATTTTTTCCAAAATCGATTTAATTCGTGGCTACCATCAGGTACCAGCAGCCGAAGCCGATATCTGCAAAACGGCCGTAATCACTCCCTTGGGGCTTTTTGAATTCCTCCGCATGCCGTTCGGTCTCAAAAATGCCGCTCAAGCATTCCAGCGTCTAATGGATTCCGTTTGCAACTCTTTCGACCATGTTTTTGTATACCTAGACGACATTCTTGTAGCAAGCCCGACTCCTCAAGCCCATCAGCAACATTCACGACAGCTTTTTCAACGACTCGGTGATTACGGGCTTGTGATTAATGTTGATAAGTGTGAGTTCGCGCGATCACATCTTGACTTTCTTGGCCACCGCATCGACAAAACCGGCGCGACACCCCTCCCCGCGTCGGTTGAGGCGATACGTGACTTTCCGAGGCCTCTAACCACCACGGATCTGCAGCGATTTTTGGGTATGGTGAACTTCTACCACCGGTTCATTCCAGGTGCGGCTGCTTTAATGGCACCTCTCTACAAGGTTGCTTCCACACAACAAAAACTGCTTGATTGGACCAGCCAGTTACGCAACGCTATTGCGCAGACACAACTAGGGAATCCAACCAATTAATTGAAACAATTAATTGTAACAATTAATTGTAACAATTAATTGTCCCCAAAACGGCCACTAACAATTACAATTAATTGCTAAAAAATGGCCAATTAATTGTACTATTTCTTCGACTTTTATTGCATTAAAAAATTTCAATTCTTTCGCGCAAAAGTTACAAGGGAAAATCAAGATTGTACTTCGCAGTCAAGCGCGAGTATTAGAATCTAATTCTAAGCATTACCCCTTAAAATGGTCACCTTCCACTGACAGTTTGTATCAATTATTGCACTTCTCAACCCTTTCCGTGATGTAGGTATATTAACATATCCAAAATTAAGATTAGGTTTAGTGCTAATGGGTATGCATATTAACATACCCATAGGCGCCAGCCGTATCTGATCACTCGGTAGGTGGTGAAGAGAGCTATAAACTAACTGGGAGAGCGTCTGCATTGCCTAGCAGCATTCCAAGTGATTTTTTTGAAGTAGAGCTGCTGGGTGTTGGAAAAGAGATCTGATCTGGAAGACGTCAAAAGCTGTGCACAGGGGTAAAAATGTTGTTAAATATGGCTAGCAAACAGTTTGCAAGAAAGGTAGCCAGTTTAGTGTAGATTAGGCGAGAAGTAAGATACCGGTATTGCATGATTGTAATAACATTTTAAGCAGAATTTGATATTTTGGGGGTACAAAAATTGCTGAAAATTTCCATTACAGAGAGCATGAGAGTCAGCCAGGCAAAAGCAAAGAAAAAGTGTAACTAAGATATTAACCGGAAAGGTAAGCTACCGATACTTAAAACTTGAAATCAATAATCAAGTCGGCAAACAAAGTTTTACAAGGCCACAGTTTGACAGCAGCCTGCTGTAGGCTACCAACTGCCAAGGCTACAGTTTAATAAAGGAAAGGCAGGTTAGCGTGTTTGGTACTGGCCTCGATGCATAGTTTGAGTTGTTTTGACAACCAGAGTGTGGATTTGACCATTAATGACCAATGCTAGTTCCGCTCCAGGAGATTGAAAACGCAATCAACAACACTAAAAAACGTCACAATCTTTATAGGTATTTTACATTATCAATTTATACCGGTAGTAATCTATAGTATATATAAAAATAGTTTCTGAAAAAATAAAAAACTGAGCAATTCTGCAGCTTTGTTTAATGTGTCGCTTAGCTAAAACCTTATGGCGCATGCACAACCCAGACGGCAGTCCAGCAACATTTGGGACAATTTTACTAGAAGTGATGATAAACTTAAGGCAACATGCAACATATGTCAAGCCGTTCTCGCTTGCCGAAATTATGGAACAAGTTCTTTGATTTACCATATGAAGCATAAGCATGGAAAAGACCAGCAAGTGGATAAACCATCACCGTCAACATCCGCAAAACGTCAAAAGGTTTTACCGTTTCGATTGAAACCGAAAGTAACACAAGAGGAGCTGTATGCCGAACTCGTTACATATGACAATGTTCCACCAAGAGTGTGCGCAAAGAGCAGCTTTATCAGAACTGGCATGAAATTGAGAGGATTTAAGGAAGTCACGTCAGCTACAACAGTCGCCGCAAAAGTAAAAGCCTTTGATACTGTGGTTCGGCATCAATTGAAAGAAAAGCTTGCAGGTTTAATTGAAGAAGGTCAGCGTATGTCTTTGACTACTGACGAATATACTGCTACCAACAATAAAAGGTATTTGACTATCACTCTGCATTACACCGCAGAAGATTATGATAACCTGGGGATGGTTCGAGTGTTTGGTTCGCAAACATCCAAAACACTGAAAGACTTGATTGAAAAAAAGCTGCATGAATTTGGAGTCAACTGGAATCATATTGTAGCATGCACTACTGATGGAGTATCTGTAATGGTGAGAATGGGAAACCTCATGTTACCTTTACACGGAGTTTGTTTAAGCCACGCTATTCATTTAGCAGTGTGCGATGTTTTGTACCAAAAGCCTACGTCATTAGAAGTTTTACGAGATGACGTTACAGCCACCGGGAGTCTAACCGAGGAAGGTGTCAATGCTGAGGAAAATAGTGATGACGGTGATGTGGAACTAGATGAGTGTGTAGATGTGGTGAATCCACAAGAAGGAAATGAAGAAGAAGTCCTTCAGTTTAAAGAAGAAATTGAAACTGCTGTGAAAAAAGTGAGAAAAATGGTCAAAAAAATCAGACGAAGTCCCGTGAAATCCGACTTTTTGAGAGCAAAATGTGTTGAAGCTGGTGAAACAATCACCACTTTGATATTAGACTGCCGAACGCGCTGGAATTCATTAGCAGATATGCTTGAACGTTACATTAAACTTCATGCTACTGTCGCAAGGGTGCTTGAAGAATATGATTACCCTACAAGACTTCAATTAACCAGCAGTGAACTGGATATCATCAAGCACGTTTCTGGTGCTCTCCAGCTAGTTAAAGTGGCTGCTTCGTACCTAAGCGATCGCAAGGTAAATCTTATGACTGCTGACACAATAATATCCGAGACAATATCTGCGTTAAACAGTAAAAACACTTGCTTCCCAATGCAATTGGCTGAACATCTATCTGTGCGGTACGAGCAAAGAAAAATGACTAACGCGCTGCAGCTTATGCGTTATCTTGACGGCCGACAAACGCAAGAGGAATCTTCCACCCTTACCTTGAGCATTCAGAGATTCGCTACCATGCTTTCCACTCGTCTGTTTGGAGTTTCGGTACTAGAAGTAGAACCGCCAAGCCAAAGGAACGATAATACTGGTGGTGATAGTAGTGATACTGATGATGTAACAATCGTCGAAAGTGAAAACACTCAGGAAGCGGACATTGATGCGCTTTCCTTCGCCGAAATGCTCAACAAAAAGTTAAATGAAACCTATTGTGAAAGCGCTCAATCGGCATCGTCTGCTTCGGCAAGCCAAACTCCATGCTTTGAAGAGTTTAAACTGTTTGTTAAAACGGGTGAAAAAACAGAGAAGCTAAAAAAGCTGGAAGCAGCATTGTACACAATTCAAGCTAGCTCCGTCGAAAGTGAAAGAGCATTTTCCGCAGCGGGGTTATTTCTTACCAAACTTCGCTGTCGGATGTCAGACGCAACATTTGATCGTTATTGCTCCCTTAAGGCTTATTTCAAAAAAAGAAAAGCTATGCAATAATCTTATTGCTTATAAGCAACAAAAATGACTATTGAGTGACTATTTCAGTGACTATTGAGCATTGACTAATGACTCGAGACTATTCTATACCTTATAATCGAGAGCAGTGGCGTAGCCAGGATTTTCCAATGGGAGAGTTTTAGGCTGCACAGTAAAGGGGTGCCAACTCCAAAGTCTTCAGTTTTGGAACATGCTGAGTTTATTTATACAAAAAGGTAAGATGTGACTTCATTTCGGCCCTAAGAGGGAGTCTGATCTCCAAAATCTTCTCCATGGCTACGCCACTGATCAAGAGTTAAACGAATTTTGTTTGGTGGCTAATGTTTAGCCTACTAATAATCTCCTAGTGCTAATATTTTTTCTCTTGACTTTTCCTCGTAATAAAAGATATATTTTCGTAAAACAAACAAAGAAAAATTTAATGTATTTATTGACAAAAAACATATCATTACAGTGCATCATTAATATTGCAGAAAGGTCGAAGAAAAGTTCTATTTCACTCCCAGAAATATTGGTTGTTTTTCTAGCCTTTCTTTCCTATGATAATAGCTTTTCTCTTGTGTTCTTTGTTTCTATTTATTGTTCTTGTGTTATTTTCAATATGATCATCATTATTTTGTTTTATTTTCAATATAATTGTGTTATTTTCAATGTATAAAATCATCGCAGAAGTTTAAAAATGATAACAAAACAAAATTGTCATTGCACAATAGGCCTATTGCTGATATTTTCCTCAGCTGTGACGTCATTGCACGCCGTGACGTCATAACAATTAATTGATTGTTAGTGAGCGGCAATTAATTGTTATTGTAAAAATAGGCAATTAATTGTTTGTTAGTGATTAACAATTAAATTGGATTCCCTAATTTGAACCGTTAAAATATTTTATGTCTAAACTGAACCTTGTCTAACCTCACGTCAGTGGAAGTTTTGTTGTGTTACTCTTTAAGTTCGGACTAAATAAGCATTCGATTCGTTAAGTCGTGTGTGTTCTTACGAAGATTTGCTAAAATTGATTGTTATGGTGGCTATAACCAGGGCTGGGGAGCCATTGCAGAAAATGTCTGGCTCCGGCTCCAGCTCCGGAGCTCTCAAGCGTTATATCTGTGGCTCCAGCTCCGGCTCCGGAGCTGAATATTTTTTAAGTGCGGCTCCGGCTCCGGCTCCACAAATTATGGTCGGCAAAGATTTGCTTATACCATCTCAAACGTGCCAAAATTTGCAAATGATGCGAACTTGTTTGTCTAAACACTACGCTACCAGACAAAAAACAATTGGTTATAGAATCAACAAACTAAGTGGTCTTTTTGTGCCAAAAATTGAAGGCTCAGTTTGGTCAAGATTTTCAACCATTCGGAGCCGGAGCTAATTGTTTCATTTATGGCTCCAGCTCCGGCTCCGGCTCCACAACAAATCCAAATTACGGCTCCGGCTCCGACTCCGGCTCCGAGAAAAATGCTTGGCTCCGGGGCTCCGAGCTCCGGCTCCGGCTCCGGCTCCCCAGCCCTGGCTATAACAGCGGTTAAGGACATCTTTGATTTTATTTTTTCATTTTTATCCTCCTATCACGAGAAAGCGACGGAGGCGCTATGTATAGGACGAATCCAGACTCGCTTAGGAGTTGCCCTTGTTTCCGAGTTGTCCGCTTGAATTTTGCTTTTGACTTCTTCAATTTGCTCCTAGTCAAAATCCACCAAGTATAGATAATTGTTGTGAAGCATCTTATCCAAGGACGCAACAACGAGGCTTGGGTGGGAGTTGAACCATCAACCTTGTGATCATGGCCGTCGTATAAACAACGTTTCGAACCACTCGGCCACGCATCTGAAGCTAATCTGTGGTTATTTCTACCGCTGAGGACATCGTTTATAAGCTACAGTAGCATCTCAAAAAGTACAATCGGCGTAAAAACAATAAGCATTTTTTAAAAAAATGCACCTGTAGCTCTGTGCACCAAAATATCAGTCGAATAGACGGTTTTAAATTCTTGAATCCAAACCGAATTTGAACCTTTAGATTTTTGCTTTTGCGAACCTGAACCCGATAATTCAAAGTATTCTTAATTTTAACCGGCACTAAACCTGCAAAATCAAACGACAGAAAACCTGAACCGGAGGTAAACCACTAAAAATGAATTTTGCGTAACCTGAACCTTAAACCGGAGCGATATTTTAAGCGGTTTGATGCCCTGATATTTAGGTAAGAAAGATTTGATTTTGTTAGAAATACCTATGCAACAAGATAATTTGAATTCCAACGAGGCGATGTTTTGTTTAAACTGTAATTTATTGTCTAAAATAATTCCTACATACTCATCCGCATTAACTACCTTAACTGGAGAATGATTATAAGAAATGTTGAGAATGGGAGATGCGAATGAACAAGACACGAATAAATAAAAATGAGAATGGGAGATGGGAAATAAGACTTGTGCAAATAACGAAACAACACAAAAACGGAACAGTGATTTTTTTTCGTGGCTCCCTACTAGGCCTATATGATGCTGCTGCTGATGCAAGTTTGGTTCAACATTTTGTTGCGGGGATGAACCCGACTACTGTGGCCTTGAATGCTCATTTTAAGCATTCTGCTTTTCATTTAAGTTGCTGGAAAGAATGATGTTCATCAAGACCTTTCTCAGAACGTGGACACGTACGAACCTGCATAAAAAAAAAAAAGCCGTTGCGTTGTTTTCGTAACAGATCAAGTAAAGTCCCATGTACTCAAGCTGGATACCATAAGTTTTGGAACAGTGTTGACAACCACAACCGTACGTGTGAACGATATTTGGACGTAGGCCCAAGTCACAATGCCTGCTTGGAGGAAAGATACGTGACAGCAGCACATCCCACGGAAAAATGAAAGTGGATATGCGAATTCGAGGTTTTGTCGCAAGTTCATAAAGAGTGATTCATACTGTTAAAAGCAACTGCCATCATGTTCTAGTTAAAGTTTGCGTCTTTTGAAAATATCGAAATCTGTGTAGTGTTAATTAAATGTTTTTTTCTGTATTTTGCTTTTCTAATATTTTGCAAACTTATAGAAACTGTTTGCTGTTTTGAAATTTTTAACTTTTTCTGCTTTTACCAAGTAAATTGATTTGTGATCGAGATAGAACGATATAACGTATTACGAACAGATAGGAAACTGGTATTTCTGAATCGATTGACACCCAAAATTAACTTTCTAAGTGGTGTACTTTTCAAGTTACGATAAGTCGTGTTTTTGTAAACCCCCGAAAACTTTAATGTCTCCCCGAAGTATCCAAACCTCACTATTTAAAAAAACTTTTTGCATTGCGTTTCTACGCCAATTTGTACCCTGGAAATTACTAAGCCGACAGCAATTTCAGAAAAACTCAAAAAAGTTGACACCCTACTCAACCATGCTTACTGTACAATGCACATACCTATCGGAACGCAGGAGATGCAGTTTTAGAAACTTCACACTTCCAAATCACAAAATAATCAAAAGTCACTTTTCACTTTATTATATTGGATGCAACCAAGTATTATCAGAGAAACAACCTATGAAGAAACGAACCAATGTACAGACGAAGAAACACAGATACACGATGTATAATTCATAAATAAACGGTATAAATACTTTCTACAGTATATAGAAGAATGATTGGAGCTAGTGTCAATAAATCGATCCAAAAACCTAACACAATCATACACACAATTTAATGAAGATATAAAATAATCTCAGAAGTCACAACGCAGTCTAATATTTTGAAGTCATGCAGAATTCACAGCTGAATAAGAAGTTCAAATGATATAGCGAGTATTACGTATTGCAGTAGGCCTATTTGTGTGCGAACATAATGGATAACAGCAAATCTTACGCTACATAACGAGTAACATACAAAATAGAATTGGACAAGTAACACACTTTTCCGCAAAGTTAGCTCATACAATAAAGACTTGTAGGAAAGGTTGGCAATAAATTACAATGGCACGGTAAGATCCTACAATTCAATTCTGCTTGCAATAAAACCAAAAATCACCTGCACAAAAACTTCCAGAAAATTGTATATATTTTGAAAGTACCGACACACTTTAAAAAGGCGAGATGGCCCAGTGGCAAGAGCGTGTGCCTCCGGGGCTGTCAACTCGGGTTTGATTCCGAGTCGGGACAAACCAATGACTATAAAATTCCTATTCATAGCTTCCCTGCTTGACGCTCAGCAGAACAAGCTGGCGAGTTTCTTGTTGTGCTGTTGAAAAGGCACTTAGCGGGATTCTCTCACTTTGGTGAGGTAAACAGGTGGCCGACAACTCCTAAGTGAGCTCGCTATAGCGCTTTCATTGCTTTCTTGGGTTAGAGTAAATACAAAAAGGTGTATGTTATCACATATTATTGTCGCAGTTCTAAATAAGTCCATGATATTAATGCTATAATATGTCTCATAACGCTGATAAACACCGACTACAAATTTCGTAGAAACAGCACAAAAAAATGAAAAATCAATCGCAATAGATATCTGGAATATCTTCTGATTACATTTACAGTTTGAATATTTTCAATCACTGCTATATTCATTGTGCCCTGACGAAGTATTCTTAAATCTGGAAATTGTTTTTTCTTGAGATGACAAGTAAGTTTTGTACTGGTCAGATTTGAGAAACCTTGCATAACTGTCGGTTTTCATCAACTGGTAAATGTGTTCCTGAGCTTGCTCAAAACAGTAGCGATTGGGTTTCTCCATGTTTTTAACAGTAATATCCTTTATTTTTGAATCAATATTAATGGGATTAGGGGTTTCTTCAGACAAAAAGTTTTGGAATATTACTTCGACGTTACCTTTGACGTTGCTGAACGGTTCCTTTTTAAGTTTTTTTGATGCCAAATAAAAATCCAAGTTTTCAGCGGAAAATTCTTTCTGGAGAAACTTTTTAAATTCTTTGCGACCAATTTCATCTTTTAAAAGATCATTGAAAGAGAATTTCCATTTGGTCGCTCGACGTACGGTGATCTCTTTGCTTTTGCTGTCAGTCCAATACTGTTCATCTCCCGACATCCAAGGATTAGATGGTTCAACTAAAGTAATCATTGGATCATATTCAGCGTGTTGTTCTGTGTAGAAGTTGATTGTCTCACACACTTTCGACATTTTAAGGCAATGGCGGTCCATTTGTCTGCATAGTTTTTCAATAGAAGCTTTCAATGACTCGACACTTTCGTGTTTCTTTGGAGTGACTTGGGCAACAGATCTTTCATTTCCTTTTCTCGGAGACGACTGATACAAAGACTTCTTGGTTTTATCTCTGGTATATGAATACGCTTTCTTTATATCGACTTCAAACGTATTCACACACCCAGGAACTGGACGGTGAACATCCCAAAAAGCTCGCTCTTGGCTGTCGTGAACTTTGCGATCAATTTTATCTCTTTTCTTATCATTTTTTGCTTCTACTTCTGCTTGGGCAAAAATATCTTCCCAATTATTTGCAAATACATTTTGCAGCTTGGCCAGGTTGTCAGCTTCATAATCAGCCAATTCTAAGCGCGCTTTGTTCTGCATTGTGCGTTTGCAGAGATAGACAGCATACTCAGTATTGTCCGGATCCCAACCTTTAGATGGCCAGAAATGCTCCGATTGAAAACGGTAGAAGGAATTGTCGTTTTTCAGAGTGATAACGTGATCATCAATCGGAAAAAAGTACCCATGAGCAGCAATTAACGATCCTAAATGAATCGCCTCCTCAACATCAATGTTCATGTGATGTTCAAGCCATCGCACTGAATCCTCACCACTAAACACATCCGGTATTTTCGTAAGTAAACTTTTAACAGTTTTGATTGGCACACCTTCATCAGGGCTACGCATTTTTTTAACTAGTTTTTCCATCTTATTATACAGCATCATGTGCGGAGACTCTTTTGCTGACAACAGTGAGGAGGATGGTGCCAATAACTCTTTCTCCGCCATTATGAATATCAATTACAATTTAAAAAAATAACAAAATGTCTTTAAACAATATTCTGTACAAAAAAGGCAGAAAAATTACAATTCTGTAAATGCAATGCCTTATGACTGAAACCCTCAAAGCTAGCAGCAATAACAGCACGAAAAACATAAAAGATTACTTTTTAACGCTCACTATGACTCGCTTTCTTTTTAAGTTATGCTATTGTGTCCCTGCGCAGTTCATTCACTCTTGACAAACTGCTCAACACTTCCATAAAATTTGTCGTTTATAATGTACTTTAATGCATAACTGAACACGAAAAAAATCTCCACGAAATCGCTTTTATGAAAAAAAAAAAAAAATTCAAGACCTTGATTTCATCAAAATAAGATCAATCATGGCAAAAAGTTTGGTGATGCAACAAAAAATGATGTTTCAAAAAATTTAGTATCAAAGGAAATTTATGTGAGCAAAGGTCCAATAAGCGCTTTGTGACGTCATAAGTCTGTAAATATTTGAATCAAACATAATATCTATAGAAGAAAGATGCAAGAGCATTTCTTTATGGAAGAAACACCTTCGTTTAGTTGTGGGAGTACATGGAGGTCACATTGAGCATAGACTAAAATAATCCACTCTTGCCTCGTGATACTGAATTTTTTGAATTATCATTTTTAATTTGGCAATACTCGCATACTTTGCAACCAATTTTTTATATATGTAAAAGTGTAAATAATATATCAGTGCTTGGATTACTGTGTATAGCAGGGTGGGCAAAGTGCGGCCCGCGCGACCATTTTATGCGGCCCGTGGGCACTTACAGAAATATGAACTCCATTCGTGAATCAAGCCGAAGACCTTTTTTTTCTTTTTGTTTAGCTCCGCGCTGAATGTCAGTGAGAAAAAAGACATCTGCGGCCGCGTAGATCATTTTTTTGCTCTTCACCGATTTTTAGTGGTAAAAAGAGGACGTCTGCGGACATGTAGACCTTTTTTTGTTCTTCCAATCAGTGCGGCCCTTGGCTTCAAAAATTTTCAAATGCAGCTCTTCGTTTGAACAGTAATGCATACCCCTGGTGTATCGAATTTCAATAATTTTGAGTTTATAATCACTGAGAAAATACTTGACAAAAAGTGGTTTATTTCTTTTGGGACACCCGACACATAGAAAACCAAGTTAGTATAAAAATTCTCGCCCCTCTATTATTTGCCCTTTGCAAAAAAAAAATCGACGTCTACGTTCTTAAGCGAAGCTTCAAATAAACTGACACAAAAACAAAGACGTTCATTGCCAAAACCACAATTTGTCAAACCGCGGGTGGAAGTGCAAGTCTTGTTCTTAAGGGCGTTCAATCATAAAATTCTCACATCACGAAAAGCGGCGGAGAAGGAGATTAGCAGAGAGGTATGTCTTTGAAACCAAGAAAAAACAGCAAAATATTCTTCATAATATACGGCAACCAAGCGCGGCATGCCCGCATACCTGAAGTCGGTGCCCATGGACAGAAGTATTGGCTACTGAAATTACTAATACTCTGTATATACTCAATGAGGTAGATTTACTAATTGGCTATAATAAAGCATTAGAGTGATCCTTATTTTGCGACTTTCCATTTTTTTTTTACTGCAGACCCTCTCTAAAGCGTCAACTCGTGAAAAAAACACTACCTGTAAAATGTTTCTAAAAAATATTGTTGTTTAGAGGTTGCTCAAAGCTTCTGAAATTTTGACCTCTATTCTCATATTGACTAGTAAAAGAACACTGATAGGAATGCAAATTTTGTTGTTTGCATATCAATAGCGTGTTTACGCTGCTACATTTTGCAACACAAAGCATGGTAACCGAATGCGTGTAGAGCAGAAGCTGAAAAGATAGCTGAGTCACAGTAAAATCGAAACCCGACATTTGGGCGCGAGACATCTGGGCGCAGACATTTCGGCACGAGGACATTTGGGCGCAAGACATTTGGGCGCGAAATGCGTTGCAGCGCACTTTCTACAATTGTCTTTCTATTTTTTTTTAAATTTAATAACAACATTTTTACAAAATTTTATATTTGCAACCGTGCTGGTAAGTGTTTTAATTTTTTCTAATTTCTTAAATACGACATGTAATAAGCGAACGAACCAATTGATGTATATTTACGGAAACTTAAGCAAAAAAACTAATGTGATGTCAAGGTTAAAGCAACCGATAAGCAAAGACTTATTTCTATGTTTATCTAATTGCATAATTCGAAGGATTTTGCGATAATTATTTTGTGTATTAAAGAACAAACGAAGGTTTTAGATTTCTGCAAGATATTTTTTGTTTGCGCCGATGTTTTTATTTACTTAACCTAAGCTACTTAATTGCTGCAGGAAACAAGCGAACCAAATAAGAGATGTATAGTATACTTACGGAAACTTAGGCAAAAAAAAGTAATGTGTAGTCAAGGTTAAGTTACCGATAAGCAAAGACTTATTTCTATGTTTATTTAATTGCATAATTCGAAGGGTTTCGCGATAATTATTTTGTGTAATAAACAACAAACGAAGGTTTTAGATTTCTGCAAGATAATTTTTGTTTGCGCCGATGTTTTTGTTTACTTAATCTAAGCTACTTAATCGCTGCAGGAAACAAGCGAGTCAACAGATCGATATAGATTTGCGAAAACCTAAGTGAGAAAAATAATGCTTAGTCAAGGTCAAGCTACCAATGTGGACGAAGACTTACTTATACGTTTTTAATTAATGAACGATTCGGAAGACATTGCGATATTTAGGTGGAATTCGACAGAAAGATCAAGCGAAATGTTTCCTGCAGCAATTAAGTAACTTACGTTGAGTGAATGAAAACATCAGCGCAAACAAAAAATATCTTGCATAAATCCAAAACGTTCGTTTGTTCTTCATAGCGCAATATAATTATCGCGAAATCCTTTGAATTAAACAATTAGTTAAACATAGAAATACGTTTTAGCTTATCGGTAACTTAACCTTGACTACGCATTAGTTTTTCTTACGTTTCGGTAAGTATACTATACATCTCTTATTTGGTTCGCTTGTTTCCTGCAGCAATTAAGTAGCTTAGGTTAAAGGTAAAGGTATCAAACAGCGGGGTGCAAGCACACACACATTGTTTAGGCCATTTTCAATTGCAGGCCCATTACAATTTTCAATCACGAATGACTGAACGCTGTTAAGGGACATACATGACGAACAACACATACACAAAACCCTTTGCACTTCCGCTTGTGCCGAGCGTCTGGCGCGAAAGCTGCGAATACTATTTTTAAAGTTTTCAGTATGACCCGACTGGGAATAAAACCCCAGTCTACCGGCTACCAAGTGGACGCTCTTAACCAATACACCAAGCGCCGGTTAGGTCAATAAAAACATCGGCGCAAACAAAAAATATCTTGCATAAATCCAAAACCTTTGTTTGTTCTTTATTGTACAAAACAATTATAATCATTGCAAAGTCCTCTCAATTATACAATTAATTAAACACAGAAATACGTCTTTGCTTATCGGTAACTTGACCTTGACTTCGCATTAGTTTTTCCCACAACGTTTTTGTAAGTATAAGTCAATTGGTTCGTTCGCTTATTACTAGCAGTAATTAAGAAATTAGAAAAAATGGAAAACACTAACACGGTTGCAAATATAAAATTTTCGTAAAAAATAGTAAATTTCAAAATAGTAAAAAAATAATAGCGAAAAATACGCTACAACGCATTTCGCACCCAAATGTCGTAGACCGCAGTAAAATGGAGTATGGAGTACCAGAAACCATGGAAAGAAGGGTGGTATATTCACTATTCAATGTTCACTAGTGTCACTTGCTTTGGTTATTCAGTAACGTCTCCTTAGGAGCATTAGGAAAGTTTTTATGCAATCAGCAACCAATTAGAGTAAAAATTGCAATTGTTCTTTATCTTTAGTGAGCAGCATATCGTTTACAAGTGACAAAAGCTTGAACAGCAGCTTGTGATTCGCGAAAGCTCGAATCGGTATGCCATTAATCAATTGAAAGCTCCAGGAAGTCTGTTTGCAGGTTCAGCTTTTCAAAAATATCAAGGTGTTTTTGTGAAATGAAGTAAATCCTTTTCATGCAGTGTTTCCGAGTCAATCTTAATCCTCTTGACGGCTCTTCCTCCCCATAAACTGTATTCATAGCTAGCAACATCCGACGATTTTCTTCTATTGGCACACCGTTATCACAGAGCGGCAGAGCTACCCATTTTTCCGACAAGTATCAGAGATGTCCTGATATTTTTTGATAACATTCATTGGAAATAGTATTATCCACAGACTCATAATGCTGCAGGGCTGCCGGTTACATTGTCATTTGGTGCTTTAACAGCAAAATGAGCACGAGTCCGAGGCTTTACAATTACACGATCTGTTGCAAAAAATACGCATATTTCTTGGTCCTCGACTCTCTTTTGATGTTAATTTGAATTGAGACCGAAACGAAATAGCGCATCTTTTCCTGAAAGATGAAAAATCTTCACCGTACAGCGTTCATAGCGCACACCATCTGGGGCAGAAAAATCAACCCCTTGGGAAGAGAATAAATGCCAGCTCAAGCACTTTGCGGTGGACATCTATTGGTTGTGAATCCTAAAGCGCATTGCTAATAAATTTAGTGATATTATTTTTTAACAGGCCAGACTAATTCGCTCGCCATACCATCACTCATTCCATCTTCAAACTTCTATTTGTCAATCACTTTCATCTACCTTGGAATCTTTTAAACAACAGAATTTTCAGAAGCTGATAAGGACCCCATCACTTCTTTGAATGCAGCTCTTGCTACAAGCTGTAAGATATGTTGATGAGGAGCAAAATGTTGCAAGTTTTTTTGTAGACTTTGTTCAATTTTTGCACATGCTCCATAGTGGCGACCAATGGTTGAGCTGGTGGTATCAAACCACATACCTTGTACTGCGTCTGTAACATTCCTCTGATGCAATGTTTCTACAAAAGCATATTGCCTGAAATAGTAGGAATCCTGGCAATATTAAGAAGTTGACAGATGCCATTACCAAATACAAGCACTGGTAGTCGATCAAAAAGACGTGTACAAAAGTACAAACGTGAAACTAAACATTACTGACAACAGGCCTTAGACAGGTCTTGACTGGCTGGGAGGATGACATGCCAGTGCAAGTTACCTGCAGAAAATGATGTTTGATAATGATAACACTAGCATGTCTGCATTGCATTACTCGATAAATCAAATAAACTCTATAAATACAAGTAGCTAAACCTTGGCTAGTCCATTGTAAGCTGTTCAAAAAATAACATTGCTAGCTGCTTGGTTATTTGCATGTGCAAATTTCAAAACTCGAATAGCTTCAAAATTCCCTGTACGGCCTGTACTTTAGATGCCGAAAATTTCAAGTGGCTTGAGCAACCTCTTAGCGTTAAAATATCTCAATAATATTTTACAGCAAATGTTTTTATAGGAATGGGAAACTTTTGGGAGGGTCTGCGTTAATAAAATCAAGAAAAAATTTTTAACCTCACATAAGGACCACCCCATGAAGCATTAATTGATTCAGTCTAGCATATCAATAGTTAATACTATATAGTTGCTGCATTCTTGGTTCATTTTCTTATGTAAACAGCCTAGTCTATTTCAGATACATACGTTGATGAAAATGTCATAAATCACAACACCGTCACCAGTCTCTATCCCAGGGTTTTTCAAACTGGCGCGCCTCCCTGGGGAGACACGGACTATTCTTAGGGGAGGCACAAATGTTAACCACAATCATTTAAAAATACTCGAGTAGCAAGCCTTTACCTCAATACGTTCAATTGCGAAGAAACAACAGCTATTTGTTCAATTAACCGAAGTGTTAGTAGAAAAATCAAGTGAGGTTATTATTTAAAATTATTAGCTCGCAAGCAAGAAATCTAAGCCAGTATCCAAAGTCTTGCTTTACTCTTTACCAAGCTTCCATGACCATTGTGATGCCCTAATGCGATGTGATTCGTACTATCGAGTGCAGAGCTGGCGGCAGAGCAGACGAGTTAGGGGGGCCAAAGTTTGAAATTAAGCACAAAAGTTGCTGTCTTCAAAAGAGTAGGCTTGTTGATTGGGAGGGGCCAAGTATGTCAATTGGGGGGGGCCAGGCCCCCCTTGGCACCGGCCCTGATTGAATAATTTCGCAATATTGCTCGAAAATGCAATTGCCAAGTCCAGCTGCCTTATCGACTGCAGTTATTTATCTTACTTAATCAAAAAGTAATGGAAAAATGATAAAAAAACAATGTGTTTTTATGTTATACAAAATGGAGGTAGGCGTTATATGACTGAATATTGGTAAGGGAGGCGTGGAAACACAAAGTTTGAAAACCACTGCTCTATCCAGAGCACATGACTACGGCACGAAGAATTATAGAAAGTGTTTTCTATACTCAGGCTTAACAGTGCAACAGCTCTGATGGCCGAGTGGTAAGAGCGTCCGCCTCATGAGCTGTAGACTTGGGTTTGATTCCGAGTCAGGTCACACCAATGACTCAAAAATTGACATTCACAACTTCCCTGCTTGACCCTCAGCATTAAACGGAAAGTGTGGAGAACAAGTCAACAAGTTTACTTGCTGAGCTGTTGGGAAAAGCACTTAGCAGAATTCCCCCATGTTGGTGTGGTAGCGAGGTGGCTGGCCAAGCTCATTATAGCGCATTGATTGCCTTCTCGTGGTAGTAGGATAAATATGCGACTAAATACAAAACCACATTAGTACATTAAGAAGTTAACACCTTAAACTTCCAATATCTGTACCGGTAGGTGACAATGATTAATAACTATGCAAGCCAAATGAAGGGAACAGAAGGATCACCAAATGTAGGGAAGGATCTGACCATAATTATGACACCAAATGTAACGGTAGGTTTTTCGTCAGTAACTTGCGATGCAGCAAAACAACATTAATCAAACAAACACTGTATGTTAACTCTCCAAACTCTATTTTGTACTTTGTGATTAAGGCCTATTTTTTTGTATTTTTTGCAGTTAATTGCATATTTATCCTCCTATCACCAGAGAGCGATCAAAACGCTGTATGAGCTTGCTTAGGAGTTGCCAGCTATCTGTCCTGTTATCTTTTTTTTTTTGGTAAAATTTCGGTTGTAGTTCAAATTCAGTTTGCAAAAACCAAAAAAATTATAGCCATTTCGGTCAATTGACTGAAGTAAAATCTTGCCAATATGCAAGCAACAATTGCAAACGGACTGCCGATGTCACAGTGTCAGGTTTAACACTAACAGACATCTAACTGATCAAAGTAGTTTATATCTGTGTAGCAGCTACAAAGCAGTAGGTGTACATTTCATTCAACGTCTTGTTACTTCAAACACGACCAAAAAAAAAAGTAAATGAAATGACCGAAATTTTTGAAAATTGATCGAAGTTAAATTTTGAAAAAAAATAACCCAGCATTTGTTTACCACACAAAGATGGGGGAATCCTGCTACATGCCTTTCCCAATGGCACAACAAGTAAACTTGCTGGCTTGTTCTTCACACTGTCCCTTTAATGCTAAGCGCCAAGCAAGGAAGCCATGAATACCAATTATAAAGTCATTGGTTTTACCCAACTTGGATTCAAACCCAAGTCTACAGCTTCCGAGGCGGATGTTCTTACCTCTCTGCTATCTGCTTAAAAGCAATTGAATTCTCATGCAATATCATTGTACAATGAATGATTCATGTGGTGAATAAGTTCTAAAGCGAAATGCAGTAGTTACTCAATAGTATGCCAATGGTGAATAATTGTGCGGTGACTATTCATATAATTTGTACAGAGTATTGTAACTATGCAAAGCATATCTTGCAAATGCATAAATTAACTCATATAATTATGGTACTGTACAGTAAATTCAGGACATAAACGAAACAGATAAAAACCACGTTTTCATAACAGATACCGGTACTGTAAGGATACCAGCACTTACCGGTCTATATTGGTTTCTACAAAAAAAAAACTACCCCACAGCAAATAAATAATAGGGATAAATGAACAAAGAGGCATCACCTAGCCTAACTGCCAAGGCTTAACAAAATTTCAACAATCGGCACTAGGCCTAGTCTAATGTAAACCAGTGGCATACAATGACTATTATACCCTGGGGACTTTGCCCCCCAGACCCCCCTGTTTGTCGCAGCATTGCAGCGAAGCCCCCCAGGGTATGATACGGTAGGTATTTTCATCAAAAGGTCACCGTATGCCACTGATGTAAACAGGTATTTCTTTGAAAACATAAAAATTCTTGCCCATGACATTTCACTTTACTGTTCAGCAAAGCATAAGTGCCTATGTAGATAACCACCGGCGCAGCCAGAAATAAAAAAGGGGGGAACAATTTTTTTCATTGAATTATCGTACCGCTACTGAGAAGGTTTCAGCTAGGCCAATTTGTTTTTATTGAAGAATCAGCGATTTGATTCCATGGTTATGCCACAATCACACAGTAATTCAGAAGTTTTTTTAATCTCTGCAAGAACTGTGACTGCTAACCACTGCGCACTGATTAATACTGGAAGTAAAATTGCCCACTTTTTTTCTTACCGGTATCACAGTGCGCAACTGCGCTGATACTAACATCAGCACTATGATACGACATGTGCAAATGAGCAGTAAGCATGGTAGATGGCTTGATGGCACATTTTTCAGAGGCAGGGACCTAACGCACTCTTTAAGCTTTTAACAGCTACGTATAATTTATCACATCAAAGTTTTTACCATGTTATGGATGTCTTTTCCAAATTAGCAAAAAAAAACAAAGTTTAAAATGAGTAAAAACTTCCTGAATTGGACAATCTGATGATGTAATTTCATTTCCGCCAGTCAAGATGTGATTTCCACACAGAATTGATGACATCAAAATTCAGCTGTATTGTTTTTCTACAACTTTAACGTGAAAATTTGATTTTCACAGTGGTTTATTTTTATTACTTAAAAACGAAGTGACTAGGCGAATGGAACACTCGCGGTATTTTTTTCCTCGCGAATGGATCATGCAGATTCATGCATACAGCAGCATACCGATGTATGCTTATGCCACAACCACACTATCGCACTACTGCCACCTGCCGAACCTTATGTTTGAACCTTACCGAACCTGCTGAACCCGCATGTCTTAACCAAATCCACCAAAGCGAAATGAAGCCGCATGTTCAAACTGAATCCACTGAAGCGAAACAAGAACTGAACGCAGAACTAGTGCAGCGCTTCCTACCAGGAGCTGCGCTCTAAGACACTGCGCCACAGAGAAGTCGTTGCGAACTGTGATGTTGCAAATAATGGCGGTTATAAACCCACGCTTGGTCCATTCGCATTCGTGAGGAAAAAAAATACCGCGAGTGTTCCATTCGCCAAGTCACTTCAATTTTAAAAAAGCATTACGATATTTTCCCATGTATTTACATTGAATCTGCAAGCTTAAGCTATGCCTATTTCTTTCTCAGTAAAAATTCGATTACGGTACCGGTACATCATCAAATTTTTTCATTCAGGAAGTTTTTCCCCTTCTACAACTTTCTTTTCTTTTCCAGATTTGGAAAAGATAACCATAACAGGGCAAAAATTCCAATCTGATAAATTATACCGGTACATACCCGTACCTAACTTTTAAGTAGAAAGAATGTAGCGATAACAGCAACTGCTCATTATGTTGCGTTCGACTGCCTGAAGTATTTGGGGCTGTCAGTTCAACACCATGGCAATACGGAAGGCTATCGACTCAAAGGCATTATTCTTATTACAACCTGCCGGTATGTTTATGTACAAAATTATAATTAGGTCTAAATTGATCATTGAACAAATTATTTACCTCCATCCGTATTTCTGGCAATTAGATCATGCTCATGCTAAAAAGATTTTAAGCAGGGATACCATAGTTTAATAACTTGTTAAATCTGTACCATGAAAAAAGTGAGGGACAGGTCCCCCCCCCCAATCCTCTCCCTTGGTTGCGCTGGTGTAGCCTATACAACCTATTCTGTATTACAGAATTAGCCCTATTACCGGTACACACTGTATATTCCGGAAAAGGCAAAACCCTATGCATTGCAGTAGATGTAGACTAAACTTAGCTGCTCAGTGCTTTAGTAAACTTCATCTAGAATTAAATTCTTCATTCTTAAAATTGCCCAACGTACCGACAGGGTTGCCAGATATTTTTACTTCAAGTAGCCAATTCCACTTTAAAGTAGCCCAAAATTTTTGAAGCATTTTTCATAACCAAAGTCCGTATAACTCAGGGAGTCGAACCGTTTAAAATATCGCTCCGGTTCCGGTTCGGGTTCAAGAAATTTAATTTTTAGCGGTTCAATTCCGGTTCAGGTTCAAGACTTTTCAAATATTTGGATTCAGGATCGGTTCGGGTTCAGTTGCACCAAAATTTAAAGGTTCGGGTTCGGTTCAGGTTCAATGATCTCAAATTTAAACGGTTCAGGTTCGGTTCGGGTTCACCGAAAAAAAGCGGTTTTTACTGATTCGCGGTTCAGGTTCGGGTTCGGTTCGACTCCCTGCTTGTTTCACACTCATTAAATTTTGAAAAGCAGAAAAAATGTTACGCATCGCATCACATGTCTACAGATTTTTATTAATATTTTTTAAGAATCAGCTCAGGTTCAAACACTGTTAGGCTACTAAACGATTTCTGTTCAGGTTTATGCCCACAAAATGTTATAGGTTCGGGTTCGGTTTGGGTTCAGTTGCATAAAATTTTAAAGGTTCGGGTTCGGTTCAGGTTCACAGATTTGAAATATTAAAGGTTCGGGTTCGGTTCAGGTTCAGTGATCTCAAATTTAAATGGTTCAGGTTCGGTTCGGGTTCACCGAAAAAAAGCGGTTTTTACCGGTTCGCGGTTCAGGTTCGGGTTCGGTTCGACTCCCTGGTATAACTCACGTATAGGTTGAGCGAATCATTCGTTACATTATTAAGCGACAATGAAGCAAAAATGTGTCCAAAAAGACAATCGCCTGCCTATCTTTCGTAATGTAAAAACGCTTGAAAGTGTTACAAAAAAGGTCATAACTTCGGTTATGCGTGTTGAATTTTAAAAATTTTAACTGCATCATGAAGCTCTTGACTTACGCTATCGTTTAAAACAAATTTCAAGAAAATTGGTTGTGTTGTACGCACTCTACATTGTAAATAATTTAAACAGAGATAAAAATTTTTGTAGCGGTTTTTTGACTAGTAGCATTTCTTGTCATTTTAAAACATAAATATAGGGCAGATTTGCAAAGAGTTAATCTGATTCAAATTAAATAGGTTCAATCACAAAAATTTAAACTTCACTATGAAATTAACGTAGCTATAGGCAGGACCGGATTAAGGGTTTCTGAGGCCTGGGGCTATTTGGTAGTCAGGGGCCTGTTTTGTCCCCGTCAGTCCTAGACCTGCTGAAATATGTAACCTACATACCAGTATTAAACACATTCAAAAAACAAATTTTCTGAACCTATTTTGCACGTACAAAGCTTTAGAAGATGTCATACCGCAGAGCCCCAATTTCCGCAAATACGCTTTCTATTTGTTGTTTTGTAAGTGATTCTACGATTAGTTTTCCCCAAGCCATGCAAAGTTTGCGTTAACCTCCTTCACAGCCTCTATTTCAGGGATGGCAAACCACTGACCCGCGGATCACCTAGTGACCCCCTTGTAGTTTCAAAAATATTACGAAGAAAACGGTAACGAACATCAACGTAGTGAAGAAAAGCTTATCTTTCCATACTGCGGCATTGAAGACGGGAAGCTGGGTATTTTTGAGGTGAAGATCCTTTTTTTTGTTCTTTGCACAGATTTCGGAAGAACTTGGGTTCAAGCCCTTCGTTAATATGATTACATCCACAACCCACGTTTTTTCTTGTTTCGGTCTACGACCTTAAATTTGATCCACCAATTAAAAAGGTTTGCCATCCCTGCTCTATTTCGTATCCTAACGTCATTTTACGAAAATTCGTACGGCATTTTGTGTGAAACCATAAGTCTATGGTGAAACCATCTTTAGTTTACGCTGCTGTCTATGAATTATGCAACGAAATAATCATAAATTAATGACTCGCTAAAACGACGACATTTCTTCGGAGCTGCGTTGCCCTGCAGGCTCTATGTCACGTAGATGGACCCCCGCTACATGTATCACCCTTCCGCGTAATCTTGAGTTAATGAAGATTTAGATCAGGGTTGGGGAACCTGCGGCCCGCTTAAGTTTTGAATGTGGCCCGCGTCAGAACTTTAATTGTTAAGTGTACAACAAAATGGTGGAATATAAAACATTAAGATTTCTTAAAAACTGCGTCACATTTAACTACATGCTATATATTTATAGCATAAAAAACGCGCAAAAGTCTCTGATTTTACGGAAAAAAAACAGCTCAGCATGAATGTTGTTAAATTTGCGACGAAATATTGTGCCTTTTTAAAGCGAAATTTAACAATTAAAAGTAAATGTGGCCCGCTGAAAATATTATGCTGTGCTTTACCGGTTCTCCACCCTTGATTTAGATTGATTTCCTTCTAGTTACCGGATAGAACGTTACATCACACACTGTAACCGATGCTGGGCTATTGATAGTATTTGATTGTGATTTGTTTCAAAATTTACACAGCAATGAACATTCATATCAATCATAATTTTATTTATTCAGTTTAAATTCTGTTTCGAAAACCGTTAAATTCGTTGTACAATATGCTGCAGAACAATCATATTGCGTCGGAATGTTTTTATATACATTGTTTGGCATTTTTTTGCTTCCTGCAATTTTCACCCAAAACATAGAGAGATTTGATTTGTTAGGAGGGGCTGGAATAATTTCAAAGCTGGCTTCTGGACCCTGTTTCCTGCTGCGATGAATGCCTCAGCCGTTGGGCTGGTAACGCAATACTGGTCCGAATCTCGCAACGTAAAGTATGTCCAAATCTCACAAACTCGTAATCAGTCTTCTTGGATTTCGTTTACTTGCCGCAGATCTTGTGATTTAAATTCAAGAGTAAAATCATTGAAACTTTTGGCGTTGATACAATCTTGAATCACTCACTTAGCCCTAACCTAAACTGGATAGATTAGGCCTATAAAGATTGGTAATTCGTATTCAACTTTAAAATAAAATAGTTGATTGATGAAAAAATCACTTAGTTGTTCATAATAAGTTGTAATCGAGAGGCCTATTTTGGTCGGTGGGCCTGGGGCTGCAGCCCCATCAGCCCCCGCCTTAATCCGTCCCTGGCTATAGGTCGTGATTTTTCAAACCCTTAAAACTTTTTCGCTAGAAAATGACTGCATAAATTGTTTTAAACCTCATGTAAAATAAGGCTTCACTATATAGAATTAAATTTTTACAACCGTGCTAGGTTGGTAGTGTGGTTGTTAACTTCTGTCGTGCTTCACCCTCGGGCTTTGGACCATTTGTTAAACGAAAAATTCAATAAGCAAAATTTAAGCGGGAAAAATATACCGGTATCTATTTTACTTTTCGATTTTACTGTTTCATATCCATTAACATAGGTCTACGTCGTTTCACGGCCGCAGCTTCTTGAATTTCAAACCTCGGGCTTTTAAAATCAAATGTTGTGGGCCAGAATAAAATTAACTAGAGGCTCGTTTTACACATGGTCCAAGGGTGAATCATGATAGAAGTTAACAACCTCACTCCAATCTGGTGAATCTACCATGGTTGCAAAACCTAGTTCTACGCACGAATAGTGAAACCTACTTTTACACGAGGTTTAAAACAATTTACGCAATCATTTTCTTGCAACAAATCTTTGAAGGCTTGGAAAACTACGATCAATAGCTAGGCGACTTTCATATTGAAGTTCAAATTTTTGTAATTGAACCTAGTTTAAATCAAACAATAACTTCTACTTTTTGCAAATCTGTGCTATATTTATGCATTTAAAACAGCAAGAAATGCTGCTAGCGTAAAAATTGCTTCAAAAATTACTAAGTATGTCCAAATTATTAACCATTTAGAGTGCTTAAAACACCATCAATTTTCTTGAAATTTGTTTTAAACGATAGCTAAAATCAGGAGCTTTACGATGCAGTTGAAATTTTCAAAATCGAACGAACGTAACTAAAATTATGACCTTTTTTCTAACACTTTCAAACGTTTTTGCATTATAAAATATAGGCAGGCGATTGTCTTTTTGGACACATTTTTTGCCCCATTGTCTCTGTTCCATTCCTGTCCGCGCAACTTATACGAAGTTATACGGACTTTGTTCATAACCACAACGCATTTGAGGTAATACCACGGTAAGCTGACGCCCATTTGAAATCTGACAAACGGTAAGCCGACACTTTAAAATTAGATTCCCCAATAACCTACGTTCTGTGATGTAAGCAGGGGAAAATAATGCGAATTTCTCTCTTTTAGTTCGATTGCTGCCTCTGCCAAATGAATTAGACTTATACCGTATGTAATCTCATTACAAACACGAGTAATTCATGCAATTTTTGCTTGCATCTGGTCAGGTTTCTGTTTTCGGCGATATCTGTCAACAGCGTTTAGGAGCAAGTTTGCATTATTATTATTTTATTTATTTTTCTGCATACTCCCGTTCACTGTTGACGCTGAAGCGCAAACTTGGTTTAGTTTGTTTATTCTTTGCTTTGCTTTTTTGGTGAAGGTGCGATCTTTGGGGCGCCGTGTGTGAAGCTACGCAATATAAAATTTTGCATCATTTTTTTGGTTAATTTTGGTTAAATTACATGCAATATCATACATTGTTGCAATTTATCTGTATTGCTGCAATATGTGTTAAATTGTTGCAATTTATCTATATTGCTGCAATTTGTGTAAATTGTTGCAATTTATCTATATTGCAAAAAAAACACTTAAATCGCCTTTTAATTGCCATGGTGATACGCTAACTAAAACAGTCAGTGTTGCCCTTTCCCTTTTTCCATGAACTCATGTAGTGTACTGGCCTGAGGCGCTGTTGTACTGACTGTGCAGTGTGCGCTTATTGGTTTGGCTGAAACATTTTGAAATAAAGTGGCTTGGAGTTTGATTGATACAATACTGTTATGATTGGTAGATACAATTGCGGACATATGCAAAAATATAGACGTATAGATATGGTATCCTTTGGCATACCAGCAGCTAGACTAGACTAGAATACCGGTATGCGGGTAACAACTAGTAACAGCTCCCCGGTCCAGTTGGGTTAGGTTAGGATTAGGTTCAGTTAGGGTTAAATTTAGTTAGGGTTCGTTCAGTTACAAAATATCGGTATCGGTAGACTAGTTTGCCATTTTTAATTTTACAGTTTACCGTATGTCACTGGCTACTGGTGTATCGGTATGCTGATCTGCTGATGTCAGGATGTAGCCTACCTGCTTTCTGTGGACAGATCACAGAAGTAACTGTAATCTGACATGTTTCAGCCATACAGCATAAGCCATTCTGCATTAGCAACGAGATAGTAGTATGTCACAAAAACATAGGTTGAGGTAGCTAGACTAGGCCTAATGTCGAGTTACTGGTACTGTACTTTAAAACAAGATTTTTCAGATACCGATATTTTGTAACTGAACGAACCCTAACTAAATTTAACCCTAACTGAACCTAATCCTAACCTAACCCAACTGGACCGGGGAGCTGATGCTAGTTGTTACCCCCATGCCGGTAGTCTAGTCTAGTCTAGCTGCTGGTATGCCAAAGGATACCATATCTATACGTCTATATTTTTGCATATGTCCGCAATTGTATCTACCAATCATAACAGTATTGTATCAATCAAACTCCAAGCCACTTTATTTCAAAATGTTTCAGCCAAACCAATAAGCGCACACTGCACAGTCAGTACAACAGCGCCTCAGGCCAGTACACTACATGAGTTTATGGAAAAAGGGAAAGGGCAACACTGACTGTTTTAGTTAGCGTATCACCATGGCAATTAAAAGGCGATTTAAGTGTTTTTTTGCAATATAGATAAATTGCAACAATTTACACAAATTGCAGCAATATAGATAAATTGCAACAATTTAACACATATTGCAGGAATATAGATAAATTGCAACAATATATGATATTGCGTGTAATTTAACCAAAATTAACCAAAAAAATGATGCAAAATTTTATATTGCGTAGCTTTACACACGTCGCCCCATAGCGATCACACTGACTGGAATGCTGGGGCCTTTGTGGCGTTATGCGCCTTTATCTGGTTGCGACATCGCATCTGTGCTGATGCGGGGTTGGAATAGGATGGATCTGCGCATGGTCTCGAGGGTCTTGGCGCCTCAGTTGGTGTGCTCGGATCTTTATTCTGCAGGTGATTCTCCTTTTTTTTTAGGTGTTATGACCATGCGTGTTGTTCTTGTTTTTTTTTTTTTTTTTTTGTATGTGTACTACTATCTTCATATCGCATGTTTTAACGCTTTGTCGTTGCGTCGTTTCCTCCTTTTCTTGAGTTTCTTTTTCTGTAAATGTGTTCGAGTACGGTACCTTTTTTTTTTTCAAGAATAAAAAGCTTGATTGATTTGATTAATAATTCACTTGCAAAGGCGGTCCTTGTGCTCCTGCAGGTTTTATTAGGACCCGGCGCTTGGTGTATCGGTTAAGAGCGTCCGCTTGGTAGCCGCTAGACTGGGGTTTTATTTCCGGTCGGGTCATACTAAAGACTATAAAAATAGCATTCGCAGCTTTCGCGCCAGGCGCTTGGCACAAGCGGAAGTGCGAAGGGTTTTGTGTATGTGTTGTTCGTCATGTGTGTCCGTTAACAGCGTTCAATCATTCGTGATTGATAGTTGTAATGGGCCTGCAATTGAGAATGGCCTAAACAATGTGTGTGTGCTTGCACCCGCTGTCTGATACCTTTACCTTTAATGCGCTGGTAAGGGTTGGCTGAACGATTGGCTCAAAAACCTCACGTAATCTCAGCAGCTTGTAAAAAGGCATCCAATGATTCCTTCCCATCGTCACGTAATAACAAATTAGTGGTACAAACACTTCATAGGCAGACCCAGTGTTGCAAAACAAACTCTTCTCTTACCATTCAACGTTGTTTTTGTAGCGATTACGTGCCCGTTAGTCGTTGCTGGACGTTTTGCAATCTGTTTCCCAGACGAAATCTGACTGCTTTTCCGCATTTTTAATCGATAGTGTAATTTTTTACCTTTTTCTCATGTGAATATTGCGCATTTTATATATTTTTTTTATCACCTTTTTCCTCTGTCCTGGAACAGGTAGATTTGTCCGAAATAGAAGGCGTGATTTCCGGCAACTCAACGTGGCCATACCTCGTGTTGTGTTTTTTTTTTGCGTTTATATCAATTTTCGTGCTTGCTAAAAATAAAATGTCTTTTTACCCGGATTTACTCGAGTGAGGATCTTTCAAGCTAGCTTATAATCTTAAGGTCGTGAGTTCGATCCTCACTCGGGGCACCACAGGCAGATTTGTCCGAAATAGAAGGCGTGATTTCCGGCAACTCAACGTGGCCATACCTAGTGTTGTGTTTTTTTTTGCGTTTATATCAATTTTCGTGCTTGCTAAAAATAAAATGTCTTTTTACCCGGATTTACTTGAGTGAGGATCTTTCAAGCTAGCTTAAACTGTTTCCGAAGACCAACAAACTCACCAAAGTGGTTCCCCGATTGAGGATCGAACTCAATTAAACAAAATGGTTGTAAATTGGTTTATTTATGCATCGGTTGTAATTTTTTTGTAATAATCACCTAGTAGTTGCTTTACTTGTTTTCCAAATCTAATATGCAACCCTTCGTAATTTTCCATTTTCATATTAAAAGCAATGTTCCTGTATCCTTAGTGACACAAGTATTTTTTTCTCCTTGCATTTAACTCTTTCTGCTGCTTTTGCAAGTTTACCTGAGTGCTGATAACGTCTCATTTGATTAAAAAGAAGTGAACAAAATTTACTCATTCGCCTGTGATCAGCCATGCACGCGAGCCCAGCCAGGCTACATTTGTTTTTTATTGCATTTTGTTTTATTCCTTTTTATTTTCCATTCATCCGGCACTAATAGCCGTCATTCACGCATCGGGCAACTTGCCCTCATTCAGGAGCAATGACTCCTCACCCAGAGACAGCAAACCCCATATGGTGACGCTCTTGCAATCTCATTCATCTGTCTTCTGCAACCTTTTTCGTGCAACTAGCGCGACACCAAACGTCTTCCGGCCCGGCAGACGAGAGGCTCTTTTTAATCCCACAAATCATAAGTTACCGACACGGATGATCTGGGCAGCCTCGCACTTGACTTTCAAGTCATGCTCATTTTTTTCATTATTTTACTTTTCACTCACTCCCAACAAGGGATCAGAGGCACTCCATGCACCGCGAGTCATACCTCTCTGGATTTCACACAATCGTAGCTACAACGGATGGTCCGGGCAGCCTCTCTTGTGTGATGCCTACCTTACAGTAGTGCCATGCGCATTTTTTTTACCATTTTGCATCACGAATGCAGCTGATCTCATGTCAATGTCCTTGATTAATTTGGAACTTTTGCGCACACAATTAATTGATTATAGACTACTAAGGTAGACATGCAATTTCCTCATTTCTTTCTTGTGTTCCCATTTTCATTCCATGCTCATTATTGTGTATCAATCTTATAGTGCTACTTCACTTGCCTTTTAGTTTTAGTTTGTACCCACGTCTGAATTTGTCATTAATTTTTGTATCACAAATAGGCAGCGTATCTTGAATTGGTTCCATGAAACCAGTTATTAAATCTATTGGTCGCAATGCTTCTACATCATCCTCATCAGAACTATATCTACCTAGTGGTCGGCAATTCATTACGTATTCCGTTTCTCGAAACAGAGTAATTAGTTCAAAATCAGATGGGATTCTCTTCTTGTTATCAGCTCCTAAAACACCTCCTTGATGATGGGAATTCGCTGGAATAGAAAATTCCCAAATTATATCACGAGTTTGTAAGTAGTTTTGAAAAGTCACAGAATTTTCCCAGCTCTTAGCGGCCTGCTGCATTTCTTTACTCATGGTGTTGCGTGTAACGATGAACGTAGTAGCACAGTCGGCACGAATATGGCGAGTCTTGTTTCCACTTAAGCACAAGAAACGGTGCAGGGCATTCAAAACGGCATTGGTCTCTAGTGATTCGACGATCTCCACACGCACTGAAGTAGTTACATTGCAGACGAAAACACATAGCTAACGTTTCTCTGTGCTGCGGCCTCGCTTAACTTCGTACGGTCCGGCGTAGTCGATCGACACCGAGCTGAAAACAGGTTGTCTGGGTTTCACTCTGTATTGAGGTAGCGGTGCCATGAGTTGCTGAGATCGAGATTTACGGAGCAACTTGCATGCGATGCAGCCAGCTAAATAATGTCGCACAGTCCTGATGCCTCCAACAAGTTGAACACCAATGTCTTGATTCAAAGCGGCCAATACAGATTCTGCAGCACGGTGACCCAGCTTCTCATGCTGATGAAGTACAAACAGTTTTGTCATTGCATGTCTTTGTGGCAAAAATGCCGGATGCTTTACTTCTTCTGCTAGGTCGTCGTAATAATCTATCCTGCCACCGACACGTAGTATGCCTTCGGTGTCTAGAAATGGCACGAATTTCTTTAGTTGGTGCAACGCCCTCTCAGTTTTTCTTTTGATCAGAGTAAGAGCTTCTTTAAATGTATTTCCTTGTTGCATTTGACTCACAACATCGCCAAACGACTCGTCTTGAGCAGCCCGAATGAGTCCCAGCTTGACTCTGTACAAGTTGGTTTGTTTATTTTCTTCTTCGTCACGATCATTACCTCTCAACATACTCCTCCAGATCTTAAAAAACTTCAGCACTTTGCAAACGACTTGAATAGCTCTACAAAGTGAATTGGTCCTATCTAACGTGTATTGCATAAAACCAACGTCAGTGTCAGGTCTTGTCGTATTCACACTGGTTGGAGGCTGTTCAATTGAGCCACACATAGAATCAGCATTTTTTGCAAGTAGAAACTCATCACAGTCCGCAATCGGTTCACGCAAAAAATCCGGTCCCCTCGTCCATAAACTCCATCTTTCTTTCTGTGAGAAACGGCATGGGCGTGTGGCGACAGCTGCCGGGTTGCGGTCGGTCGGCACGTATCTTGGAAGTTTTCCTTTGGAATTTCGCAGAATCAGATCAACTCTGTTTCTTTCCAAGACGCGAAGTTCCAGATCCTTATTGGTGCACCACTTTATTGCAGTTTGGGAATCGCTCCAAAGCTCATATTCTTTTATAGGTGGCGAGGTGGAGTCCAGGCACACCTTTAGCAAGCGCGCCCCAAGATCTAAAGCAACGATTTCTTTACGTGGCATGAATCCTCTAATCATTTCTGCCTGAGAGAAAATCGTAGTTTTTGCAGCAACTAAGCTGACATTATAATTTTTACCGGTCTGCACCCGCAGGTAGACCGCTGCAGCGGCAATGTCTTTGCTGCTATCGGCAAAAACATGATATTCGTATCTGCTCTCTTCGGATATATTAATCGGCACTCGACGCCTAGCAAATGGCACATTTTCTACATTATCTAGATCACACAGCGCCATGTTCCACTCCTTTATAAGATCAGGTGGCACTTGGGCATCCCAGTCATTTACAAGACGTATGATTTTGGAGCAGCATAGGTTCAGCCTAACCAGGAACAGTGATCACCAACCCATGGGGTCAAAGAACTGATGGCTCAAGCTGACTGCTTGTCTCTTCGTAAACTTTCCTTTAGATTGAGGCTCAAGAATCGGCTTCTTAACGAACATATTATCCTCTTTTGTGTCCCATATCACGCCAAGTGTGGCTTGACGTGGTCCCATTTCAAGATCGGAACCATTTTACCCAAGATTTCTGATTGCAGGAGCGAGGTCCTCCTCACTAATATCGGCAAGTATCTCTTTGTGGCTTGCGTTCCATTTTGTCATCAAAAACCCAGTACTTTTCAGCAGAAGTGAAACCTCCCTGATTACCCGTTGACCGTCTCCTATGGTATCGGCGCCAGAGATAAGATCGTCCACAACATATCTCATGTCATATGGAAAAACCTAGTTAGTCACAATTTGTCGAAAATTGAAAAACTGTTATAGTGGGTGGTTTCGCACTGTTCTGCGTCTGTTGGGACCATTTTAAGCCGAAAATATGCTCAACTTTACCAGATATTGAGCTCGAATGAACTGGAAAAACCTAGTAAGTGCATGAAATTATGCTTTTTTTTCAGGAAAAACCTAGTAAGTTTCCAGATTAACATCTGTTTTTTTTGCTTACTTGATTGTTTTATTGTCGTGAAACAATTACGTTTTTGACGTAATAGAATCATTATTCGAACACCTTTGTCATCAGTACAATAAACATTGTTTCTCCATTAGACTGTACTAGGTTTATGCGTGTTTTATTAGATGCAAGAAAGGCATTTCTAATCAGGAAAAACCTAGTAAGTCACAAAAACAACATAAAATAAACAAAAACATATAATCTTAACTATGTCATAAACAATGCCTTCCCTGCGCTCTATTGTGGTACCAAAATTTCTGCATTTTAGTCTTCCCTAGCTTGGTAAAATGTTTTTTTGCATTTTTCTCGAAAAGTTGAAAATGCGACTTACTAGGTTTTTCCATATGACTTGAGATATCCTGTGTCACTTTGGCTGTGGCTTCATTCGATACATCAGGTATATTGCTCTCTGCCGTAAACATCAATGCATACCCAGCCATGCTGGGTTTACAACGTAAGCCGTAAAGGGCTACTTGAAACTGGTATGCCACGACGTCTCCTTTATATCAGATTCAGAGAACCATAAAATGCGGATCATGTCTCGATCTTCTGGGGCGATTCGTATTTGAAAAAACATGTTTGCGAGGTCTCCAGCGATGCCATATTGTCGCTCCCCGAAACGAATCAGAATTGACCTCAAGGACTGCATGAGAATGGGTCCTCGATTAAGCAATTTATTTAAAGATACGCCATGGTACTTCCTCGCCGCATCGTACACAACACAAAATGTTGCTTGCGAGATATTAAAATGCGGGATATAATTTTGTTGCTTGGTGGTGTCCTGTAGATCACGTGCTAGCTCATCATCTGAAATTCGAATAAGATGTCCTTCAGTGATTGCATTTTCGATCTTCTTAGAATACTGGAGTCTCAGTTCGGGTTGGTCGACAAGTCGTCTTCGTAAATTCAGCAACGCACGTTTTGCTTGAGTGTAATTATTCGGCATAGTTGCAGGATCGTGGGCCCATGGTAGAGGGAATTGTAGATGCTTCTCTCCGTTGCTCACTTCTACCAATGTAACCGAATCTTTGTACTCATTAAAAACTTTCTCGTCGGAAGCACTCATAGCTAATTTATTGTCATCTGCAGAGCAATACAACGGGTCTGTCTCCAGCTTTTGCAAATCCCGCTCCCTATCATTAGGAGAAAAACGAACCCTTGAGCAGCTGGCAGTGCGTTTACTTGTCTGTTTGCATGCCGTCGAAAACAATTCTGCAAAGTCATCTTTACTATGCTTCCCCAGACTGAGCAAAAATAACCCAAGTTCATGTCGGACTGGCCCTTCTTGACACTTTGCTAAATTTGTAGTGTGTCATCCATATTGCAGTGTGTCATCTAACAAATCTTGATCAGCCTTGGGGTCTAGTTTTGAGTACTCCTTCATCACTTGAGTTATTTTCAGTTCGCGTGCATAGCGAATTAAGGCTCTGTGACTCGTAAAATGAGTAGGATTTGGATCATCTATCCACGGTAATCTGATGTCTTCGAGCAAATCATCAATGTCCGCACATGGACCAGTTTGATGAGAAGTACTACCACTAGGTAAAGGTGTCTTAGTGTTACGATTTCACCGTCGCCGTGACGGAGAGTACGTATTTTTTTGCTTGTGCGGAACGCACAAACCTTCACTGCTTTCGGCTATTTCTTCGCACAACTTTCAATAAAATCTTTTTATATTCAGAGTGCTTCAAACGGAATAAAAACAGGAAATAAGCAGCAAAAATCAACTAAAATTCACCAAGGGTGGCAAAAATCTTTCGACGTCTAAACTCATCGGCTTCCAAATCGAAAAGACCTCATTCTACTCAAACCGCCAGTGCAACCAATTAAAGTGTGTGATTAGAAAAAATAACAAGAAAAACGTTATCCTAAGGTGTAGTGCGTGTTGTACGAGAACTAAGTGCCGATCTAACAAATTGCGTAATCAATTAGTCAAGACATAAACCAACTACGCTTTGAATGATAAAATCTGGATCTCGATCGTAAAGAACAGTAGGTGAGGGTTCGAAACCAAAGATAGTGCTAAAAACACAATATACGAATGCCGGTTTGCTTACATAGCGGCCCCTTTGAAATGAAACACAAAGTGAAAGTTCAAACATCAAGTAAAAGTAAACAAGCACTCGGGCATTAGTATTAACTATACGATAAGATGACGGTTAAAAATTTCTACATTCATTTTATTTAAGATTCAATTCTTCACAAGTAATTTTACTACATTTATGGCCTACACAAAAAGTAAAATTCAACAGAATATCACAAAATCTATTAATTACAATGGCGCAATCTTAGAAAGATCACGTAGCACATATTCCACTTCCCCAGAGCCAGAAAGTTTCAAAACAGCTACTGTGGCCTTCCGAATAATTTCTTTGCCATTACGTAACTGAGGGTGCACCTGATGTATCCGCCCTAAACGAAAAGAACCCCTTTTTTTAATATCGTCGGCATCCCCAACAAGAACTAACTGGCCAGGTTCCAAGTTATCACGAGTTAATCGCCATTTAGAACGACCTTGTAAAGTCGGAAGGTACCCTTTGATCCAGCTGAGCCAAAATTTATGGGCCAGAGTAGAATTATACATATAGTCTTTGCGGAGGTCTCCCCGATCGTGAAAGGTGCTAATGGGAGTGTAAGGAGCTAACTGTTGACCCAAAAAGCACGAGGGGGTAATGGGCGCTAAATCGTTAGGTTTATCACTAAGTGTAGTGAGGGGACGATCATTAACAATGCGTACAGCGTCGGATACGAAAGTCTGCAGCTCAATCAATGTAGGTTTACGTCGGGCCTGTTCCATGACACGACTAAGTGAACTTTTAAACAGTTTAACCATGCTTTCCCAGCTACCGCCTTGGCTCGGTGAGTAAGGGGGAATTTTTATCCAATTTATGTTGCGCTTACGAAGTGAGCTATTAATTTCAGGTGAGCTTAACAACGAAGGAAGTTTATCAGCTGCGGCACAAAAGGTGGATCCGTTGTCAGAGTACATTGTATCAACAGACCCTCGAAGGTTAGTAAAGCGAGCAAAGGCTGACAAAAAACTATTTAAATCAAGGCTTGTGACAACTTCCACATGTATGGCGCGCGTGCACAAGCAAGTGAAAAGTAGTCCCCAAGCTTTACAGTGATTACGGTTTTGACGATAACTGAAAGGTCCTAAGTAATCACAACCACAAAATTTAAAGGGCTTATTTGTAACGGAAACACGGCACACAGGCAAATCGGCCATCAGTTGCCGGATAGGAGTAGCTCTACGTATGGCACATTTTCCGCATTCAGCAATATACCGCTTAACACTGGAAACTCCATAAATTATCCAAAAACGTTGTCGTGTTCTCATTAATGTATAGGCTGGCCCAGCATGACCAGCAATAGAATGTTCATGTAAAATAATTAATCTAGTCAAGGGATGTTTACTTGGGAGAATTAATGGGTGTTTTATATCCAGTGGTAAATCGGCATTTTCCAGACGACCTTCGACACGCACAAAAGAGTCGGCATCGACACAAGGTCGCAAGTTGCGTAAAGTTTTCATTTCAGCAATGCGACTCATTTGTCCTACATCTGAAGTTTTATCACTCAAACGCTTTAAAATTGACTCAAAAGCATCCGGAGAATCTTTTTTTAACAAGTCAATAACTAATCCAAAATAATTACGTTGAACGTAATAAATCACGTCAAGGAACGCATTATCCAAAAATGTGGCATCAAGTTCAACCCTGCGAAACTCCTGTTTCTTCACTTTGGAAATAAAGTACTGCTTAAAGGCGATAAGATAACTAGCACGCTTTTTAGTGTATAAAGATCCGGTGAGGCTTTAATCAGCTTATCCAGACCCATGTCGCCTTGTTCCAAACCGAAGTCAGAAAACACGTTGGTCTTATGAACAACAACACCCGGATTGTTAGGTGTAGCATCGAACGATTGCTGCCGCAGGAAGCTAGGTCCTTTTAGCCAAATATCAAAACAATCTGATCGTTTAACACTTTCTTTACGAGTACCAACCTCTGCAGGGTTAAGTGAAGTATGGATATATTTCCACGCATCAGGAGAAGCTACGAGGTGGATTTTGTCAACACGACGCTTAACAAATCGTGGAAGATGAAGATCGGGGTTTACTATCCACTTAAGCGCAACTTGCGAATCGGTCCAAAAATGTAAACTACACGAAAGATGGCTAAGTGACTTAACAATGCTCAACATCAGTTCCGAAGACAACTTCGCAGCCTCCAACTCTTTGCGCGAAATCACCCAATTCTTTTGATTAGACAAAACAAGATTACATTTTCCCTGCATGAAAGCGACGCTAGATTGTTCCCCAATAACACGTCTCAAATAAACAACACTCGAAAACGCGCAATCGGATGCATTGGAAAAACAATGAAGCTGGTAAATCACAGGGGGGTTATTCTCACTCACTTCTTTATTTCCAAAACAGTAACGAGGGAGGGAGACATGTTTTACAGGATTGATAGAATCTACCCAGGACTTCCAATCGCGCCTGATGTTGTCAGGAATCGCATCATCCCAATCAATGCCTGAGCAAGTGACTTCTTGGAGAATCAGCTTTCCTCCTAATAGGCAGGGAGCAAGTATACCCAAAGGGTCAAACTGCCCTGCAAGCATGCGCAACATTTCACGTCTACTGAACACTTCCGTCAACTGTCTATTACAGCATACACGTAGCTCATCACTTTCCACATCCCACACCAAGCCCAATGCCTTCAATCAGGCATTGGTCCTGAGCCGATGTCAATCTCGCGAATATTTGGACAAAGATCTTCTTGAGGGATGTCATTTAGGATAGATTTAGAAAGCCCACTGGCTAACCATTTGCGCAATTTAAATCCCCTACTTTCAAACAGCGCTACCGCTTCACGAGAAATCATTTGAAGATCAGAAAGTGAATCTGAAGACAACAGCAGATCATCCATATATCGGTTGCTTTCAATAGCTGACAAAGTAGTTGGACTAGCATCAGTAGGGTTTTCAGACACCAAATATTCGATGGCGTACAACGCAACAAAAGGGCTAGAATTAATGCCCCACACATGCCTTGTGAAACGAAAAACCTGTGTAACTCCTTCATCAATATCATTATTAGCATACCAAACAAGGCGAAACAAATCTTGTTGGTGAACAGGCATCGCAATTTGAAAAAAGTATTTACTTAAGTCAGCCATACATGCGTACTTGCCCAAGCGAAACCGCATTAACACCTCAACTAAGTTATTAAGTAAATTTTCCCCGGCAAGGACAGCATCGTTAAGCGATACGCCTTTGAAAGAAGCTGCGCCATCAAAAACAACACGTGGCTTATCCTGTTTAGTAACAAAGAAAGGTAAATACCAAGTCCGATTATTATTAGATCCTTATCAACTGGGACAAGCCATCCCGCGTCAAGAAGTTCTCGAAAAGTGTCAACCAATGTGTGCTTTAACTGCGGATTCTTAAGAGCTTTACGGCGCAAAGACACAGTGCGTTCGCACGCGCTCACAAAGTTATTAGACAATTTCTCGACAACATCATTTTTCAACGGAACCGGTATCTCATATCGTTCATCGACCAATTTAATGTCAGATTCTACCAAACGGTGAACAAATTCATCGGTTTTCGACGGCTGAATTGCTTCGTCAGCCAACTCACAATTTCGCAAGTTTTCTTTCAGAATTAAAATTTCTTTTTTGAGTTTACTACAACATTTACAAGGACACCCATCGCAACAACCTTCAGCGCTCGATTTTAATCCAATACATTCAACACCAGTAATAGAATCAAGTTTACCAACATCAAAGTCACCACCAACCTTAGCTCTTCTGTTTTGACACAAGTTCAACTCCGACTCCACTTGACGTCCACCACTAGCAATCGGTCCAAGTCTGGTAAGCACATAATTTGGATCATCAGGTTTTTTAACCTCCCGCTCTTCAAGAACGGTGAGCAGCATTTTATCACTCTGCCCGATAAGAATATCAATGTTCTTACGGTGAGGAATAGTAGGGATTTCAACGCCATAAAAGTGGTCGAGACCCGTAGTGTTCACAGAATGAGGCAGTGTATTAATATCGTCAATGAAATCTGGCACCACCAAAGCATTTTCAATTTCAAACTGTTCGCCTGCAGATAGCGACTCGAGCTTAAAATTCGTTACACCGTAACTAGGAGTGGACTGTTTGGCTAAAGTTCGAATAGTTATATTGCGATTGTGGTCAGTGCCAAGCCCAAGTTCGTTTTTCAGGCTTTCAGAAATGAGTGTGGCCTGAGATGCAGTATCATGCTGCGCGTACGCATGAGTAGCCTTGCCAGTTCTGGGGTTTACGACCTTCACAGCGCTGGTGCGCAGCAGTATCGCGCTGCTCCCGGGCACAACCTTCCTGGTTAACACCCGACTCTCCTCGAGCGAGTCGTTTTCCCCTTCACGATCAGCTGCAGGGAAAGCACCAGGCGTGTCACCAGCTTCAGCGGCCCCGAAGCTAACAGGATTTGACTTAGCAGAAAAGTTATGCAAAACACTTGCGTGTTTCAACTTAACGTTTGGCCCACACTTTCGGCATTTGGAACTGAATGAACAGTCGCGTACAACATGCCCAGTAGAAAGACAATTCAAGCAACGGCCAGCATCCATAACGACGCGCCGCTGACGTTCAATTGAAAGACCTTTAAAATGGTCACAGTCAGAAAGAAAATGTTTTACACTAGGTTTATCGCAAACGAAGCAAGTAGGCGGTGGTTTAGTAGCAGAGCCTTTTGAGTTACCAGGTAATTCGTGTGCTGTCTGTTGAGGCAACCCTTGCGTTTCCTTCTTAGTTTTAACTGCCACTTGCCGTACGCGTACTTGATTACCACGTCCACTATTAGGTTCGCGAGTTTTGTCTTTCTCATCGTTCTTAAAAAATGTTTGAGCATAGTCCGATGTCATTACGTTAAGCTCGTGGACGATGAAGTCTCTTAGTGAATCGAACCCAGGATGGTTTAGATTGCGTCCAATCTTGGTTAAGTAGTCGAGATAACGCCTTTTTAATACCCCAGGCAAGCGATTTGCAGTGTCCAAAATCAGCTGCCCAGAGAGTTTTTCGACTTCATTGTGGGCGTAAGCGAAAATTTCGAGAGTGTTTAAATCCTCGTTATACGCTTTCAATGAAGCAACATTAAAGACCACTCTGGGGCCATTTCGAATTTCAATGATCTTCGGTTCGGAAGTGAGGCCCCCAGAGACACCATATCTCTGCCGCAGACGACCCAACGCTTTTTCAATGCGTTGCGAGGTAGACATGTTTTTCATGGGAGCCAAGAACAGATTTACCATTTCTCGTGGCTGCCCTACACATGCAGCTCTTAACACCTCAAGTCGTCTTTCATCATATGGGCTTTCTTCCATAAGTTTGCGGATCTGGTTCTCAAAGAACACAAAAGCTATGTTTTTACCATCATACCCAATTTGGTTAGCTAGGCCAATAAACTCATTCCTCCCTTGACGCTCAAGAAACGTTATTAAGGTAGCTTCACCAGTGGGACTAGAAGGCGTTTGTTCATTGAAAGGGGTTTGCATTTGCATAGTAGCCCCTAAACTATGGATCGGCTGGACATCTTGTTTTAATGGCAGTGTATTATTAGCCATTCCCTGATTAATATCATAATTAAAGCCCATGTTGTTACCAGGGAGTATTACATTATTAAATTTGGGGGAAACATTACCACTTTCGGCCTGCAAAATCCCTCGTTTAGTTTCAGTGTCAAGGTTAATAGTAAGATGGCGATCAACAGTTGCAAGAAGTCCCCTTACTCTTTGCGAGGAAGAAACAGATCCACGCTTACGTGAAGCAGCCATTGAGCCACATTCTGAAAGCGCGATTAGCCTCTCCTCAGCATCGAGCTCGGCTTTCTCTATGCAGTGTCGAGCTTCCACCTGTGCCAGTGCCTGTGCCGCCACAGCTTGTGCCTGTGCTGACTCAGCCTGTGCCGCCACAGCTTGTGCCTGTGCTGACTCAGCCTGTGCTTGCGCTTGTGCCAAAGCTAACTTATGGTTGGCTTCCAATTTAGCACGCTTGAGCTCTAATTCAATTTGACGTGCCGCAATTTTGCTTGAAGAGACACTCATTCCACCGGTGACTTGAGATACACTATCGGCCGGATCGACATTAAAAATATCCCGATCACACTTTGATTTTATGTTTTTAGAGTCTTTCTCAAGCGCGTAAAGAGAAAGACGGCCCTTAGCATTATCGCATAATTTAGTGTAGCGCTCAAAACGTTCTTCCACTTGCTCAACAAGCTCTGTTTTAAGTTCAGAGTCAGTTACGTCATCAATTGCCTCTCTATATTGGGTGTAAGTAGCCTGAATGTCGACAAGCTGCGCCAAACATTCATCCAATTCCGTCTGTATTTTACATACATAAGCTTTCTCGCAGAAACGCTTCATTCGCACTAGCAGTTGTCGTTTTGATGTTAGGAGTTTACGAAAAAGCGTTTGATTAGAAAGTGCCGAGTGAGAGTTAGGGAGGTTAGTGGGTTTATCAATATCTTGCGTCTTCTCACCCATGTCATTATTAACCAACCACATGGCCACGTCTATACTACCCTCCTCTGTAGGTACACGAGACATTATAAAAGTATAAGAAGTAAATAAGCACTAACAATAAAATTTATATATAAAAACAAAACCGTTTTGTGAAGCGTCCGTCCGTCCTGATCTCTCTCGTACGCTCAGAGGTTACGCACTCCACGTCGCTGATCCCGTACTCGAACTCGAAGCAGAATCGCCGGAGTCCAACCGAAGGAAGTAGTTCAAAACAGAGATGGAACTCTCAACCAAATTGTAGATTGATGGAAAATCGGTCATCGAACGAGAAGGTACGAGTTGGTGAAATGAATCGAATTCAGACCAGGATTCCAATGAAACACAGTGGAGAAGAGTGGTCTGTCAGTCCAAAGTAAGTGAAATCACTGAGTTGATAACGTCAGTGTCCAAAGAAGTATTCTGACAGGCCAACAGTTTCTTCTAAACTGGTCCAACGTAGGTCTCTTCCGAAGTTAAGGTAATTTCTGATTGCAGAGAATCCTTCCGATGACTGAGTGGTTTTCACAGTCTTTTAAAGTTCCAATATTATTTAAAAAGTTTCTCTGGTGTTAAGAAAATTTTCTTCTTTTTAAGATTTCTTGAAAGTACGAAAAGTTCCCTGAGAGAAAAGTTGATTTTCTTTGTGTTACGATTTCACCGTCGCCGTGACGGAGAGTACGTATTTTTTTGCTTGTGCGGAACGCACAAACCTTCACTGCTTTCGGCTATTTCTTCGCACAACTTTCAATAAAATCTTTTTATATTCAGAGTGCTTCAAACGGAATAAAAACAGGAAATAAGCAGCAAAAATCAACTAAAATTCACCAAGGGTGGCAAAAATCTTTCGACGTCTAAACTCATCGGCTTCCAAATCGAAAAGACCTCATTCTACTCAAACCGCCAGTGCAACCAATTAAAGTGTGTGATTAGAAAAAATAACAAGAAAAACAAGAAAAACGTTATCCTAAGGTGTAGTGCGTGTTGTACGAGAACTAAGTGCCGATCTAACAAATTGCGTAATCAATTAGTCAAGACATAAACCAACTACGCTTTGAATGATAAAATCTGGATCTCGATCGTAAAGAACAGTAGGTGAGGGTTCGAAACCAAAGATAGTGCTAAAAACACAATATACGAATGCCGGTTTGCTTACACTTAGATTCAGCAACATAATCACTACTACCAACAGGACATTCAGCAGCCTCTATATGTTCAGTCACAGTATCTATTGTAGTCTCACAAACTAACAACAAGCTTTCACAATCCCACTCAGTTGGGACAATGATACAGAATAGATTGTAATAACTTAATAGAAGAATTCACAACAAAATCTAGCAAACCCACTCAGTAGTGCAGTTAGGTAGATTGCAATGTAGACTACCCACACTCCAGCGATTCAACAGAGTGTCGATAGCAGGTTGATCCTACTTGAATAATTCCGACCGTGCTTACTAGTCTAGTGTCCAAAGTTGCTAACTCCCTCTTTATTCAACAGAGAATGAAGAGTAACCAGAAAGTTCCAAATATCAGCCAAGAATCCAATTATATACAAAACACACATTAACACAAGCCCTAATATATAACTTCCATCACTGGCGATATAAACTTACTCAGTTTCTGGTGTTGCAATCTACTGGATTGCGGTCTTAAAACACAAAAAACAATCAAAGTTATCAGTGAGGCTATACAAAATAATTACCATGTCAGAAAATACAAAGAAACAAATTGTACTCACAATTCATCAGCTAAACAGCATATAAGAAATACCGGTGTACACTGACAGCCTACTGCGCACGTACAAGCTAGTAGAACAGTGCTACCTCAAAATATTTAACACTCCAGTACAAGGTCTGAACTCGCATATAACATTCTCGCCAATGTGACATAAGCGGCGTTTAGGCCTGACTGCTGCATAACTTTCTCACGAATCATATGACAAATTCTTACATGAGACAGGTTACGGACAATGACACAGCATGAATCAGCATTCAGCACCACAAAAGGAATGGAGAAAACAGCGAACATCGGCGGAGTTAATTCTTCCGCAAAAGGAAAGCAATCATACTGGCAGTATAAAAATATATAATAAAATAGTCCGTTACCGGGGAAAATACGTCTCGGCTATCGCTTACAAACGGTGCAGGAAATTGTTGCAGAAGTGGGAATAAGCACAGGCTCAATTCATTGCATCCTAACTGAGGATTTGGACTTGAGAAGATTGTCGACTAAATTTGTCCCCAAACTGCCGACGAAGCAACAAAAGGAATTTCTGAGGACAAGCTGGATCTTGCAAATTATGACTCGAAGTGACTTGGCGAATGAAACACTTGCAGTATTTTTTTATCCTTGCGAATGGATCATGCAGACTCATGCATACAGCAGCCTTATGCTTATGACATGATCACACTACTGCCACCTGCCGAACTTTATGTTCGAACCAAAGCTGAATGTCCGAACCGAATCCACCGAAGCGAAACGAATTCGAGACGAGAACAAAGCTCCCACGCTTGGGGTTTTGCCCCCAGATCTTGGGTTTTTGATGCTTGTCTTGGGTTCTGGGTTTTTCAGACAAAGAGCTAGGGTTTTCAGGGTAAAACTAGATTGTATAGGGTAGAATCGAATAATTCCGGCCACTCTCTAGCATTAATTGGTTTTATATCTTAGTCTACCATTGCCTTCTATTTACATTGAACGTTGTAGTGCAATCTAATGCCTACGATTCCTCGCTTGTTTTCGGGACTGGCGTAGACCAGTTCTCCGGATTTATGACATAATAAAGTGGCAGTAATTTTCCGCCCGGGCGGGAAAGTCTTTTCTCAGCAATAAATAATAAAGTGGGCAGTAAATGAAAAGCTAGGTCAATTTTAAGTGCAAGTACGAGGTGTCAGTAGTAATAGTTATAATAGGTAAGTCTCTCAATCTATACACTTTACGTAAGTCTGGAGGGGTAGGCCTACTCCTAAAACTTGCAGGAGCACCTGGACCAACCCTCGCAATAGCGGAAGGATCGTTAGGGGCGCTAGTGAGTTACTGAGTTATTAGAAGGGGATAGGGCCTAATCCGAGCCCTAATTTTACTTAAATTCACTAGCGCCCCTAGCGGTATTTGTGCTATTGCGAAAGTTAGTCCTTGTGCGCCTTGTGCTCCTGCAGGTTTTAGTAATACCGGTTTAGAGCTGTAGCCTATTTGATTTAATTTATTCAAAACCACTTACAACTTAAAAAAAAACTTACTAGCAGCAGTAGGCTACAAAACTTGATTACCAGTATGACGTAATTTTTGTACAAAACTTGAGATTGAGATGCAATTTGTTGTGTGATATACGGCACAATAACAGATAATTACGGGAGATTGAGATTGTGGATGTGGACAATTTTAAGATATCGGTATATTTCATGTTTTAAAAGTATTTTTTCTCCATTTTTTTTCTGCAAATACAAACTTTCTCGACTTGTTTCTGCAGTACTTATTGCAGTTGCAATTGTGTTTGGTACAAATATTGCAATTATTTTTATGAAGGTGGACAGTCACTTTTACGGTATAGGCTATACTAGGCCTAGAATATTTTGTGTTTTTAAAGCGTTTTCTTTGCTTATTTTCTATATGGGGTTTTATATTCTTATCTGGGGTTTTTGTTGGGGCATATCTGGGGTTTTCAAAAAATTCTCAGTGGGAGCACTGGACGAGAACCAAACCCTAAACTACTGCTGCGCTTCCTACCAGGAGCTGCGCTCCAAGACACAGTGCCACAGAGAAGTCGTTGTGATGTAGCAAATAATGGTGCGTAAAAACCCACACTTGGTCCATTCACATTTGTGAGGAGAAAAATTCCGCAAGTGTTCCATTTGCCGAGTCACTTCGATTATGACCCACAATTTATTAAAACCATTGTCACTGGTGATAAGACCTGAGTTTATGGTTACTACCCAGAAACCAAGTATCAATTTTCACAATGGAAGCATCCAGAATCACTACGGCCAAAAAAGGCTTGGCAAGTTCGCTGCAGTGTGAAAGTGATGCTGACCTGTTTTGTTTTTTTTATTCTTGTGGCATGGTGCATCATAAATATGCACCAGAAGCCAGATAATCAATAAAGAATTACTACCTGGGTCTGGAGGTAGGGAAGAACCAGAGGAACAATTTTGGCTGAGGCCAGGGAATCGTGCCTGCCGGGGCCAGGGTTTTTACAATGCTTTATATTGTGTCTAGAAAAGATAGCTAAGCAGGCTACTCGCGTCCTCACTCCTCATATAAATGCCGTCAATGGTGTTACATAATGCTTTAGTAATTGTACACGCTTTTCATAAGTGCATGACGAACGTCAAAGACGCTTTAAGCGCGCACGTTCTTTATTTTTACACACCAACGCATTTTTCATATAAAATAAAAAAAATCATGTAAAAATTAAGATACAACTTTTGTATTCGTTGCATAAGACCACCCCAGTTTTTAGGGTGGGTTTTTGCACATTAAAGGTTGTCTTATACGCCGTAATATACAGTATATAAATAAATTTGAAATTCAACCCCGGTCGTGGCCAATTTTTATGACCCCCCCCTTGACCAAGGCAAAGAGTGGCATCTCCTGCCGGGGCCCCAGTCGATCCATACCTGGAGGTTCTACGTCGCCTTTGTGATGCTGTGCGAAGAAAGCAGCCAGACATGTGAACAGCAAAGAATTTTCAGCTCAACCATGACAATGCCCTCGCTCATTCTGCACATGTTATCCTAGCTTTTCTAGCCAAAAACAGCATGCCACTTGTTAGACAGGCCCCTTACTCTCCTGACTTGGCACCGTGTGATTTCTGGCTGTTTCCCAAGCTAAAAACTACTCTGAAAGAGAGGTGATTTCAGTCACAAGAAGATATTATGAAAAAAACAAGGGAGGAGCTGGAAGCATTCTGAAGGAAGAGTTAAAGAGGTGCTTTCAGAAGTGGCAGAAGCACTGGGAAAAGTGTGTATACCATCAGGGGAATATTTTGAAGATTGAATAAAACTTACAAAATTCATTGTGTTGTGTGCTTTATACAAAAATGACAAATAGGCCTATATACTTTTTGAATAGACCTCACATTATGTTTAAATTTGGTTATATTAATTGCCATTGCCACCTATCAGCTGAAAAAAATTTGTTGTTTTTGACTCGTATTTATTGTCTTAGGCTTGTTTTGTCCCCTTGTGTCATCCCATATTTATTGCTCAGACTTGTTTCATACATATTATGTTTAAATTTGGTTATATTGATTGCCATTGCCACCTATCAGCTGAGGAATTTGATCAAGATCGTGAAGAAGTCATTAATCGAGCCAAATTGGCTAATGTCAAAGCGATCATAGTTGTAACTGAATTTGGAAGAGATTTTGAAAAAACACTGCAACTGTGTGCTAAGCACAAAGGTTTCCTTTTTCCTTGTTTGGGAATACATCCAGTACAAGAAGAACCAAAGACTACTGAGAAGGTAAATAGCAAAGTAGTGGTATCTTTGAAGTAGTACGGTAGCACTATTCTGGTGATACCTATCACAAGTAGCTGCATTTTCGTAATTTTGATAATTCTAGGGATGGTCATAGCCGAACCTTAGCTGATTTGCGAATCGAATCTGAATCACAAGTGTCGAATCCAGAATTTCGAATCTTCATTTCGAATCCAAAATTTGGGAGGTCAAACAAAATGAGCGCAATGCAATGCTGCAAAATCATCAACAATTGTGCTTCAAAAAAATGCACAAAATATACTAACAGATAAGCCTATTTGCCACACATCTTCATTCATATAAAGAAAGTTTATGGCCTTCGCATGTTCGCCTGTCAGTCTGTTTCGTAATTTTGTTACGGTAAGGCCGGCGTTTGAAAAAGCCCTCTCTGACGGAGTTGAGGAAGCAGGTACGAATCGGTGTTACTAAATAGTACATGTCCGCGATGTCCCAAATTGCGATGTCCGCGATGTCTGCGATGTCCCAAATTGCAATGTCCGCGATGTCAACGATGCCCGCGATGTCAACAATGTCCGCGATGTCCGCAATGTCAACGATCTGCGAAATTGCCATGTCCGCGATGTTCACGATGTCCGCGATGTCCCAAATGGGGATCGATCGCAACATGGGACATCGTTGACATCGCAATTTGGGACATCGTTGACATCACGGACATCGCAATTTGGGACATCGCGGACATCCTTGACATCGCGGACATCCTTGACATCGCGGACATGTACTATTTAGTAGCACCCGGTACAAAGGTGTGTTTACGAATACGCGGCAATGCGATTACCATTACAAATCATACTGGCCTGCTATTAACGCGATATATAATTTGCTAGCCTGCATCAAGCAAGCTGATTGTTCAATGATGTCATAACAATCAAACATGCATTGTCTCACTACTGTCGTCAAGGTTATTTCAAATATTTTTTAATACCGGGCGATAATGCGGTAAAAATCGTACAGGTACAATTCCTTGATATCGCGTCGTTTTTGTTGCGTTGCCGCTAGCCGCGTATCGGTAAACACGCCTTAAGGTGCGTTTACCGATACATAACAAAAATTTTTCGCTCCTTGTTTGTTTTATTTTACTGTACACCGATCACGCGAAAACCTGCGAAATCCTTCTACATTTACTTACATTATCGATATAATTTTAGTCGCGTGTCGCATTGCTGCGTGTCGGTAAATGCACCTTTAATATGCACGATCGTCACAAATAGCCATCAGTCATTGGCAATTGCATGTACTTGTCGCATAAGCGTGCGCAGTAGGTGTGTGCAGTTTACTCGCGTGTGTGCATCACTGCTATCTACAGGGTTCATACGCGATCTTGAAAAGTATGGAAAGGTATGGAATAAAATTTGGTCAATTTCCAGACTGGAAAAGGCTGGAAAAAAATTTTTTTTTTGGTTTGTTGGTATGGAAAAAGAAATTATTTTTCCAGACTTAATCTATAAGATTTATCAAACGACTTGTTTAAGCTGACGAAGCAACTGCTAAAACGGTTCATTAAAACCGATGTGATGAAGCAGATAACAACCCCAATTAAATTATTCAAAAATAACTTTCGTAAGGAATTTTCTGAAACCAAGTATCCCAAAGATGCTTCAGAAGTCAATGTGGGATTTATTGGAGAGCAACAGTTGAGGAATTTGAATGTGCACAAAAAAGTATTCGATTTGGCATTGCTCAGCATAAAGAGAGAAACAAAAGGATTTTACATCGCTATTGTAAAGAAGTTGCTGGAGAAGTCTCCATTAAATTACAAACTGGTGCGCAATGCTGAGTGGTTAAATCCACTCAAATTAAAAGAAGATCGCAATGTCTCTGTGGATCAACTAACAAAATGTTTGGAAGTTTTATGCAATACAGGAAGAATTAAAGCAGATAAATGTGATGAAGTAATATCAGAATTTAAAAGCTTTATGGATGAAAAAAAAGAGGTTATTGCAGAGTTTGAATACGAAACACGGTTGGATCACTTTTATCATTTTCATCTGGCTACATCCCAAACCTACAAGAATTTGTGGAGAGTAATAAAAATAGTGCTTTTGTTATCCCATGGGCAAGCATCAGTCGAACGCGGATTTTGAGTGAATAAAAACCTACTCATTGAAAACAGAAAAGCTAAATCAATTGTTGCTCAGCGATCAATTGTAGACCACGTGCGATCTGTGGGTAGAGTGGCAAATGTTGAAGTGGACAAAGAGTTTTTGAAATATGCCCGTGGTACCCGAAATCGTTATCACGATTACCTTGAGGGGGTTAGGAAAACGAAGGAAGAATCATTGCACACACGAAAACGGAAATTGGCTCAAGAGGAAAAATAATTCTTTGAAAACCAAAAGAAATCGCATCGAAAATAGTGTACGACGTTTGCATGCATCTGCTGACAGTTTAGCATTGCAAGCCGAAAAAGAAAACAAAATGGAGCTACTTACCAACTTCAATGCTTTCAGAAAATCTGCCAAAGACAAGGAAGCCGACCGAAGTGCTTCAGCGTGACGAACAAATCAAGCAAAAAACTGAAGAACTCAAACTAATTTAAGCGTCTTTTTGGTTCAGCTGTTTTTTAATGTTTGTTTTAATCATACTGTCATGTCAACGTCAGAATTTAAAAACTCAGAATTAGCCCCAGGTGTGTGGGAATGTTAAAGCTAGAGCAGATGAACTAGTTGCAGAGGAGGAAAAGCTTATGGAGGCATTAGTGTAGTATTCATGATAACTGTTTTGAGATTCTTGAGTTTGACATCTATTTTACCAAGAGTACTACGATGATTGATTGATACTGTGATTTTATCTTGCCATTATGTATTACGTTTTGAGATAGCTGAGCCAATGTTCATACCATTTTTTAGAGTTTGGTTATAGCTTATGCAATAGGAGAGAATTTGCTGTGGCAAGCTCGTTATTGTAGACCAGTCTTGGACTCTTTGTGTGCTGGTGCGTTGATGCCTTTGCCATGTTTATGCAAAACAGTGTTTGATTTAGATTGTGGAAGATGTAGATATGTAACTGTGAGATAGCTGCCCAACTGTGTTTTTTAGCTATGCTTTTCATGATGCAAGAAGTTTTGTAGTAACTTCGTCTGTGAGATAGGTGCCCAACTGTGTTTTTTAGTTATGCTTTTCATGATGCAAGAAGTTTTGTAGTAACTTCATCTGTGAGATAGCTGCCCAACTGTGGTTTTTCAGTCATGCTTTTCATGATGCAAGAAGTTTTGTAGTAACTTCATTTTGCAAGTCGTATTATGTGCATACCCACATGTTGTAGCTTTGCGTGGAGTTATAGCGTTGGGATGTTTATTGTTTATCTATTGTCTTTTGCTTAGCCCTTGAAACGTCTCTAATCTCAAAGATGCAACTATACTTTTTTACTGCATTATTATTGAAAAATTAAGTCTGGAAAAAGTCTTGAAATTTATGCTCAATTTTGCGTATGAACCCTGTATCTACCATATCAGCGCACCCTGGTCCCTGTTTAAACACGCGTGTGCACCACTGTGCTGTTGCTATTACAATGCAAATGCGTGACTGTGTTTATACTATTAATTCTTCGAGATAAGTGACGCAACTGCATCGCATTGATATGTTTTTTTCATTTTGAATCGGCAGTATAAAAAAAAATGATTCGGATTCGACTCGATTCGAGATTCGGTAATGGACATCCCTAGATAATTCACAGAGGGCTTAGTGCTAAACCCCCCCCGGGGTTAACATTGTTTAATATTTATAATAACTAAACTAAACCAACGTTTTCAGCGATTCCATAATGCCCTCTTCAGGATCTACAATGAATTAATAATTATTGAAAAACTACACCACAAGCATTGGCTGCAAGAAAATTACAAAATACTTAGAAATGCTGAAACTGACTTTCTCTAGCCTAGCTGTCCTATTTTTTCAGTAAATTTAAAATTACGGTACGACAATTACAATTATGACCTATTGATGGCATCACAACAATAAACAATACAGCATAAAAATTAATAAATATTTAACAAAAATGATGCTCCATTTGCATATAACTGCGTATTTAATTTCGGGTTTTGATTTTTGATCAATGAGGCTTTTTGGATTTTGGCTTCATTGCATTTCGAATTACTGCAAATGAGTTCAGATCTTGTTCTTGAGAGTAGATCCTGAAGAGGGCGTTATGGAATCGCCGAAAACGTTTGATTAGTTTAGCTACTGTAAATATAAAACAATGTTAAACCCAGTGGTGTTTTTAGCTCGAAGTGCTCTGTGGTTTGTAAAAAGCACCTCTCTATCGAAATTATATTTTGATAATTGTTCTTTAAAAACTGGAATGGAAAGTTTAACTTTGAAACTTTTATTTACTTAATAGGGACACTATCTGCCCTAGATAACTCCAGTAAAGCTATGCACCTAGTAATGGATATTTTTTGTGGTCAACCACTTGAGTCCATGTTTTTCAAAAGATTTGGAGTTCCGGTACTTTCACGTTGACATATGTTTTCGATCTTGTTAGCTCAAATTGTGGTAAAAAGGGTAGGCCGATAAAATTACCACTCTGCTACCCTTGTTTTCTCGTCAGTCATTCCCTAATTGTGGGTCTAAAGAGCTTTTTGTTATCGCATGCTTTGATGGAAAAATTTTCCTCAGTAATCTGGCAACAGCAAGCTGGAAAATCTTTAGTGATTTATTTGACGGTGTGTAATTGTTATTGTTTAAACATGTGCTGTAGTTATGTCACGAACACGGGCAACTGACCGCCGTAAAGTGGCCGCCATGCAAACTGACCACAAAGCAAACTCGCCACCACTACAACGGACCGCCAAAGCACGAGGCTCAAAAAAACACTTCGCATCTTACCGCTTCGCGACAATTGTTTACTTAATGTCCGAGTTAATTTGATAGTAACTTCGCACCTTATCGCTTCTCGAATAGTTGTTTACTTAATGATCGAATAAATTTGATAATACGTAGAGTGAAAACCTAAAGCTCCAAGAGCGCGTTCGCTTGAAACGTGAGTTGCAGCATAATGACGCTTCTATTTCTGCATTGCAAGTCATAATATATGTATTAAAATGATGGTATCCGCTCAAATTTGAATTATTCAGCTGTACCTAAATTTTCATCGTTTTGAAAAGTTCTGTTTTTGAAGTTTTCATCGTTTTGAAAAGTTTAGGTACAGCTGATAATGGTGCGTACTTACGTTACGAAACTATTAGAACCAAAGAGGCTTAATATACTGTATGGGTCAAAGAATTGTGGGGAAAACAAAAAGCATGTTTCGTGGTAACAACTACTCACTTCCAGAGTTGGCGTTTTTTTTACGTTGTAGTAAAATGAAGCATTTCATTGAAAAAAGTTTAAACATTTCATATTTTTCCACCTACGATGCCGTAACGTAAATCATTGTTCAGTGAATAGCGCCATAAAAGCAGTTTAATACTTTGTAAAGTAACTAATATTAACCAGAGCTTTGTTTTTATTTATCACACATTTAACCCTTCTTCGCAAGAAAGCGACATAGGCGCTATAACGAGCTTGCCTAGGAGTTACCAGCCACCTGTTTTCCATTTAAGATGGGGGAGTCACGCCTATCCATTCAACAACTGTTGATCCACTCAAATCTTCATTATATTTGGGATTATATATGCCGAAGCGTGTAGCGAGCCCGTGGGGCCCATCTTCGCGATTTTACAACTGGGCTGCACAGAAAAAATGTGGCAGAAGTGACAAGCCTTCTGCAACACTGTGTCCATTTTGACCTGACCGAGAATCGAATCCGAAATCCTTCGCTCTAGAAGTTATGACCACAACGCTATCCGAATTAGCTAAAACGCTGTAGATTAACTGAGCAATTAAACATAAAGGTGTGGACTGCCCAAGTAAACAACTATTTCAGAAGCGATAAGGTGCGAAGTTACTATCAAATTCACACGGTCATTAAGTAAACAATTGTCGCGAAGCGGCAAATTGCGAAGTGTTTTTTCGAGCCTCGTGCTTTGGCGGTCAGTTGTCGTGGTGGCGAGTTTGCTACGCGCTCACTTTGCATGGCAGCCACTTTACGGCGGTCAGTTGTCTCGCAGCCAGTTAGTGGCGGTCAATTGTCGTGTACCGTTATGTCATAAGGTATAAGATCTGATGAAAAACAATCTTAACAGCATAATTTGTCATGCCAGTTGTAGAATATGTGTAGCATATAGGTTTTGCTAGTTCAAAAATGTTTTTAAAGCTCACCTACCATCTTAAGGACTTCGACTTTTGTCGAATACCAATGTTTTTAATGTCTTAGTTTGAAAACCATTGGTTTGAATTTGTCTATGTGATATTTTCGTTTTTGTGTCTTGTAACTTGCAGTTCTAGATGTGTTGCGTCTTAACACGTGTTCTTGTTTTGCTGGCCATCAACATAACCCCACAATAGTTAATTGTTAACATTGCTATCAATGCGGGAGCTCTAGGGTTTAATGCCTGTTTCGGTCAAATCAGACGCAGTATTGCCCTTGGCTCACCATTGCTGCCGCATTTCTTCAGAGCTGTGCTGCACAGGCGCTAGGCCCAGAAATGGACTACCCCACTCGTTACATGCTTAGGTGTAATACCACAAGTATATAATATGATGACGATTTGATTTTTTCAAACTTTTGCATCATGCAGGTAGCTCAGTCTTGGCAAAGAAGTTCGCATCCAGATGACCTTGAATATGCACTCCCTTTTATACACAAAAATGCTGAGAAATTAGTTGGAGTTGGAGAAGTTGGGCTTGATTTTACTCCAAGATATATTAAAGATCAACGTAATAAGGAAGAACAAAGATCAGTGTTAAGAAAACAAGCAAGTATTTAAATCAGTTCAATAACTTGAATTCACTACAACAGCAAAAAATGTTTGCGGTTTGTTTTTATTTACGAGTGTTTAAAGTAGTGATGTACCGTTTACCGATGCTGATATATCGGCTTTTTTCAACATCGGCATCGGCCGATGTTACTGACATTTCATGATCTTTCACACAAAGAGCAATATTATTTATGTTTTCGGCAAATAAAGACACTCTTGTCTATTGTATAATATGACTTTGCCTAGACCAGACTGTCCACTCTCATTTTTTTCATTTTTTCGTGCTTCTTTTTTTTCATTTTTTTAATGAATTTTTATTTTTTTATTATTTTTTTGCGGGCGTGATGACTTTTTTTTTGCTATTTTACCTGCTTTTGCTCGGAAAATTGGACATTTCACTTGATTTTGCGTGGAAAATTGGACATCTCCGCGTTTTTTTCAGTAATTTAGTCATTTTTTTATTTTTTTTTTCCAGCAAATTGCCATAATTTTTTTTCATTATTTTGTTGATAGTTTGCTGGACAGCCTGCTAGACGTGGCTATGGAGAGTTCATAAGAAGCTTCCTCTTTATAATACACTTTATTCGCATGATAATAAATGGCTATGTATGTTCAAGCTTCAGAACGCGCGCTTTACGCAATGCAAAGTTGATATTTAAAAGTCTGCTACAACTGTTTTATTGTGCTAGTAACGTTCACACAATTGCAACCTTGCTTTACCATTTTGATCAAAGTATAAGCATCTTGCAGCCCCAGCTAATCATAGGCCAATTTTTGCACTTTGAGGGCTAAAATATAAACATTAAGACATTAGTTGATTTAGAAATCCCCTTTTTTTCAGAACAGTGGATTTTAAGGTGGAATTATTTAAAATCAAGGCCAAACATTAAAAGAAAATTTTCACGTTTAATTATATTTAATATTTTAGGTTCACCTGGCTAAACAGTTGGAACTACCTTTGTAAGTATATTTAATACTTTATATTTTGAGCTATCGACCCACTTAAATTGGGCATGTAGACAGTGTAAGTGTTGGATCGTTTAAATACGGAAGGCTTCCCCAATACTTATCGCTACCCAGTATAACTTAATGCTGTTTTGATTGCATCAAGTGACCGAACTTTAACCTTTTTGACTTGGTTTTATGGGTGTTTTGAATTTGCATGGTGACCCATTAAGACAAGACCAAACATGAATATGGAAAACATTAGCTTTAACCAAGCATGTTGATGTCCAAGGCATTTTAGAAAAATTTAAGATCAAATCTTCTTTATACTCGCCGTATTACGCCGAAGCATGTAACGAGTTGCGGGGCCCATCTCCGCGGCGTAGCGCCTGGGCAACACAGCTTCGAAGAAACGTCGCAACGGTGGCGAGTCGTTGGCGACACTGTGCCGATTTGACCGGCCCGGGAATTTAACCCCAGACCTCCCGCACCGATAGCGCGCGCTCAGCAACTGAGCTATCGACGTTTTAGAGTCACTGTAATTTATGCAACCTCACTGATTGTTGTATTCTATTTACTAAATTTTAAAGTAAGATATTTTGTATGAATTAAAATTATTGGTGCATCGTCCATTGTAGCAGCATATTACTAATCTCAATTGTGATTGACTGGCACAGTTATGTTTGAACTTTGTTATACAATTAGAAACGTGCACTCAAGATCTTCTGGTCGGCCAGTCATTGAATTACTCAAAGCAGAAAAGGCAGAAAATGTCGTTTTGCATGCGTTTGATGGTAGGCCATCAGTTGCTTTGGAGGGAGTGAAATGTGGATATTATTTTTCTGTGCCTCCTTGTGTTGCCAGAAGTGAGCAGGCATGTAGGTTTTCTATTTGACGGTATGTTTTCGTTGCATAATGATATAAATGGAAAATGAACCAGGGCGAGAAGTTTTTGCAGGATGCATTAAGGGCTGTCTCGTTATAACAAAGGCCTTGAGTAGCTAGTCCTGGTTGAATTTTCTCCTAATCTTTGTGTTTGTGTTTATGAATATGAAGCTTGCAATGATGGTCGTTGCGTACTAGAATATCTATCAAATAGAATTTTTAAGTAAAGGCAAGCAATAATAAGCAAGATGAAACCTGAGCTACTTTCAGGACGTGGTGACTTTATGCCATTGAAGACCTTTAACAAAACGCGCCTTCTTTGCTTATGTATAGAAGAACAGGGATGAAAAAACTGATGTGTTGATGTAATCTGGTTCACACAAATATGAAATCTGATTTTTTCATAGACAAGTTAGTCTAAAATATTGGCCTTGTCGACAAATTGGTATCACAATGGCATTCCATTCTTTTAATTTTCCATTCCTTTCAGTGTTTAGCATCCTCCTCATTCATTGGAAAAAATAGTTATTATTGTCATCAGTAGGCCTAAAGATACTTTTCTGTTTCTCACTTTTTTGAGCCGAATTTTTAGATTTTGTATCTTTTACAAGGTTTTGGACATCAAAGTTAACACACGCACAACACGTTAACACAAGTTAAGCAATAGTAAACATTATGTTGGTTCTGGGTTATATTTTTTTTTTTATTTGACTTCGGTCAATCGACCTAACTGTCTACAAAAATTTCGGTCATTTCAATTTTTTTTTCGGTCATGTTTAAAGTTTCCAACTCAACCATTCGACTCAACTGTCACGGAAAAAGAAAATTCAATCACTTTCATCGGTAAGAAAAAGCGAAACGCATCAAATCTTTCAATTTGAAACTGCTACTCAAATAAAATTATTTTGATGCTTATTTGAAGCAGGCGCTTTGTATATACCTACTTCTTTGTAACCACATCACAAATAAAAACTACTTTGATCAGTTTGATGTCTGTTACACCTGACACTGTGACAACGGTAATCCGTTTGTAATTGTTGCTTGCATATTGGCAAGATATTATTTACTTCGGTCAATTGACCGAAATTTTACGGAAAAAAAAAAAAAAACAGTGTTAGTTAACAGTTAAGGAGGAATTGCATTTAGTTAATATCAACTAGTTTTTGGACGAATTTACACATTGATAAGAAATAGTGTATGATCAATCAGTTAAACAAGCATAAAAAGTCTTGTTGAAGTTAGAAAATCATGCAAGTTTTTTTGTGTGAAATATTTCCAATGACTTCACGAATTGTTTTTATTCGAAACTGCAGAAACAAAAGCTGGTGAAAAATTTACCATTGGAATCACTGCTGCTTGAAACCGACTCTCCTGTTCTTGGACCGACTAAAGAAGTAGGTCTTAAGTATTGTAGCAATTTTTGTCAAGACTGTCTTACCATTGTTCGTTATTTTGAGCTTCATAATCTAGTGGTTTTACACGTAACTAATTATATTACATGTTTGCAAGAATCTTTTTTGGATGTTTCAATCACTTGTATGATTTGGTGAGGTGAGCTGGCTGTGTTTTATTTCCATGTTTTACTGTTCCCTGAAAATTAAGTGTCGTAACGGCTGTTATAGCTCCAATTGTTCAGGATCGGAATGAACCAGCGAACATTGCCATTTCTTGCGAATTCATATCGAAGATAAAAGGAGTGAGTGTTTCAGACGTAATGAAGATCACTTCTGAGAATGCTTTGAAATTATTTTCCAAGATCATTTTATGAAGCTTCAATCCTCGTTGGGTTATTTTGAGCAAAATTGTAACGTTTCGGCTTAACAGAGCTGAATGTTCTGATGCCGACAAAAGGTCAGATACTGTAGGGTCGGATTCAAACACTAATAATCAAACACTTGCTCCAGTAGGTGTATTGTAAGAATTATTGTTTTTCTTGTGGTGTGTGTCTATGTGGACTATGGATTGGAGAACCTGTCACAAGTGTTTGGAAAGCACGTACTGGTTTGAATGCTAGAATTTTTTAACCAGTATTTTCTGTTGGTGCTGTTTTTATTTTTCTTCCTTGTGGGTAACCGAAAATAAATTTAAACATAGGCCTACAGCAAACTGATATTGCTCTGGTTAAGTTTAACCGCGTATTTTGCTTGAGATTGGAGATAAGTTAATTCTTTTTTGCTTTTTAATCAAACTTTAACGTTTCAAATGATTAAAAAAACTTTATTATACTCGCAGTGTTACACGGATTGGTGTAACGAGAGTTGGGCCGATCTTTTATCGCCTGGTCCACACAGCTCTGATAAAACATCACGGCTGAACTACAATTTGTCTGACCGGTTCGGGATTCGAACCCCTGATTTCCCGTGCCGATAGCGATGTCGTGAACCACTACTCAAATTTTTGTTACAGTCATTATTTGACTCCCACCTTTCTGCCAATCCGGTTGCTTTCAAAAACAATAATCAACTCCTGTTTGAAGTTACTGCCAGAACAATTTGAAACTTTACATGTAGATGGTTCTACTAAACACCGCAAAGGAGCCACAAAGGTCTTACTCTACAAGGACCTGATAACCCCAAGCCTAGCCCTAATTTAACACTAAGCCTAACCCTAATTTAAAGTTCTTTGTCGTTCTTTGTTATGGTAAGATTTCAAGTCCTTTGTCGTACTTTGCGGTGTTTAGTAGATCAATTTGAAGTCCTTTGTCGTCCTTTGCGGAGTTTAGTTAGTCCTTTGTCGCTCCTTTGCAGTGTTTCAGTCCTTTGCGGTGTTAGTAGGACCGCATGTAGATGTAGCAAAGATGTAATTATGACCTACTTTTGTGTAATCAATAGCTCGAAGTGTTAAGAGTAGAATGGAAAGCCTTGCAATTAGTTAAATTTTCCACGTTCTATGTTCGGACAAATCTTTCAATCGTTTCGACGTAAAACCGGCTCTGCAACGGCATATTTTGTACATCTGGCTCCCAGGTAAATCGTGAAGTTTTTACAAAAGCTCAAGCTCAACTACAAAAACTCTTTCGTAAGCATGGTGATTGGTTGTCTTTCATTTTTTATTACATCATAAAACAATGAAAGCAGATGGGAAAAACTCGTAGGCTTCTACTCAATTCTGTAAAAAGTTACTAGAGAATAAAATGCGTCAGCGAATTCTTGACAAAACTTTGTCCTGGCCCTAAAGGACGTTAGTAGTTATAAAGCGCCGTAAAACCACGCAACAACAACTAAATGTGCATAATTTTTTTTCAGGCCCAACTTTTTTTTTTGAAACAGTGAAACTTTGTTTTACGCGATTGTAATGCAGTAAATGAGGCTCAACGCTTCAATTAAAATCATAAACACCAAAGCAGGCAAACGCAGGATTTTTCAATGGGAGGGGTTTCAGTGACTCACATCGTGATGACATAAAAATTCTACGTCATTACGATGTGACGTCACTGGCAGTGTCAATTTAGATTTTTAACGTGTAAAATAATTTTTCATCAAACCGAGCTATTATAAAGTAGTTTAAAGATGTCGCTATCCATACGGAAGATTTGGGGTTCAATTTCCAGGCCGGTCAAATCGGACATAGCGTGGCCAACGGCTCGCCACCGCTGTGACGTTTCTTCGGACTTGTGTTGCCCAAGCGCTAAGACGCGGGGTCGAACCCCGCCACGCGCTACCACGCTTCGGTACTACAGCGAGTTTATTGAAACGAGTGCAGTGATAGATTTGATCTAATATTTTTTTTTAATTTTGTTTGCAGCCATAGCTACTGCAGACAGAGATGGGTAGTATCGAGGTACTTGTATCGGCGATGCATATCGCGCGATACTTTTGTATCGATATTGGTATCGATTAAGTGTTTTACTACAGTATTGGTATCGATTAAACATGTTTCTGTGCATCGCCGATACAAGTATCACGATACTGTTTTTGAGCACGATCAATCTTACCAGGTGTTGACTGCGTGTTCATTTACGGTTTCTGAGGAATGAGAAATGAAGCTAAATGCCCTTGTTGATTCAAAGCGACGTACTGTCCGAAAATTTCTCTTATCACTAGCCTATTTGCAACTGTTTCGTAACGCCATTGAACGACGTTAATTGTGAAATTATAACGTGTCCCAATTAACAGCTCAGATGGCCGAGTGGTGTAGAGCGTCCGCCTCGGGAGCTGTAGATTGAGTTTTGATTCCGAGTCGGGTCAAATCAATAACTTTAAAATTGGCATTCACCGCTTCCCTGCTTGACGCTCAGCATTAAAGGGACAATATGGAGAACAAGCCGGCAAGTTCACTTGTTGTGCCATTGGGATTCCCCCATCTTGGTGCGGTAGACAAATGGCTGACAACTTCTAAGCGAGCTCATATAACGCAACGGTCGCTTTCTCGTGATGGGAGGAAACATATGCAACAAAATAAAAAGAAAATAGGCCTACGTGATATTTTCACGTTTTGCAATTGTCCGAAGATTGCAAACTTGTACTGGTAGCAATTTTTTAAATTTATTTGTAAACCAATTTTTTTAATTGATTTTTTTTCCTGATATTGTATCGAGATACTTGTATCGGCGATACGAGTATCGATATTGGTATCGATTTTACACCTCTTCAAAGTATCGTGTATCGGTATCGATTAATTCCATTTTCAAGTATCGTGTATCGATTACCTCAAAAATTGAGTATCGCGCTCATCTCTGACTGCAGAGACACCGTATTTAAGGAAACTCCTACCTACCAACTGCTTCACAGCAGCATCAATGACAAAAACGCAGTTCAAGCAAAACTAGGGTTACCATATTTTCACTACGTAAAAGGAGGACAGGTTCTTTGAGGGTCACCATGTCCGCAAATGTCCATTTTTCTGCCCAAAGGAAAGTGAAGACCAAAACAAAAAAAAGGTCATCATCACGTCCGCAGGCCGTAGTTGGCACTAAAACTTTCCAAAATTTTTCATGGAAAACTGATTTGACATGTTTTCACTGTTCATAATGCCGAAAAGAAGAACATTAATTTTTGGTCATTCATTGGCGTCCTGGGAGGACAAATTCTTTTGGGCCAAAAAGGAGGCATGTCCCCCAAAAGGAGGACAGAAAAGCTGGACTACCGGTATCGTTGCATATCGCATCCGATGCATCGTGATGAAAGTTTTTCGAGGTTAAATTAGAAAGTTGGACAGAACAGAAAAAACATGATAGCAATTTCGGCAAGCTCCGCACGAACAAAAGTCGGTTTGTTTCAAAATTAAGAAAGGTTTAACTTTTTTTCTGCAATCGTCAAGGGGGGTTGACTCCCGGCCTCCCTCCCTTGCATACGCCACTGGGGCCCATCTCCGCGACTTAGCGCCTGGGGAACAAAAACGTTGCAGCGGTGGCGAGCCGTTGGCGACACTGTGCCGATTTGATCAGCCCGGGAATCATAGACCAAGCCCCATACCTTTCGCACCGATAGTCTGTGCGGTTAACCACTAAGCTAACGGCCGGACCGGCCCAGAAATTGAACCCGAAACCTCCCGCGCCGATAGCGATGTCTTTGGTTATCCTCAACTGGCTGGTTTGGTTAACTCAAAATTATGAAGTTGCATATTTATCCTTCTATCACGAGAAAGCGAACAATGCGCTGTACGAGCTCGCTTAGGAGTTGCCAGCCATCTGTCTACCACACCAAGATGGGGGAATCCCGCTAAGTGCCTTTTCCAACGGCACAAGTGAACTTGCCGGCTTGTTCTCCACACTGTCCCTTTAATGCTGAACGTCAAGCAGGGAAGCTGTGAATACCAATTTTAAAGTCATTGGTTTGACCCGACTCGGAATCAAACCCCAGTCTACAGCTCAAGAGACAGACGCTCCATACCACTCGGCCATCTGAGCTGCTGACAATTTCGCTGTTTCGAAAATGACAGCAATTTCGCTGTTTCGAAATGACTGCAATTTGAAATGACAGTTTGAAATAACAATTCGAAATGACAACAATGTTTCGAAATGACAGAAAAATTGCTGTTTCGAAATGACAGCAATGTCGAAATCGAAATAAATTTCGAAATGACAGCAATTTCGGAAAAAACTTCAAAGTTCGGTTAACAAGTTTATTAGATTAATATTTAAGCTGAATTATAGAGATAGTGTAAAAACCCTGATGCAACAGTATAGTCTTTTGACGATTCATCAATTAGAAGAATTAGAAACTGCTAGCTTTATGTACAAATATTTACACGATGACTTGCCAGTCGGCAGCGTGGCGTAGTGGTTCGGAGCGTCGTTTTTACGACGACCATGATCGCAAGGTTGATGGTTCACCTCCCAACCTAGTCTCGTTGTTGCGTCCTTGGATAAGATGCTTCACGATGATTATCTCTGCTTGGTGGAATCTGGCAAGCAGCAAATTAAAGAAGTCAGAAGAAAATTCAAGCGGAAAACTTGGAAACAAAGGCAACTCCTAAGCGAGTCTGGATTCGTCCTACGCATAGCGCCTCAGTCGCTTTCTCGTGATAGGAGGATAAAGATGAAGAAATCAATCAATCAATCAATCAGTCACTTTTCGGAATCTCCTTGACGACAACCAGTTAGCTAGTAGTACCTCTCGTCAGACTAGAAGTCAATCTAATCTATTCCCCCTGTTTTGTAGAATCGAATTAACTAAACAATCTTTGAAATATCGAGGTCCATTGACTTGGAATTCTATTCCAGTAACCATTCGGCAAAACAAATCGCACAATTCTTTCAAAAAAGCGATTAAAAAAAACATGCATGGTTTAGCCTACCACTCCAGTAACTTATAAATTTATTGTGAAAAGGTCATACCGTAATTGCATTATGTAGCTTCATTTAATTGATTTAAAAGGCAAAAACAGGTATCTGCTGTTAGTTTTTCTTTTACAGATTTGAGTTTCTCCAACCATCTCCCATTCGATGAGCATTTTCAAATTTTTTGGTTTTCCAGTTTCCAATCCCAACAATCCTACGTTGTATGAAACATTTCTTTAATCTGCATCAGTTTTGTTGCGTATTCAACTGATTGGAACAATTTGAGCGAATTTGCTGATGAAAGTTAATAATTATTATTTTTTGAACCACTATCGGTATCGTAGTTGAACGTCAAATTATAATTGGCTTACTGCTTAACTCTCGTTCAAGTAAATTTTGCTTTGCAACCCATTTTATATTTTTGGTCATTACTGTTTACGTGGCGTATTGTTTTTTTTTAAGTAGGCCTATAGCAAACAAAAGTTAACCTAAGGTGCAGCGACCGTGCTTTTTTTTTTAAAGTTGTTTTAATTTTTTAACTCCTGCACGTTTCAACGTATATCGTTTTGTCGCTGTAACCTGTTTTTCGGCCATTGTTTTTGTTCCTTGTTTTTGTTAGGTGTTTTTCTGGTCGTTAAATAAAATAAACTACTACTACTAAAAAGAAACCTCTGTGTGAAAAAAGGCGGATTGTTCCAAAAAGAGTGTTTTTTTTTAATCGTCAATGGAGGGTGGGGAGTTTGACCCCCAACCCCCCCTTTCCTCGTGCGTACGCCACTGACACTGGGGGTAAATTATACTTTTATCATTCGGCAAGGGGTAAACGAGATAAAAAAAAAAAGGTTAAGAACCCTGTTACGGACGAATGCCTACTCTACAATAGTAATTTCTTTGCCCTTTAATTGGCAACACTGTTTACCGCCTTTTCCGTAGCCTACTGAATCAGTCGTTTTTAGTCTGCTGAATTGCTGATGCTGATTGTATATGTGATTGGTTATGTAACTTTAAGGAGCTCAGCTGCTGGTGATCGAGTAGTTGCTAGTTTGTGACTGTTTTAGTACCAGTTTAGTAGATTGTTTACTTTGTCTTAGCTGTGAGTTGGGTTTGCACGTTGTCTCTGAGAGTTTTTGGCCTAGCTTTTAGCTGTCGCCGGTAATGGCAACTTGTTATATTCCCTCAGAGCAAACGCTGCCTAGTGAGTGAGTTTTAACCTGTTTTTCTATTTGAATAAGGGTGCATAACAGTCTGTTTAAGTCGTTGTTGAATAAGTTGGTACAGCACTGTTCTGCTGCTTGTGTAGTTTATAATTGTTAGTGAGAGTTGTTGCTGCTGTAGTGCCACTACACTTCCAAGGATATTTCAAGAAGACCTTAAACAGCTGTTGGACTTTGAGTGAGTAAAGCAATATACCGTTATTCTGCCCTTTGGAGTTTTTATGAAGTCGTCGACTTCAAACCCCTAATTTACACCCTTTCCAGTAGGCCTATTCAATTGTGTATTGCGACGTAGAATCTTCATTATTTAGCAACCATTTGGAATTGTCGTTAATATTAACGAAGTGTCTATTTCACCAAAAATTCCGGTTTTCCGAAGTTTGAAAAATCGTAGTTGCGTAATCGTTTTCGATTCCTGTAGTGCGACTCTCACAGTAGGGAAACCGTTAGGAGATGTTTCCAGTTTCGCAAACCACGATTTTCGAACTTCGGTAACTGGAATTTCCGGTGAAATAGACGCTTCCAAATATTTAATAGAGACCAGCAATGTTGAACTTTCTTTGACCCGTTTCTAATCTTTGTGATGCGGATAATCTTAGGATATCAAAACCAAGCAGCTGGAGCTTAACATCTTTTCTATCCTTTCAATGTTACACCTGTTTCTGCATGCTCTGAGCTCCAACTCGAACACATAACACTATAAAGTGGTGACACGCTGAAAGCGATGTATCTGAACAAGGCGGTTCTTGAATTTTATCCTGATTATGTAGCAAAGGAAAAATTTTCTTTTTGAGAGCTAACGCTCTCAAGTTAGTTTCTAGAAGCACATACCGGTATGTATGCAAACAATTTTTTATAAAATGAACATCGCAATAAAAGTTGTTACAGGTCAAGGTTCAAATCAAAATCAAATCTTCATTATACTCGCCATATTACGCCGAAGCGTGTAATGAGTTGCGGGGCCCATCTCTGCAGCTTAACGCTTGGGCAACACAGCTCCGAAGAAAAGTCGCAACGGCGGCGAGTCGTTGGCAACAGTGTGTCGATTTGACTGGCCGGGAAATCGAACCCCAGACCTACCGCACCGATAGCATGCGCTCAGCAACTGAGCTAACGACCGGTGCCAGGTCAAGCTTAACCAACCAAAATCTTGTCCTAATATTAAGTGCTTATAGTAAATCAAAAAAGATTCCCAACTTTTCACTGAGCTAGAAATTTCATCAAATTTTCTTTGTCATTTTGTGCTGCTATACCTGTATGGTGTTGAATATCTTCAGCGGTATGGTTCGCATAATTTTCATTACTGTACTTTCGGTTGTTCTTCGTTTCTGTCGAAGGACAATCTTTTTGTTTTCAACACGTTTCATAGCATGTCTAAAAAGTTATGCGGCCGGCTTATTCAGCGGTAATTGGTAAAGTGACCCGCGATAGCGAATAGGCTTGTCACCTCTGCAGTAATGTCACTGGTAGAAACTTCTTGTGTGTTGCATTGGCAATTTTTCAGTCAAGTTTCGATGAGACAAAATATGGTAGCAGATATATTTGATTTCATGAAAAGTAGCCATTGCATTGTCCGGAATTTTCTTTTGCAAACATGGCAACCCTAGGTTAATCTAGTTTGTCGTAAGTCCGCTACTGCAATTGGGTCAAATTTTGATGGAACTAAATGCAATAAAAGAAAAAATTAAATCCGCGTAATGGAGACCCAACCATAACAACCCTTGGCAATCACCACTTGAGTGATTGCAAAGTCGCCTTCGTAGAAAGGATTTATTTGTAGGCTACTGTATAGTGTGGAGAAGTAAAAAAAAAAAAAATTAAAAGTTCCGGCCAGTTCTTAGATCCTCTCTAGACCAAATCTTGAAAAAATATGACTTTAGACAATTTCTATGAGGACAGAGTTGCAATTGTAATACCTTATGCTAAATGACGGTAATGTTATATTTAGAGAGAAGTAATTAATGGCTTAACAAAGTTTTAGTGTAACATTGGCGATATTTCAAAGTCACTCGTTACTATTTTACAATGCACTTTATGCATTCATGTTTAATAAAAATTTCATAAAGTTAAAATAGTAAAAAATTTTGCAAATGTCACTTTTCTGTAAACTTTCGGAGACTGTCTAGATTAGTTTGGACAAAACATATTTGTGGCTGACAAAGAGGAAGATAAGGGGCCAGCTTTTGTTGCTGCAGCGTTCTGAGAAACTTTTGAAACAACACTGCGCTACCAACTATAGTGCTGCTGCGGAAAAGTTGGTTTTTCTTAAGCCGAAGTCACACGAGGCTAATTTATTAGCCGCTAATGCATTAGCTGCTTGTAAATTAGCTGACTTGCCCTGTGTGACCACTTACTCGCCACTAGCAGGGAGCCCTCGCTAGCTAATTTACACGCCGCTAATAAGGTTGAACATGTTCAACTTTACTCGTTACTCGCTTGCTAATTTATGCTTCGTATGCGTGATAAAACAATGATTGTCTATGACTTCACAATGTGTGTACGGTTTACAACTACTGGGGATGAATGCTATTCCAAATGCAGTCGTTAATAGTACTGGGCAATCCATGGTGTAGGCTCACAGCTCACTAGTGCGGCACACAAAGAAAAGATGTCAAAACAACTTGTACTAAAATGGAGTTCCGATACCATTATAAAATTTTTGGAAATTTACAAAAGCTACGAAGTTTTATGGGATGTAAGTGATAAGAATTACTTCAAAAAAAATGAATAAAGAGGAGCCGATGTAAGTCTATATATATGAAATACAACTGGATAAATGGTATGCCTTGAAGACTTACTAAATTTGTTTATACAGTTTTTACGTTTATTTAGTTTTTACAGCGTTTATTTAGTAAGTCTTGAAGTTTTTACAAGTTTTTAGGTTTTTACAGCGTTTATTTAGTAAGTCTTCAAGGCCTACCATTTATCCAGCTGTATTTCAAAAAAAAAATGCAAGAGAACACAATTTCACAAAATTTTTTCTTCAGCTTCAAAACGCTGGACCAGAGTTTCAAATTCCTAATGAAAAAACTTTAAAAAGAAAAATTAAAAGCATTAAAGACTGTTACAGAATTCAACCAAACGAAATTAAACGATCAAAAAAAATAAACTATCCAATCTCTTGCCCACTTTCTTTTCTTTTTTAAATATAATTCTCTTATTATCCCCTGACTACTTTCGACATATGCTAGCCCAATTAACGAAAGTCCGTATACGGACTTTGCTAATAACCTGTTTAAAATCTTTCGCTGCCCTTAGGTATGCTGTAGGTTTAGGAACAATTACTAGTTACTACCGGTGTTTGCTAGCTGCCAATGCATTATTTTATTCGCTTTGTGTGACCAGCATTCGAATCTAATGTGAGCCAGCTAATATTAGAAGCGAGTAAAAGCAGCTAATGAATTAGCCTCGTGTGACTTCGCCTTTAGAAAAGAAGTTTTAAATCGAAACACTCAGGTCTGAGTGACCAACATTCTGAAATGTTAGTCTTTTTATAAAAGATCGTTGGAATGTTTTGATGTTTAAATCGCTCGTCGTCGTCGTGTGGTTGGGCATCCTCTTCCGACAGTTTAGATGTTGACGGCGTTGATTTTAAGCCAGCGTCAGGTGTCATCATCCAGGACCAACAGATCTTGTATTCCTTTTGGTGCACGATGTATGTAGAAATGATGTGGTCTGCAGTTTGCTCAGAGGCACCACACTCACAAATTGGTGAAGGAGCAGCACCCCATTTGTACGTGGATGAATGGAATCGCCCTACGCCAGTCGGCAGACGATTCAGTTTTACCCAAGATGTTCTGGGCAAACCCATTCCAAGAGGCTTAGGACTGGCCTTGGGAATAAAAGCATGAAGCCTTGATGCACTTTTCAAGTACTCCATGTTCCAAACATAATCCATCCATTGCGCTGGGCGAATGTCTGATTCGGTCAGACTATCCAGTAGTTTCTGTGCAGCGGGTACAAACGGGCGTCTTGATTTGAGCCTTCCCTGGTGCGCATTTTGTTTCCCGACCAGCTGCTCATGTAGAATATGATCAGGGTTAAGGGTGGCGCGGTTAGCCAGGGAGAGTGTCGCTCCTCGACGGCGAAGCTCAGCTGGCTGGATGCCTGCGAGGATTGGCAAGTAGTCCATTGGAGTGGGTCGCAGACATCCAGTGACAATGCGCAAGGCGTCATTTAAAACACTGTCGATTAACCAGACTTGGACAACTAGATAATTCTAGTTTTCTAATTACACTAATTAGAGCGAAATGCCGCTAATCTAATTCTAATCTAATTTGCGAAATGTTTCTATTCTCTAATTCTAATCTAATTTGGAAAAACTGTGTAGCTCTAATTCTAATTCTAATCTAATTTCCGGTTTTGCCGAAAATGCTAGTTTGTCCAACGGCGTTTTTCAACAAGTTATGCAAGAATATCCCTTGTGCAAGGAAAACCAGTGCCAAGCCGCCATCGCATTGCTTAGTTATAGTAATTGTGACGAATAGTAGCCATAGTGACATAATAACTATTTTATACTGTAGTAACTTGTAGTGTAGTAAGTTAGGATATAGAATCTAGATAGTGTAGAGTAGGCTGGCAAAGCGGCTATGCATGGAAAATTACTAGGCCTACGCCTTTTCGACACACACACAGTGTTTCTGGAAGTTAGTTTTAGAACTAAATGTTTTGCATAGCCTTGCGGCGTGCATTAGCAACAATCTTCATTATCATTGCATCATGACAAGAAACTGTTCAAGATTGCTGTAGTAACGATAGTGCTAGAATAAAAACTTTTGTTCGAAGATTGTTTCAGCACCACAAGTTGGAATAAACAATAGTAGGCCTGATAGTACTTGTATGTTGTTTTACATGCTATACTAGGCTGCTATATCAGCACTAAACTACATCACTTGTAACCTAGAGTTAGAAAAATTACTGTCCTTTTACTTTTTAGCCATAGAGGCAATCGCTGCATAGTGCATATCACATCACTGATTGTCTGCACAGATATCTGATGATGAGGCTCTTCTCGAACAAACGTGAAGGCCTCATTACTGTACCTACTCAATTACTATAAATAATGTACAGTATTGAGTGGCGTTAAAAAAACAGAAAACATTTCTAGTTTTCCGTGTTCTTATCCTTCAGTTTTCGAAAGAGTAGGCGTAAGCAGCGTTCATCAATACTGATGTATACGAATAGGTGTCAAAAACTAAGCGTTCATGTACTGTAAACCTTTATCAGCCCAAAGGCGGCGAGAATTCTTTCGTGTAGTACCGCCACTTCGCGGTTTTTCACTTATCGCAGTGGTGTCTGGACCGCATTAACCGCGATAAACGAGGGTTTACTGTATGCCTATTTCTTATTCGTTCTAATTTTAATTCGGAAGTTGATTTCATTTCCAAGTTTTTGCGAATTCACTAATTCTAGTTCTAATCTAATTTGGAAAAACTGTGTAGCTCTAATTCTAAGCTAATTTGGAAAAACTGTGTAGCTCTAATTCTAATCTAATTTGGAAAAACTGTGTAGCTCTAATTCTAATTTTAATCTAATTTGGAAAAGCCGAAATTTTTCTAGTTTTCCAAGTCTGCGATTAGCCAAGTGTGAGCACTTCGACACCAAACAGGTGCGCAGTACTCAGCTGTGGAGTAAACCAGGGACAAGGCGGCTGTTCGCAATGTTTTGGCTCCTGCACCCCATCCGGAGCCTGCAAGTCGCCGCAACAGTGTGACGCGAGTGGAAAGTTTCTTGCGCAATGCCTCTAGGTGATGACGAAAAGTGAGCGACCTGTCCAGCTTTACACCAAGGTAGGTTGGAGTTGGACAGTATGGCAATAGTTTGCTGTTGTTGAAGATATTGAGCTCACGCTTCGCCTCTCGGTTGTTTAAATGAAAGGCCGTCGTCACCGTCTTAGTGTGGCTGAGCTTCAGCCTCCAAGTCTGGAGATACGCTGAAAGTGTTGTCATGTCTTGGCTTAGAGTGCCCTCCAAAGTCTTCCAGTCTTTCGAGGTATGCATCAATGCCAGGTCGTCGGCATACGCATACTTCTGGGAAATTGTGGAAGGCAGATCGTATGTGTGGATGTTAAAAAGGAGGGGAGCCAAGACTGATCCCTGTGGGAGACCATTTTGCAAACGTCGTAACCTGCTTCGCTTGCTGTCACCGATGGAAAGGGTGAAACTTCTATTCCGGATAAGTTCCATAATCATTTGGACCATGTGTTTATCAGGAAGGAGTGTCAGCAGCTTACAGGTAAGGCCACGATGCCAGACAGTGTCATAAGCAGCTGTCAGATCGACAAAAACAGCACCGGCCTTCTTCTTGGTCTCAAATGAGTCCTCAATGTGTTGGGTAAGTAGAACAGTTTGGTCTACTGTGGACCTCCCCTGTTGGAACCCAGCTTGCTCCCGAGGAAGAAGCGGGTCGACAATGGGCTCGATACGAGTGTGAATGAGCCTCTCGAGGATCTTGTAGGGGACACAGAGCAAAGAGATGGGACGATAGCTCTTGAGGTCCTCTACAGGTTTCATTGGTTTGGGGATCGCGACAACCAACGCTCTTCTCCAGATTTTTGGAATTTTGAGGTGGTGCAAACAGGATGAAAGAAAGCCACACAGCCAGGATTTCAGGGCAGCTCCAGCATGGAGCAAAAGCTCAGGGAAGATAGAGTCTGGGCCTGGAGCTTTTCCTGGTTTCAGATGTTTGAGGGCGGCTGCGAACTCTGAGGGAGTAAAGCTTCCACAGACATTCACTGCACTTGTTGTAGAGGCCATTCAAAGATCAGACACTTCTTGAGACACAAGCCGGGATGACTTGCGATCAAAATCCTCGTATTTGCCGTTATTGACCAGTTCTGATGCGATGGCATTGGCTGAAACTGCACAATGCCGAGGGGAGCGTCGTGATCTACCAGTTAAGTTGTTTAATAAGCTCCATGCTTTACGACTGGAGTGAGAAAAGTCGATGGTTTGGACTGCCACAGACCATCGATCCCTGCGTTTTCTGTCAAGCCTGGACAGCAGGGCAGAAGCAGCCCTGGTAGAGTCAGATCCCTCAGGCGATTGCAGGAACATTTGATAGAGGTTCTCACACTCAGCATCTCAACACGGAATGTGGTCGTTTTGTCGACCACGTGGGATATACTTTTTGGCTGCTGTGCTGATGGCATTACAGAAGTCCTGGTATGCCCGGTCCACATCAGATGTATCAGGTGGCAACAAGCTCTTAGCGAGTTGGTTGGTCAGGGCATTGTAATGGCTCCATTTGGCCTTGCGGAAGTTCCATCGCTTAACAGGCATACTCGGAACTGACAGAGTGAGCCTTGGTGGAACAATGAGCGAAGGTCGATGTAGTGACCTAGGAAACTTCTCTTAAAATACGCCTGTCAGGTGAGCGACTATCAGGACCAACACTAACAAACGCCAGGTCCGGGTTGGTGCCAGTGTTCCAACGGCCTGAATGGAAACTGGCCATGTCCTTTGGGTCAAGGATAGGGACAAGACCATTAAGGCTTGCCCAAGCAACAAGGCATTCTCCATCAGCGCTGTTGCTGCTGCAGCCCCAATTCACATGCGGGCAGTTGAAATCACCCGAGTACAGGACAGGGTGTGGAAACACTGGTAGGTCGGTAGTCTGCAATGGTGTAGGTGGAGGTTTGTAAACGTTGACAATTTTATAGCCATCAACGTCTACGCATAACCACTCAGTCTCTGATGTAAATGGGGACTGATCTACTAGGATCCATTTTAGTCGCTCATGGACAAATGTAGCAAGGCCGTGTATCCTGTTTAAACAGGACCCAGCTAGTGCAAAGCCTGGAATCACAAGCTTGTCGGTAAAAGCACAGTGGGTCTCCTGTAGTAGGATGACGAGTGCCTCAAACTGCACAGCAAGATGGTGAAGGACATTCATCTTGCTCGCAGTGAGGCCTTCAATGTTCAGCTGCAAGATTGCTGGCCTTCGGAACTTGTTGACGATGTGCCCTGAAGCAGAGCAAACATCGCCCCGTCTTGAAAAGGACGTTTGCCGGTTAGTAGGCCTTGGCTGAGCATCGGGAAGAGTGGATACCCTTCCGGGTCGGCAGATTTGGTTTCGGTCTGTCATTGTAACTTAGCCAGAGAAAAGCTTTGTACAGACCTAACCACAGCCCGAGCTACATGGAAGCATCTGCCATCCGGGCCTTCCAAGCTTTGAATCGCTGTTGCATACTGTTTTGCAATTCGTTATTAACGTCAATATCAAAAAATCAAATCTACATTATAGGCTACTCGCCGTATTATGCCGAAGAGTGTGAGAAGTGGTGGAGCCCATATCTGTAGCTTAGCGCTTGGGCGACCCAGGCTGAAACTCCGAAGAATATCGCAAAGATGGTGAGCCGTTTGCGATGCTGTGTCCGATTCGACCGGCTCAAAGAAACCCCAGAACTACCGCACTAATAGCAGAGGTGTGCGTTTTTTATGAAGAGTTGAAGAAAGTAAAGATTCGCTACGTAACTAGCAAAATCTAAAACGTCAAAACGCTTTGCAAGATCCGCAATCGCGAAAGTTGCTGTTTGCGCATTAAATTGCGGAATGCCCACCTCTGAGTAATAGCGACTGTCGCTGTGCTGTCACGTCAGCCGGCCCGTTCGTTAGGCCTATTAATGTAACTTTTCGTTTTTAAACTCTTTCTTTTCTGCTACTGCAACCATTTTGGTTTTGAGCATACAACAGTTTAAAAAAATATTCAAGTAACGAGTAACGCAAAAAGCGAGGACTTTTCAGCAGGATTTACGAACTATAGACTTTTCTACCGGACTATAGACTTTTTTGCAACCGCTTGGTGACCGAGAGAATAGGTCGTCTGTCTATGATACGGTTGAGTTGGATTCATTTCCAAATCGGGTCAAACTAATGTCTTAAAAGTGCGCTTTTACAACTTCCTTGCTTGACGTTCAGGATTAAAGCGACAGAGTGGAGCAAGCCGGAAAGTTTGCTTAAAATTTTTGGAACTTAAACATGTATTGATATAGACTATAGTTACAAATCGCTACTTTTAATTGGAAGTTTGAATCCAAAAAATTCAAATTCATCGAACTTTTAATCACGATATTCAAATTTATCGAATACTCGTGAGCGAAATAAAATTCAATCCGAACCTAATTTCAATCAATATAAGGCCTGTTACTTTTTATGTTTTTTGAATGTGTATTAACAACTTTGTTTTGTTAAGCAGAGGCTGATTTTTTCTAGTTTACTTAATCTGTTTAAAATGTTCAAAATTGTCGAACTTTCCGGCCAAGACATCGCGATTGTCCACAACGCGTGGCGCAACACGTGTGGTGGCCGCCATTCAAATAGAGCTCCAAAATATATACTGCTTGCAGGAAAGGGCTGCTTCCAGACAGATCGTCGTGGAAGCAATGCCAAATAAGACTGGTGTATGAAAATGGTAAAGTTTTATTATTTACTTTCAGGCTTGATCTAACGTAAAGCAATTCTCAAGCTTCAGCTCTACCATGCTCTGACAAACAACCAGGGCATGTTATGGAATGGAATGGAAAATGGTGTGAAATGGAAGGAGAATTTTGGTATGAAATATGGAAGCTGCTCAGAATGGAATGAAATGGAAGATTTGAAAAATGGAATGGAAGATCGTCTTCCATACTTCCATACTAACTATATGTACAGTACCGGTATATATCAAAACTTAGGCCTACATAAATCACGAAGTACTACAAAAGTACAGTAGTGTGCAAATTAATTGACTCACCCCAAAAAAACACATAAAACATCATTTTTTAAATTTATTTCCATTGTAAAGCAACAACAACTATTTTCAGTGGGAGACGGACTTGGGGCAATTACAGAACTCGTGTAATCGATTACAATCACTCCTAATCATTTGATTACGATTACTAAAAAAAATTTTGTAATTGATTAAAATTACAATTACATCAATTGTAATCGCGATTGCAATTTCGATTACTTTTAGTCAGCTTGCGGAATTGTTGGTAGATTTTTTTGGTTTTACTTTTTAGCGAAACTAACTCGACTGACAACTCATACTAAAAACTAATCCCAGACTGCAAAGCTTGCGAAGAAATTTTTTTGCTTCACACTCTGATCAAATAAATAAATAATGTGCTAATTAAATTTTCAGTGACGAATGTGTTGCTTGTTTGTTTTAGTAGAAAGCATAGGTGCTATAAAACAGCACAATAGAAGTTTTAGCACCACGGCAGCTGTTATTCAGATCTAAGAGATAAAGGTGGCAATGCTCTCAGGGCCGGATTAAGCTTTTTGTGGGCCTAGGGCTATATGATAGTCAGGGGCCTGTTTTTCCTCTTATTTTTTGAAGTAAAAAAAAATTATCCACAATTGAAGCAAAGCACAAATACATGAACAAAGTCTTTATTTTATATGCACACATTCAAATGACACATTTTCTGGATTTAATCAATGCAAAGCTCTTAATAACGTCATCAGCGTCTATTCTTTCCAAAAGTTCGTTTTCGATGCAGAGTTGACCACTGCATGCTTGCTGCGAAAATATTTGCCGCAATATGGCAGCAAGTTTGCTAAAAAGCATTCATCAGACAAAGTACAGCCCAAGGATTAGAACGCGCAAAGCAGTTGCATTAGGCCTACTGGACGTCGTTTTTACGCTGTTGCTTTTCGATTCGCTTACATCAAAAAAGTCAGTCACTTTTTTCGATTTTGCGGCAACTTTTTTCAGTTTATCTTCTGCTTCTCCTCTAGATTTTTCCTTCTCCGAACCGCTTTTATGCTTCCTTATTTTTATGTTCAAATTACTCTAGCCGACATAATATGGAATCTCCTACCTTTCAAGCTACATGCTAGAACTAGAATCGACTATCGATGGTATTGGTATAACTGGCTAAGCAGCCGCGAAAAAAGATTGCTGCGTTATAGTGAGCAAGTAGGATTTTACAGAGTCAGTGCATGGACACAGATTGAACAGCGTGTTCCATAGTAGGTGGGAGATTTCTAGTAGCCTACGCTACCTTGGTTCTTTTATCACTTCATTGACTTAGATTAGTGGTGGGCCTATTTTTGGTTGTGGGCCTGGGGCTGCAGCCCCATCAGCCCCCGCCTTAATCCGGCCCTGAATGCTCTAATTACATTTTTGCTTCCAACTGCGTAATGTGGTTCAAAACAACACAGCGGATTGACTTGTGAATTGGCACAACGCAGTGCAAGTACGCAAAACAAAAATTCTCACCGCTTCAACCAGAATCGAAAACGTAATTCACTGAATGATGTAATCAGCTGCAATGTAATCAATTACAATTACACAGCTGATTTTGGGTTTGTAATCGATTACTAATTACATTACGATTACCCCATGTCTGGTGGGAGATACATTGTTTACGTTTATGCACGAGCGTATTTAGGGGTAGAACATTGTGCAATGCCCCCCCTTTTTTTGACTCTGCCCTTTAGTAAAAAAGAACAAAACTGATGGTGCCAAGTATCTGAAATATGCCACACTATTTCAATGATTTAGGGGCGTATCTAGGGGGTAGGATAAGGGTCAGGGGTATACATCCTCCCATCAGCCATTTTCAAAAATGTTTTGGATGTATACAATTTTTCTATAATTTCGTACCTCTTCGATAGCTATAAGCCTTATGCCTTAAGCACGCATGATCAAAAATGTGCGAACAAAATGTATCATATTTGGCGAAGCACTCAGAATTTGGGTCGAAAAATTCTAACAAAATTTGCGTGAAAATTACCGGTATTCAAAATGCACTAAAATAGCCATTACAGCATGTAAGTTTTCAAAATTTTTCTGGGGGAGCATGCCCCTGGATCCCCTAGAGCTTTTCGTGTTTCTCAATCAGTGTGCGAAGTAGAAAATTTTTACTGGGGGGATGTTTTTGTCTACAATTTTGCCTGAATTCTAAACCCAAATAACAAGACAAATGTTGCAAAAATGGTATTTATTATGGCATTTATTGGTCATGGGGACATGAGGCAATGTAGTGGCGTAGTAAAATTTTTAAAAGGGGGGCGGGCATAATTTCACCATTATTTTCAAGCGTATTTTTTTCAGCAGAGCTAGTTGAAGCAAATTGAAAAACAGAAAAGGCATTAGGGAGGTCCGAGGGGCATGCTCCCCCGGGAAATTTTTGAGATATTACGTGCTGTAATGGCTATTTTAATACTTTTTGAACATTTTTTAGGCAAGCTTTGTTTAAATTTTTTGACCCTAGTTTTGAGTACTTCACCAAATATGATGCATTTTGTTTGTACATTTTCAATTACTCGTGCTTAAGGCGTAAGGCTTATTGCTATCGAAGAGGTTCGAAATTATGGAAAATTGTATCTATCAAAAACATAATTGAAAAAAGCTGGTGAGCGGAATACATACCCCTCATCCCACCCCTTCCTGAATCCGCCCCTATCCATAAGGTACTAAAGCCATCAAAAGAGTCTAGCATATTTCAGTCACTTGGCACCATTTGTTCTTTTTTTCTAAAAAGCAAAGCGAATACGCTCCTGGGGCGATGTCATTGGTCAATGACCAAATTAAAACAGTGGTGGAGGGCGTACTGCGTGTTTGCATACCACCAGCATGATGAACAAAAATTAATTACCAACGGCAGAATTTCGAAAACTTCATTAGCTTTGTTTTAGGCAGTTTTTCGTTTCATATATGAAGCAAGGGATTTGGGGGAGAGCGGTAAGCTATCCAAACGGGTTCCGGGGCGGAGCCCCAAAAGTTAGGGATCCGCTGCTTTAACATGTTCTTAGTGCTTTCACTAACGTTTGTAAAAAAACTGCTGACGTGTTGTAATGTTAATGAAAAATAAACTGTTCTGTAGGATAGGCGCACTGATGAAGTTGCTTTTGATTAGTTTGCGAAGGAAACCATAATGGCTACAAGATATGCTGGAAAGTATCGCCGCAGTCCGCGCCTTCAAGCTACCATAAAAACATTTAACTTCTCAAGGTACTTGTCACTGGGGGGGGGCATATAGATCAAATTGAACGACGCATTCCCCCCAGGACAAATTTTCTTTGTTTGCTGGGGGACGACTATTTTTGCTGGGGGAGACATGTCCCCCCATCCCTCCCTACTTCGCACACTGTTCTTAATCAGCTTCAACTTTGTTCTGCCGGAAAAATACACGTTTGAAAAAAATGTGGAAATTATGGCCCCTCTCTTGTAAAAATTTTCGCTATGCCAGTGCGTTATGTTTACATGCATGTGTTTATTTATTGTTTTTTTGCAATGTAGAATTGCACAACGAATTAGCATGACTAGTTTTAGGTTGGAAAGCTTATCCTGCAGGTAACACTCATTTCGCATAATTAAATAATAGGCCTGTAAGTATGTTGCCTTTTCTGTAGCAGTGATATAAGGCTTGCAATTTCATTGCAGATTCTTTCGAGAAAACCCGCTCAAAATTGAACGACGCCGAATATTGTACAGATGTGCAGTCTGGCAGGGACGACTCCTGTAACAGTGTTCCTGCCAAGCGTCAAAAAAGGTACGTGGGGTTTTGTGATTTACATAAATTATTTTTATGACTAAAGTTCGCTTTACGTTTTTATGCGTATTTGAAAAAAGGTGAAATTCAGCCATGATGTTCACTAAAAATCGGCCAAAAATTTAGAAAAGCGAACTTCTAACTACTTTTAGCTTATATCAAAATCTACCCAAAAAATTACCGAACGTTTTTGCACCTTGCAAAATACGCATAAAAACGAAAAATGTTAATAATGTGTAAATCAAGCGTATAATGCAGCGTTTCTCAATTCAATTGAAGCTCGCACCCCTTTCAGAAAAAAAAAAAATCGTTTCCGCACCGTTGCCTACTTAGAATGGAATTTTTATTTAAATGATCTTCGTAGTTCATAAAGTGGCGAAATTGCTTCAAAGAAAAATAATTAAACCAAGAATTCAATCAGTGAACATGAACAAAAACGGATGTACGAATGTAAACAAACAAACACATCTTTATTACACTAGCGGTGTTACGCCGAAACGTGTGACGAGTGGCGGGGACAATCCTCGCGGATCAGCGCCTGGGCTGGGTGACACAGCTTCGAAGTTCGAAGAAATATCGCTGTGGTGAGAGTCACGGGCGATACTGTGTCCGATTTGACCAGCCCACGGAGCAAACCCCAGACCTCCCGCACCGATAAGCGATAGCGCTGTCGTTAAAACTGAGCTAACCTTTCAGTACAAACAAACTTTGCCCAAATCGTATGTAATAGTGGGTGGATACCATTGAGTTATGCTTCAATTTGATACAAAGTTCCTACCCGAAGAAGTCTCATTTCGCACCCCCAATTGAGAACGGCTGCTGCAATGGTTTCTTAAAGGGGCTGCACAGCAGAGGGCATAATTTAACGCTAGTTGCAATTATTATAATCACAATGTATACAAATTCAAAAATTTGGATTTTTAAATAGCCTAATGGAATGAAAATTTGTCTCACTAAAATAAGTAACTCTTTAACAACCTGAAACTGAAATGGACAGGTTTTTATGGTGTGGTAAAAATAATGGTTAAAAAGATGGCCGTGTTAAAAAATCTTTTTAATTATAAGTTATTGTATAGCCGCAAAATTACCTTTCTCTCACAAAAAATTGGATTCTTGGTCGTTCCATTTTACATTGAGGCCGTCCAATGCCAACCTCTGATTAAAAGGATTGACCTATGTACCCAGGGCCGTGAGAGGTTTATTGAGCCCCAGGGCAAATGTTACAAAATGTTTGGGCTCCCTTGTCTTTTCCGCGCCCGGCATGGTGCATCTACAAAAAGACGGCAAGGGACCATGGTATTTCCCCCGGCTTCCCAACCCCTCAGGGTCGGTGTATGTATCCATACGTCACACCCTTGGCAATTTATTTAGGTTGCGTCTTATCTAACTGTTATTCTGACCATCAACTAATTATTCTTTGGTGTATTATATGCTCAAATTATCTTTTATTAGGCAACCAAAGAGATTTCTTGACGAAGAGACAGAAGACTCAGATTCAGCACTTTCAGAAGAGTAAGCGTTTTTGCTATAAGAGAAAAATCGTTTCGAGTAAGGGACAAGATTGTGAGGTGGTTTAGAGTTTCAAACAAGTTGGGCTTCTGATGATCACTTATATGGTATATAGGCCTACCATTTTTATAAAACTGTTTTAATAGCTCTAACTTTTTGTTTTTTCTCAGATCATCATTGGCAGACTCGGACTTTATACTTGCGACACCAAAAAAAAATGTCAACCATTCCAGCATCCCGCTTAAATCTACGAAAAAAACAACAATGTAAGAATAAAAACAATTTTGTTATTACCGAGATCTTCAATTAAAGTCAGTGCTATATTACCAAAATAATACTGTAACTCCGTTAGGAGCTATAGTTGTTGTAGAAATATTGGTTAGCTAACATTATACTTCATTGTCCAACGCAAAATCGTGCATTTTTTTATTATAAGAAATTTATCGTGTTCAGAAGAAATGATATCGAGTTTGGTTGTGTTGAGTTGAACATTTATTGATTATGTTTTTGCAGATCGCAGTTTAAACTTTCTTCATCTAAAGACGGTGAGATATCAAATCCCAGTACCAGCAGCACGGTGGAGACAAGTAATAGCTGCCTTGCCGCGTCTTTTACAGGTAACTAAATACAGTAATGTTGCTTTAGTGATCATCAAATAATTGAACTACAGTTGTTTCATCTTTCTGCAACCTTTTATTGGTGAAAAGTAACATAAATTCATGTAGGTCAGAGCATGCTTTTTAACCCTCTTTGCCAGCTAGGAATCCTGAACCCAGTTAGGGAAATGTGGCGAAATTCCGATTAAAGATATTATGGAATTAAATCAAAGCAAAGACAAAAGTTTTGATTTCTCCCATGCGTATGAGAAACATATCATCTGTGAGCAAATAGTTGAAGAAAAATTTACAAAGTGATGCAAATTTATAACTGGTCAGGGAATCCTAAGAATGCTTTGTGTAACCCTACAGTAACGTGAAACTCTTGTTGAAGAACGCTGATTTATTATAACTGTTTGATTTGAAAAACAAAATGATGGCATTAATCATCGGTTGTTTTGTAATATTATTTTCTCAGGTATCAATAGACACCAGCGCCTCTTTCAAGCCTTGAAAGAAATGCGCGAAGAAATAAACAGTATGAAGGTACTTCTGACGAATGCATTGACAAATAGCAACTTCCTGAGCATGTCAGAAGTACCGACGCTTCCGGTAGAAGTGTCATTGCCTCTTCAAAATACCGATGATTTAAAAAAGGTTGAGAAAATGCTAGCTTCTGATAAGAAGGTGGTGAAAGCAATGATACGTGTTATAGCAAATGTTAACCGGCTACTTTTTGTGATTAAATACCATATTAGGCTAGGCAAGGGCGTTGGAAGTACTTTTAAGTAGGGAGGGCTGAAATTTGTGTTACCATACCAACGTCTGAGGGGCTTCGTCTCCAGACCCCCATCCTTGTTATCGCAACTTACGTCAAGCGTACCATGCACTTAAATTCAGTATAAGTCACTTGGAAACAGTTTGCTGAGCTCAAGCTTTCCTCTTGCTAGCATAGCACACAGTAGCGAAATGGACGTTTGTAAACGCGTAAACCTCCTTTAAATGAACGTATTATCTGTTCACAAGCTCGTAGTCTCTGGCTCCTAGGCAGGAGCGTATATTTAGAAAGGAGGCATGGTGTCATCCCCCTCCATTTTTTGACTTACCGATTAATAAAAAAGAACAAAACTAATGGTGCCAGGTGACTGAAATATGCCAAACTCTTTTGATGGTTTCTGTAGCTTATGGTCAGGGCTGAGGGGCGGATCCAGGGGGGTAGGACTAGGATGAGAGGTATGCACCCTCCCACCTGCCATTTTCAAAAATGTTTTTAATGTAAGTAAGTAAGTTTATTTTTTGTTTGACGCATAAAACTCACATAAGAAATTTAATAATGGGTATAAGTATGGTAATAATCGTCAAATGAGAGAGCGCGAAAGACCTTATGCCGCATGTGCAAGCTGGTCGCCAAGCCTGCACTCTCTCATTAATGATACTCGGGAAAAAAAAAAGCAAGATAAAAAAATAGCACACACACACAGACACAAAAAAAAAACACCAGAGTCAAAAAAGCGATAACAGCGTCACAAGATGCAGCATTAAACAAAAACAGTACACTTACATTATTGTTTTGCAGTAACTTTACCTCTAATTTTATTTTCAGGTGAAATTAGGTATGTTTTACATTTCTTGCTAAATAAGTTTAGCGAGTTGCTTTGCTGGATTTCAGTTGGTATATTTTTCCAAATTTTTACCCCAGCAAACTTAATAGACTTTTGAGTTTTCTTTTTAGTAACTCTACTTCAAAAGAAGCACTGGGATTGAACTTGTCGGGTATTGTAGGCCTGATTGTGAGTTTTAAAAATTTCATGGAAGAAGTTTCCAAAGCTTTCAGGTAGTTTTTTGAGATGAAATTTATACATAAATTTAGCTATTTCAAGTTTGTAAATCGAAACGATGTTTAAGAATTCAAGCTTATTATACAAAGAAACTAGTTTATATTTTTTTCCTACTGTACGGGTGATAATTTTTACAATTTTATTTTGAGAAACTTGCAACCTGTTCAAATAGGTTGCTGCCGCACTTCCCCACTTAATAATTCCATATTGAAGGTGTGAGTAGACTATACTGTAGTATATAGTGATTAGAAATTTTTGTGTTAAGTATGGTTGTAATTTATAAAACATACCAGCTGCAATTGAGAGCTTTTTTACGAGGTAATCTATATGATTATGCCAAGTTAATTTGTCATCTAAAATAACACCTAGATAGCAGACATTGTTTTCTTGGTTTATTGTCTTCGAATTAATCGTTATCTCAAATTTTCCCTTTTGTTGTCCCATTAACATGTAGTTGGTTTTGCTAAAATTTAAAGTCAGTTGATTTCCATCCAGCCAGTGTGCAACTTTTTCTAGTTCGATGTTAACAACGGTTTCCGAATGCATGGTGTTGCGATGAGACATGGTCAATACAGTGTCATCTGCATACAGAAAGGTTTTGAAGCTTGAGCATTCAGTGATGTCAATATATGTAGGCAGCAAAAAGGAACGGGCCAAGCACGCTCCCTTGTGTAACACCTATGCTTATTGGTAATAATGATGAAGAAATATTGTTACCCATTACATACTGTTTCCTATTGGTTAGGTAGGATCTGAATAACTTATTAACTATTCCCCTAATTCCATAATATTCGAGTTTTTTTAGCAAGATGTCGTGGTTAACGGTGTCGAACGCTGTACTGAGATCGATAAATATTGCTTAAGTAGTTTCACTTTTATCAGCATTGTCTAAAAATGTTTCGTAGTTGGTTAATTTGTAAAGTGGTTGAGTGCTCTGAACGAAATCCAAATTGAGAAGGAGTATATATTTTGTGTTTGTCCCAGAATTTTGTAAGTCTCCTACACAGTATTGTTTCGAAGATTTTGTTGAAAGGGCTTAACACTGAAATAGGTGGATAGTTATTTACTTCTTCAGTAGAGCCACGCTTGTGTATTGCCGAAACTTTTGCAATTTTTAGGACGTCGGGGTAAACTCCCGTTGTCATGCAGTGGTCGCAGGATCGACTCAGGTAGTTGGCTGTGATGTATTTGGAATGTAAGATTAAATGAGCGGTATGTCATCATGACCTGAGGATTTTTTGTGATTAAGTTTGCTTATTATTCCCACTACTTCGTGTTCATCAGTAGGTTCAAGGATTACTGAATTTGACTGACGTTTTCCCTTCATATATTTTGTTACATCAATAGTATGAGGTTTATTTTTTGCCATTTTGTGTCCGACATTTACGAAAAAACTATTCATCTTTTCACATATATTTTTAGGATGTATTATCGTTTCACCATTAATCTTAATTTTCTGAGGTGTATTATTTGTTGTGATTGATTCACGAAGAATTTTATTGATGTTTTCCAGGTTTCTCCAGAGTTTTTAGTAGTTTTTAGCAGCGTGCGATAGTATTGCACCTTTGCATTTTTTTTAGTCGAGTAACATAATTTCTGAATTGCTTAATACGCAGAATATACAACGGGGTCACGTGTTCTAAGAAATCTTTTATATAGTTTATTTTGTTGCGCCATTTGACGAAGTATGTCTTTAGTAATCCAAGGTTTTTGGACATTTTTGTATTGTTTCCTTGACTGATTGACTTTGGGGAAATATTGATTTGTAAGGCGGCTCATTAGATTTATTAACTTTTCAATTTCAGTTGAGTTTTTCATTTCAGGTGAGACTAGTATTTCTTCCAATTCGTTAACAAATCGTTCTTTAACAGCTTAGGTGTTATGTTTCTGATCTTGGGCCTATTACTTAACAGCTTAGGTGTTATGTTTCTGATCTTGGGCCTATTACACTTATTACTTTTCAGAGAGGTCAGTTTGATTTGAACAGAAATAGGTAAGTGATCAGTTATATCGTACATAAGTACACAAGGCACCATCCTATTTACGTCTAAGCTGTTAGCGTAAATATGATCAATTGTGTTAGAACTCTCGCTTATTAATGTATAAGATTTTTTGTAGTTTCGAACCTCTTCGATAGCGATAAGCCTTACGCGTTAAGCAGTGGAGTAGCGAGAAATTTCAAAAGGAGAGGGGCCATAATTTCCACGTTTTTAGGCGTTATTTTTTTCGGCATTACAAATTGAAAGCTAATTGAGAAACAAGAAAGGCTTTGGGGGGGTTCGAGGGCATGCTCCCCCGGAAAAATTTTGAAAATTTACATGCTGTTATGGCTATGTTCCGCACCGACTCCAATCATTGACTTAACTCAAATCTAAGCAAGACCTCATAAAGTTTCGAACCATAGTCCACCTTTTATACAGTAATTTGCCGTTGTTGACCTGTTGTTGACCCGTATCACGCCATCGCGCCACACATTTGTTTTTTGTAATTACGTAATCGTGCTGCACTCATGTCAGCTGACAGTTGCTTGTTTATTTTTTGAATTATTACTGCTTCGCACCCCCGGGTGCTTGCAAGCCAATCACCTTGTCACCTCACACAACGGTCTTTGGTGTGGATCGCTTTTTCGTCAGAACAATTTTGGAACCATCGATGGAAGGACGTTCTTTTTAAACAAGATTTTAGTTCGATATTTTATTTCAAGCTTTAGTTATCTGTTTTTTGCCGGGTTAAGTTTCAGTTATTTTATGATTCCCTGATACCATACCACTACATTACGTGCTGCTCAAATCGTTACTTTTTATGTCAAAACTTGAAGTCAATATTACTATTGCTTGGAAAGTCTGATTGGTTCTTGCAGAAAGTCAGGGAAGTGAAGGTTCACTAGTTCCTAGTGGACAAGTCTAAAGAACTTAGCCGCGGGTTATAACAGGCTATTTTAGTGTTTTTTGAATAATTTTCTCGCAAAATTTGTTTAAATTTTTTGACCCTAATTCTGAGTGCTTCGCCAAATATAATGCATTCTGTCCGCACATTTTCAGTTGTGCGTGCTAGGCGTAAGGCTTATTGCAATCAAAGAGGTTCGACATTATGGAAAAATTGTATACATCAAAAGCATTTTTGAAAATGGCTAGTGGGAAGATGCATACTCCTCATCCTACCCCCCTGGATCTGCCCCTGGTCATAAGCTACAGAAACCATCAAAAGAGTCTAGCATATTTCAGTCACTTGGCACCATTAACTTTGTTCTTTTTTACTAAAAAGCAGAGTCAAAAGGGGAGGCATGGCCCGATTCTCCCCATCTCCAAAATACGCTTCTGGTCTTAAACACGCATAATCGAAAATATGCGAACAAAATGCATCGTATTTTTTTGTATTTAATTGCATATTTATCTTCCTATCATGAGAAAGCGATCAATGCGCTGTACGATTTCGCTTAGGAAAATAATTTGGCAAAGCACTCAAAATTAATGTCAAAATTTGCCTGAAAATTATTCAAAAAGCGCAATAATGGCCATTTGGAGCACGTGAATTTTCAAAAATTTTTCGGGGTAGCATGCCCCCGGATAGAGCTTTTCTGGTTTTTCAATCAGCTTCAAATTTGTTCTGCCGACAAAAAATACGTTTGAAAATTTTGTGGATTTTTTGTGATTTAGTCTGGCCCCACACCCCCTTTTAAAATTTTTTCGCTACGCCACTGCTACTAGGATAAGCTAGGTAATTCTAATTTGATATTTTGTTGTTTCGCTGTTATTTGCCCCGACGTTTCTACTCAGATCTGGTGCCAAGCGGGGGCCAGGGGGGGCCTGGTCTCCCAATTGACATGCTTGGGCCCCCCCAATCAACTGGCTTATTCTTTTGAAGACAGCGGCTTTTGTGCTTAACTTTAAACTTTGGCCTCCCCTGATAAACGTTTGGCCCCCCCTGATAAACGTTTGGTCCCCCTAAGTCGACTGCTCTGGCGCCAGCTCTGTTTCTACTAAAATTGGAGAAAATTTTACTATGATATCATAGTAAAGCTCTAAAAGCTTTGCACGAAGGTACCAGGAAATCCAACAATTTTTGCGATTTTGTTCACTTTTGTCACAAAGTTGCAAAAGTTAGCAGGCCTACGTTGGTTTGATGGTATCAATAAAGAAAAGAAACGAATTACAAGTGACGCCATTAGCCATCGTTGAAGTGCAATAGGGTGTACTGACTTTAATTATAAATTTTTGAAAGGGGGGCTGAAAATTTCTGTGTGGGGGCTGAAAAAAATATAGGGAGAGCTTCAGCTCTCCTTAGCCCCCACCTTCCAACGCCCTTGTTATTAGGCCTATACTGTATCACCTCACCAGCTATAACGTTCACTTACCTTAGTTGAATTTTTGATCATAGTCAATTAAGTCAAGTGATGTAAGCTACCCAAAAAGTTGAAGCAAATATTCATAATTGGCTACACACTTAAAAAAGTACAGTCCCTCCGAAGCTCTAACCCCTTTCGTAATCGTGTTTGATGTTTCTCAGTTCTTTACAGTAACTTTCTCTCGTACATTCACCGTATTTATTTTTCAGGAATACAAAATTAACAGCATTGGCGATTACGACGTCAATGACAATATTTGGAGGATACTGAAGTGCCTTTTTTCGAATGCGCTGGGAAAACAAACTGGAGCAGAAAAAATGAAAAATTATCATTTCGCCAGTTACACTTGATGAAATTAATTTTTGGTAAATTTACAATGTTCTTAGCTATATGTTTAATTTCCATGTGAACCGTTTTACATGCCTCGTTTTTATTGCGAAATGTACGATTTTCTTATGAATAGGCCTATGACTTCGAAACCAAACTAATTGAGCTTTTCATCTTGTGCAAATACCATCAGCGCGTGAAAAAATGCAGCTTAAAAATTAGTTTTGAAGATTTGCGTATCAAAAAGAATTGCAAGCTGCAGAAGTGGAAAGCATCATCTCTAAAATGTTGATGGTGAAAGTCGTAATTTACCTCCGATTTTGCTTTCAGAATAAGCTTGTCAGGTGGATATACCTTTGCTGCGTTTAGCGTTATATATCAAACTCTTGGGGAGATGGTTTTGTTTCGAGAACTTATTCGCAGGTGTCCAAGTAGATTTTAACGTATTTTGTTTTGCGAGGAAAGATAGCCTATATGACGCTCAGAACTTCTAAAAAAAATATGCAAGAGTGATGTTGTTGCAGTGTTTGCATACTCATTATTACCACCAATTATAATGCTTTATTACTGTTTCAATTTTTGTTACAGACGTGGTAAGAATCCAACAAAAACGACGGATTCGCAAATGGAACACTGGATCAAGCGATGGTTGAAGGGGGCCAAGGATCGCTTACTAGGCCGCCAAAGGCTTTCAAAAAATCAGTGATGGTCCCCATTCCTTAAATATACTTGGTATAGATTATCGTATTTTTTGGATCATAAATCGGACTTAACGTAATGATTTACTGCAGTGCACGGTAGATTCAAACTGCACGCACTCATCAGGATAAATTTAGTTGAAAAGTACCAAATTGCTAAAAACCATCTCACATTTTTTTGAAAAGTTTTTTAATTAATTATTTCATTTTTGTTTATGCGTCAAACAATCTTTACGTAAATCAATTTTCAAAAAGTCAGCCAAATTAAAGCCTCTAAATTTTCCAACCTAAAATTTTTTAACCTTTAAGTATTACTTTTTTTCAATTACGCGTACTTTTTGTAAGATGTGCTTGTTTCAAGCAGGAGGGAAACAACCACTTTGCGTGTTGCAGATTAAATTAGTACAGTATATTATTATTTATAACTTTTCGATGTTGTTTTACAGTAGCCTATCATAAATCTTTTCGGAAAGTCGGTCGTTTTTTGCGCTTGGTTTCATGTAACCATAACGAGAGGACCAATCAGATGAATTTAACTAATCTATTTTTTACTACTTAACAGCGACGTAAAAAGTATTTTGAAACTGTATTAAAGTAAAAGTAGTGTTACTGACGGCAAAACTACTTGAAGTAAAGTAGAAAGTTTTGACCAAAAAAAAACTGAACTAAAGGTAAATGTAGTCTTTTTTAAAACTACTCAAGTAGCAGCATAACGTTTTCAAACGTTAAAGTATCAACTGCAAACTTGCCGTTGATGACTTCCTTCGCAAAAATTTATGGTTTTAGACAACGTTACAACTCATAAAATTCAAATACTTAACTTAGAAATAAATCTAATTGCTGTATTGTTGTTATCGCACGATCTTTGTTTGTCGGCACGTCGGAGATTCGATCCTTCACTAGCTGTCTTCACGAGGCTTGTCATGTATAGTTTCCAAGCTGGCCATTATGCAACCTCTGATCTCGTTTCGCAATCCTTGCACGCTTTTAGTTAAAGGCACTTAGTCACACGCGATTTTCTTGCACCTTTTTTACGCCTTTTTTGTAACGGCTGCTCGTTGACTTTTTTAGTTGACTCAGTTATACAAGCCTGTAGCATTGGACGGCAAGCAGCATTTTAGCGACTCTTTAAGTTTTAATTTGTTTACAAGTTGGTTCGCTGGCGAAAGTATTCGCGATTAAACTCCGAATAATTTTTGCTCAGCTGGTATCTTTTTATTCGCTCAATACATTGATGTGATTCTTTTGGATTGGTTTTTATAAGACCAGTTGAGTGAAGACCCAGGAGCTTCCCCTAGGACACCAAAGGAACCGGCGCTAGGTCCAGGAGAAGTGTGGAATAAGTTTAAAGTGCTGACTTAGTGTCGAGTTCTTAACAATCGTCGTGATTGCCAATTGGGCCGCACAAATCCGTTTATGGGCCACATGCAGCAAGGGAGTTGGACATGGCTGCTCTAAAGCATAACTTTCATATGATATAATAAGGTTAAATACCAATAACTAACTTGTGGGGTATATCTTTTAACTTATCAATGATACCAAGGTTGGGGTAATGGATCTTGAGTTATGTACACTATGTAGCCAAGGAGAGGTATATGACCAGAGGATAAGTGGCCGGGAGTTAGTGACCTGATGCCAAAACTTGGGGATGCACTTAAAAACTGTTGACTCTCACAGGTTCATCAGTGCCCCATTAGCAAAAACTACCCAAAAAAAATTTTGAATAAGCATCCATCTCTGTTAAAACAGCAACTTAATATTCAAAGATAGCCTTGATAACCTTCTAAAATCAGTTTAATATTCAAATAAAGCCTTGCTGCTGAGAATTCAGTTTTTATTAGGATTTGTGATAAAACTTATGAGTTCAATATAAGTTTGTAATCAAATTCTATGGTTCATGCGACTCAAGTTTTATTTCTACGTTGTTTAACAACGAACTTATACACTGTATCATACAATCGGACGTGTTGATAGGGTTAAAATCCTACAATTTTCTCTAAAACTAAACGTACCAAACATACAGAAAACGAACGTCAAGCTATATAAACCAGATTGTGCTTTGTGAGAAAGGTATGAACCACTGTACTGCACTGTAATGTTGTGTACAGAGTTGGATCAATTACAATAAGCTACTGCACTTGAGAATCCAGATCGCTATATAGTCCAAAAAATGCGACAATTTATAACCAATTGCTCTACTCGATGGTTTTTCTTGTTTTCATCATCGTTGAGTATTTTTTGTGATAAATATAGCTAATGTTATTGCTTTGTTTTAATTTTTATAATTATGTGGTAAAGTTAATAAACAGTCGGCGATGTTGGAAATATATAGCTGCTGGATTTGGAGGAAGCAAGTACTTTGAGGAACAACTTTAACCACCAAAAATGTTTTCAGTACAGGCAAGCTGATAGAGTTAAGTGACGTTCAGCTGATGAAATTTAACGATTAGCTGAGAGAAAAGTGTGGAGGCGTACCAACGGCGAAAGGAAAACAATTACAGAGCTGATGATCGGAAATCTAGCGGATCGTAGTAGAATGCCGATAATGGGCTGCGGTACAAATACGACAGAATGGCCGCGGTAGGATTTGGACTGCGAGCCGCTTAAAAAAAGTCAGCGGGCAGCGCGGTAGGATTTGGAGTGTGAGCCGCTTAAAAAAAAAAGTGAACGGGCTCGGTAGGATTTCGGCGGCGGGCCGCTGTAGTTTTGCGAAACATAATGATTATCATCTAGCGATACTTCGGTGTTCCGCCGACTCTTCGGAGGAAGACAGATGTCGCGCCGCCAGACAGCCGATGAGCAAAAAGTAGTCGCGCCGCCGGCGGATTCCGACACCAATCGACCAGCGGGTGTACGAACTCGCACCGTCGGCGGGCTACCGATCTCTGCTACCTGGGATGGGCATGTTGGGGACTGGGACAAATGGAGATTTTGGGAAATGGGCACTTTGGGACCGATGGGCATTGGGCCCTTGAAGAAAATGGGCACCAGGAAAAGTGGACACAAGAGCAAGTGGGCACTTGGGGCAAATATGCACCAGGGCAAATAGGCATACTGGAGCAATGAGTATTTTTGATACAAATGGGCATGTTGGGGACTGGGACAAATGTAGATTTAAAGAAATGCGCACTTGGGGACCGATATAGACATTGGGACAAATGGGCATTGGAAGGAATGGGCGTTTGGGGTAAATGGGCATCAGGAAAAATGGGCACAAAGGCAAATAGGCTCTTGGGGCAAATAAGCACCAGGGCAAAATTAGGACAAAGGGGCAGTTTGGGGCAAATGGGTATTTTTGGACAAATGGGCATGTTGGGCACTGGGATAAATGTAGATTTGGGGAAATGGACAGTTTGGGGAAATACCAGTAGGCACTTTGAGACCGACGGGCATTGGGGGAAATAGGCACTTGGGGAAAATGAGCATCAGGAAAAATGGACATAAGAACAAGTGGGCACTTGGGGCAAATAAGCACCAGGGCAAAGTTGGGACAAATGGATATTTTTGGGACAAATGGGCATGTTGTGGACTGGGACAAATGGAGATTTGGGGAAATGGGCACTTGGGGACCGATATAGGCATTGGGACAAATGGGCATAGGGGAAAATGAGCACTTAAGAAAAATGGGCATCAGAAAAAAATGGACACAAGGGCAAGTGGACACTTGGAGCAAATAACCACCAGGGCAAAATTAGGACGAATGGGCAGTTTGGGGCAAATGGGTATTTTGGGACAAATGGGCATGTTGTGGACTGGAACAAATGTAGATTTGGGGAAATGGAAACTTTGGGGAAATACCAGTAGGCACTTTGAGACCGACGGGCATTGGGGCAAATGGGCATTGGTAGCAAATTGGCACGTGGGAGAAATGGGAACCGCGAAAATTGAGAGTTCATTTGCACAAATATTTATTTTTCCCAAGTGCCAATTCGTGCCAAATCCCCATTTACTTCGGTTCTCATTTGCCCCAGTGCCCATTTGCTCCGAGTGCCCATTTGCCTTCGTGCCCATTCGCACCGAATGCTCGTTTGCCCCTGTGCCCATTTGGCCTGGAGCCCATATGCTCCGATGTCCATTTCCCCCAAAAGCCCATTCGCCCCAAGGGTCCATTTACTCCAAATTCCCTCATAGGCCTATATCCCCCAAATGCCCATTTGCCTTGGCGTTCATTTGCCATAATGCCCATAATTTCCCCCATATCCCCATTTGCCTCAGTGTTCATTTCCCCAAAATGTCTATTGCCGAAAGTGCCCATTTATTCTGGTGCCCATTTCCCCCAAATGCGCATTTTCTCCAAATGGCCATTTGCCCCAAGTGCCCAACTCCGTCTCAAAACGTCATCTCTTCAATTCAAACGCCATCTCAAACTCCACCTCTCAAACGCCATCTCTTCAACGTCATCTCAAACGCCATTCAAACGCCATCTCAAACTCCACCTCTCAAACGCCAATTCATTTTGTCGGCAGAGTGGCGTAGTGGTTCGGAGCGTCGTTTTTACGACGACCATGATCGCAAGGTTAATGGTTCCACTCCCAACCTAGTCTCGTTGTTGCGTCCTTGGATAAGATGCTTCACGATGATTATCTCTGCTTGGTGGAATCTGGCAAGCAGCAAATTAAAGAAGTCAGAAGAAAATTCAAGCGGAAAACTTGGAAACAAAGGCAACTCCTAAGCGAGTCTGGATTCGTCCTACGCATAGCGCCTCCGCCGCTTTCTCGTGATAGGAGGATAAAGATGAAGAAATCAATCAATCAAACTCCATCTCAAACGCTATATCTCTTAAAATAGGGGGGGGGGGGGCTTAATATTTAGTTCTAAGTGAGTTCCCTTCCAAAGTATGCTACAAGCTATAACTAACACTTCTAAAAACAGTTTGAAGTGTGTGCAACTTAAAAACCCTTGTTCAAATCCACATCGAGCTTCCTGGGTCAACTCTAAAAATGATTCATTTTTGAATATTTGAAGGTGCGATTCAAAAATCATTTCAGCCTTGTTGAAGGATTATGACGTCATATTGATGCGGTGTACAAGCTTGAGAAGGCCACATATAGCTTACAATGGAGTTAGTACACTACAAATGGTGACATACTTTTATTATAAACAGGCTGTACTGAAATGAGTACTGGTGGACCAGAGGGTTCCAGCCCAGGTTATGTTACTCGTTCTAAGACCATTAAGAGTTCTGGGAAGTACACCATAAGAAGAGTACAAAAAAATGTTCATGCACATTGTCGACAACATGGCGCAGTGGTTAAGAGCGTTGTTGTTGCTACGAGTTACGATCATGATTGCAAAGTTAATGGTTAACTCCAACCCAAGTAAAAGCAATGTCCTTCCTCCGATGGCCGAGTGAAACAGCTCAGATGGCCGAGTGAAACAGCTCAGATGGCCGAGTGGTATAGAGCGTCTGTCTCTTGAGCTGTAGACTCGGGTTTGATTCCGAGTCGGGTCAAACCAATGACTTTAAAATTGGTATTCACCGCTTCCCTGCTTGACGCTCAGCATTAAAGGGACAGTGTGGAGAACAAGCCGGCAAGTTTACTTGTTGTGCCGTTGGGAAATGCACTTAGCGGGATTCCCCTATCTTGGTGTGGTAGACAGATGGCTGGCAACTCCTAAGCGAGCTCGTATAGCGCATTGATCGCTTTCTCGTGATAGGAGGATAAATATGCAACTAACTAACTAACTAACTTCCTGGCCTACCGGACGGGAAGTCATGACGACTTCCTCTTTAGTTGTTTGCTCTTCACCCTGGCCACGTAAAGAGTTTGACTGGAATGGTGACGTAGCCACACGAGTGGATATGCGTACCACAAAGGTTAAATTCTTTAAGAAATATTTATCCGAAGGGATGAGTGATCCTGGTAAGATCATTCGTCCTGGAAGATGAATGTTTCTTACCTGAGGGCGGCTGATGAAGGCTAATAGCCAGAAACAGCGCTGTCTCGGTCTACGGTCCAACCCAAGTCTCATTGTTGCGTCCTTGGATAACATACTTCCTGATAATTATCTCTGCTTGGTGGAATCTATCAAGCAGCAAATTAAAGAAATCAGAAGCAGAAAGTCAACTAGAAAACAACGGCAACTCCTAACCTAGTCTGGATTCGTCTTACGTTTAGTGCCTCCATCGCTTTCAACTGACAAGAGGATAAGAAATCATCATAATTCATCAGCATCACTCATACCACCAATACACGGATTTGTGTAGTAAAATACTTTGCTAGTTTGGGGTTTCTTTCCAGTTTTTGTGGTGTTGGGGCCGCCCATCTCATTTAACTTTTTGTAAACATTACTAACTTTGACCCAATGGGATAGTGGGAGTTGATTCCGACTATACTTGCGCTTTATGAAAATTTACTCCACTGCAACCCAATAAACTTGCTAGATTTTACTCGACCTGCTTTCAGCTACATCAGCAATGATAGGATTGGTCAATGCAAGTCTCTGCCTGGGAAAGTTCTTATGGAAGTTCAGGCATTCATTACGCTGCACCACCACAGTTGCTCCACCAATCTTGCAAACTCTTCACCGAAAGATAGATGGCTTTGTTGAACAAATAGGGCATTATCATGATCATCCAGTTTCAATCCGGTGGGATTTGGTCTTGGTCGAGGGTGGACAGACGCACCTCATTTTTTCAGCGATCGCTCTCACTCCCTCTTTCCATCTTGTGCGATTTACAACCTCGTACTCCTCCAACCCAATAATTTTATTTAAATTCTCTTCAACTTGCTTCTCCATATCTGCTTTGGCCTTCCTCGATTTCGCTGCCCCTTCACTTCAAGCATCAATGCCTTCTTTAGAACGTTATCATCATCTCTCCTAACCACTTGTCCATGCCACAATACTTTATTCATCTTTGCCATTTTATCTAATATTTCCTCCAAGCCAGCATTTTCATCAACTCCTCGTTATTCTTTCTATCCACTAATTTCACTGCACACATTGATCTCAGCATGGCACTTTCCGTTCTTCCTGAGATTGCCATCTCGATTTCCCTCAAACATCATCTGCACATTATTTGGAAATGATGAAGGTATTCATCAGCTCGACTCTTCGGATCCTATTTTGGATTTGGCACCAATAAGCAACTTGAATAGTGAACAGGTGAAAGAAATGTTCGTACAATCAAGTACAAGTTAGGATCCCTGGAGCAAAGCAGTTGGCCATGCAGCAGCAAGACTAATGTGATAGCTAAACTAGTTGATTTGGCAGAACTTCAATCAAAAGGAGGATTTAGAAAACATTTCAAAATTGTTAAACCATTTCGAGAATTGTTAAAGAATGGAATGAAACGCAGATAGATCTCTTGAAACAGGGGCTTTCGTCCAAAGAAACTCAGTTATTAATCAATGATCAATGAACTTACAGTTTGTATAAAACTTCGAATAATCATTTTCCGAGCAGAAGATGCAACTTACATTGTTTTATTTGTTAACAATGATGTGACAGCTTACACTAAAAGAAAAGTCATGTACCACCAAGTTCGCTTTGCTCAAGGCACTTGTTTATCTCTTCCAAAATCTAGTGAAGTTTTTCGTTTGATGTAAAAGCACCATCGCTTAGAAACAGCTGTGTATGCCAAGAACTTGAAAATGTACTGAACTGCTGAAGCTAAGTACAAAGAAATCCACTGCAACATGGAAGACTTGATAAAGCTGCATGTTGATGAATTAGCATAGTAATGATTCACCTCCCAACCTAGTCTCGTTGTTGCGTCCTTGGATAAGATGCTTCACGATGATTATCTCTGCTTGGTGGAATCTGGCAAGCAGCAAATTAAAGAAGTCAGAAGAAAATTCAAGCGGAAAACTTGGAAACAAAGGCAACTCCTAAGCGAGTCTGGATTCGTCCTACGCATAGCGCCTCCGTCGCTTTCTCGTGATAGGAGGATGAAGATGAAGAAATCAATCAAAATCAAATCAATCAAAATTATGCTGGTTGGTTCTGCACTGCCATTATCTTATATGTGCAAAATCAGTAGAAAGCAACAAATTATTAGAGCAATTCAAAGAAAAAAAAAAAGAAATACGGCACTGACATACTTAGAATTAAAGTGAACAGAAATTGACCAGTGTATTAATTGCTATTATTACCGTATACCACCATGCTTACGAAGTTATTAAGCTACATTTAATAAAATAAGTTTGTTCAATACCAAGTTATCTTCATGTTTCATTTGAACAAGAGTTTTTAAGGTATGTAGCAATTTTTTTTGTACTTTTGTGATGGTACCGACTCATAGCATAATTTAAATAGGGACTCAGTGGCGTCTGAAAAAAAAGTTGCAATTAAGCCCCCTCTACTTAAAACGCCATCTCTTAAAACGCCATCTTTTCAAACGCTATTTCCACGCTGTAAAGTGGCGCCACCTGCACTTTGGAAGTGGCGCCACTTCAACTTTGGACGTAGCGCCACCTCAACCTTAAAGTGGCACCACCTGAGCTTCGAAGTGGTGCCACTTCAAAGTTGAGGTGGCATCTGAGCTTCAAAGTTGAGGTGTACTAAGAAGTGGCACCATAATTCCCCATAATACGATTGTGCAACTCTTGTTTGTGACCCACTCATCACGCATGAATTATCAGGTACGCTCCAAATTGCTCCTAATAAGGAGCAGATCAGATTAGCAGTTGAAACGACATGAGGACAAGTCAGGTGTGGAGAAGTGTGGGAAAAGGTGCTGGAGGTGTGGGGGAAGGTGTCGGAGAGAGTATGGAGTGAGTGTGGGTGGAGTGAACAGAGTTGGAAATATCGATTAAAAATCGATATCGATATTCTCTACTTTTTCGTCATCGAATGCAAAAATTCTTTACTTTTTTTTCATAATCGATTGGAGTTTTTCCCTATTTTTTTACGTGGTAAATCGATATTAATTAATCAATACTTTTTTCTGAATATATTCTTTCAAAATTTTTTATTTTTTGTTATTTTTAGTATCTTATCTGGTTTTTGAGGTGTTTGCAGGTAAATATTTTACTTTACATCCGCATAAGAACAGTTAGCGTCAGAGATGTGCAGGAGCCGGAGCAGGAGCCGGAGTCAAGCAAATTTTTCCGGAGCCGGATTGGACTCGGAGTTAAGTTTAACGTCAAACCTGGAGTAGGAATTGGAGCCGGAGTGACCATTTCTTTAAGTTACTATATAGTAATGTAAACTGAACATTGACAAAAGTTATGCTCGTTGTGAGGCATATGGGTTCGCGCACAGTCTCTAAACACCATGCAGTAATCTCAATAGCATGAAATTTAACACAGGCCGAAAGTTTGGGTAATATTGTGATCATAAAGTTTGCAAAAATACTCCAAGTAACAGAAGTGAAAACAGGAGTTGGAGTTTTGATTTTTGGCGTTAACAGGAGCAGAATTGGAATAGGATTCTGTAATTTTGGAGCAGGAGTGGAATCGGAGTCTCAAAAAAGCGACTCCGGACATCTCCAACGTCACTGAAAAACACAAGTTGTGCAACCGATGAAATTGACCGCCATTTTCGTGCCCAAATGACTCGCTCGCATAACGACTGGCATTGAGTATAGTGGCAGGCTAGCAGTTTTAGACAGTGTGTATGTGGTTTAAATAGTGGTATGCAGTGACATTCATTCAAAAATTAAGTTTGCAAAGGATTAAAATATATTTTATTAGTCCAATTTGTAGCTATGCTGGCATAATAGAGACAGCAGATTAGAGCAAAGTTTTATATGCTGGTAAAACCAGAAATTTACCGACTAGGCTTATTCAATGCTTAAACTAGGAGTATATGGGCTTTGTTTACAGCACAGTTTTATTTAGTATAAACTAAGTCAAGAAAGATTTGAATTTTTTTTATTAGACTGTTTCTATATGGATTAAAAAAAGTTATGCAGTGAAGTTTATTCAAAAATTTAAGTTTGCAAAGAATAAAATGGATGTCATTTCTCCAATTTAACTGAATTTGTTGCTAGAATCATAGGTTAGATAAACAACAAGTCAGAGCAAAGTCTTAGATTGTTATGGGGTGGGCCATGTTTGATAAATGAATAGAAATGTTGTGAAGTCAAAAAATACAGGAAAAATAATCAGTTCAGTTTAGAGTCTTGGTTGACAGAACTTCTGAAGATTTTCGGAAAAAAGAAATGAATTTATTTCTGGAATTATTACGGTTCTTTTCAGAACCACCCCTACAAATGAAAAGATGTGTGTACCATCGCAAGCTCTAAAGAAATAAACAAGAAGCGCGCAAACAGCTTAATTAGGGCAATGGCGACAACGCCTATACGAATCAGTGGCGTAGCTGGAGATTCTGCCGCCCGGGGTGGTTCAAGAAATTGCCGCCCCCAAATGCAGTGGTGTACCTAGGATTCGGCCAAAGGGGGGGAACATAACCGGGGATCTGGGGGCGAACCCCTCAGCGGCCGGAGGCTAAGGGGGTCTGGGGGAGTAGCCCCCAGCAGCCAACGAATTTTTGCGGTTTTCACATAAAAAAACACTCTTTTATATCGAGAAAAGGCATGCAGTGAGTGCAGTCACCACTAGCGTAGCCAGGATTTTGCAATGGGGGAAGGGGGGGGGGGGTTGAGATTGACATCGCATTTGATTATACGTTGTTTACAGGAGTGGATTTAGAACGTTTTGGTGGGGTACGTGTAATTTTGAATTAGGTTGAATATTAACTAAATGCAAAGACGTTTGAACTCGGAAACGGGCGTAAATAGGCCTTTTGAAAATGTTTCATGTCAGGGGCGTATTCAGAAATTTTTTGAGGGAGGGGGCATCAATTTTCGTCACTTTTTTCAAGCGTATTTTTTCCGGAAGAGTTATTTTTAAGCAACTTAAGTGCCAAAAATGACTCTAGGGGGGTCTGGAGGCATGCTCCCCTGGAAAATTTCTGAAAATTTGCATAATGAAATGACCATTTTAGTGCTTTTTGAACAATTTTTAAGGAAAGTTTGTCAAATTTTTTTGGCCCCTAACTTTGAGTGCTTCACCAATTGTTAGCGCTACACTTTGTGTAATGCGGAATTGTTTAAATCCGCTTTTGCTATTATCGTAGTAATTTTGGCAACCCTGTATGACGTAATTAGCTTTTTTCTTTGTTCTGTAAATTATGGAGTTTTCGAGGCCATGTGACAGAATTTGGAGCAGATATTTCCTTTGTTTATTGTTTGTTAAAGCTAAGTTAGAGTGTTTGTGCTTAGTAATTGATTGCCGAGGTAGGTGTAGGTTAAGGTTAGTGTGTGTATGTTGAATTTGAAATTATGAGGACTGAGGAGCCTGTAATTAAGACAGTTTGTCTGCTTTACTGCTGGTAGGCCTAAGCCTATTATTTTTTTGGTTTTGTTTTTCTTGTTTTTCAGTGAAGTGAGTAAGGTGTTTTAACGTAGTGTAACGTGTCATATCGTATGCTTGCTAACTGAATCGCCTACTACCTTGTTGGCCTAGCAATAGATTGATTCAAAACTAACTTATTGCTGAGTGGTTAGCAGTTGACATCCGCCGAACTTATGTCAGATAGGATCAGTGTTCTTGCCAATAGCCGATACAACGTGTGTGTGTGTTGGTGAACGCAACACCAATGATGCATTTTGTTCGCACAGTTTCGATTATGTAGGACGTCATTTGAGGCTCAATGAGGAAGAGGTTGTAACACCCCCCCCCCGTGGTTACGCCACTGGCAGTCACTATAGACAATGCAAAAACATTTTTGGAGTTTATGTCTAAAAGCAGAAGCTTGGCTAAAATAAGTGAAAGGAGGCTGCAGCCGTTATTAGTATGAGAAATTATAGACTGAATGGCACCGTGGCCCCCCCTGCGTGCGCCCATGTCACTTGCGTAGTACCGCCCAGTGCCTATACTGAGCAGGGGTGGGCAAATGTATTCAATAGAAGAGCCATTTGCGGAAAACACAAGTACCAGAGAGCCTCAAAATTATTTCAATACAAAATCGGTAAATAATGCAAGTTCGGCAGTAATAACAGAATATTTATCAATATCAGTCTTTTTTTTGATTTGCTAATCTCCGAAAATTTGGACGATATGTTGTTAAAGCTGTGCGAATTAATTCTCCCAGGTGTTCATTTGTTAAGGTTGCACGCTGTTTTGATTTTATAAATTTCATTACCGAGAATAAAGATTCACAGCAATACGTCGTGCTAAATACAGAAATGAGTCGTGAACTGTTTTTTTTTAGTTCTGGGTATTTACTCTCTGGAACCTGACGCCAGAACTCAGTGGTAGAGTAGCATTGACTGAAATTTTTTAGAGCCATATCTTCTTGCATTTCGATCAGTTCCATTTCAACAGCAGATGTGTTTGTGACAAACGGTTGGCGAACTGGACAGCCATCACTGACGACATTAACATTGAATGGATTTATAAGGAATGCAAAGCATGGTTTAAGCTCCTGCAAATCTTCAAATCTGGCTTGGAAGTCCTCTAGTAGTTCTTGCAATTTATTTTTGTATTCCTCCGTTTTGTGATCTGAAATTGCCTCTTCAGGAAAAGAATTCATTCTCATTTTGAAGTTGGGAAAATGATAGAATGATTTTGTCATTATGTCTCTTTGAAAAACTTTGATTTTTTTCTGGAAACTCAAAACCGTTTGAGCTAGGTCTGATATAACTTTTTCAGAACCCTGAAGGGCCAAATTGAGATTTTGCAGATGCTTCATTACATCTGTGAGAAACATTAAGTCTTGCATCCATGAATTATTTTTTAGTTGAGGGTACATTTTTCCCTTTACTTCAAGGAAATCAATGATTGGGTTCAATAAATCAACAAATCTACTCAGCAGATTACTGGTCGATAGCCATCTTACAATACAATACAAAGAGACATCACTTGGGGCATCTTCTAACTCCAAATCTTCCACGAAGTTTCGAAACTGTCGATGGTTTTTCGCATTAACACGTATGAAATTTACAATTTCGATGACAGTTTTCATAACATCTTCGTATTTGAAAAATTTGGCTACAAGATGTTCGCGATGGATAATGCAATGTAAAGGGAAGAACTCTGGAAAGTTAGGATCGGATTTCATCAGTCCAATTAATCCATTATGTTTACCCACCATTGCTGGTGCACCATCAGTTGCAACGCTGACGAATTTATTAAGTGGCACATTGGCACTTGCCAAAGCTTCGTTGAGTGCATTTTTAATATCTATTCCACGAGTCGTTTCTCTTAATGCCACCAAGTTTAACAATTCCTCTTTAACCGTCATATCTGATGAAATGTATCGAACAAATATTGCTAGTTGCGGATTATCTTGAATATCGGTTGATTCATCAAGAGCTAAACTAAATGCAACTGAACTTTTCAAGTCATTTTGAACCGTAACTTCAATATCTGCACTGATCTGAGATATGCGCCTTTGTGTAGTTCGGCGTGAACATGGTATTTTTTCTATTAACCGCTGAAGCTTTTTGTTATTAGGTTCCAAAACAGCCACAACATCAGCTATATTCTTTTTCACAAATTCACAATCGGAGTAGGGGTGTTTTGCACGAGCAATATTCCAAGACATAACAAAAGAAGCTTCAGTCATTACATCAGACTCCATGCTGAATACCTTTATAGACCTCTGCTGACTTTCCAGCGCAGATTTCAACTCAGTTAACTTTCTCTTTCTTATATCTGATTTAGGTGGATAATTGCTTGAAAAGTTCTTGTGATTAGTTTCGTGGTGACGTTTCACATTGCTACCTTTGTTTTGGCTCAGTTTTGTATGGCAGATTAGACACAGAGGTTTATTTCCTTGACTAGTAAATGCATAGTTTTCTTCCCACTCTAAATTAAAACCTCTTTTTTCATCTTCACATTTTCGTTTCTTGCTAGCATTAGATGTCATCGTTTTCGTTTTGCACTGTATTTAAGCAGACTAAACTGAGCTAAAGATTACTGTCTTAGGCTAGCAATGAAATTGCGTTGACTTGCTGTTTACTAACTCTTTGCGTTCTATGTCTGGTGTTACGTCATAAACGAAATGCTGTCTTAAATAGAAAAAAGAAAAAGAGATAAACATTCATAAACGGTACTCTTGGTAGCCTTTACAATTTTATTGGAAATTTACGATTAGACTAGAAGAGCCACAAAAAACATGCTGGCGAGCCGCATGCGGCTCGCGAGCCGCAGTTTGCCCACCCCTGCTATACTGCATTCGCACGCTGAGTGTGAGCGATTCAAATGATGCAAATACGAAGAAGAAAACAGTGCGCAATTGTGACATAATACACATTGAAATCAAATCTTTTTTATACTCGCGGGAATACACCAAAGCGTAAACGAGATGGCGGGGGCCCGCTTCCGTAACTTTGCGCCTGGGCACTGGGCAGCACAGTAAGATGATTTACGATCAGCAAATAAGCGATATAGCCAAGTAATAGTTGGTCAAAATAATTAGGACAAATAATTACATAAAGCTTATCCAAAATGCCGCCCCCCCTTGCTACGCCACTGATACGAATCGCTTTTTTTGAAAGATGCCCCCTCGATAGTCGGCATGGTCCTATCTTATGGTCTCTTGTGTCAAAGGAGTTAACCTACGTTTAAAAAATATGACTTAAGTTACTACGATAACGATTTTTTGGATGGTCGAGTGGGTAGAGCGTATGCTTCTTAAAGCTGTTACCTCGGAATTTGATTCCGAGCTGGGTCAAACCAATGACTTTAAAGTTGATATTCCCAGCTTCCGTGCTTAGCATTTAACATTGGGAAGGTCACTAAGCGGGATTTTTCTCTTCGTGTGGCTCTTAAATCTCCTAAGCACGCTCGTATTGCGCCTCCGTCACTTTCTTGCAAAGAGAATAAATATATAACTAATTATAATAAACATACCGGTGCAAAGTTTTTCCAGTTTTAATTACGCAAGTACAGATGCATTTTCTGGTTCCTTTTGCACAGATAGGTTATGCAGGGTAGAATGGAATATTATAAGCCGATAAGGCGTATTATGGAGAACATGGAAAGATTTCGAAAAGCATAGCAGCTACTCTGAGAGATACGCTCTCCTTAGCAATTTAGAGATTCTGCCGTCATAATTGAAGGAGTTCAAAAATGCATTAAATCAGAGCTTGGCGGCCCATGAATTAGTTTTAATTAATTAGTTATATCTTTTTTTACTTACGCGCAATTGTTTTTTTGTGACTTTTTATCTATTGAACCCACAAATAGGGTTTAATGATACCTTAAATATGCGAAAACTGCATTACTTTGTAGTTTAATACAGTCGGCGATATTGCAATTGGGCACGAAAATGGCGGCCTTGTGACGCAACAACGTGACCAATGCGCTGCATAACTTGTGTTTTTCATTGACGTTGGACATCTCTAGTTAGCGTGCGAAAAATTCCGTACGCACTGTCATTTTTGATTCCATTCCAAAATATAACGCGAGATTGGCGAGAAAACGTTTGCTGAAGGTTTGGTCTCTTAGTATCGCTTTGTAGAAGGGAGGACTGGGCCGGGCAGTCCAGTGCAGTTGTGAGGCTAATAAAAATGACAGCAGGCTTTCTGTAAGCTACGTTGGTCTGTGGATAACGCCTGTGACAAGATGTCTATATGAACTGTGAAGTACAGTCGTGGCCAAAAGTGCAGGACCACCTCTTCAAATTCTGATTATAACAACATACTGCTTATAGTTCTGCGACTGATGTCTGTACCGGTATCTTTTAAAAGTAGTGCAGATGGAATCTTTTTAGATGAACTAGTGGTAGATCGAACTGCTATTTTCCGAATGGCTTGGTCGTCTCTTGGAGTGGGTTTTGGCAGTCTAGGCTACCAGGTTTTTGGGTGGTGGAGTACCGGTAAGTCTCTGTACTCCGAAATTTAACAATTGCATTATGAACAGCATTTTTGCTATTTTTTGACTAATTGCTCGTTCTGAATATCCTTCTTTATGCTGAACCACTATTTGAGCTGGCTGAACTTCTGAAAGTGGCACATTTTTGGTGGCACAAAAAAAGTGGCACATTTTTGCCCATTTTTTACAATTTTAGCTTTATAGCAACTTGACATATAAGCTACAAATTCAACTTAAATCAACCCTGAAACAAGTGAAAATCATTAACAAGATTGAGATCACTTCTTAATTGACAAATAAAAGTAATTCTAACAAAGTGGCAAATGAATAAAGTAACCAAATGCAGCCCATCGACAAAAGTAAACAAAAAAGACAAATTTTTTGTGGTGGTCCTACACTTTTGGCCACAATTGTGGAATGATATACCAGATTCAGATACTGCATGTACAATGTGTATAATTATTTCAAATATGGTATGCTTTCACTGCGTTTTTTGAAAAATTGTTCACCAGCTTTTTTTCATTCTACAATGTTTCTTCTTCATTTCAATCACCAAATAATTTGCGAACAAACACCATATTTTCTGAATTATGAGTGTGTTTTTTCATGATTTTGTTACCGGTACTGGTACGCTAAGAGTTTTTTTCTTTTTTCATTAGTTGTTACTTGAACAGTTGAACCAAATTCAAATACCGGTATTAACATTCAGTGTTTTTCAAGGGGTCCTACTAAACACCGCAAGGAACTACAAGGTACTTTCAAACCTTCAATATGTTTAAAAACACTACAAGGAACTACAAGGTACTTTTAAACCACGTACAAAGTAGCTGAAAACACTGCAAGCAACTACAAGGTACTTTTAAACTAACTACAAGGTAGTTGAAAACACTACACAAGGAACTACAAGGTACTTTCATAGCTGCTACAAGGTAGTTGAAAACATTACACAAGGAACTACAAGGTACTTTTAAACCAAGTACAAAGTAGCTGAAAACACTACAAGGAACTACAACGTACTTTTAAACCAACTACAAGGTGGTTGAAAACACTACAAGGTACTATTAAACCAACTACAAGGTGGTTGAAAACACTACAAGGTACTTTTAAACCAACTACAAGGTGGTTGAAAACACTACAAGGTACTTTTAAACCTACAAAATGCTTGAAAACGCTACAAGGAACTACAAGGTTTTTTTATAGCTGCTACAAGATAGTTGAAAACACTACAAGGAACTACAAGGTACTCTTAAACCAACTACAAAGTATTTGAAAACTTGAAAACACTACAACAAACTACAAGGTACTTTTAAATCAACTACAAGGAACTACAAAGTGCTTTTTTTAAACCAACTACAAGGTAGTTGAAAACAGCACAAGGAACTACAAGATACTTGTAAATCAACTACAAGACTTTTAAGGTAATTTCAAACCAACTACAACCCCGCAACCCTGCAAGGAACTACAAGGTACTTTTAATAATTGTTCACCAGCTTCAACCCTCCCGACCCCAACCCCCCTGACTCCACCCCCTGACCCCACCCCCCCACTCCAACCCCCCGACCCCAATTCCCCCAAACTCCAACGCCCCCGACCTCAATCACCCCGACCCACCCCCTCAACTCCAACCCCCCCGACTCCACCCCCCAACTCCAACCCCCCGACCCAATCTCCCCACCCCAATCCCCCCTGACTCCAACCTTCCCGACCCCAATCCCCCCAACTCCAAACCCCTTGACTCCAACCCCCCAACTCCAAAGTGTGAGAAAGTGTGTTGGGGTTCCCACCACACTTTCCCACACCTTTACCCACATTTCCCTTTACCTCCCCCCACACCCTAACACATTTCCCCAACCTTCTCCCCACATTTCCCCTTACCTCCCCCACACCTCTTCCCACACTTCTCCACACCCCCTACAACTCTCCCCTCACCTCCCCCCACACTTCCCCTCATCTCCCTTCATCTTCCCCACACCCCAACACACCTCTTCCCACACCCTCTTTTCGCATTCCCCTGCACCACCCCACACCTCTCTCCACCTCTTCCCTCACCTCCCACGCACCCCAACACATTTTTTCACACCTCCCCCCACACTTCCCCATTCTTCCCCCACACTTCCCCACATCTTTCATCTCACCCCAGCACACTTCCCTACATCTTCTTTCACCTCTCCCCACACTCCAACACACTTCCTACACCTCACCCCATGCAATCTCCCACACTTTTCCACACACCCCACATCTCTCCTTACCCCCCCCACACCCCAACACATTTTCCCACACTTCTCCACACCCCCTACAATTCTCTTTTCACTTCCCCACATCTCTCACCTCCGCCAGCACTTCCCCACACCTCTCCCCTCACCTCCCCCAACCCCCTACATCTCCTCTCGCCTCCCCCCACACCTCCCCCTCCCTCAACACTTTTCCACAGCTCTCCTCACTTGTATCCACATTTTACCCCACTCCTCTACTCACGCTTCCCCTCACCTTCCCGCACTCCTCACACATCTCCCCTCCCTCTTTCACACCTTCCCCCACGCTTCCCTCACCTTCCCCACACCTTGCCACACTCCCCATACATCTCTCCTCCCTCAATCCCCGCACACCTTCCTCTCACCCCCACACCTCTCCCCACTTTTCCCCCCATACTTCCCCTCGCCTCTTTTCACCTCCCTCGCACCCCTTCACATCTCCCCTTACCTTCCTGCACACTTTCCCTCACCCCCCAGATCTCTCCCCACATTTTCCCTCACTTCTCCCCACATCTCTCTTTGCATCTACCCATACCTCTCCCCTCACCTCCTCCCACCCTTCTCCACACCCCCCAACCCCCTCTTCCCATCTTCCCCCACACTTCCTCTCATTTCCCCCTCTCCTCACTTCCTCCCACACACCAACACATTTTCCCACACCTTTTCTCGCCTCTCGCAACATCTCATTAACACACTTCACATCTCTCTTCACCTCCCCCACACCCCAACACACTTCCACACACCTTTTTTTACTTTCCCACACCTTTCCTCACCTCTCACACACCTCCCCCCCACACTTTCTCTCACCTTCCCCCACGTCCCAACACACTTCCCCACATCTTTCCTCACCTCCCCCACACCTTTCCTCACTTCCCCCACACCTCAACACACTTTTCCTCACCTCAACACACTCCCCCACACCTCTCCTCACTTCCCCCAACACCTCTTCTGACCTCCCCTCACACCTCACACTTTTCCACACCTCCCCCCACACACTTCCCCACACCTTCCCCCACACTTCCCCACATCTCAACGGCTCTTGGGAGAAATGGACACTGAAAAAAATGAGCACCGTGGGGCAAGTGTACGACTATGCATTGGAAAATATGGGTATCAAGGAATAATGGAGAAAAGAGGGAACCAGAAAAATTGTTTGTCCATTGGCACCAAGTGTTCATTTGCCCTGAGTGCCCATTTTCCCACCCATCATCGGTCCCAAATTGCCCATTTGCCCCATAGTACCCATTTCAGTCGATTTGTGCCAGTTTCCACATGTCCCCAAAGCCCATTTGTCCCACATGCTCATTTGCCTCAAAATGCCTATCTTCCCTGAATGCCCATCAGTTTCTAAGTGCTCCGATTACCCATTTGCCCTTGTGCCCAATTTCCCGTAATTGTGCCTATTTTTCCTGGTGCTCATGGTTTCATAAACGTTTGCATGTTTTTTATTCCTCACGAAAAACATTAATTTGATATATTCAGCTACTAGAGGGTGCTACATATTATTTTACAGTTTACATACAGCTATATTGTCATAGGTACCCCAAGTCAAGTCAATTTATTTTACGTCCAACGAAACTACAGCATTTTCCACAAACAGTAATAGACGTACAGTAACAGCACAAGTAAATTAGGGAAAATCAAAGTAATTATGTAGACAGGAGGCTGTGAAGGGACTAGAAAGTCTTTGAGTCTACAGCCTCCTAAATGAAGAAAAAGAAAACAATCAAAAAATATAAAAAAGCAACAGAGCTTTATATACACACACATAGAACAATCGTAAAAAACAACAAAGAGTGTTCAGATCACAAAAAAAAAATCCATATGGCCATCGCTACTCCAAAGGGTGGATTGATTTTAATCATAATTTTCATGTAAATGTACAAAATTTCAAGAACTTTTCAACATACACAACCCTAATAAGCTATCACAGCATCATAGGAATATCTTAGTTGTGAATGTGACTTATGCATGTCCCACCTTATTTTCTTTACCTAACCCGTATTAACCAAAAGGGGGCAGAGTCACTCTTCCCCAGGCGAGGGTGTAAGAAACCCAAACATTTGATGCTTAAACTTACTCAGCACAACCAGTGTAAAATACCAGCAAACAGCAAAACAAAATAATGCACGACAAAGCGCAATGTTTCGACCTTAATTTTTGTCATGTAATTGTGTTTTATAAAGTTTTTTTAAATAAGTAAAAGGACTTTAATTTAATATTTGGTGGTATAGTATTCCAAACTTTTACTTCCTGATACTTAAATGAATATTGTGTTCTAGAAGTGTTGAAAGGTGAAGTGTAATTGTTGCTTTTTGCACAGTTCTTAATAGTATCCAAAATAGGGCGGCCCTTAATCATTATTTTGACAAATCAGACCTGCAACGTATTTGTGGGACAAAACAACCTGTTTCTCAGGTAACGTTACCAGCCCTGCAACGTATTTCTCAGACAACACCACGTATTTCCAAAGTAACGTTACCAGCCCTGCTGCATCATATTTCTCAGACAAAACAACCTATTTCTCAGATAGGTAACGTTACCAGCTCTTATGGCAGGGGTTCCCAACCTTTTGCTTTCTGAGTACCACTTCTGGACCTTTTCTGTAGCTGCGCACCACCTGCCTTTGATGAATACTTTCTGACCATACCAGCATATAAAAGCTGTGCTGAAAGGTTTACTTTACCTACGGAAACAAATATGTAATTAAATTCTATGTTCATTATACTTGCGGTATTTTGCTGAAGCACATTAGGCTAATAGCAAGTAACACTGCGGCTTAGCATCGGGGCAACACAGCTTCGAATTATGAAAAAATCTCCCTATGTGCGAGTCATTAGTGTGAATCCAGCTTTTGGTAGTCTAAGGGTGGGCAAAATTTTCATTGAAAGAAGCACTTGTGGAAAAGTGAAACAATTGAAGAGTAGCCACCAGTGAGTCAAAGAGCAAGAAAAAGTTTTCGACCACACAAGAGCTGGAAATGGGGGGTGTAAGTGCAATTGCGAAATATAAAAAAGTCTTTGGTGTTGCTCATAAATAGCGGAAGAGCCACGTCTCGAGGGTCAAAAAGCCGCATTTGGCTTGCAAGCCGCACTTTGCACTCCCCTGATTGCAAACTTAGTTAATTTAATAGCAAAATCAACGATGTTGCTTCCAGGCCCCTGAAGATTACGATTACGGTACAGTCAGTGATGGGCACGATAAACCATTCTGTACTAAAGCGATAACGATTATCGATAACTTGAAAAAAGCCCTGGGCGATACCGATAATCGATAAATCTCAATTTCTTAAAGCGATATCGATAATCGATAAATTATCGCCGATAAATTTTTCCGATAAATGTTGCGGTAAATGTTCGATGTGTTTGACGAAGTTTTTTGTTTGTAAGTCGAATTGCAAAAATGTTTTTTCTAGATTTTTCAAGAAAAGAGAGCAGTTCACGGACTCTGCCGTGAAATTAAGCTAAACAAAGAAATAATTTTTAAAAATTACAGCAAGTCTTAATGGACACCGCGTTTTTTCCATAGCGCCAACTCACTAACTTTGAAGTTTAAACACTGCGCGCATAAAAAATCGTTTATCGCGATAATGTATCGGCGATAACAAAATATATAACAAAAGCGATAACGGTAATCGATAAATCCAAACTATTTTGTGCGATAACGATAATCGATAAAAAGTTATCGCCGATAACTATCGCCGATAAATTATCGCGATAAATGCCCATCTCTGGGTACAGTGATTCATTACTCCCAAAATATCTGACTAATAAGGTGAAGAATGAATTTCATGCCTTCTAAAATCTTCCGAATTTTGTAATCTTTTGGAAATACTGAAGCAGCTTTTTTTGCAACACAAAAAGACACATCCATAAGGGTATTCTCTCGAAACCTCACTTTCGTATAAAATAGCAACGACGTGTATTCTGATCTATCTGTTGCAGCTTCGTATGAAGCTCTGCGAGGTCGTTGCTTCTGAAATATCCTTGGGTATAAGTAAAGTTTAAAAAGTAGAATGGCAACTGGCAACGCACAATTTTAAAGCGAAAACCTCCCCATGATGGGCGCTTTTACGTGCAAAATGTTGGGGAGGTTTTGGCTTTAGTCTGAATGATAAATCAATAGATGCATAAACGCACAAGTTTACGAAAATTTTTCACACCCGGTCTACATTTGTTGCTACTTTTGTTTGAAATACAAAACGTTTTGCAAAATCAGTGCGAAACCAGTTTGTATGAGTTCGTACTTCACTACTCCCAGAAATATGTTGGCTAGAACTGTGAAACTCAAGTAAGGAGTAATTTTAAACCCTAAATTCGCTATTTCGATGAAGATAAATGAACACAGAATCGTTTCTGGTAATAGTTTTTTTACCAATTAGGTTGATCCTTAGATTCACCTCACCATTTCAATTACGCCAGCTACAATATGCGATGGTGTAAAGAAAAAAAGGCCCGCAAACAAGCGAGCCATTGGCAATGCCCATATAAGAGTATGCTACGTCATATCACAGTCTCGAAGTCTCCGCACATAATTATGCACATATCGCTAGCTACCCTGTTTTCATGCGACTAATTTCAGTTGTAAAGCAAAAAGTTTTTGTGAGGATTCGGTGAAAACAAATTCTTTTTGCATTTTTGGAAAATATCTTGCGTACCACTTGAAAAGCTTCCGCGTACCACCAGTGGTTTGCGCACCGCAGGTTGGGAACCCCTGCCTTATGGAATGATTAGCCTTCTAGTTGAGGCAGGTTTTAACTACTACTGCTACCCTGTTCTGTAAGTTATCCAAAATAAAGTAAAATTCCAAGCACAGACAGTGTCAAGCTGCAAGAGAATTAACTGTTATATACTCTAATGATAATTCTTTATTCCATACTGGTATACCAGGCACTTTTGCACTTTCCTCATAGCTAATACTGGTACTTCTTATTTGCAGAGTACTACCACAGGTTAAGTCTGTACCGGTATATATATATATATATAATAAAAATTGATAAGGTCTCCGACTCTCCATGATCAAGTACTTTTCTGTTGGTCTTTTCCATAAGATTTTTCATCAATAAACGTCATACAACTCTGATAAAAAGAAAATGGTGCCGGTATGTATTGTGGGATACTGTCAGGGGCGCACCCAGCATATTTCAGGGGGGATTCTAAAAAAGAACTTGATCCAGCATTCAGGAGCGAATCCAGAAAATTTTTGTGGGGAGATGAAATTTTGAATTAGGTTGAATGTTAACTAAATACAAAGATGTTAGACCCAAAAACGACGTAAAAAGCCATTTGAAAAATGTTTTCATGTCTGCAGCATATTTAGAAATTTTTTCAGGGAGGGGGCACCAAATTTTGACATATTTTCAAGCATGCTTTCTCTAGCAGAATTATTTTGAAGCATAGCCTATTGAAAATGAAAAAGGCTCTAGGGGGGTCCGGGGGCATGCTACCCCAGAAATTTTTGAAAATGTACATACTGTAGTAGCCATTTTGGTATACTATTTTTTGAACAATTTTTAGGCAAATTTTGTTTGAATTTTTTTGCTTCTTAATCTGAGTGTTTCACCAAATATGATGCATTTTGTTTGTAGGCTACGTTTTCGATTATGCGTGCTTAGGGCGTAAGGGTTATTGTTATCAAAACGGTTCTAAATTATGGAAAAGTTGTATTCATCAAAAACATGTTTGAAAATGGCTGGTGGGGCGGGATCACTGTTCCCTCTAAGGTGCGAAATTTGAGAAAAGTGAGAAACTTTGAGCAAAATTTTCCGATGTTTTTTTACGTTTGCCAATTGCAATGGTGGTTTTGGCCAAATTTAAATCAAAGTGTTCAATATTTTGGTGCAAAACAAATTTTTCATACTCTGGAAACTCAACTTTGAGGCAAAAATTGAACCAAACTTTCTTTAAACCCCCAAAATTTTTGGGCGAATTTTTTATTGAAATTTATGTTTGGGCAAATTCGCACTGGCTAAAAACTTGGAGGGAACAGTGGGGGGATGCATCCCCCATATTCCCCCTGAATCTGCCCCTGCCTGCACTGATAACAATGTCTCTTATCACTATGCCAACCAGCCGATTTGGCTTCAGGATGATGAGGGGCAAATTCTGTTAAAGCTGTTTTAAAATAACAGTTTGTACTGCACGTGCATGGTTTGGACACTTCACTTTAAATATAAGGGTTTGGTTTCAAAAGGGGGAGTTTCGACTCCCCCCCCCCCTGGGTGCGCCACCGGATACTGTTTTGTATTGGCTATGTATATTAAATTCAGCTGATGCCAGATCAGAGCTTCTCAACTTTTTTTTGCATTTCTTACTTTTCAGACTCTTAAATTTTCAGATTCTCTTCAAATGCAAAAGATGTAAAATTTTAAAGCAAAATTTTTCACTCCACATTAATAGACTCGCTGAAATATGTTTGAAACATAGGGCCTAGCTTAGTAGGACAGAAAAGAATCAAAGCACAAAAACGAATGCTCAAAAAATGACAAAAAAAAATGTTACTGCACTCATAAACTTCGCACCAGCAATTTAAATGTTTCATTTGTTCAGTTTAGTTTTGGTTATTCAGTAAAACAGAGAAACGCTTAGCTAGGTCACAGTCATATTAGGCTATCAAAGATAAGTTTTCAATAATACGCAGTATTATTCCCTCTTCAGCTGAATAAGCGCTTCTCTAGTTTGCCTAATTTACTAAATTTTCTTGTTTTTTGTTCGTGTTACTCGGTGCTGCCCTAAACACCTTTTCAGTGTGCAGGGTAGTGAGCCTGCTTCTTTTTCACCTCGGTCCTGCTGTAACTGATTATAGCAGGCTGCTGATCAGTGATCACAAGCTACTTATCAATCAGTTGATAAAATAATAGACGATGGAATAACAATCCCTCAACAGCATTGTGATTGCTTTGAATTCAACGTAATAATATAAACACACTGCGAGTTGTTTAAATATATTGGGAGCGGCAGACCAAAGCGATTCTATCAACTCTATGGCGGCAGTATTTTCATTACCTGCCTTTGCTGTATTTTCCCCAAAATTGTAGAATGTTCTTTTTTAAATTTTTCCTCTCCTAAACAAATTTTCTCCCCCTCAGTTTACAATTCCTCCCTCGGGGAGCCACCTGGCTCCCGGTTGAGAAGCACGGTGCTAGACAATTGTTATAATGTTACAATCATAGATTACCAATTGCCAGTGTTGGCAACTTTGCCATTTTTAAGATCGCAAGCTCTTTAGTGGCAATTGTGACTTCGCAGAAATTTTAAGTGTAAATCTAAGTGCGAGTCCTAGTTTAATACTTTGTACTCAAATGCATAAAACGGTGAACATGATCAGTTTTGTTTTTTTTTTCATTGCTCTACGTTCACACATCTGTAAAGCACAAGTCAAAAAACCTTTATCGGTAACAGTTTAAAAATGAAGTAGATCTACTGATGTAATTTTGTATGGTTATTATTTTCAGTATTCAGATTACGTACCACTCCATCCAGGTTTTTAAAGATTATGATCCAAGGTTGAGTCTTTTGTAAAATTGCAAATATCTGTTGATTAAATTAGATTATCTCCTTAACCTGACGATAACTTATCAACAAATAAAATATGCTGCTGAATTTCGTTTTTGCCAAGATTATGTTCGTGGTTAGGTTGTCCACAATTAAGTGTAATCTAGGAAAAATTTATATAGTCCATTTTTGGTGCATTTTACGCTAGAAATTTTATGTATTTGATAAAGTGTAGAGTACTGGTAGATTCACAGTGCTTCTCTATCGTATTATGTGTTAATCATGATCAACTTTGCATAAAAGCACTGTAATGAATTAGCCACTTAGCATTGGCAGTTTTGTCAACATCTTTTGTTAACGTAGCAAAGCGAAAATTTGTGTCTGTTCTATAGGTCTGCAGTGTTTAACTCTACTTAACTCTGGCAATTGCAATTATCTGTACTGAAAACAACCCCTCTGCTATTCCCTGTGTTTTTAGGCTTTCAGATAGTAAGTGTGAATTGAACTAAAAAGTTGCAGCTGTGTGAAGCTGTTGACTATTATATTTATATTTACTTTTGTTTTTGCCAGTGACGTAATCCAACTACATTTATGTGTAGGCCCTCTGATAGTAATTGTTCTACTCAGCTCTGCATTGTTAATATTCACTGTGTTACTATCTTTAATGTATGGTGCAGTACATTTTTTTTAATCAGAAGAATAAGATTCAGAAGTTCTTAGGCGCTTTTCATTTTTATTACTTCTATTTTTGCTGATGCGTTTACCGAGTTTTTGGGATTGTGTAACTGTAAATCCTTGGAGGATTGACACCCTGGCAGCTCAGCTGTGAGCCCAAAGAACTTACTGTAACGATGTTGCTTATATTGTCAACATTATAAGAATAATGTTTTTATCGTTCTTACGGAACACAAACTTAGCTTTGGATCCTAACAGTAAAAAAATGTTCTGGTCTATTTTTGGTACCTATATGTTGAAACGCTAACTGTTAATTTAAACTTACTTAAATGCCCAGATACATAAAATGTAGTATTAGAATGGAGAAGTTGAAATTTCAGTAGTGAACAAAGTGAATTTAATTTGAAATTTATTTAAGAATTCTACATGATAAGCTAAAGAGTACTATGTATCCTTTAGGTTTGCTGTGGTAATTTCAGCATGGTTATTGCATGGGTTCATCATTGCGCACTGAATATCATTTCAAGTTGAAAGGTGTTGCTAGATATGGTATTGGTACCTTTCTCCTATCAAACTAATAATATTTGTGTTTAGGAATTTCTAATTTGTGATGATACTTCATCGTGGTGCTACTATGCCTTTTTAGTTCCTGCGACTTTTCCTGTCGTCTTATTCTGCATATTTTTAAACTGGTTGGGGATGATGTATTTTGCTCATAATTGACTTTTATTTGTATAGCATGAATATTCGCAAATTTTTCGCAACTAAATTTGGCTTTTTTTGGACTATAGTTTTGCTTTCTGTGAGTTCTTACTATATGTTGAGTGAGATGCCATTGATGTATCATGTTATTGGTGCAATTGCCAAGTTCTTCCACATTCCAACAGCATTCGATGTGCGGCAAGATATGACAACAGATGTATTACCTTATGACGTGAAAAGTATTGAATATGTAATAAATAATCCTATCCTCTGTGTTTCCAACACATTTTTAGTCGTGTTGGTAAAAAGTAACTCTAAACACTTTGAACGAAGAAAAGCAATTCGAGAGAGCTGGGGTAATATTTCCAAATGGGGTATGTCACCATCTCCGTATGTACTGGTGCTTTTTTCCGTAGCTGTGGCAAAAAGCAACCATAATCAACTTCAAATACGTTTGAATGAAGAAAATAACGCATGCTCGGATTTAATTCAAGAAAAGTTTTTGGAAGATTTTCATAACTTGACAAGAAAAGTTGTTGGCCAGATAAATTGGATGAAGAAGTTTTGCCCAAATGCAAAGTATTTTATGAGCACAGATGACGATGTATTTGTTAATATTAGAAACTTAGTTCATTATCTACATCATTCAGAATCTGACGATTTGTATCTTGGATGTGTTCATTCTGGTTCAAGTCCAGAACGTGATTCAACAAGTAAATATTTCGTTTCCCGGTCAATTTATTCAGGCTTATATTATCCTGATTACTGCCCAGGAGCTGGTTACGTGCTCTCGTCCCATGTCATACAATTAATGTACGATCAGATGTTTGGACTTCCACTGTTTTATATCGATGATGTATTTGTGGGTATTTTAGCTGCTAAGGTTGGTGTGAAAGCGTATAATTCAGCTCAATTTTTTTGCGAACATAAAGTTCCTTATGACCCTTGTTATTATGATTATTTTATCACATCTCATAGCTACACTCCAGAAAACCTTGTTACATTTATGAATTTAATATTAACATCAAAAAATTCGGGGTTGTTTTGCTCATTTAAATTAGCTACTAGAAAATTGTTTCATTGAAGCGCACTGTTGAATGAAATTGGCGGTTGTAATAAAAATGTCCATTTTATTACGTAATTTTCTTTTACCCACACACTTTGGATGATGATGAGTAGTTGAAACTTATTGTAACTGACAAGTTGATTTCAAGTAAACGAAGAAGGTTGCGTTTAAAACATTTTTTCCATTTGAAATTATGCAAACCTGCAATGTTGTCATATTAGCAATAACTTGTACAATGTATTTGTCTCTCAACTTTACAGTTAAGGTGCATTAAACTGTAGTCACTGTGCTTTTTTACCGCTCATTTTGTTGGTCATGAGACACTTCGGATTTCTTGTGATATTGATATTGTGTAGAATGCTTAGTGAAGACACAGGACACGTGCTCTAAATATGTCATGGAAAAATTTTCTCAATGAGATTTAGATTTCTGCTCAAACCCAAATGAATGGGTATACAAGTTTGAATTGCTAGAATGATACACGCTAAATCACAGAATGTAAAGTGTATGGAAAAAACGTTGTTTTCGTAAAAACTTTTGCAGCACCTTGAGAAGTATATGAAGTGGTGTAAAAACACTTAAGTGAAAATTTGAGTGTCATCGGTTGACGGTAATGCTTCGCGCACCGAACCCAAAGTAAATATATAAATTCGTACACTTTTCGAGGTGAAGCGATATTTAAAAAAAACGGTTTTTTTTTTGATGCGCGGTAATGCAGTTCTTAAAATTATATGCTCAGTTCGTTTGTTGAATTGTTAAAAGTTGTGAGCAATATCGGTTCTCCCATATTATTTAAAGCTTGCATCAGCTTTTGTTTTTTCATTGCATTTTGTCTTTCGTTTCTCATCAACCAAATTAGTTCTCTATGGTCAGTTGGTTTGGCAGAGTTTTTAAATTGCTGCATTTTCAGTTTACGTGGATGTTGTAACTCCAGCGTTTTATTATTAAGTTGTTTATTAAGCACATGCAAATTTGTTTAGCTTTGTGCCCTGAAAATATGCTTCGGTTGAGGCAGTGCATTGCGTTCCTTTTCATCATCAGATGGTTGTTGCATTGAACTGTTAAGTTCCGTGAAAAATTTATTTTGAAAGCATTTTTTTAGGTAAATTGTATTTCAAGTAGCATGCTTGTGTAGATTTATAGGAATAAAAATGCCAGACACTTGGTTTTTGCCCTTTTCGAACAAACTTTTTGATTCTTGGTATTCTATATCATTGGAAGAGTATCGGCAATGCACTCAACCGATGCGGATGGTCATGCCAGCCAACGCTTTCCTAGGCACATTTCTTGGTGGAGGAGCAATACTCAGTCATGTTTGGAATAATCGACCCTTTTATACAGGTACTAAAGTTTTGCGAAAACAACTCCAGTAAAATGATATGCAATTACATTTTGGTGGGGTTGGTTATTTAGTGGATGCACTTTTACGAAAAAGTTGTGATACCTATATCGAACATGCCATTTTACGGCGTGTGTATAATATGCTGAAATTTGAAGGCAAATATGCTTGAATTTAAAGACTAATAGCTGTAGTTGAATGAGTACATTTGTGAACGCTGTTGAAAGCCTTTATAAAATGCTTGGCTTTCGTGGAAATACCCTTTAACATCATTTTTAATCATAAAATGATCCAAATCAATTCAATTTTAACATCTTTCACCGCTACTTGTTTTTTTTTTTGATAAATTGTGCGAAACCTGCCCCACCTCAGAAACATGTCTTGACTTTCTTTGTGGAAGTGAGTTTGCTATTAGTTGAAGTATTAGTAATTGAAAACTTTGACACCCGTTTGAATGCTGAATCTGAAAATAAGTCTTCGTAACTCCGCTAAACAGAATTCTGTTCAGTTAGGCTATGTAGCGAACTCCTGAGTCTCATAATTTAACACCTATAATGACTTTTTTTTGATGTGGTCAGCCTAAGATCCGTCCACGTCTGTGCGTAGCTGCGTTCGTCAAGGAATGGCCATCTCACGCGAAGCGCTTCTTCCGAGCGTAAAAGACGTAACTGCTTTTGAACCCAAGAACTAAATTGGATATATGAATAATGTTTTTAACGTTGCAGGAGTACCGAAAACTGTATTTTCGGTAATCGCCGGGCTTTGGATGGGATATTACGCAACACGATTTTACCATCAGAACTACTTTGGAAAATTTAAATACAGTTATGAATATGCTTTGAGCAGGAAAAAAGATTTTCCGATGGCTGGTAAGTTAAAATGCTTGGTTTTGGAAAAATGGTGTAGCTAAAAATTTTCCCCACGTCGAACCAGACCCTCTGACAACATAGGTTTCATGGAACAGTAAAAGAAATACGGAATTCCGTAAGTGTTGCCAGAAGTTTGGCCATTCCATACAATGTGTTCCAAAATAATATAAGCTCAAATGCGCTTCGTAGATGATTCTGACTTCGATTTCTGCATATAGCTAAATTTGCTTTTTTACGCGACGTACTGTTGGCCTTGGTTGATAGTTAATACTACTGTTAAAAATTAAAACAGTGTGTTCTTTGGCTTCGCTTTTTGCTTCCCAAAAATTATTTTGTTGAACTTAACTCACGAGGTTGTACGGTGTTTGATAGATAATTTCGGATTATTCGACTTCGATTTCCGCAGTTAACTAAATTTGCTTTTTACGTGCGCATGATGCTCAGTTGTCTCAGTTTTTAACTAACCCACGAGCGCGTTCTGCTTCGTCGTGCTTCTACAGTTTACAAAATCTTGGATTTTGCAATCAAGTTTTGGTCCTCGAGCGCTTTTTGTCTTGCCGCGCCCTTCTGATTAACAAGCTGTATATAAGCATTGATTTTTGTTAGTGTAATTAGAGCTAACTTTGGCTCTCGTAGTTGTGCACCTGATGAGTCTGGAAGGACGAAAAAAATGATAACCGGTTACCCTTTTTCGTGCACTAAGCGTTAGTGTACACCCGGTCCATGTCGTGCTTGCATTGCTCGGTGTCGCATTCAATCACTAAGCTCAAATGTCAGTATCAATACGGCGTAGGTTTCTGCTCGAGCTGTCAAAAATTTAATTTCTTATGAGATTAATCAAAGTAAAAAAGGCACTTGTTCGCAGAGATATGCAAGGTTGGAAAAATTTTTCGTGATGTCACTTCGACTTTTTTCTGTTTTTCAGCTCCGACCAAATTTTCTGATCCTACCGAACTCACTCATTGGGAACCTTTGACTCCAGGACGATCGTGAAATTATTGTTTTTCAGTTTATTACGAGTGCGTTTTACGTTTGCAACACAAAATATAAGATTCTGTTGATCACAGTGAAATAATAACAGTGATGTAAAAGAAGACAGAGAGGTTATGTGCAGTAAAAATATTTAGAAATTTGACATTTCGAATCCTCAATTCTGTTTCGTTTTGTCTACTGTTTGCAACTTCTGAGTGGCCGCGTTCCTAAATTGAATGTAAAACAAAAGCTGTAATTGCAAGCAAAAGCACATTCTCATTCTCACTGAGCTGCTTCGTCAATGCAACTACAGTTTCACCACACACCTCTTCGCACATGGTTGAAAGCTTAAAACCCGAAAATGTGCCTCGATACAAAATTTTCCGAGGAAACTTGGGAAGATCAAACTTTAGTATTTCACAATCTGGGTAATTAATGGACACTAGGGCGGTTCAAATTTTTTTTTTTTTTTTTTCAAAAACACGAAGGACTTAGGGATGCCATTTTTTGTCTCGGTCTGGCCCCAGCCAGGGGGGGGGGTCATAAAAATTGGCCGGGGTTGAATTTCAAATTTATTTACCGTATATTACGGCGTAGAAGACTACCTTTAAAGTGCCAAAACCCACTCTTAAAAATTGGGCTGGTCTCATACGACGAATATAAAAGTTACATTGTAATTTTTACATGGAGATTTTATTTTATATAAAAAATGCGTTGGTGCGTAAAAATAAGAACGTGCATTAGGATGTTTCATAATTTCACCTTTTTTGAAATTAAAAATGCTTGGGGTCTCATCACGTGGGATTTTGGTCACAATCAAAGAAAAAAAATTTTTTTTTGATCGGACATTGTTTCGAGTGCCCCCCCAAAGTTTGAAATTTCTGATCGCCGGACAATTTGTTGAAAAAGTACGATACCTCTTAAACGAAACGAGATAGGGAGTAGTGCTAGGTATCAAAATTTGCGGAATGGTCTACTTCCTATCAGTAGTCAATACATTTTTAGTCGCTAACTCCAACAGAAACGAAGTTCAAAATCAAATCTTCATTATACTCGCCGTATTATGCCGAAGCGTGTAACGAGTTGCGGGGCCCATCTCCGCGGCTCAGCGCCTGGGCAACACAGCTCCGAAGAAACGTCGCAACGGTGGCGAGTCGTTGGCGACACTGTGTCGATTTGACCGGCCCGGTAATCGAACCCCAGACCTCCCACACCGATAGAGTGCGCTTAGCAACTGAGGACCACTTATTTACTTTTCCACACTGAAGTGATGAGGAGACTAAAAGTTGTATCATAAAATTTCGGTCAGTATAAATCCATTGCCTCGTGTTAGGTTAACTCCTTTCGACTGAGACAATGTCCGCAACTGGATCAGGGATTGCCATGTCTGTGATAATTTTTGAAAGATTTGCGGATAACATATTGCCAACTAACAGAAGCGTTATCAACCACCATCAATATTTGCGCAAAAACCTAAGTACTACAAACCCTAAGTTTCTCAAGAAGTCGGCAGTTTTTACAGATGTAAAACAGGAGCTTGTAAACGATGTGCGCGAAATTTAGCTAAAAGCTGGTCTTCCTGTAGTAAGTGAAGTTAGAATCCTTACTCAATGTAAAGACATAATAGACAAAGATGAAAAAGCAAGAAAAAAAGCTAAAAAGTGAAGCAAAGAAAAAGAACAACTAGTTTGTGATGAAGGCTGGGGTTCACTTTAAGTGCAAATGTACAATACCTGCAACACCTCAGGTTATCCAGTCCGTGTAGATTGGAAAATGGCAAGTTATCCTGTTCGTGCAGTTGGAAAAGTCGGATTCCACTAGAATTGAATTTATAAAAGATCAAAGCACCCACAGAAAAATGTACATGTCTTCATCGTTAAATAAAGTTTATGTCAATAAGATTTTGAACAGGCTAAAGCATCATCCTCCATCACCCATACACGTGGATGGACCATCCTGCTCTTACTCAGTTGTCCACTCGAGTACCCGTTCATCAGACCTTATACTGGAAAATCGGTTAAGACCCAAAAATAAAGCGGGATCAAATTCAACTTAGCAGGATGAGGAAAGCCCAAACCTCAAAGTTGATGATCCCAGTTTCATGCCTCGATCTATCACAGGAGGAAAAAACTACATCAAAAAAAGGAAACCGTCTATCAGCACAAACAGTTGCTTTTTGGCTTATAGACGTCACAGTCGTCACACATCCATACGTCAACAATCTGACCAAATTTTAGCGTTTGTCGCAGAGAGTATAATAGCAGCATCTCCTACCTCAGTTTATAGACGTAGAGAAATCAATGGGATGGATAGGTATGTGTTTGTTGTACAATTTGACTGCAAAGACTCAAGCAAAAAGGTGGACAAGGTAGTAGGGGTAAAGTCGTATTTGTCAATAATTATTGTTGAAGTTTGTGGTGAAATGTTGGGTAAAATTCATTCTGTTATGAGTGACACATGCTGAATGAATACGGGGAAAAAGACTGGAATCAACAAACGCCTACGAGATTACCTTGATGATAATTTTGAACACGGCATACATTCTCTGCAGTGTATGTTTCATATAAATGAAATATATTTATCCCATGTCATTGATGAGGTTGAAGGTAAAAGCAAAAATCCGAATGCTTTAGAAGAGGGTGCTCTTTTAAACAAAATTAAGTCTATCACAAAAGGTTCTCCGCAGACTTTGATTGCCAGAGAAGTTCAAGATGTGCCCATAACTCCAATTGCTAAACTACATCTTCGAAGCACAATCAACTGGTTTTCTGAACAGAAAAGTATGGGAAACATTACAGATGGAGGCTTTCGGAGCGATCCAATGTGTTCACTGGTTTTGTCTTGTCAGCTTTTTATGGATATCCCAGCCAATCTCAAAAGCTTGCTTTGGCGTAAACAAGAAGAGGTTTACCATCCCGCTGGTTAACTACAGCAAACGGTTATTAGCGATTGCTTTTGTTTCACTCTTCCGATCTTGAGGACATGGAGAAGAAAAACTTTCAAGGCTTCTGTCGAATGTGTCGTTTATATCATCTGTGATTCTGTATATTTGCCGTCGTTTCTTAAGATACACCTCAAGCCACATGCATGTGAGGGTCCTTTTTTGACTTTGTTCATCTCTCATTGGCTTTTGAAGCAGTCGATTCGGATTTGTGTGAAGTAGTGAACCGCTACTTTATGCTGCATGCAAACAGTTGGCTTTCACCGCATAACGTTGCTTTAAGCGTCTACTCGGAAAATACTTGTAATATTGCTTCTTTCCACCTTTAATTGATGCTAAAAACAGTTTTTTGCTAATAACTTCGTTTCTGTTGGAGTTAACGACTAAAAATGTATTGACTACTGATAGGAAGTAGACCATTCCGCAAATTTTGATACCTAGCACTACTCCCTATCTCGTTTCGTTTAAGAGATATCGTACTTTTTCAACAAATTGTCCGGCGATCAGAAATTTCAAACTTTGGGGGGGCACTCGAAACAATGTCCGATCAAAAAAAAATTTTTTTTCTTTGATTGTGACCAAAATCCCACGTGATGAAACCCCAAGCATTTTTAATTTCAAAAAAGGTGAAATTATGAAACATTCTAACGTGCATGCTTAAAGCGTTTTTGAGGTTCGTCATGCTCTAATGAAAAGCATGTACATTGTACAATTAAGAAAGCATTTCGAAAACAATTACGAAAGCATTACGTAATACCATTGACGGCATTTACATGAGGAGTGAGGACGCAAGTAGCCTACTTGGCTACGTATTTTACACACAATATAAAGCATTGTATAAACCCCGGCAGGGACAGGCGCAATTCCCCGGCCCCGGTCAAAATTGTTGCCCCGGTTGTTCACTAGGGAGGACCCCCTCAAATCGTGAGGTTGGCTGAAAAAACACCACAACTCCCAACATCCGCTCCGGAAAACGAGATCTTTGATTTTTATTAAAATCCGGGGATTTCCCTAATTTTAATTACACAAAGTTTGCTGTTTCTACTTAATTCGCTGTTTTATTTCCAGATTTTTTTGCATTTATGCGTATATATAAATCTTGCACTTATTTTATTACGTCATTAATGACGTCATTCACATTTCCGTGGAATTCTCGTTGTTAATTGTCATAAATCCGTAAATTTCATACTTGCAGCGTGGAATTAAGTGACGTGTAAAAGCCTTCGCCATAACTACAGAAACCATCAAAAGAGTCTGGCATATTTCAGACACTAGGCACCATTAATTTTGCTCTTTTTTTCTACTAAGGAGAGTCAAAAGGGGGAGGGGCATAGCACAATGCCCCCCCCCCCTAAATACGCTCCTGCACACAACTAAGTACCACATGCCTTGTGCTGATTAGCTTAACCCATCCCTTGTCAGAACAGTACTTCCACGAAACATCTCCATTTTGTCAACAACATGCCGTTTTCTTAACACGAGTTTTTAACGGCAATGCGTTCTATTACCATTGAGATTGTCCAACGATTATGACATCGTTTTTAGTTAATATGCTCCATTGATTACTGGCGTAGTAGAATTTCATGGTATCACTGCACAATTAACTGATAGCACCTTGAATTTGTAACACAATGTTGTCAAATCTCAAATGTGGGGCTTGCTTCCGATTGAAAGCAAATATTTATCGCTTGTCTTGCAGTCAATACTTATGCAGTGCGCGGCAGAACCAATGTACTGCGCGGGGGTTCTCTGCTAACTGCGCAGCTTAGAGGGAACGTAGACCATGGAATCTAGGTCAAAAACCATAGAGTACCCTTTAGTTGGAAAGCTGTTAGATAACAGTTTTTCTCCTATGCGTTTGCCAGCGAATAAGGATGCTTTACGAAGATTTTTCTATCATTTTAAAGTCCAGCAATTATCCCAGCAGAACATCGTGAATCAAACCTATTCAGAAATAATTAACATTTGGAAGAAGGTTTTGCATGGAGCAACACCAGACTATAGTTGCTTTCAAACTGAGAAAACAGGTAAAAAGAAGATTAAGACTACAGTGTTGATCGTGGAACAGGTTTACAACAAGCTGAAGCCATCAAGGAAATGCTTGACGATTGGGAAATAACGAAAAATTGTGTTGCTATTTGCTTTGATACTACTGCTTCGAGCACTGGAAAGTTTAGTGGGGCTTGCAAACTACTGGAAGCGCTGCTTGATCGCTCGCTTTTGTGGACTGCTTGCCGACATCATGAACTCGAGGTAATATTGGCAAATGTTTTCAAGTGCATACTTGGAAGTTCTACTTGCCCACAAATACAGTTGTTTAAGCGACTGAAGGATAATTGGCAATCAGTTGACACCACCAAAGCAACATCTCACTTGGATGCATCATCCTCTGCCTGCCCAAAGGGAGATATAGAGTATGCTCGACAATCCCTTCTTAATGTAAAATGAAATTCGTCGGCATGTATTTCACGAGATGATTATGAAGAAATGCTGAACTTGGCAATATTTTATATTGAAAAAAATAGCCATTGCCGAGGTTTTCGACGTCAGGGAGTGCAGCACAGAGAGAGATGGATGTCATCTTGTATTTATTCGCTGAAAATGCTTTTACTGCAGGAACAACTTGGCAAGAAGCCAGAATATTTGGAAAAACTGCGAAGGTTGAGCGAATTTGTTGCCGTGTGTTATTCATCTCACTGGTTTCAATCTCCTTTAGCTGCAGAAGCAGCATGTAATGATTTTCAATTCTGTAAGAAGATGCTAGAGTGTCAAACTATTTCAAAGCTCAAGCAAGTGGCAGACACAGCCATCCAAACCCTAAACCGACATCTGTGGTGCCTAACTGAGGAACTGGTCCAATTTGCTTTGTGCTCCAAACAATTAACACCAGAATTGAAGGAAATTCTTGGTCGTAAATTATGGAAACTATATCGTGAAAACCAGAACAAAGTGTTTGCACCACAAAAACCGTTATTTCTCACTATTTCAGTACGAACTGAAATACCGGACTTGGCAGGAGAACGATCAGTGCTTCTTTTTCAGCATTTCAACCTAAGCATTGACGATCTTCAATCTCTAAGCTATGCCCTCAACCGATGGCCACTATTTGAAGGCTACAATAAGTTAGAAAAGTTTGTTCTCAGAATCAAAATTACAAATGATACAGCTGAACGAGGGATAAAATTATTAGAAGACTTCAAAGACGTGTTGACAGAGGACTCTGAACAACGAAACATCGTCATGCACTGCGTAGAAAACATTGAAAAAGATTTTCTGATGTCAAGAAACAAACTCTTTGTGCTTGAAAAACTAACACTACACATAACTGGATTGACTGCACTTTTCGATTAGTTTGTCTTATTCTATCCCGGGCATAATAGTAATCATCTTGCCATCCTTCTGATTAAAACTGCGTAGATGGAAATTTTCTGATAGCAACTGCAAGTACGTTTGATCGAATAATTATAAAGTGTAATTTTACTTAAGCGTACTATTTTCTGCAATCCAGCGCATGTCTTAGCGTGAAAATAGGCAAAATATGATAATTTACTGCAAAAATACCTCAATAACGACGGGAAATCCCCTGAAATAAGCATGACGTCATTGATGACGTTTTAAAGTGCGTACAAAATTCATATAAACGCAAAAATCTTGAAATAACACAGCGAATGACGTAGAAACAGCAAAAACTGTTAATGAAAAATTGGGGAATCCCCAGATTTTAATAAAAATGAAAAATTTCATTTTCCGGAGCGGATGTTGGAGTTTTGGCGCCGAAAAATTTTTGGTGGTGATTTTTCAGCCAACCTCACAATATGAGGGGTCTTCCCATGTTTTTGAAAAAAAAAAAAAAAAAACGTTTTTTGGACCGCCCTCATGGACACATTAAACAGAAATCAGCCGAAGCCCACAAAAAATTGTTATTTGGAAAACCCGATCGTCGGCCAAACGGCTTGTGCCGTTCACTGAGTTAGTAGTTTGCCTACCAATATCGAAAGGTTAAATCAGTGCATGGTACGTCAACATTCACAACAAACGCAGATCATTACCGATTCGGATGAAACTTGTTCTTTTTCCTCTTTCCTTGAAGTCGTTCGTAAGAATCGAGATGAAAGTTAGCTTCGGTCAGTTCAGTCACATATTTCTTTCGGCCTTCGTTAGCTTTATGAAGAGCTTTAGATTCCTAGGAATAAACAATGGTGTTTACAAAGTTCAGATCACACGGACGTAGCAACAGTGCTGAGACTTTGAAAATAGGTTAGAACAAGGCAACAATTATTGACAATTTTTAACTACAGTGCAACTCCACGTAAGGAGTGAAGCACCAAACATCGGTGTTATGTAAAGGTTCAAATTTTTCCATCCGCTGAAAAACTCGGGAGCAACTTTCTTCGATCTCCTACTGTAAATCTGCTCCGACTTCAAGACGCGTATTACGGGTGTTGGTAGCATTTTTATCCACCCATCTCAAGAAAGCGGCAGAGGAGATACCGTATTTACTCGGTTGTAAGCCGCGGCTCATAAACATTTTTTCATCATCATTTGTGCGGCTTACATTCGAGGGCGGCTTTCTTACGGGGGCGGCTTACATTTTCAGCTCGCCCCAAAAGCGTGAGAAAGTGCTAACTGCACTTTTGGTCCACAGCCACGTGTTTGTTTTGCGAACTGAATTGTGGTGCTAAACGTTTCCCGCCACGATGACGAAAGTTAATGTAAATCGCGCAAAGCGACGAACACTTTGATCATTACCTTTGTTATTGTTTCAACGTGCATGCTTGCAGCGTGGCTTGAACAAAGACAAAACAAGAACAAAAGGTCCAAAACTTGAACAAAAGAAAGCAAAACGTTTTCCGCCACGATCGCGCAAGTTAATGTAAATAGTGCAAAGCGACAATCTAATATAAGCTTCCAAGTTTATCAACTACCGGTATGCAAAACATTTTATTAGATCGATTTATGAACCTATTTTTTAGATTTAACACCAGTACAGGTGCGGCTTACAATCGAGGGCGGTTTACATTAATTTTTAGCGCTTGAAACGTGTGGCTTACAATCGAGTAAATACGGTATAACATGCTGGCTTCGGAGTTGCCGACCACCAGTCTATCGCTTAAAGGAGGGGAAATCCCGTTATGTGACTTTCCCAATACACAATAAGTTAACTATTCAGTTGTCCACACTGTCCCTTAAATGTGGAACGATAAACAGAGAAGCTGTAAATACCAATTTTTAAGTCATTGGTTTGACCCACCACACTCTGAATCAAACAGCGAGTCTACCGGTCCATAACAAGACACTGTACAACCTGGGCCATCCAGACTAAACCTATAATAACTCCAAGATAATAGCATTCTAAAGCTGTGAGTAATAAAGTTGACAAAATGTTAGAGCTCCATTAACACAGGGTAAAGTAGTTTTGTTTCCTATTAACTTCTTACATTGGAAAATAGATATGTCCATTTCAGAATATCGAATCCTACGGAACCGGTTCCTGCTTTGAACCAGTTCCGTTTTGAGGATTCGGTTGATTGTGAAGAAAAATTACGTGTGATGATAAATCTTTTAAGACGTTGCAAGTGCGCGCTCGGTCTGGTGTGTGTGATCATACGGCGTACGTCGGAGGCCGCAAAGAATTTGTGGGAGACCACGAGTGCAGTATGCACCGCTTGCATATAATATACTAGAGCTGTGTCCCTTTCTTGTGTTTCCAAAATTTAAGGGGGACATGCCAGCTGTTAGCTCCATGACTACGCCACTGCGTGTATGTATGCTTCGAATTTATAGTGCTAGCCAGGGCTGGATTGAGGGGTCCCAAGGGACATCCACCAAAAGTTACTTGTACATTTGTGTAGTATGGGCAAAATAATAATAGTGTCTTCTAACAAACTGAATTGGTCAAGACGCATCGTTAACGCACGATTAGCCTAACCTATTAAGCATTTTGTTAAAATAAACGATTTATTCTTACACCTTCAAAAAATGGGGCACATTGGCACCGTGCCATCCCCCTCCTTAGCCCTGTAATAAGCTTGAACTAATAATGGTTGCAGCCTCCTTTCACTTATTTTAGCCAAGTTTCTGCTTTTAGACATAAGCTGCGAAAATACTTTTGAATTGTCTGTAGTGACTGCACTCACTGTATGCCCTTTTTCAACAAAAAAGTGTGCTAAAAAAGTGATTTTTTACGTGAAAGCCGTAAAAACTCTTCGGGGGCTTGGCCCCTTGGCCTCCAGCGGCTTGTGATTTCCCCCCCAGTCCCCCGGTCGTGGCCCCCACCAAACTTGAACCCCAGGGCACTTCACCACTTAAATCCGGCACTGGTGCTAGCTAAAATTCATTAAAAATGAAACAAATGGTTGATTTCTTGTTTTGCAGTAGTCGAGCAATTGCGTGCTGAACTGATATCAAAATAGTACTGACCGCCATTTTGTAGCTTTAGAATTCGAAAAAAAAAAAAAAAGATTCGGAATTATTCTAGAATACGTAATTATTCTGAAATGGACATCCCTTTTGGAAAACCGTTTTGTTTGATTTTATTTAATGCAGGGGAAAGACGTAATCGCAAATCCTTTGAACTAACCTTTAGCAGTTTACTGTGTGGTAAGCATTCACATCATACTGTAATTATATTATTAAATATACTTTGCAAGCAAAAATGCAGATTACCTGATCCAAGCGCCATTCCATGTCCCGAAGTTGTCCTTGTAAACTGGACTTTTCTTTCTCCAGCTGCCTGACCAGTCCTTTCAATCCAGTCTGTTAAATTACCGATTTTAAATGAAGATGTGGTCATTTGAAGAGGATTCAATCAGCAATTTTAGACAGCACAATGTTTTAACTTAAAAAAATTGTCGATGTTTCCTCAGAAAACGCACGCATACCGGCTAGCTCAGTTGTTATCCACATCGCTATAGATGTGAGAGGTCTGGGGTTAGATTCCCGGGTCGGTCGAATCGGACAAAAGATCGCCACCGTTGCGACGTTTCTTCAGAGCTGTGTTGCCCAGGCGCTCCGCTGCGGAGATGGGCTCAGCCACTCGTTACACGCTTCGGCGTAATACCGCGAATATAATATTTAATTTGATAAGCGCCTTGAACTGCTTCTAAACAATCCACTTACATCGGTCATTTCTTCGAAATTTTTCAGCACAACCATTCCTTTCTTGTTGCTTCCATTGTGCTGATGGATTTTATTTTTCAATATTTCCAACTGTCGTTCCAGCTGCCTGTTCATCTCTTGTTGGGTTTCGAACCTGACAACAAATGAGTTCAACATCATCTGCGTGCTAACATTAACACGTGATTGATAATAATGTAATATCAGCAATGACAAAAATTAAAATATTACCTCCACGTTGCAATTATAAGAAGTTATCAATTGTGAGGTGCGATTAGAAAAGTTGTACTTACACGAAAGAAAAAGCAAAACGGAGCTTTGTCACTTATACTGTCATGCAGCTAAGACGCAGACCCTGCTTTGCTCGACTTGCTAATAGGGATGTCCATTTCAGAATATCGAATCCTACGGAACCGGTTCGTACTTTGATCCGGTTTCGTTTTTAGGATTGCGTGTGTGTGATCTGATTATGCGGTGTTCGACGGAGGCCGTAAAAAATTTGTGGGAGGCCATGAGTGTAATATGCACTGCTTGTATATACACTGGAGCCGAATTTTTCATGTGTTTCTAAAATTTAAGAGGGGAATGCCCGCTGTTAGCACAAGGATTACAGCACTATAACTTCGAAGCGTATATACTACGCCTCTGTGTGTATATACGTAATTGGAATTATTCTAGATTATGTAATTATTTTGAAATGGACATCCCTACTTGCTAAGCTAAACTACGTGCCAGCGCACCATGCAAATCCCAGCTACGCTTGTCTTTGGTTGTTCGCGCAAATTCGAAGTTTACTTGAATCATTATCAGCTGGTAATGCTAATTCTTCAGCACAGAATGTTCGATAATGAAGCCAAAGCAAAACGGCAGCATTAATCACTGTTAAAAAGTAAAACTTTCAGTATATTTACCAAGTGAATAGATAAAAGTAAACAAGAAAACAATGACGACCAGGGCCAAAACACTTGGCCAGGAAGCCGAAAAGACCATGCGGTCATTAACTCTGCCGTCAAACAGCAGCAGAAATTAATTAAAACTTGAGTAACAATCAGAGCTCCTAAAGAATCACTGTCCACGAAACAGATCCTTGAGTTTTTAAAGTTTTAATTTTTCACAGTGATTAATACTGTTGAAGTATTATTAAGAAAAATTAGGCAAGAAAACAAATACTTGCTGATAATGCATAATCTGCAACAGTTGCAACAATTTCTTTCAAAGCTTTTGTCATGTCACAAATCTAATATACAACTGCACAGTCATATAAACAAAAAATAGCATGGAAATGAAGTGGCTGACAAATATCGCGTGGTCAAAAAGTGATGATCTTCGTAAAACAGAACTTAAAAGATATGATTTGCTCACAATCAGTGGCGTCGTGCCATTGAAGCCCCCCCAAATTTTCTAATATGCGTTACTTTTTATATTATTTAAAAAAATGAAAAATTTAACCAGTGCCATTTCGCTTTCATCCTTCAAACCAACCCCATACCCCCTTTCTTATACTATAAATTTCATTGTTTTGCTTTTTAAATTTTGCTTCGATCAATCGCTTCGACTCGAGAGTTAAGTCAATTTCTTGATCTGTAGTTAGAATTTAGAAAACACGCGTTGTTAAAGATCACAGCCAAGAACACACCTATACACGTCATCCCATCATATGCGTCAAAATTAATAATGATTGCAGCCTCCTTTCATTTATTTTAGCCCAGCTTCTTCTGCTTTTAGACATGATCTACTAAAATATTTTTGAATTGCCTGACACTATAATAGTGACTGCAGGTATCGGTTTGTTCTTTTTCCATAATAAAGTGTGCTAAAACGAAGATATTTTATAAATGTGAAAACCGTAACAATCCGTTGGCGGCTGGGGGCTCCCCCAGACCCCCTTTGTCACCGGCGACTGGGGCTTCGCCTTTAGCCCCCCAGCAATGTCCTCCTCCTTTGTTAAATCGGGGGCCACACTGATTGCGAATAAAGTCCATAATTAAGGAGCGGTTTGAAGAATCAAAATAAATTTCGATTCATTATCCAAAATTTGGGGTATCACGATATATTTTGGTACCTTTTCCTCACTTCGTTTTTTCGTAATGTTTCTCCATGCTAAATACCGCTTTTGCAAAGGTTGTGATCAGTATCTGTTTAAGTTGTTACTCGGGCCCCTCAAAATTTTTTGGCTGCACGACGCCTCTGCTCATAATTGAAGTTTGGCACGTTAAAAGTAGCTAATTTCGATCAAGTGATGCAGTATAGGGCCAAGATCACTGATAGGCCTGTCAGATTTATTATATCAAAATTTTTTTTAACTCCGCTCCATAGAAAAACTTGGCTTTATCAGTTATCTCGTTACCATTTTGTTTGAAAATATTACAAACATGTCTAAGTTTCCGAATAAAGTGTTTGAATAATGCAGATTTCAAAATATAGCTGGTAATTTTAATGAATATTTAAGGCTTAAGTAATGATTGATCTGCATGGCTATTCCAAAGCGTAATATGATGATTTCTATTACTGTTAAAAGCAGAGCAGAAAGATTACAGCAACTTTGTCACAAACAAATCACGGTTACCCCAGAGTAGCTACCACTTACCAGCAGTAGCCTACCAAACAGAAGCAGTCCACTAGAACGAAACAGAACTTTTCGGCGTGATCGCCTCGGTGTTAAGACAGGTTTTTTGGACTAGGATTTGAGTTAGACTCTATTTCAGGGCTTGGGTTAGGTTTAGAGCTAGGGGCTGGCTGGGATTAGTGTTTTTAAGCCTAAGTTGCTCCACGTCAGAAAGTCGTGCACTTTGCTGAAATAGGAGACAACGATTTCTTCAACTCGATATTTACCTGGTTTTCCATTCATTTCCTTCTGAATCGACTAATTCAAATTTCTTTTCCAAATCGACCACTGTATCTTGCAAGTCGGTTATTGATTGTTTTAGCATGCTCCTGTGTAATGCAAAACAAATTTTTTTAAACATTTGTTTAAACTTGAATTGATTAAAGCTCTAAGAAAGCATTTTGCACATATAAAGCAGCTGCTTTTTAGTTGTTGGACAACGGAAGATGCTTCAAGTTACCATATCAAGTCAATTTCCCACAGTCTGATAGTGTTATTAGTAACAACTTACCCCATCATTTTTTCCTGCTCAATTTGAGCTTGTAATTCTTCACAAGAATAATTCTCCATGTTATTTTGACCCTGCATTAACAAGCAATCAAAGCAGATTGTATCTGCAACAATCTTAACACTTTTAATATTTATGCACAGTTGAAAAAAATTAAATTAAAATCTATAAACAATAAATCTATAAACAATAAACAACATTGAAAACAACCCAAATGTATATTCAGTAGTTATCCACTACCCACGTATCTGCTGAGTGAGGGAAAAGGTTATTAGACGTGGGACAAGTTGGCGACGAGTCAGTTTTGGGTAGGAACAGCTCACTTTGAGAGTGATAGATACGAATTGGAGTTGAGCATAATCAAGCAATCACCACAATGCAAATGTGCTGGTGCTACCTGTCCAGAGGGGCCAGAGTGAACAACAATCGCCATGACTAGTTGTCCCAGATTGAGTTGGTTACGCTGAGTATGGCAAACTCCCTACCTGTTGGCAGTTTGAAAAACAGTACTTTTGCAGATATTATACAGCAGATGGGATATTTTAAGGCAACCACAACATTAATCAAAGACAAACAACAATAGAGAATTTTTCCCACTAATATCACTTCGTTTAAATGCCAAACGCATTTTTCAAAATCACAATGAGACCTTCCTAAGACTTCTGCAATTCAATGATGAATCATAGAATCTAGCAAAACTACGTCATAAACTCTATTGTTCACCAGGCACCTTTACACAGTTACATCTTCATCAGCAACAACTCAGTGAGACTGAAAGTTGGTTTAGCCACAGTAATTATCAAACCTCGAACCCACAAGGAATATCTGATGGCAGAATAACTACAAATTATGAAATTATAAAATCATCAAACACGCATCACACCAGAAAAATAATGAAAAACAATCAGGTTATAAACATGCTAAAACAACAATCCACAAACAAGGCACTAGAAAACCACAACACTTTTTTTATACTTTAAATGCTATTTAAACATTCTATGAAAACAGGTTCTGGTACACAGTCATGCAAAAAATCTTGACGAAAGCGTAGGCCTAGTAACTCCTAGTATTACGGACTACAAGAATATGCAATTTGTAACAATTAGACCCACTAAAAAATACAGGATACGAGGATTACAAATAACAATATCTATCACTAGATTTTTTTCACTCGAAAAACTTTAGTACAGTAATATCTCCAAAAAAAAGATATGTTTTCTTTATCAGCGCACAATCGAAGTACACAAAAACATATGTATATAATAGGCTGCACAAGATTACGAGCTGAATGAAACCTTTTTTTTTGCATTCCAACACCTAAGCTGCTTTATTCATCTGGATTAATGATAAATGTTTTGATCATTTCTATTTTTCTCCTTGTTAGATCGGAGAAGCCTGAATGGTGTCTATACTGCAACTTTTTAATCATTGCATCGTGCATTGTAAACTAACAAGCTTAGCCGACAATTACAAAAAAGTCAATATTGATTTACCACATTGCCATGACTTTTTGTGCATGGTAAAAATATTATGTTTTATGTAATTACAGCAAAACTTCCCACACAAATATATATCTTGCAAATAACCATGTCGCAGAACAAAAGTATTCACCAAAACACACATACACCAAGAATAACAGATCACAACTGAACACAGTTGGAAACAGCACCCACTTTGAAATTCCAGCACGTTGTTTGGCCTAGCATCCGTTCCCGATTGAGTGCAAACAACTCTAAGGTGAGGAGCATGACAACGAAGTGTCAGCTAATTACTTCACAACATAAAGCTAAGATAGTAGCTTCAAGAGCTGCTACAGAGAAATAAAGTTTTTCTGCAGAAATTTTTCAAACATCTTATCCTCCACCAGTTTTTTTAACTTGGCATAAACGTGAATTTCAAAATCTGTCCCCTCATAACTCAGAGGAAGCACATCACAGTAAGAGCAGGTTTTAAGAACAGAAAGTAGAAATATGTCACGAGCAAAATGCCCAAATCAGCAAAATTTTGTCCAAATTACATTTTTTTCAAAAATAAACTAACATTGCATTATCAAATCTTGTCATATCTAACACAATTTGTTTTCCTTGCATCATGCCAAAACATTCAACAAACTTTATCAAAACAAATCAAAGTCCACAGCATCTTATTTAAAAATAATGATAACAAGTAATAATTTAGCTAAACAGTTAACTTACGCACAACCGCTAAAATATTTTTTATATTTGGCTTGAGTTGATTGTTTGTGCTCATTTCATCTTCATTATGACCAACTCATGAACATGAAGAGCACATGCAGTTGGCATTACTAAGTGGAAACAAAAGCTAAACAGATGCCAATTGTTAACTGAAAGTCAGTTTAATCTACCCAGGCCATTGCTTGTTCTTGTCAGTCAAAGGAACATAAACAACCTTCATCAAGTCTTTCTTTTTTAACTTTCCTTCATCATCCTTGTCCCATTGCTGGAAAGTTTGAGTAGCACCAGGTGCACCAACAGGTAGTATCAAACGACCTCCTTTTTTAAGCTGATTAAACAAGTTTGGTGGTATTTGAGCTGCAGCAGCTCCCACATGAATGGCATCATACAATTCATATTTTCTGCCTTCTGGATCATAGCCTAATCTCCCATCTCCTTTTTTTAAAACAACTCTTCCTGACTCTATGAGGCTTGGGTCATCATTGCTAACATTTTCGATAGATTTGTTTACCAGCTCACCAATATGTTCAATTCCAACAGATAACCCACTCTCTCCCATCATTCTAGCAAAGCATGCAGTTAAATAACCACTTCCAGATCCAACATCAAGAGCAGAGGGATTTTCCTTAGATGTGAGGTGGTCATGAAGTATTTCCAACGCATATGCATGCATGTGAGGTGCACTTATGGTAGCTTGATAACCAATTGATTGAGGTGTATCATTGTAAGGATTATAAGACACATAATGTTTCCGATCAGTTTGCTTCATAGCTTCAAACACAGCATCACTTTTGATAATTCCGTTTCCTCGTAAATTGTTGATCAAATCCAAGTTGGTTTTTCCATGTGAACGCCAAGCCATTATAGAGAACAAAATCAATATCAAATATAAGTGAACACAAGTTAATGCTCTAATTGGAAACATCTACTCTATAAAAAGTATTCAACAGCATCAAATGTATTTTCATGTACAAGAAGTTCAACTTAACATATAATCTTTGAGCAAAAAATTTCACCAATAATTTTAAGTTAAGTTATTCCACATTTACCCGCTAAAGCAAAAAATATTCACTGTGCTTTGAAATTTCAATTTTTTGATTAGGATATGAATAGCCTAGTCTACCAGTAGTCAATTGTCATCATATCATAATACTTGCGAAATATGGGGTGGGCTATTCTGTGAAAAAATTTGGAACATTCTACCATAACTCAGTGCTTGCTGCTTGCCAAACTTTTTGAAATTAAAAACATCTACAGCAAGGGTGGGCAAACTTTTTACACAACGGGCCAGATTTATAAAAACTGTTGAAGCCATGGGCCACACGCTAATTGGAAAGGTGACGACTATTCCTTTTTTTTCGGAGATCACAGTCCACGTACAAATGTGATCTCCAAAATAAAAGGTTTTCACCTCGTTTTTCATTTCAATTTTGAAGCGTTGAGGCTTATTTTTTTTTAAATCACTGACATCTGCAATCTCTAATGGAATAAATAGGTCTTTCGTTCAATGCATGGAGGAAGTTTAAGTTTCTGTAAGTGCCGGCGGGCCAGAATAAAAAGTCCAGCGGGCCGGATTTGGCTTGCAGGCCGTAGTTTGCCCGTGTCTGATCTACAGTCTATTTACTATACAACACAATGGTAAGTGATATCACATTCACTTACACCACTCTAATACTGAATATGTGAGGAAAACAAACAATCACAGAGAATTGAAACGTAAGTGAGGCAATGGAATGCACATCAAATTTGTGGAGGCGCAGTTTAAAGGGGGGGTGTAACAGAAATTGAAAATTTTTATGTTTTTGGTGGAAGATGAAAGAATTTTCTGTCTCTACAAAATGCAACCAATTTGACAAAAAAATTCCAACTACTTTTTGAAAAAAATTCCAACTACTTTTTGAGTTTTGAAAAAACAGTCGACTTTTGTAGTAAAAAATTTTTTAACGTCAGGTAAGGCTACTATGACGTAACAATGCCAACTGAGACGTTACATTCATTGACAAATCGCCAATCCACTATTGATAAATTTCTGTCGAATGACGTGTACGCTTTTACAAGTTTTTTGCAAATTGGCACTTTTTGAAGGCGACCTTTCCTTGAAAGTGTGCTGATAAGACAAATTTTGTCGAAGTGCATTGTGTTAGCAACGTACTGTGTGACTGCAGCAGTGTTTAAGTGAAATACGAAGTTAAAAAATGATTGAGAGCTGTGAGGAAAGTTTATCTAGTTGATTCGCAGTGGTGTATTTGAATGTTTTGAATTTCTGATAATGACATTGAGAGAATGAATCAAATGTGCTCAGATTGTCAAAACCAAAGTGTCGATATTGGAGAGAAAAATCATCACACTAAAACTTTGGTAGATTGGCAGTGGCACAGTCGAATAAAATTTTTATTGTACTTGTAGTCATATGTAGGCTATTCCCGCGACTTTGCCCCTGAGCTTATAGAGAGAACATTGCAGCGGTGGCGAGCTGTTGGCCATAATAGCACTGTGTTACATTTGACCAGCCCAGAAATCCAGCCCTGAACTCCCCCCTGCACTGAAAGTGATGTCACTAACCACCAAGGGTCAGGGGAGGCATGGTTTCCTCAATGTGTCGTAAGAAAGAACAAGAAGATTGTACCAGTGTTAATGTGCGAGAGGCAACAGGGGGCAGTTTAAGCCACTAAAAATCCGATTTTTTAGAAGCCGACCGATGAAGATTTTTTTTAGAGCCCGGCTGTTAAAGAAACCTATTTCTTTGGAAGTTGACTAGCAAGTCAAGTTTATTTTACCAAAGAGTTTACGAAAAACACACCAGAAGGAAACAGCGAAAGACTACAGGGTCATCAAGTCAGCTGCACCTTAATAGTTAGCAATTACTTAAGCAGTAATGGTGAAAAACTTGGACTTGTAACGTCTGTACAGAACAAAAAAGAAATAAAAGCAAAACATGTTGCATCAGTGGTAGAGCTATGGCATTCACTTTTCATGCACCAGTAGACATTAGACCAAGTTAATTATGCGACACTAACGATAGTTTTAAAGTGAATAATGATTATCAATCAACTGATAAGCTTTACACACAAGAAAAATTTAATAAATGAATAACAAAGCAGAAATAATCAGGCTGCATTAGGTATTTGTCAAAAATGGTTTGAGGAAGAAAAAATAAAACCGTAGCTATCTGTGAAATAAGACTTCCTAAATTATAAATTCCTAGATTATAAATTATATACATCACAACATGACTCCAGCTTTAACAGTGCCCATTGACTTTGCCCAGGCTTGTATTTTGAATTAATCATTGGTTTAGGGGCCACACACCACAAAAGTTTGACTACCGGTATTCCTACAGCATCACAATGAGTTTCTCAAGATTATATATATCAGCAAGTTGGATAGCTTAGAAAAACGTAATAGCAATTTCGACAATCTCTGTATAAAAATAGGCGGATCATTCCAAAAAAAGAGGTTTGGGTTCTGAACCCCAACCCCCCCCCCCATGTGTACGCCACTGATCTCAGGAAGATATCCCTGCTCCAAAGCAGAGTTGGACGAAGTCACAAAAAATCAACTTCGAATCCACTCCGCGTCTGAGGAGTAAGACTACGGATCTGCTCCAAAACCTCCTAATCGACAAACTTGAGTATACATATATAATTGACCTCCCCTACTTCGATATTCCTGGTCCGCTACGCCGCTGCCTGTATGATTTTACAAGTTTCGCATTATTTTTTTGATCTGATCGAAATTCCTGGCTACGCAGAGTCAGCGCCAAGGCCCCCCCAATTAACAAGCTTACTCTTTCAAAGACATCAACTTTTGTGCGAAATTTCAAACTTTGGCTCCCTTAAGTCGACTGCTCTGCCGCTGGCTCTATGGCTATGCCTAGGGTAATCATTACACTATTCAGACAGATCATAATAAAATGCCTTCGTGTTGCGTTGTCAAGTATTGCAGCGGAACATCATGCGATACCAGTAATTGTACATTTCGTTTCCCGAAAAGTGAGAACACAAAGCAGAAGTGGGAAATGTTCGTAAAAAGACTTACTGTTTTTGGAAGCCAGCTGGAAATAGAACAGGAGATAAGAATAGGTAAAGTTAACTGATCTTACTACACCCCAGCATTTCTCAAGGTTTACCAATCACAAAAACTAATAATGTACATATGGTTGGCCACCACCTCCACTGCAGTGACTGCATTGCAACTCAACTGATACTGTGTTGATAGTTTGATACGCGCTGTTTGAGAATTGTCAGATGGTTCAATCAAATGCGATCAGTAAATGCACATGCGACACACAAAAACAATGCAAAACATGCGCATGAGCGCGCACATACAATTTCATTGTGCTAAATTTCAATTGTTACATCACAGTAGCCTTATCTGACGTTAGGTGACTTTTCCTATAAAAATTATGGGCTAAAAATCGGGTATAATATGGCCCATAAAATGAAAACTGGTGGTTATTTTGTTGAAATTTTTGCTTAAAGTGCATGTCAGCACAGTTTACTTGCATACGTAAGCAGTCGAAAAAAGGCAATGTCAATTTCCATTACACCCCCCTTTAAAAATTAATTGTTCACGCAACATCTATTCACCATCACTCTACTTGAACGTCTGAGCGCTAAGATTATTTTTTACCACAGTTTACAACTTCTCGTCTACAACATTCTATTGGATTTTCTGGAGTAAAAATATGGAATTCAATCCCAAACAAATTAAAAAAACTATCTATCAAGAACTTTCTTTACCAATACAAAATGCATTTAATAAATCAATATAGGCCTTACTGCATAATAGAGTACAAATTTAACTTTTCTTCTAACGTTAACAAAATCTGTCTCACTTCATTATTTTACACTGGAGTGGAGTCAAAAAAAATTTTTTTTGGAAATCTAAAAAAGTGTATCATAGTTCTCAAACTCTGGCAAATGGTCTAAAACAGTAGTTCCCAACCTTTTATTGTTCGTGGCCCTCTTTTTACAACTCTCAACACTTGTGGCCCCCTGCTCAGCAAAATTTCAACAGTTCAAGGTAGGTTAGAGCTGGTACACCATTTCCAGGCGGGTCTCGTCTAGAGTAAGCCGTTTGTGTCTAGAATAACTCATCCGTGCAAGGCAATGGAAGGTACTGACGGCTTACTCTAGATGAGACCCTTTCCAGGCTAACTGGAAGATGGATAACGTCCCTCCGATAACGTCCCGACTACTTCCAGCCTACTTGTCAGCTTGTGGCCTCCCCGATAACGTCCCGTGGCTCCCCGTTGGAAACCACTGGTCTAGACTACAACTTCACCAAAATTTGTTTTTGAGGGGTTGATTTTATGTTCCAGTCGGTTACCCCTCAAAATGTTATCGCGATTGATGATGCAGGCAGTACCAGTAGCCTAATTCTTATATCTAGGTAACTACTGGTTGAAGAGTAATGGCATATGCCTCAAAATCTGAGGAAATGCCATGTTTCTATCCGTGCTAAAAAGAAATTTTCTCTATTTTCAACACAAAAAAGTTAGAGCCGAAAAACAAACATTACGACCATTTTTGGCGGTAGCTAGTAGGGTACCGGTACTTTTTTTAAGATCTTTAGGATTCTTAGGATCAGGGTTGCCAGATATTTTACCTTAAATGACCAAAAAGTAGCCAATTCCACCAGTAGGCCTATCTATGATTCCACATAAAAGCAGCCCAAATTTTTTGACGCAGACTTCATAACCAAGAAGTCCGAAAAAACAACATAATTTTAGTCACCATATAACATTTTTGCTTATACTTGCAGATAATTCATAAGGCAAGCTACTCAAAAAGCATTAAAATGTTCTCAGTCTTGTTATCAGTCACCAAAAAATAACACTCATTTTAGCACACTTTTTTATCGAAAAAAGGCATGTAGTGAGAGCAGTCACGATAGAGCTGAGGTGACGAACATGCGGCCTGCAGAAGAATTTTTTGCGGCCCGCGAACATTTTGGCGAGACCAGTAGGCCCTACTCTTGAACTTTCTTTTCCCCGTCTAATCTTTGCGATGCGATATAAAAAGCTAAACCCCCGATTGAACCACGCGCGTATCTCACAGGAATCATACAAACCTATAGTACAAGCCTTTTTATCTGTTTCAGGATTCACCAGTTCTTTCATTGTTATGTAATAATAATAACATAACTCGGGGTCCGCTTCAGCTTCAGTATAGTGCAATATACGTAGGGTTACCATATTTTTACTGCGCAAAAAGAGGACAGGTTTTTTGAAGGTCATCACGTCCGCAGATGCTTAAGTTTCCGCCCAAAATCAAGTGAAAAGCAAAAAAAAAGTCATCACGTCCGCAGATGCCCAATTTTCCGCCCAAAATCAAGTGAAAAGCAAAAGTAAATAAAAGGTCATCGCGTCCTCACGCCAGGACCGCATTAAGGGTTTCTGAGGCCTGGGGCTATTTGGTAGTCAGGGGCCTGTTTTGTCCCCGTCAGTCCTAGACCTGCTGAAATATGTAACCTACATACCAGTATTAAACACATTCAAAAAACAAATTTTCTGAACCTATTTTGCACGTACAAAGCTTTAGAAGATGTCATACCGCAGAGCCCCAATTTCCGCAAATACGCTTTCTATTTGTTGTTTTGTAAGTGATTCTACGATTAGTTTTCCCCAAGCCATGCAAAGTTTGCGTCAACCTCCTTCACAGCCTCTATTTCAGGGATGGTAAACCACTGCCCCGCGGATCACCTAGTGACCCACTTGTAGTTTTAAAAATATTGCGAAGAAAACGGTAACGAACATTAACGTAGTGAAGAAAAGCTTATCTTTCCATACTGCGGCATTGAAGACGGGAAGCTGGGTATTTTTGAGGTGAAGATCCTTTTTTTTTGTTCTTTGCACAGATTTCGGAAGAACTTGGGTTCAAGCCCTTCGTTAATATGATTACATCCACAACCCACGTTTTTTCTTGTTTCGGTCTACGATCTTAAATTTGATCCACCAATTAAAAAGGTTCGCCATCCCTGCTCTATTTCGTATCCTAGAGTCCTTTTACGAAAATTCGTACGGCATTTTGTGTGAAACCATAAGTCTATGGTGAAACCATCTTTAATTTACACTGCTGTCTATGAATTATGCAACGAAATAATCATAAATTAATGACTCGCTAAAACGACGACATTTCTTCGGAGCTGCGTTGCCCTGCAGGCTCTATGTCACATAGATGGACCCCCGCTACATGTATCACCCTTCCGCGTAATCTTGAGTTAACGAAGATTTAGATCAGGGGAGGGGAACCTGCGGCCCGCTTAAGTTTTGAATGTGGCCCGCGTCAGAACTTTAATCGTTAAGTGTACAACAAAATGGTGGAATATAAAACATTAAGATTTCTTAAAAACTGCGTCACATTCAACTACATGCTATATATTTGTAGCATAAAAAACGCGCAAAAGTCTCTGATTTTACGAAAAAAAAAACAGCTCAGCATGAATGTTGTTAAATTTGCGACGAAATATTGTGCCTTTTTAAAGCGAAATTTAACAATTAAAAGTAAATGTGGCCCGCTGAAAATATTATGCAATCAATGTGGCCCGCTGTGCTTTACCGGTTCTGCACCCCTGATTTAGATTGATTTCCTTCTAGTTACAGGACAGAACGTTAGCCTACATCACACACTGTAACCGATGCTGGGCTATTGATAGTATTTGATTGTGATTTGTTTCAAAATTTACACAGCAATGAACATTCATATCGATCATCATTTTATTTATTCAGTTTGAATTCTGTTTCGAAAACCGTTAAATTCGTAGCACAATATGCTGCAGAACAATCATATTGCGTCGGAATGTTTTTATATACATTGTTTGGCATTTTTTTGCTTCCTGCAATTTTGACCCAAAACATAGAGAGATTTGATTTGTTAGGAGGGGCTGGAATAATTTCAAAGCTAGCTTCTGGACCCTGTTTCCTGCTCCGATAAATGCCTCAGCCGTTGGGTTGGTAACGCAATACTGGTCCGAATCTCGCAACGTAAAGTATGTCCAAATCTCACAAACTCGTAATCAGTCTTCTTGGATTTCGTTTACTTGCCGCAGATCTTGTGATTTAAATTCAAGAGTAAAATCGTTGAAACTTTTGGCGTTGATACAATCTTGAATCACTCACTTAGCCCTAACCTAAACTGGATAGATTAGGCCTATAAAGATTGGTAATTCGTATTCAACTTTAAAATAAAATAGTTGATTGATGAAAAAATCACTTAGTTGTTCATAATAAGTTGTAATCGAGAGGCCTATTTTGGTCGGTGGGCCTGGGGCTGCAGCCCCATCAGCCCCCGCCTTAATCCGTCCCTGCCTCACGCCGTAGTTTGAACGAAAACTTTTCAAAAACTTTCGTGCAAGAATGATTTGACATGTTTTCACTGTTCATAATGCCAAAAAGAAGGACATTTGGGCATTTTTTAGCGTCCTTGGAGGGCAAATTATTTTTTGTCAAACAGGAGAACGTATGGTAAGTCCAAGTATACGAGTGCCTATTTGAGTGAGAGCTTAGGTTGCCTTACAGTAGTAGGCATTATGTAAGATTGCCAAAATGAATTGGTGAGCTTGTAGTAGCCTACCACTACCATAAATACAAATTTTGTATCTTTTTTAAGGTATTTGTAATTCTGTTTTCAACCAATATTTAATTAGCCGTTTATTTTAATGTCTTCAGCAAAAAAACAGGGCCGGCGCCAAAAGGGGGGGGGCAGATTAGGGCCTGGCGCCCCCAATCGACATGCTTGCTCCCTCCCCCAATTAACAAGCTTACTTTTTTGAAGACAGCGGCTTTTGTGCTTAATTTCAAACTTTGCCCCCCTGATAAACGCTTGGGGCCCTAAGTCGACTGCTCTGGCGCCCAGCTGCTCTTCAAAGAAACGAAAAATTGTAGGTGGATTTTTATGGTAGCCTATAACTTTCAGTTGTTTGATCGTTACTGCTAATGAACAATTTTTTCTTCGTTTTAAACAGGTTTCATAATAAGTCTACGACTTGAAAAGTTATGCGGCCCGCTTTCTCATTGGGAAGTGACAAAGTTGCCTGCGATAGCAAATAGGTTCGTCACCCCTGCTGTAGACAATAAAAAAATATTTTCGCAGCTTTTGTCTATTGTCTAAAAGCAGAATCTTGGCTAAACTAATCGAGAGAAGGCTGCAATCATTACAGGTAGGCCTACTATTAGTTTGAGAAATTATAGTGTAGACTAAAAGTTAGGTTTTAGCACCTTATCACCGGGCCAAGGGGGGGGGGGCATGGCACCGTGGCATCCCCTGCATACGCCTATGCCTACCGGTGCACTTCCACTAGCTGAAACCTATCACTGACAGACAAATTTAATACCACGTAACAATCAACTGTAAAGAATCAATTCTAACTAGCCTAATCATGTAATGCGCTGGTGCCGGTAAGAATTGGCTGATTGGCTCAAAAACCTCACGTCACCTCGGCAACTTGCGCAAAGGCATCCAACTTGAACTACCCGGTATCCCTTCCCATCCCATCGCCATAGCTTATAAAAACAAATTAGTGGTGCAAACGTTTTATACGCAGACCCAATGTTGCAAAACCAAACACTTCTCTCACCATTCGACATAGTTTTCTTTAAAGAAACATTTTTATGAAGGTAGCCAATCACTAAAAAAATCGCCAAAACTTGCTCGCAAGTAGCCCAAAAAGTCGCAAGTCGCCAACCCAAAATTTCAGTCGCCAATCATAATTAAAAGTAGCCCAATTGGCGATAAGTAGCCCAATCTGGCAACTCTGCTTAGGATTTTGCGGACGCAACCGAATGAAAATCAATTTTAACGAAGCACGTCCTAAAAAAAGTACTACCAGGAGGGGTGGTACTTTTTTTAGGATGCTGTAAACGGTTTGCTTTTTCGAACATTTTTTAGCATTGTTAGCTCGATTATGACGAGCTATAGCCAATAAACACCGGAAATGATGGATTTTCTAACCGTAACCGAACGAAAATCAATTTTAAACATGTAAAACGAAACGCGTCCTAAATTTGGCAACCTACTAGTCGCGTAGTTTTCTACCTTAAAGTGATGCTGTCCAACAACCTTCTGTTTCTAAGAAGACATCTGCATTTTGCAAACCTTTAACGAAACGTAAAACGGAAGAAATTTCTGATATTCATTCATCTTTGAAGGTGAAAAGCATGAAGAAGACGAAATTCATGGAAGCTTTTGGAAATATTGTCGGATATGTTTCCGAATAACATAAACAAGATACTGGTGTTGTTACAGAATACCATCAAAATGTGACGTATGCATCCCTGTATGCTTTTATCATGTCAGGCTAGTTCCTACGGTACTGAAAAATGGCTAATCCTGGGATTAAAATACTGTTGTGTGTAGGCCTATAATTATGTTTTCTCAATTGCGCGAAACTATTGCGATTTTGATGTTCCCACTTTATATTTTTGTGGCGAGATGTAGTTTTTGTCAGACAGGGCTGAAGAAACTTAATATTTCCTCAGACGGGCCACTAGCATTGGAGGACTGCTAGGCCGTACTATCATACCAGTGCTGAAGGCTGCAATTCTTTTTAAGTCCGAAATTTGCAAGTCCCCAACTATCCTAGATTTTAAATTTTTTCATTTGCAACTGCAATTCCACCACTACATTTTACCGTTTCAATCCGCTGCCAGTCCGCACTCATGATGTTGAGAAAGAAAATACGCAATCGCAATTTTTTTAAGTGCGCTAGCGCAATCTGCAATATTTTAAATGTTTTTTATAAGCATGCAGCCCTGCCTGATTTTTCTGTAAAAATACTAACATAATAATGATAAGCAACGTTGTTTACGTTGTATTTGCAGCATAGGTGTATTGAACTTTTTAACACGGTCAGTTTGATGGTTTTATTTGGAAAATACATTTCGCATAGGCTACAAAGTTTATGCCGTTAAAACAATCAAGTTACGATGTACGGTAAAAATCTCGATATGTATTCAGGCCTCAGAGGTGTAGTCTGTGGTGTGTGCGGTATCGGCGTTTCCATACTGTTTTCATGAAAGAACAGCGTTCCAACATACGTTTTGAGCTCATATATCAAACAAAAAATGCGATTAAAAGACCCGCCATATAAATTTTCGTAAATTTGTGCATTTATGAGCTTATACTACGTTAATTAATTGTTTTAAAAATTTTGCCGTTGAAAGCGTCCACGTTCGTGATGATCCAACAATTAAAAATTATTTTTAAAAATATGCGCAACCACACTAGTTTGTTTTTTCAGCACTGCAGTGTGCACCCCTTGGATACATTAGCTTATGTTTTCATCTCATGGATAAACGTAATCAGTCATATATGTTCTCGGATCTTGAAGGCTTGCATCGTGTCTATATCAGAGTTGGATCAATTGCGTTTGTAATTTTAATTTGTTAATAACTTACACTTTTTCATGTGGTAATTAATTACATTTTTTTACACAATTACTGGAGTAATTACGGTTTGTAACTTTTGAATAATTGTAATTGTAAGAAATTGTGTAGTCTAGGCCAAATTACGCGTACTTTTCACTTTCAATACGGTTTCAAAGTTCTACTACTTTCAATTGCCCGAATTAATTGGAGTAAAAGCGGTTGCGAGTGCACCTTCACTAAGTAATTGCTATTCTAATGTAATTAAAAAAGTGTGGGTGTCATTGTAATTACAATTGATCTATACTGCAGTCGTTGATCCAACTCTGGTCCATTTTCTCTTGCATCTAAGCTTATTCGAAACAATAAGTACCGTGCGCCCTCAAGCTAAAATAAGTGCAGAATGATTAAAAAATCAAAAAAGTTAAAAATTTTGCAAGTTAGTTTTTAGTGTTTCACCACTTCCTTTGCTCTGGAAAACGGCACTCTGTAGTAGGTTTTGTGCTGAACACGTTTAATGCTAATGTACGTCACTACCTCACACAGTACAATTGCTTTCATTTCGTTTTTATTCCTTTAATTTTTTTGATTTATTTTTCGAATTGGCTGTTACATTGAACATGCATGGGTAGGCAGTGGCGGCTCGTGACTATTTTAAACAGGTAGGCTACATGATTAGAAAAGCTGGCCAGAATAAATACTCGCTCTGAAATGAAAAAAACTCTTTTATTTCACTAGCAAGGCGGTAGGCTTTGGGCTATACACAACTGCAGGAACACTGGCAGGTTTCCCATGAATTATTATTACTCTACAATTTTTTTTTATCACGCCACTGTACCAATAGCTGATTCTGTGCGTACCTGTAGCCTAGGTAACCTGCACCCGTAGTCTACATGAATAAACACAAGTTTGGCCTAAACAAATTTTTCTATTTAAGTACACTACCGGTACTCTGCTATTGTACCTAGTCGATTACATCTAGTGGGCTACAAAAAACTACCACTAGTCTACAAACCTAGCTAAGCTGCGGTACCGGTCAATCAACTGCTTAAAATTATTTTGCACCAGACGGGATACGTTTCGACTATTAAATAAAGTCTCTTCAGTGGTGCTTAAAACTTCAAATCCATGAAGTAAATCCATCAACATACAATGCATTCTACCTAGCACCTTTAAAGGTTACTTCTATATCAAACTCAAGTTTTTGGCCCCAAACAACTATACCCAATGAAAGAGCATATAACCACTAACCCACAACCAAGCTCACGGTAGCCTAACTAGCCCACATCACTAGAAGCCCTTATGGCAACCCACTCATTTGCAGCTGCAGACGCGTTTCGACCTTATTATGGTCTCATCAGTGCAGCATAGCAACCTCCCACCTTCCTGAAAAAAAAAAAAAAAATCTAACCTTCAAAATAACTACACGCTCCAAATCTAAGCCTCTACTCGTTCTGCTCAAGGTAGAAAATTTGAAATAAAACCTTCAAGAAAATAATACAGGCCGGATTATGATGTCACAGATTTCCTATAAACAATCAAGGATTGTGACGTCATGCTGATGTTGCAGTACAGTCAATCTTCATTAAACGAATTGCTGAATTCAGATAGGCATGTGGACCATGACAAGCACTTGATATAGAAGTAACCTTTAAAGGTGCTAGGTAGAATGCATTGTATGTTGATGGATTTACTTCATGGATTTGAAGTTTTAAGCACCACTGAAGAGACTTTATTTAATAGTCGGAACTGCTTAAAAGTTTTTCTTTTTACGCAATCTATTAGTTCAAATAAGGTATAACTAAAGTCTACTAGCCTTTACCACTGTATTACAAGCTTAAGCTGTATGCAACCCGTAACATCCCATATCTTTCATTAAACCCAGTATCTCTATGTGATTGCAACTAAATAGAGCCAATCTCTAAGCTTTACACCTCAATAACCACCAAAAAGGCTGCTTTGACACAGCCTTAACACGTCTCATTGAACGTAATTCAAACTTCCATAAAGCATTGATGACGTAACACTACAGGGTTAGTTCTTGCTACGAAAGGCTGTGGCTGTCTTTACGTGTTGCCATTTTTTGTACAAAAATTATTTTTTTCAAAAAAAATATTGTCGATAGTTGTATGAAAGACAAGAATAGGTAAAAAAATTTTGCTTCTTAAAAAAAAATAAGGAGGTGATAAACTGGGTAGGCTGCAGCCTTTGCAGCCTTCACTACGAGCCGCCCCTGTGGGTAGGCAATAAAAAGTAGTAGTGTCCTGTCTCTGTCATATTTTCGCATTGTCTCATTTTGCAGATGTTGACGCAGTGGTGAGAGACATTGCTATTGTTGCAAGAGGTCCGTGTTTCGATGCCCGGGCCGGTCAAAATGTAGTCTACTTTATTGGAGTGATCAGCTCTTGACTCCTTTTCATGGCTCAGTGTATTTCACTGACCTATAATTTATTATTTTTCGTACCAATGACAGAAAGACACGTCACTGACGTTTTTTAGTAAAATGCAGCTACAACATCAGTAACATCAACACTACTATTAGCGACTTGGCCCATATAGCGGCACAGAGTGCTGGTGACAGATCCAATGTGACGGCTTCGATTCACATTTGACATATGTAAACCGGTTGGCTTCTGACTCGTAAACTAACTTCGCAGTTTCTCTTTCTTACTGTTGAATTTTTCAGTTCACAATAATTTGAAAATAATCTCAGTTATTTATTTATATTTCATGTTTCTAAGCACAAAGAGGTCAGACTGTCATTCCCCATTAAATCTTTAAGCCTCCATCTTGGTTCCGCTCCTGAGCGTAGAAAACTTGTTCAGACGCCCCCCTCTAGGAATTTCTGCGTACGCCCTTGACTATCCTTGTAGTAAAATGTTTTTGTTTTCTGATTATTTCTTCTGATTATCTCTTTTTAGTCATAGTACGTGCAGTGGCCTAACAACTCAATATGCCGCTCTTGGATCTTTGCACGAAATGCCGCCCTTAACACCATCATAGAGCTGATTAAAGTTCCACACAACAGAAGAATTAAAGTAGTGTTTGTTTAATTTTTATCAAAAGTTCAAAATTAAATGCGTCGAGCTTTCATTGAAGATAACTCAAAAATTATATTGTCACAAGATAATGACTAGACTATATCACTTTCAATGGATAGTATTTCTAGCGCAGACCGCCTGTTTTCTCCCATCGTCGACGTCAAGTAAGATTTTATTAACTGATGCTTTGAAAAACTTCTTTCGCAGCTTGCGATGGAAACAGCAACAGTGAAGTAAAGTTTAAAACTCATACATAAACTTCAAGGCGTTGATTCACATTAGCAATGTTTGCTTAACCACCGTAGCACGTCCAGCGATGTGGCGTCATTTTTAAATGTAAAACCATTGGATTGCACTAATCGATTGAACCTAACGATTTCTAGATTTAACTCGCAATAATTAATATCATCAGCATACATGTTTTCAAATTTGCCTATGTGCTCAAATTTTCAAATTTTGCCCAAATTTGCCCCTGTCAGAGAGACCACATAGCGAGTGATATTCTAAAAAGTTGCTAACTAATTACAGGCGTAGCTTGTCAATAGTCAATTGGGCTATTTTTTAACTTCACTCAAATCAGTTTTGACTTAGTTCGTTTAAGCCTGAGAATAAATTCATGTGAATGACTTTGTTTGTTTAACATGTTGTCACTATATACCGCCCCAGCTACTTGCCGCCCCTGGATTTATCCATAAGATCCAATGGGTAGCTACCCCACTGAGTATGTGTATTGTGCAAGAGCGCTACATGGTTTGACGTCACACATCATGTTGACTACTAAAAATCAGCCAGCAGACCCTGATGTGGTGGTCTATTCAGTAGTCACGCACAAGCTGCATGACCATTTCACTCCATAGCAGGAGTTTTCTAACCGAGGTGCATGAACCCCCAGGGGTGCGTAAAGGGGATTCGCGAGACGTTTCAGTGGTATGCGGATTGGTCTCAGATACTGTCTTGAAAACTGGTGGGTTCGTCGAAACCTCTGTCATTGTAACGATATAGGTGTTTAATATGTTTTTGTTTTAATGCTTTGTCTACTGTTAAAGGTTCTAGACCAGTGGTTCTCAAACTTTTTTAAAAAAATTACGCAACGGTCCCCTAGCAATTTTTTTAATGGCTCACGGTCCCCTTGAAAAATTAACACAAATAAACACAAAACAACCCGTTGATTTTTTATTGTATCAATGTGACGAGGGCACTTGCTTCTTTGCAAACTTATTCAAGGAAAATGAACAATTTACTAGACGAAAATGAACAGTTAGACTAAAATCACACATTGCAGTATCCTTCTCTGAAACCAATACTGCTGCCGCCACCCACCAGGTTTTTACTTCTAAGCCATCCGCAAAAAAACTTGATCCTTTTTGCTACTGCACGTTCTCCATCATTCGCAGACTTCACGCTAAAGGAGCCATTGCACTAATGTGACATCAAATTGCTTCTTGTGATATCATAAATGCCTATGTAGCCTGTAAGGTTTCATGACAAATTGTGTTTGTTAAGTTGATTGGAAAAAAAGTTGCCTGAAAACTTAATTTTACACAAAATTTTTTCTTCAGGATCGTCGTTTTAATTTTTTTGGAAGGTGCTTCGCGGTCCCAGAAAATTTGTCTCGCGGACCCCAAAAGGACTGCGGACCCCAGTTTGAGAACCACTGTTCTAGACCGATGCGTTGTTTTCCGAAGTTTTATTCGTGGGATTGTTTCGTAAGGTTGCATTATGAAGTCATAATTTCCTACTGACGTAATTTTTCCGTGAATATTCTGGACAGATCTTTCCGTTACGTAATTTCACTGGGTTAAAATTTGTGCTTGTGACGTCACATTTGTGTTTACTGTGGTTTGGCATGAATTTTTGCATGTCTTATGATTTCTCTTGACGTCACAATTGTGTTTACTGTGGTTTGGTGTGAGTTTTGCATGTCATGTGATTTCTCTTCTTGTTTCTTTTTGAGAATGTCGTAGAACATTCTCGAGCTTGAATTTAGAGTACAAATAGGCGTGAATTTTCGAGCGTAGTTATTCGAGTGTAGGTTTAGTGTGCGTAGAGTAAGCAATTTTTTTGTGTGCTGAAGGGTATAGCCCGTGTTGTATGGTGTTACTGAAATGAGCAGTGGTGCTTGTGTTTATTAAAAAGTAGTACGGTGAGTACCGTAGCTAAGTGAGAATTGGGTCGATTATGATATTCGTTTGGTGAAGAAGGTCTTGGTTTTTTCGTGAGGTCAGATCTAAGAACGAATTAATTCCTACGGTTTGTAGTATAATTCTTATCAATCGTCTTGTCAGCGAAGTAGCCTAATACCATTTCCTATTTGGCGACATTTATCCACAGATAGTCCGTGGCGTTATGAAATTAGGAAAGCACTGCACCATAGTAAACGCAATGTGACAGAATTTTAAAGTCATTATACCACAGCTTTCCAATGAAAAGTCATACCATGTAGGACTATATGCAGTATTTCTATGATTTCTTGAGTGATTAATTCTGATCCCGGTAATGTTTGAAGAATGCCCCGGCAGGTGTCAACGCAAGACTCAAAGTGGTATCTTCAGTCGGAGCCCCGATCTGTTCTTAGTAATCTATACAATTTGCAGTATCTGTAATCACTTATTACTTGATTTACAATGAGTGCGTTTAAATTTTATTTTGATTTACTTGCATATTTATCTTCCTATCACGAGAAAGCGATCAATGCGCTATACGAGCTCGCTTAGGAGTTGCCAGCCATCTGTCTATTACACCAAGATGGGGAAATCTTGCGAAGTGCATCTCCCAACGGCACAACAAGTAAACTTGCCGGCTTGTGCTCCACACTGTCTCTTTAATGCTGAGCGTCAAGCAGGGAAGCTGTGAATATCAATTTTAAAGTCATTGGTTTGACCCGACTGGAAGTCAAACCCGAGTCTACAGCTCAAGAGACAGACGCTCTATACCACTGGCCCATCCAAGCTGTGCTTTGCAGCTATTGTGGTCAAAGCAATGTTAGAAATAAAGGACGGTTGTCATCCCTACATAGACACCTACCATCATTTCACTCCATTTTGCAATAGCTTTAAAAAAAGTAAGCAAAGTTAACTTTTCTGAGATGTAGGGAAGTAGGGAAAATGTCTTGCTCAGTAACTAAGCCGTAAATGACCAGCCAATTCAGGCACAATAAGCGAAAGAAAAATTTAATGTTACATAGAACGGTATACCGTAAATTGATATTCGAAATTTGCGAAACCCTCGCTTTTTTTTGGATGACATTTAATTTTTTTTCGATGAGATTTAATCTGTTTGTAACTTATTAAAGGAATTTTAAAAATATTTAAAAAATAAAATAGGCTACATCGCAATTTTTAAAAAAAGGATTACCCTTCCGGCTAGTCCTTTTTTCTAGGATGCACTTCCCTTTTCGTATTTGAAATTGACATTGCATTACATTGCGGATAGGAATTTTGTCATTTTTGGTGTATATTGGCTATTACGCGTTATAATAGAGATAGCAAAGCTAAGAAATGTTGAAAAAGCAAACCGTTTACAGCAGGGGTGTGCAAACTGCGGCCAGCGGGCCAAATGTGGTCCGCGTCCAGAAATAGTGCGGCCCGCGAAGGGTTTCGGTTTTTGAATAGAATGCGGCCATTGAATTTTTCACACGTTTTCTTGAAGTGCTTGATAAAATCAATGTCACAAATAGAGCGTTTTATTTGAACAAAATGAATATGTAAAGAGAGTAACTTAAGAAGAAAAATTAAAGCCAAAGTAGTTTTCTTCATACTGACTGGACCTTCTACAACAAAGATTCAGTTGCCATTATCAGCAGTAGATTCACCTATCATCATCTCTTTAGAGTTTTGTACTGCCTAAAATACACTGCTGATGATGACAGCTGAATCTATGTCGTCGAAACGTTCGGTCATTATGAAAAAAATCTTTACTTTTTCCTCCTAAACCTAAAACGTTTGGGTTTGGATTAGAAAGAATAAAGAACTATTTTCATAAGTTAATGTTAGGTCTATTAATACAGTGCTCTTGGTTTTCAATAAATTATGTACCGGTATAATATTTTTACGTTATTGCAATGAATATAGCGCTTATCTGACGAGTTAGTTAGTGTCTTTTATTCCCGTACCGTCAACACAAGAATAATACACGCAAGTTTACTTGTTGTGCCGTTGGGAAAGGCACTTAGCGGGATTCCCCCATCTTGGTGTAATAGACAGATGGCTGGCAACTCCTAAGCGAGCTCGTATAGCGCATTGATCGCTTTCTCGTGATAGGAGGATAAATATGCAACTAACTAAATAACTAACTTTTAAACAGCGACAACGAAAAAATACGGAACAATTTAGGCAAATTATGTGTTTCTCAAATGGGCTACTTTTTCGGGTTTCTGATCTACCTTTTTGAATATAAGTGTTTCGTGATAGGCGGAAAAACGTACTAAACGTGCTATAGGCCTACCAATAATTGCGGTTAATTGCAATTAAACCATGACTTCAGTCAGTTTAGCAAAGATGTCCTTTATTCATTCTTTGTCTTTTCTGTAACTGTATGCACATTTTTTATCTTCGTGAATTTTCCTTTCAGTATATTTGTTGATTTTGTCTAATTCGATTAATCTACATGCAAAAGTTTAGCACATTTAAACCTTAGTCTCAATCAATTCATCGCTCCACAATGGCAAATTCCGCAAATTCAAAAGATATAAGAAATAAACAATTAGAGGAAGAGATGCAAAAAATTTAATGAAGAATGGACTTCTGAATATTGTTTTATCGAAAATGCAGAAAATAGACCCTTGTGTTTGATTTGCAATGAAACTGTAAATGTTAATAGGCTGGAGTACAACAACGACATTATGATTCCAAATAATCCAAATATACTACCCCTTCTGGTAGTACTTTTTTTAGGACGAGCTTCTTTAAAATTGATTTTGATTCGGTTGCTGTTAGAAAATCTATCATTTTTAGTGTTTATTGGCTATAGCTCGTCATAATGGAGCTAACCATGCTAACAAATGTTCAAAAAAGCAAACCGTTTACAGAATCCTAAAAAAAGTACTACCCCTCCTGGTAGTATTTTTTTTAGAACGAGCTGGGTTTTGCATATTTAAAATCCGTCACGTTAGTGCAAAAACTGCGTAAGTCATTTTTTTGTGTTTTGAGAAAAACGCAAAAAACATGTGATTGAATGTATCTACTCTTGCGTCACAAGCAAAATAACAATAGAAGAAAGAATGAATGGTTTCATGGTATACTATGTGTTATTATGATTTAATAATTGTGCTGACTTACGCAATTTAGAAACTGGAGCATAACTCGCGAACGAGTCGACGTATTTTTCCAAAAAGTGTGTTAAGCGTTAGCGCTGACCCTGAGGAACAAGTTGGTGCTAGAAACTCAATTTCGCCAAAAAATGACTTATGCAGTTTTTGCACTAAAGTGACGAATTGATTTTCGTTCGGTTGCGGTTAGAAAATTTGTCATTTCCGGTGTTTATTGGCTATAGCTCATCATAATGGAGCTGACAATGCTGAAAAATGTTCGACAAAGCAAACCGTTCACAGGATCCTAAAAAAGTACTACCCCTCCTGGTAGTACTTTTTTTAGGACGCCAAGGATTTTGCGGCTGCGTCCGCAAAATCCTGAAGATCCTAAAAAAAGGATGACCCATTTTTGGTAAACATTTTGAAAAATTCACTTATGAGTGATTGTGCAAGAAGCACAGTCATTTAATTATGATCAGTGAAACTAATACTCTCTTATAACTAAGATCAAATGCATCTGCAATTGGGGTTGGGGTCGGGGAAGTTGTCGTCTAGGATGGAAACCGACACTCAAACCTAAACCTGAAAACTCGGTTTTAAAGGAAATTTTGGAAACCCAAACTGAAACTGACACCTACTAAACCAAATTTTTGAAAACCTAAACTTAAACCAAAACCGTCTTTTCTTGAAACGCCAAAACCAAAACTGAAACTAAAACCTGTTCAAAATTTTCTGAGGTTTTGGGTTTTAAAAATTGTCATCACCATCATTACCAGTACAGTTCTTTTAATGCTGGGCGTTAGAGAAGCTGTGAATACTAATTTTTAAGCCTTTGGTTTCACCGGACTCAGAATTATACCCAAATCGACTTTTTCTGAAGCAATTGCTCTCCTCACTCGGCCATCTGAGCTGCTATTGAATAATTCCTATTCAAAATAAAATAGCTTTCCTGGATGAAACCCAAACCGAAACTGAAACCCAAAAACCGAAGCTGTGCGTAAGCAAAACTTAAACCGAAACTGGAACCTATTTTTCAATAGCCGTGAAACCAAACCAACCCTGAAACCTGACATCTGGGTTTTAACACACCGAAACTGAAACTGACACTCTAACGCCAAGTAGCCAGGTTTCCACCCTTGGTTGTCGACCTCGCATCAAATCGTTCTCGCGTCAAATCGTCTTCGCGTCAAATCGTCATGTACCCTTGGGCATTTGGGGAAAATGAGCACTTTGGGCAAATGGGTGTTTGGGACAAATGGGCATGTGGGAACTGGGACAATTGAGCATTTGGGGAAATGGGCATTTTGGGCAAAATGGGCACTTTGGGACCGATGAACTTTGGGGCTAGTGGGCATTGGGGGCAAATGGGCAATTTGGGGCAAATACGTATTTGGGGACATTGAGGGCATGGGGGGACTGGGACAAATAGACATTTAGGAAAATGGGCACTTTGGACCGATGGGCGTTAGGGCAAGTGGGGACAAATGGGCACCAGAAAAAATGACATAAACAAGTGGGCACTTGGGGCATATGAGTACCAGGGGAAAATTAGGGCAAATGGGCACTTTGCGATGTGTATGGCTATAGGGGGCTAATGAGCACTTGGAGAAACGGGGCACCAGGGCAAATGAACACCGGGGCAAATGGGCTCTGGGAAAATGAGCATTGCGGGCAAATTGGCACTTTGGGGCAAATGGACCCTGGGAGAGATAAGAACCGAGAAAATTTGTTCTGAGTGCTCATTTGCCCCAATGTCCATTAGTTCTGTTATCCCTATCAGTTCTTAAGCTTATTATTTATATTAGCTTTGTTACAATATTACTATTAATTCTAAGCTCTATCAGTTTTATTAGGCCTAATATTTGGACCGCGGTCCACCAGTTAAGCAGCCATGTTGTAGACCTTACCGTGCCAACATAGTTTTCTACAAAGTCCGTGCAACTCACAAGTTAAAAGGACTTTGGTTCTCTATAATATGGCTGAACAATTCTTTTTCATCGTTTTTTATCTTGTCACGCTTCTATCATGAGTTACGGAAGTAAAAATCCCTCTATGTTTCAGTGCAGCAACCATAGGTGTAACTGTACCGGTACTGTAATGCGGCGGTTCTCAAAGTGGGTGATATCGCCTCCTTGGGGGTGAAAGAGAGACACCAGGGGGCGAAAAGCGAAATAGGGGCGAAAGTGGCGAAAGGAAGCGATAACTCATGAAACATGTAAGACCGTTTTTTGGTCTTCCCTTGATTTTGTGCGGACAAATGAACGCCTGCGACCGTTAAGACCTTTTTTGGTCTTCCCACGCTTTCCCACACCCCCCACACAACACTTTTCCACACTTTCGCAAATCTCTTCACATATACTCACATCTTTCCCCACACTTCTCCTCACCTCCCCCAGACCTTCCCACACTCCCCACACATCTCCCCTCCTTCCCCCACACCTTCCCCGCACCTTGCCACACTCCCCACACAGCATCTAGTCTCTCTCTCCCTCACCTTTCACCATACTTCCCCTCACCCCTGCACATCTCCCCCCGCCTCGTTCCGCATTTCCTCCACACCTCCCTACACCCTCCATACTTCTTCCCACATCTCCCTTTATACCTTCCCCCACCGCCCACATTTCCCTCACATCTTCCCACACCTTACTTCGCCCGACACCTCTCCCCACATCTCCCTCACCTCCTTCCACACTTCTCCACACCCCCCAAACCCCCCTTTACATCTTCCCCTACACTTCTACACACATCCCCCACTCCTCTCTTCACCTAACCCACAACTCAACACACTTCCCCACACCTCTCCTCACCTCCCCCATACAACTCTACACACCTCCACTCACACTTTCTCTCACCTGCCCCCACCCCAACACACATCCCCACATCTTTCCCAGTCCCCCTACACTTCAACACATTTCCCCTCACCTCTCGCCACCATTTACTTATTTGCCCATTTGCTCCAAACTGCCCATTTTCCCAAATGTCCATTTGTCCCAATGCTCATTGGTCCCAAAACGCCCCTTTGCCCCAAAGTGCCTTTTCCCCCAAATGTCCATTTGTCCCAGTTCCCACATGCCCTCAATGCCCATTTGTCCCATATAACCATTGGCATCAAAGTGCTCATTTGCTCCAAATGCCCATTTGTCCCAATCCCCACATGCTCTCAATGCCCAATTGTCCCATGCATACCTATTTGCCCCCAATGCCCATTTCCCCTAATTACCCATTTGTCCTGGTGTTTATTTTTCCTGGTACCCATTTGCCCCAAAGTGCCCATTATGCCCCAAATGCCCACTTGCCCCAATGCTCATTTGTCCTAAAGTGCCCCTTTACCGCAAAGTGCCCATTCATCCAAATGTTCATTTGTCGCAGTCCCCACATGCCCTCAATGCCCATTTGTCCCATCCATTGGCCCCAAATGCCCATTTGCTCTGGTGCTCATTCTTCCTGGTGGCCATTTCCCCCAAGTGCCCATTTGCCCCAAATGCCCACTTGCTTCAAACCTCATCGGTCCCAAAGTGCCCATTTGCCCCAAAATGCCCATTTCCTCAAATGCTCATTTGTCCCAGTCCCCACATGCCCATTTGTCCCAAACACCTATTTGACCAAAGTGCTCATTTGCCCCAATTGCCCAATGCCCATTTGCTCTGGTGCTCATTTTTCCTGGTGCCCATTTCCCCCCAATGCCCTTTTGCCCCCAATACTCACTTGCCCCCAAAGTCCATCGATCCCAAAATGCACATTTGCTCCACAGTGCCCATTTGCTTCATAAATGCCCATTTGCTCTGGTGCTTATTTCAAATGCCCATTTGCCCCCAATGCCCACTTGCCCCAATGTCCATCGGTCCCAAAGTGCCCATTTGCTCTACAGTGCCCATTTGCTTCATAAATGCCCATTTGCCTTGGTCCTCACTTATCCTGGTGTTCATTTACACCAAGTGCCCAGCATTTGCCCCCAATGCCCACTTGCCCCAATGCTCATCGGTCCCAAATGCCCATTTGCCCCCAAAATGCCCATTTCTCCAAATGTCCATTTGTCCTAATCCCCACATGCCCCCAACGCCCATTAGTTCCAACTACCCATTTGCCCCAAAGTGCCCATTTGCCCCAATTGCCTATTTGCCCTGGTACTCATTTTCCCCAAGTGTCCATTTGCCCCCAATGCCCACTTGCCCCAAACCTCATCGGTCCCAAAGTGCTCATTTGCCCCAAAATGCCCATTTCCCCAAACATCCATTTGTCCCAGTCCCCACATGCCCATTTGTCCCAAACACCCATTTGCCCAAAGTGCTCATTTACCCCAATTGCCCAATGTCCATTTGCTCTGGTGCACGTTTTTCCTGGTGCCCATTTTCCCCTAAAGCAATGTGCATCGGTCCCAAAATACCCATTTGCTGCAAAGTGCCCATTTGCCCCAATTGCTGATTTGCCTTCGTTCTCATTTTTCCTGGTACCCATTTGCCTTAAATGCCCATTTTTCCCCAATGCTCACTTGCCCCAATGTCCATTATTGGTTCAAAGGTGCCCATTATGCTCCAAAGTGCCCATTTGCCGCAACTGCCTGTTTGCCCTGGAGCTCATTTTTCCTGGTGCCCATTTTCCCCAAGTGCCCATTTTCTCCCAATGCCTACTTGCCACAATGCCCATCAGTTTCAAAAGTTCTCGTTTGCCCAATTAAGTGCCCCAAATACTCATTTGCCCTTATAATTGCGCCCATTTCTCCTGGTGCCCATTTGCCCCAAAATAGCTAAGTGACCATTTGCCCCAGTGCCCATTTATTTTACATTTCTAATCCAAGTCAAAACAGCATGGTTTCTGCCGCTAGGGGGTGCTAGAATTGAAGTGCGTGTGCCCTGGAATAGGTTTTTGCAAAATCTAACCTAGTTCACTTTTGTGGTTTCGCCAAACGACGAGCTAACGACGCCCGACTAAGTAGAAAATTTTCTGCTCCGTCGTTTCGTCGTTAGACACGGTTCTTCACGACGTTCCGTCGTGTGAAAATGATCGTTATCGTGGTCAGAGCAGCGGTGGACACTGAACGTCGTAAATAGGCGTCGCAAGCTGCTAACGACGCGATAACGACGGCAGTGGGCATCCCGCTTTAGTTTGATTAAATTTGAAACCGAAAAGGTCTTTTTTTGAGGACGCCATTGACAAACTTTTTATCACTGATCGGGGGCCCCCTTATCTCGGGGGGCCCCGGGGTTATACCCCCATAGCCCCCCCCCCCTTAATCCGGCTCTGCGTAGGCCTACTCGTTGGTTGAATACTCGACTCCATCACTGGATTGACGTATAGGATGAGCAGGATGAAGCCTATAGATCCTCGTAGAAAATGAGGGGCCTCATCACGAACAACGAAGCTCTTCTTTTTTGACCTCCACCAGTATTTTCAGCGAAAACAGGACATCTGCGGACATGAAGACCTTTTGTTGCTCTTCCAATCCTAGTGTGATCAAATAGCCTAGGGCCTCATTGTCTAAATCCGGCCCTGGTGATGGAAGTGTAAACATCTGGAACAGAGTGGATGTAGTTCTTTTAAATAAATAAATAACTCAGGTTATTTTCAAATTATATTGAACTGAAAATTCAACAGTAATTGAGGGAGACTGCGAAGTGAGCTTGCGCTTTGCGAGTCAGCAGCCACCCGTTAAATATGTCAAATGCAATCGGCTCCAGCCGCGAATCGAACCCGTCACGTAGGATCTGTCACCTGCGCGCGGTACCGCTGGGCCATGTCCCTGACAATTTTACCTTAAAATTTCTCGCCCCCCTTGCCAAAAAATCCCCCATTTTAGCATTTTTTCATGGCTGCAGGCCTGAACTTAATCGTATTGGAATTGCGCTCAAAACTGCGAAAATACTTGCGCCGCAAGCGTTAACGCAAGCAATTAAAGATAATTGCACCGCAAGCGCAAGTAAAATAGTAGCGGTGTAATGTTTGCGCCGCAACTGTCCACCTCTGCTAATTTGTAAACATGCTGTGTCATCCATTGTCGTTCCGCACTTTTCAACGCACTTCGTTTCGTCGCTGCTTCCTTGTTTTTTAGCCCCTATATTTCATGTGTTCGCGTTATTTACTGTTTCGCGGATGAAAAATAAAGAAAACGGTAATACTACTAAAGCGCTATAATGAGCTCGATTCGGAGAAGCCGGCCATATGCCTACCACTTTAAAATGGGCAGAGCTGGGCACTTTCGCAAATTAGTACGCAAAACCGCAAATTGCGGACTTTAGTTTATCTTTGCGGATCTGCGAAATTGATTTTCTACCGCAAACGTTTGCGGAATTGCGGTAAAAAACTGAAATTTGCCGCAAATCCGCAAAGCAATGGTCTGAAGTGAAAAATCCGTTTAGATTTTTTAAAAACTCTAGTTCTCAATATTTTTTTCTACTGCTTCAAGCCTAAGCATGTTTGAATTAATCCATGATCTTTGTAAACTTTTTGGCTTGACCTGAGGTAGCGTATGAGGTTGGCTTTTACTTGTAAAAGTCTAATAAACTTCGATCAACAAGTTTTGTGGCAAAAACAATCGTCATTCAAGATTTGTCTATCGTAGAATGTTTGTCCTTGAGGGATGATTATCTCGCTTTAAGGTCTAAAGGTCAAAGTATTCTAAAGGATGAATGAGCCTTTAACTAAGAGTGGTTGATGAGGGCTAACAGCCCGAAAAAGCGCTGTCCTACTCTATGGTACCATAATCATTGCTAGAGTTGTCATGCATCTGTCAGTTAGGAGGAAGTTCTATCTCCGATCCCGCCCAGGGGCAGATTAAGAAACCGCGGGGCCCGGGGCAAATAGGAGTGCAAAGGGTTACCATATTTTTTCCGCCCAAAATCTAGTGAAAAACAAAAAAAAGTCATCAGGTCTGCAGATGTCCAATTTTTTCCACAAAATCAAGTGTAGAGCAAAAAAAAAGGTCAACACCTCCGCAGGTCGTAGTTTCAGCAGAAACTTCCCAAAATTTTCGTGTGAGCATGATTTCACTGTTCAAAATGCTGAAATGCGCGGGGCCCCCCAAAGTGCGGGGACGGGGCAACTGCCCAGTTTGCCCATTGCTTAATCTGGCCCTGATCCGGCCATCGCGTGGAAGTTGGGTAGTATTCCATTCTGTAGTCCAGGAGGAACGTCTGTTTTTGGCTCTGTTCGACCTTGACCATGAAGAGGATTCAACTGGAGTGTGACGTAGCTACACGTACCACAAAAGTTCGATTTTCCTTTGTACGTAAAGCTTGAGGGATAATGTGTCCTGTTTTAAGCCAATCAGATCAAAAGGTGAGTGTACCTTCGCCTGAGCGCGGTTGATGAAGGTTCATAGAACGAAATAGTGCTGTCCCACTTTACGACAACATTTTTCAGTTTGACCAAAATTTCTTAGCTTGTTGATGATAGAGAAGTAATTGAATGTTGACAAGTTGAAAAAGATTAATTTTTTAATATTTGAAGGAACTAGAGCTCTTGTGACTACTAGCCCCGGCCTTCTTATTGTCGCTACCATGCATTGTTTCCTTGTTTTGTCATTTCAATTTTCTTGGTTGTTTCTTTCCTTTTACATTCCATTGTTAGGGTGCTTGTAAACTGTGAGCTAGTAGAATTGTAATACTTGGTTTTTCTAAAAAACGTTTTACAAAGCATAAGCATATGAGCACTCTTCAATTCAAAACCTACTTTCATAAACAGCTCAGATGGCCGAGTGGTATAGAGCGTCTGTCTCATGAGCTGTAGACTCGGGTTTGATTCCCAGTCGGGTCAAACCAATGACTTTAAAATTGGTATTCACAGCTTCCCTGCTTGACGCTCAGCATTAAAGAGACAGTGTGGAGCACAAGCCGGCAAGTTTACTTGTTGTGCCGTTGGGAAATGCACTTAGCGGGATTCTCCCATTTTTAAGTGGTAGACAGATGGCTGGCAACTCCTAAGCGAGCTCGTATAGCGCATTGATCGCTTTCTCGTGATAGGAGGATAAATATGCAACTAACTAACTAACTAAAGCTGACGATTATGTGCATAAAAGCTACGCCGACCACGCTTTTCTGATAATCGATTTTCATAAGCAGAGATGGGCACTCGCTACTTCAAAAGTACGGTAACGTCAATATCGAGACGAATATTTTGCAAAAAAAGTAAGAACTGTACCGATAACGGTACATTTTTTAAAAAGCAACAACGATTAGGATAAGCTACTCGGTGCTGATTTTCAATACTTTTTAAACAAAAAAATAATTTGTTTTCTTTTTTTTCGACAAAATTACGGCAGTGAATACATCGGATCCGAATGAGTGCTGTGCTTTTGCTTTGATTTTGCATAAAACGCATAGCGGAAATGTGTTCTAGTAGCTCATTTCGTTTGATGAAAAGTTAGTCTAAAATCCTAATGATTGCCATACTGCGTTGCACCACCGTAGCTAAACTTGTGTCGCGGTCCTGCCCAACACTGTTAATAAGTTTGTTTCGTTTTGATTCTTGCACTCCTAGATAATCCAGCTTTTCAAGGACGTTGTTACATGAGGTAGTTGAGCTAACAAGAAGGTGCCCTGCTCGGTTCTCTGCTTCGTAGGGTTTTGACATCCCTAAAAACGCCTTGCCAAAATCTTCTAATTTTTTCACGCTAGGCTTTTTATGCTAAGCGTCAAGCTGGGAATAATTTTGGAAAAACTAACAAAAGAATAAATAATGCGGTTTAAGTTTGCAGAGCTGTAATGTGCATTTTGCGGTTGCGGAAGTTTAAAAATTATCGAAAATGTATCGCAAACTCGCGGAATTGCGGATGTGGACCACCTCTTGCAGTTTTGCGGTTGCGGATTTGAGTGTAAATTTGAGGTGCTCAGCACTGAAAATGAGGTATGCAGTTTAGTCCTTTTTCTAAAGGTACAACAAGCAAACTTGCCGGCTTGTTTTCCCACACCGTCGCTTTAATGCTGCGGGTCAAGTTGGGAAACTGTGAATGCCAATTTTGAAATGATTGGTTGACCCAGTGACCCTACTTGGAATTAAAGCCAAATTTCCTGCTCTCTGAAGCAGACGCTTTATGCTCTCGGCCATCTGATCTGTTTAAAAATAGCAGTCTTCAAAGAAGCAGAGGATGAGTTGATTTTTTCAAGCATGAAATACTTAGTGTTAACATATTTTCCGTAGCAGGCTGTTAGGCCTCGCACAAACGCAGTAAGTTAATTAATTAAGCTCACTGAACACGACTATAATGCCTCTCGGCATCCATATGAATACAGGTATCGCTTTTTTTTAGCTGTTGCTCTTTCGCTTCATTGTTCTGTTCATATTGATGTATCCTACAATCAGAGATGGGCATTTATCGCGATAATTTATCGGCGATAACTTTTTATCGATTATCGCTCAAAATAGTTTGGATTTATCGATTACCGTTATCGCCTTTGTTATATATTTTATCGCCGATAAATTGTCGCGATAAACAATTTTTTATGCATGCAGTGCACTGCTCTCTTTTCTTGAAAAATCTAGAAAAAACATTTTTGCAATTCGACTTACAAAAAAAACGTCGTCTAACACATCGAAAATTTACCGCAACATTTATTGGAAAAATTCATCGATATCGCTTTAAGAAATTGAGATTTATCGATTATCGGTAACGCCCAGGGCTTTTTTGAAATTCTCGATTATCGCTGTAGTACAGAAAGGTTTATCGTGCCCATCACTGCCTACAATCTTTCGCAGAACTTAGAAAAGGGGAACCCCGACAAATAAATTAGCCCAAGCCCCCTCTTACTCTTAACCCGCCCCTGAATATAGTTCACATGAGCAGAGAGCGCGCGATCGTTGTTGTATTGCAACTTTATTACTTTGTCCTTGGTCTCGACCTTGCCACACATTATTATCGCGCATCAGTCAGGCAAGCGCATACTTCCGCTTTTCTCGAAGTGGTTTCATCACTTATTTCTGAAAAACAGTAAGCACTGGTGCGAACTTTTCATTCAAAAACGGACCAACTTCAACGAATAGAAATTTACGTATGTATTTTCTACGTATAACAAAAAGCAGCTTTACATCAGAATTCAACGCAATGCATCACGCAAGTTAGCCATGACTTGATCCGAATCGCCAGACATTATACTATAACCTAATTCATCCATCAGTGTCCATATTTGAAGATTTACCATCTCTTCTGGCCCATATTTGAATATAAGCTTCGGACAAAGTGATCATTTGCGGTAGAACGTCAGCAACATGCAAGTCCTGCATCTCATACCACAGGTTCGAACCCTGGTAACATAAAATTCAAATCAAAAATCAAATCTCCGCCATACTCGCGGGATTACGCCGAAACGTGTAACAAGTGGCGAGACCCATCTCCGAAGCTAAGGGCCTGGGCGACACAGGACCCAAAAACGTCGCAGCGGTGGCCACACTGTGTGTGATTAGTCCAGGAATCGAACCCATGACCTCCCGCACCGATAGCGATGTTATTAAACGCTACGCCAACCGGATGATTGTTAAGTAGAACTAATTGATTATTTAAGTGCAACTTAAAACGAAATACAACCTTAAATACAATGACTGGATGACGGCAATTAATAAATTTTGAATCTGAGATTCCCGTTAGATCAGTGGTTTTCAAAATCTTTTCTTCAACAATTATCGCATAAAGACCCTTTTCCCTTAAAATTATCAACTACTATTCACACTTCCATAAATCATTGTGTTTATATCGACCTAATCGGCAATCAACTCTCATGATTTGGCATGCAAGCACCCCTGGACCCTGGTCCAATAACCCAGCTTTAAACTTTTTGCCAGTAATGCTTCCGCTATTTTAAAACATGTGAAATCGTCGGTGAAGCTAAAGATATCACAGCCAATGGCAATGACAATCACTTTGTTCATTTTCAAAGACAGGAAAGGCATCCACTAACGCTGGTAAAAGCAGAAACTGATGTTACGGTGAGAATGCTTGGTTTGCTAATTGCTACTTGGTGTACTTTTGTGCACTTACTTGGTGTAAAATATGCACTCTATACGAGCCCTTCCCTTCGTTTGGGTCTCCATCGTGCACCAGATTAGCAATCAGGTCGTAGCAAGTGTTGGGCACTTCTGCATCTGCCGCTATCAGCTCCTCCAAGTCGATGTTTCTAAGACACAAAAAACTCGTGGACTCATCCCATACCGCAGATGAGTGAAACTGAAAATTGAATAGCGCACGGAGGCGACTACGAAGTGAACTATCGCTTACAAAGTCAAAAGTCACACAGTATCAAATGTGATTGGCTCCAGCAATGCATCGAACCTTTCCACCAGGATTAGTAAACCACGTCGAATACCTCTAGGAACTGGGTCATGTCGTTGGCAGTGAAGATTTTGGGAAAAGTAACGGAGAATCGGAAAAGATTTTGCAGTGTTAATTCGTGAATAACTGCACGGCTGGGGTCTGGGTACAGACATCGTTTCGGTAAGACAGGTCTGGGATTCGATTCCCGGGCCGATCAAATCGGACAAAGTGTCCAACTTGCCACCGCTGTGATGTTCATCGGAGTTCCAAACTGTGTTGCTCAGACTATACGCTGCGAAGATGGGCCCTACCACTAGTTTAACGCCCCGGCGTAACAACACTAGTATTATGAATATTTGATTTTGATTTCAAGTTTGGCTGTAAAAGTTGATCAAAGTTTGTATAAATCCACAAAGGAGTTGTGCGACGATGCACCGAAACGAACAGAAGTACGATGTGATGATTAGCACATGCATTTCGTGACAGAGCTGATGAAATCAAGCTAATTGAAAGATGCTGGATTGCCGTAATCATTGAACATTAATATAAAAACTAAAGCAACGAACCTCAAAAACGTTAATGTAAAAACTCAATTCATTAATATAAAAACTCAAGCTTCAATTATATGGCTTGGAAAAAAAATCATTGAACAGCTGATACTGTCCTTGCACAGCAACAGCAATGTCAGCAACCAACGACTTCAACACATTAAAAAAACTGAAGATGAAACACGTGAGCAAGTAATATGCAGATTCGGATATACGCCACAATCAAGAGAGGAGGGGTGGCAAAATACGCTTTGCTCTTAGCCACTAACAGGTTTTACCTAAGGAATGCCAATTACGTAGACATCTTCCGTAACTCCATCAGTTTGCTTTCTTACCTTTTCTCGGAAAACTTTTGATATAATCACAACCATATAATGCATATACGTAATAAGCTTACTTGACAGGAAAATTGACGATGGTTGGATTTTTTTCGGTGAAAAATAAGTTCTTTGTAAAACGTTTAATGTAGAAAATAAGATAGGGAGGCAGTTTGGTAATCTCGAATCGCTTCATTGTTGAATCTCGCTTGCCTTTGTACTCCTAACGAAAAAGAAGTTGCGAAGCATCAAATCACAACATCATTTCGGTCTATGACAATTCATCGCGTAGCACAAAGAAGGGCGCAGGTAAAGTATTCACTACACTAGGCAGAAAATTACGTTAGCTTGATTTCTGCAATAACTACATAAATTTGCATTATTGAATAATGCCAGAACACCATTGGAAAAAGATAAAATAAAATAGCGAAAAACCTTGCGTACGAAATCAACAAAAAGTGAAAATGCGCTAAACCTGTTTCAACCTAGCGACCACGTGCACTAATGCTTGTGCCCTAGTGTCCTGCGCTCGTTTGCCTTGCGCCGTAACGTCGGCTCAGCCAAAGCTGGTACGAATTCGAAAAGTGGAAAACGACCTTGTCATATTTCTGAACATGTCCGTTACTTGGACAGTTAATAATCAAGCACAGATGCTACTTTTTTAATCAGTTACAATGCGCAAAATGATCTCACAATAGCTATGCAAATTTGAAAAGTAGGCTAATTCAAGACATTCGAAACTGGTTTGGAGTTGTAGCTTAAACCTACAAATTCAAGAATTGAATGAACCAAGGTCAAAGTGGTTTTGGTGGATTCACTTTGCTAGAAATATTGACCTACCATAAGTGAATTGTAGTCCCTTAGAAAGAGTGTCATACGAAAAGTAGTAGCTCAGAAAGACGCAGTTCGTTAAGATAGGAATCTGATTTTTGTTGTGGGACTAACCACACACTCTAGCTATGTATAAACACAAGCCTAAATTTAAAACCTGAGCCACCGAACTAGGGGTGGCAAGGAAAAATGTCATTCTTAAACCGTGTTCTAAACACTTAGTGAAATCACAACACAAAAAGAACACACGATAAAAAAGGTGGGTATGCCGCTACGTGGCACACGACAATTTTCTTCGCATCTTGAATTTCATTTTTCTGTTCAGGTACCTTGCAAAACCCTGCTATATTTATCAAATTTACCTACATCATGAAAACTACATCATAATCACTCATTTAGGGTATCTATAAACGAACATTAAAAAATTAATTTCTTTTTTCCAATTGATCAGTCCGTTTATATTTATAGGTGGCGACCGTGTTGTAAGACAGAAGCGGCAAAACTCTTACTTTTTCGGTCATCCCATTGAACTTAGCCAGCAAAGTAGCGAGAGGAATTTGCGGAATAATGTTATGTTCCATCTCATCTTTATAAAGAGGAGCGGAAGGAAGATCAAGTGTGAGGTAGAGGAAGGAGGAGCGAATCATCTTCTCTTGATATTCTTCTGTTTCTAACAATTTCTTTTTCTCCTCCTCCGACTAAATTATATGAAAAAAATATTAAAGCGAACAAATATTAAAATCGACAAAAATCTCGCCTTGTCTCATTATAGCGAAGGACTTCCAGAAAATGAAGAACTTACACTTAACAATATAGCTGGCTGTGACTCTCCTTGGTTTCATTTCATTTTCTTTCGACATAAATTAGGACAGGCAAATTCAAACAAAAGGCCAACGAAGGGAGACGAAATTCTAGATCTTCTCTCCCATTGTGCCTCTTACTACTTGCTCAGTAGCAGAGCTCCGGATAAAACATTGGCCACTTAAAACCATTCATTAAAATCCTGTTTACATCCACATTTCAAAAATTACTTCCAAGAATTTGAGAAATTTAATTCTGCAGTCTCAGCGTAGCGATTGGAGAATTCGGATTACCGGGTCCAACTTCAAATAATTTTATTTGGCTGTTACAGATAAAATTGTGATCAATCTCATTATCAAATGTTCATCAAAATATAAATGCCTTTTAAGGAATAAAAAATAAAGCACATAAACAGAAAATTGTGTCACTTAAGCGTCGATTTGAAAGCGTCAGAAATAAATCGTTTTAGCGTATTCGCCTCACCAACTCAGGATTAGGTATTTTTCTTGAGAATATCTTCATCTCTCCTTGAAATGTTTTTGTTACAATACCTGTGATAAAATAACTTTGCGTTAATGCCATAAACACATCAGCAATAAATTTGGCTTTCCTCTACCTCAGCGCAGCGAAAAGAACTTTAGGCTTGGGACAACTCGGCATTAACACAGAGTTTCAGGGTTTAGGTTCGTGTCCGAAACAGACTTGGCGTCTCAGTACCGTGTCGGTCACGCCGAACACCGAGTCGGTCAAGCGCACTCTGCTGCAGAGGGTAGAAAAACGGAGAAGGCTACACGTTTGAACGGTCAAGAGCGATTATATCATACAAACCAACGATGGTACATGATAGTAGCCATAGAGTAACGCCGGTTTAACTCAAGAAATATTTTAAACTTCTTCATAGATGGATACTTGTAAAGCAGTGGTTCTAAACGACGTAGTGATCAGCGATCACAGAAAGAGTGTCAACTATCATACCTTTGCAGGACGTACCAACATGAGGTATCCAAATTAATATTTTTATAAATGGGAGTCCCAGGAAGAAAAGAATACTAACCACAACTTTGGAAATACTACTGTTAAGGCTACAAGGATGCAATTAAGTCACCTTAAATGGATCGGTTACAAGTCGATAATTTGAATAATTCAGCACAACTAATGGCAAAACTGGTTCCCGTTTTCTCTAATCGCTTTGTCGTCACCAAGCTGTACAGATGGGAGTAAAATAGAGACCATCAGGTGGATCGACGGCACTTCGAAGTTTCATGCATATTCAACAAATACAACAACTATACAACTATACTAAAGGTTCTCCTTCCCGCAAGCACCTATGCTATGCATCAACGACACGAAGGCCAATGAAAAAACTGAATCTAGTCAAGCAAAGCCAGCGACTTACTGCTGTGTGCTTTTTTAGTTCCATTCAGAGCAAGATGAAGGGAATTTAAAAACCAAGCCAGTAAATCTAATGGATCTCCTTGCTTTGTGATCTGGAAACGCTTGCGTGAACACAGCACAATGCTCTGTAACATCTCATGCGGGGAAACATGAGCCTAAACAACGACATGCAAAAAATAAACTCAAACAGTTCTGCCGTAAGTTTTGTCAAATAATCAAGTGGGCAGAAAGTCTGCATTTAGAGTAGTGATTTTCAACCAGAATTCCGCGGAACCCTGAGGTTCCGCCTCTGTAGTTTAGGGGTTCTCCAAGTTTAGATTCAACTCTGAAAATCTATACTATTGTTATGTTCACAATCTATTTTATCGTATATACATAATACGCGTAGTGAAGCACCATCACGCGTAGTCTCAGTATGTATTTATTTTTACTGCAGATAAATCTGAACGTGAGTATTTCAATCTTATTTTATTGATCAGTGGGGCATACTGCTCAACTTTTGTTGCACTTAACGCTATGCGATAACTTTGTTTATAAAGTTAATGCATTGCGTTAAGTGCACAAACGTTGAGCAGTATACTGCCCCCATATGATGTCTTTTTGCGTAAGACAATGAAATTATTGCTCAGGGGTTCCTTAGACTCTGAAATTTTTCATTAGGGTTTTGCTCCACCAAAAACTTTGAAAACCACTGATCTACCGTGCAGTGATAGATTCTGGGTCCATCCGAGTAGAATCAAATGAACAGCTCAAAAATTGGTATTCGCAGCTTTCTCGATTAAAAACCAGCATTAAAGGAACAGTGTGGAGAGCAAGCAGCAAGTTTATTTTTGGTGTCAGAGGGAAAAGCATTTTACGGGATTTTTCCAAATCAAAATGGTAGAAAGTCATAGAGACAAGTGATTGGCATTTCTAAGCGAGTTCGTATAGTGCCAGGTTGCTTTTTCGTGATAGAATAGAAATCCTGTAAAGCATAATAATGCAATAGTTACCTTAAAATTTCGAGGATTCCATAATTTTCGAATCAGTTCACCAAATCTGCATGAAAAATATAAGATTGACAAATCGCAAGCTTGGTAGAGTTGCGTTCATCAACAAAATCCCGGCAAAGTCGTTATCTGAAGCTCACCTTTGCGACAGCAGAACCATGATATCACCAGGAGGACGCTTTATGTGCGAATAATTAGCTTCTTGCAGAAAATAATTCCTTAACGGAGGAACATGTGACAAAGCCTGAACAAAAACAAGGTTATTTGCAACCAACTGTAACAGTCAAGTAGTCAGTTGCTGGTATAAGCAGTAACGATCACTCGTTTGTTCTCGCAAACCGTTTACCAACACATTATTGCTAATCTATTTTTGCGGTCTCTTTGAGCTTATTGGTGTTGGCAGCTCTCGTTGGACTTTCAGTAAATCGATCATTTGCAACAGATAATGGATGACTTCGAGAAATTTCAATACGGGACTAACCAAGATCTTTAAAACAAATCTGCCATCAGCTTCCAGGTTGTCGTAACGACTTCTACCAATACGGGACGAGTACAGCAACTGTAACATATTTAATAACGCAGTGACTCAATGTTTTAAGAATAGTGCTTTTGGCCAAGTCAAACCGATAGCTCTTTCTATATTCTACATAATAGCATGGGCTACCTGAAGAACGACATTGCAGTAATCATTCGCTTTAATGTTATTCAATCCAACAATCCCAGGAAGATATGTGGTGCCATCATATGCTCGGGACAATTTGGACTCTTTCGCAAAAAGTTTAATTTGTTGCTTTGTAAAAGTAGGATTAAGAACATACTGAAATAACATGAAAGTAAAGTCACTCGTAAATAAACATAAATGAATAAATACACAACAAAAGTCTAACTGTAGGCAGCATTCAAACTAAAGTGTCTTTGGAATGCAATAAATATGGGACGAAAATAGCTTTCAAGGAGGAAAAATAAAATCACAGCAACTCCCAAAACTGGACGTTTCGACAACATAGATTCAGCTGTCATCATCAGCAGTGTAAGCAAGGCAGTGCAAAATAATAGCTTTATTTTCCCTCCTTAATGTGTTTTTAAAGTAAAGTTTATGGAAATTGAAGCCATTCATGCAGGAAACACCTTGATAAACCAATTATTTCGCAAATGGTAATAGTACAAAGAAAATACAACGAACAACGTGAAAATGGATTATTTATCTACATATTACGTTAACAACTTATATGCTGTGAATACAGTGCACTATAGCTTAGTTACGTAAATTTAATTGAATCACCAGCCTTAAACGTCTTGAACCAAACTTAGCTACAGCACACAAAAATTTTCACGGAAAGGCTGCATGAGAAGATCAAAACATGCACATTAGGCCTAGATTCTTCTCTATTTTCAGTAGTAAATGAAAATACATAGTCATTGCGAAGGATCAATCAACCAGAAACTACACCACCAAAACTATCACCAAACATCAAAATCATAGTTATGAAGAAGCAAACAGGTGGCAGTGCATCATCCATGGATGCAAAGGTTGCAGTGCTAACCTGTATTCAATGAATCAAAACAAAGCTGAAGCAAAAATCACGGCAAACCAGCTTACCGTAATATCTTCCAGAGAAGAATCGATGATCTGGTAGTTGTCGGGAAGACAATAAAACTTCAATGTGTAAAGATTTAGAAACACGTGATGATTAACTTCAACACTGTGTGTATACGCGTACGATTTTCGACCTCGGCCCTAAAATAAACAAACAATAAGTCAACTATAGGCAGATTTTTAGGAGTAAAGCAGTGCAACCTAAAGGCCCAGTCACACGAAGCGAGTTACTCGCGCGAGTAGAGTTGAACATGTTCAACTTTACTCGCGCGAGTAGCTTGGGAAATCCCCGTGTGTGTGCCATCACCGGCTTGAAAAATCTGACATGGGTTTGAATCCTGTTCAAACGGAGCCGAGCTGCAGCGTACCACCGCCAACAAATCACAGTATCAACTTAAAAGCTTTGATTGTTATTAAAAAGGACGCATTTAAATAACTCTGAAAACGAAAAGCAAGAATATTTATCAACAAAGCCGGCGTCACTCGCTGTAATAAACCGAGAGCTCGCTATCTTCTAATGTTGAATTAAAACCGCAAGCGAGAACCAAAAATCAACATTAGGCAAACCATTGTAAGTTGATAGGGGGTCAGGTCACAGAAACTTACAAAAGCAAAGATTTGTGAGATCAAAGAAAATTATGTTTTATGCAATAAAGAAGAATAAGCTTTATGACGTTTCAAGCCCAAGGGAGGTTATGGAAGATCAAAGAAAAAATTATTTTTGTACGTGAAAGAAGAATTTTCCGAGAACGTAACAGCCACATATGGTGTGTTTTGAAAAGAAATTACTCAGTCATGAAGTGGTCTAATGCAGATATTGTTAATTTTTTGGATATATTCCGAAATTTCGAGTGCCTATGGAATACCAGCCATCCTCAATACTGTATTCGTAATGCCAGAGAAGCAAGTTTGAAAAAATTAATGCAAGAACTTAGTGCTGCCTGGTGTTGAAACTGCTGATGTGGAGGCTTTAAAGAAAAAGATCAAAAACATCAAGGATAGCTATAGAATGGAGGTGAATAAAGTAAAGAAGTCAATTAAAAGTGGAATGGTCAATTAAAAGGGGAATGACCCATGCTTTCACCCACTTTCTTTTCTTTTTAGATTCAAGCTCATTTAAAATCTCTTGCGATATTTCGGTGCACGCAAACCGAATTAAACGATTAACAACTCGGCGCTGAACTGGTGGCATATTCTCAACGCTAGTACCGGTATATGAATAAATCAAATTGTTGTTTCGCAAAAGAACAACAGTTTAAATGGCGGGAATATTGGCGCGAACGGTTGCGCAGTAACAAATGCGCGGGTACGTCTCTCTCAGTCTATTACTTGCGCGAGTAACTCACTACGTGTGACCACTTTTGCGAGTAAATACTCGCCTCGTGTGACTGCGGCTTAAGTCTTTTACTTCTGAAAAAGTTTAACAACTAAATGAAAAATATCACATATAGTAAAAATTAAGATACCACAAATGCTTGAAAAGTCGAAGCCATTTATTGGAAAAGCTCTTGAAAGCTTTTAACATAGTCAAAACAGCTATGTTAGAGATCACCTATTCATACTAAAATACCATCTTTTTACCTGAAAGTACTTTCCGCACACCAGACAAGCGTAAACATTAAGGTGTGATAAAGATACAGAACAAAGTTTTTCAAAATCGAAATCCAAAACGCTTCTGCAAAGAATAAAGAAGCCATGCAGTTTTTTTTGCAGAATAACAGCCATAATGCTTTACACTTCTTACAATTTCTATTTACATATTACAATACAATGCGTGGTAGCTTCAACTAGTTTTTCATATAAAAATCTTCTTTTTCATGTACTGGCTTGTTCTAGCCACCCTAACTCTACTGTAAAACCTGCAGATATTGTCAGCATGCTCAAAATGCCACTCATCATTGTTATGCATAACGCAAACGCACATTTACAAAAAGTCTTTGAAAAAAACTATGGTTCAACAGTAACATCCAACCATTCGCCCTAAAAAATGCTACCTAAGCAAGTTTACGAAATGCAAACAAGATGTTGCTATTTTGCTCTTGTTCTAAGCAACATTCTATTATATTATTGAAGAGAAAATTCAAAAGCGAAATGAGATATCAAGGTGAGCTTTTACTGAGGGAAAATGAAATTGCAAATGTGTCATGTCAATTGTGGTTGGCACCAACCATGAATCAAACTCGCCATAAACGATCTGTAACCCAAGCGTTTTACTAATAGACTATGCATTGAAAACAGCCCAAAAAATTTGCACTTCAAGCTTAATTTAATTCTATTTTATTGAGCTACATTAAAACGACACTGATTAGCGCAAATAATTAATCACCGTAGAATCACCTATTAATTGTGTCTAAGTATGGACAACTACGACTTCGATCTACTTGAGGTCCATCGTCATAATAATACTCATCATCACCAGAAGCGTAATCTTCTCCTAAATCACCTAGCGCTGATTTCTTTGTAAAGAAATCCTCATCTTTTTCAGCCTTTCTTTTTAAAGCCTAAAAATACAAAAGATCAAACTCTATAAAATTGTTAAAGCTTGCTTTTACATCAACATTTCTTGCAAACTAGGATGCTGTCACGCTATGTCCCACAATGCACAGAAAGCATGTTATAACAAAGATGCAAAAGTGGCAAAAATTCTAAAATAAACTTTTATCATGCCTAAAAGTAGAAAACATATCTTCTTCTTCATCTTTATCCTCCCGTCACGAGAAAGCGACGGAGGTGCTATGCATAGGACGAACGCAGGTCACTCGCTTAGGAGTTGATCTCGTTTCTGAGTTTTCCGCTTGAATTTTGCTTCTGACTTCTTTAATTTGCTGCTTGTTAGATTCCACTAAGCAGAGATAATTGTCGTGAAGCATCTTATCCAAGGCCGCAATAACAGAGCTTGGGTGGGAGTTGAACCATCAACCTTTACGATCGTGGCCGTCATAAAAATGATGCTCCGAACCACTCAGCCACCCTGCCGACTTCTCAAAAACATTGCACTACGATATGTGAAACGAAGTGACTTGGCGAATGGAACACTCGCGTTGTTTTTTTTTCCTCGCGAATGGAACAAGCAGATTTATGCATACAGCAGCCTATGTACTTATGCTACGACCACACTATCACATTACTGCCACCTGCCGAACCTTATTTTCGAACCTTACCTGCCGAACCTTATTTTCGAACCTTACCTGCCGAACCGAAGCCGAATATCCTAACCGAATCCACCGAAGCGTAACGTCCTAACCGAAGCGAAACGAAGTCGAGACGAGAACCCAACACAAAACTAGTGCAGCGCTTCCCACCATAGGCTCCGCCCTTAGTCACTGCGCCACAGGAAAGTCGTTGCAGAGTAGCGAATAATGGCGTTTATAAACCCACGCTTGATCCATTTCCATTCACGAGGAAAAAAAATCACCGCGAGTGTTCCATTCGCTAAGTCACTTCGTATGTGAAATTAACATGTCTCGGTTCTGGTACTCAGTATTTTGATGATCATAAACGACAATCAGTCTGGTATCAATATACTTAGTTCTAATCTTACCCCAACAATAAAGCATTATTAAAGTCAATCTCTTTGCAAACAATTACACATTTAAAATACCGGTATTGTTTATTTTGAGAGTTTTAGTTGAATATAAAGCGCATTAGATTTTTTCTCTGAAGAGAGCCTAAAGAATGGGTCAAAAACGCTTTAATTTTGAATATATATGCTATTTAGCAATTTTGAATCTGCTGGCAATTAGCTAACTTCGTGGTTCAGAAAAAGTACCGGTACCTCTTTACTAAAGATACTAGATTTTGTCTACAATCTACAACAAACAAGGCAATAGTCACAGTATACAATAACCCAAATGCTACAGGCAAGGTGTAATTTGGTAATAAACTAAAAACAAAATTACTTTGAACATATTCTTTACAAAACATTATTATCAACTACAGCTTGCGATTTATCGTCGTCATGGACCATGGTACAGTTACACAAAGCAAAGAGATGGAAAACGTCTACCATCAGCCTTCAGTACAGAAGGTGGCAATTGTGATGTCACTTCAAAATAATGCCAACAGCCAATATGAAACATTCGAATTTGGATTTGAGCTGGAAGGTTCACACACTCAAATGTCTATCCATACCATGTCTGAAGTACAAAGTAGTAGATGGCATCCCTAGTCATATCTTTTGCAGTTATAAAGTATAAATCATACCAATAAGCTATCGGTACCAGCACTGGGGCAAAGTTAGTCTATGTTCTGTGTTGTTTCACCAGCTTTACATGCCATCTACAACCCACACACTGTATACAATGGTACCAGTAATGAATGCCAAGCAGTACAGCAGAGTGATCAGAGATCAATATAATTTAATCTGCTAATTGCACAAGTTGGGGGTTAATGCATGATTTAGCTTTTTGTGACGCAAAGATCAAAAAAAGATTAGATGAGAACTAGGATAGCCAATACTGGTATCGTACCACAACCACAGTATCACTTACTTTATTTTCTTCTTTTAAGCTCATATCACTCACTTTATCCTAACTAACTGAATGCTGGAGGTAGTCAGGCTTCTCAACAGGCCATAAAAAATGTACACAACAGTAACCACAGATCAGTGATCTACTTTGTACGGTACTTAAAAATAAGGCAGAGGCTAAGGTTACGTGACCGTAACATTTGTCTCTTTGATTATTTTATTATCCCTTCACGCTTCCCTGATTGTACGAGAGCGTGACGAAGTAATAAAATAAACTAAAGAGGCAAATGTTACGGGCCCGTAACTTTAGCCACTTCCTAAAAATAAAGCTGATTCAGTGTTACCAATAGGGCAAGTAATGGAATGGAATGGAAGATGGAATGGAAGAGGAATTTTGGTATGGAATATGGAAGATTTCAGGTATGGAAACAGGGAAAGGAATGGAAGATTTTAAGAATGGAATGGAATGCCATCTTCTATACTTTCCATACCTGGATTAGTTTAACAGAATAATAAATTTTGATCTAAAGTAAAAAAAAACAAAAAACAATGAAGCAATGACAATAGCGTTACTTGAAGTGGCACCGCGTCAGTGCGTCACAGTATTGCTAAATGGTAGAAGGAGACGCAGACTGGAAACTACGCGGTAAGTGCCGTGTGCACAAACGGTGGCAGAGTTCGCACTTCGCACTACGTTCTATTGCGTCGCGGAAAACTTCAAAGTGTTCACAATCACAACTTCAAATTTATTCAAAATTATTAAAAACAAGATGTCACTCAATTAGACAAATGCTTTCACCTGGCGTCGTGCTGGCGCAAGTCTGCGACTTTTCCCAAAAAATTTTTTCTATTTTGATGTTATTAGAGCAACGCAAGTACTCACAAAAACAAGCTGTCAATCAAACAACTTGTAAAATCTGGCGGGGTCCTGCAGCTGCATCTTCTTGCAAAACAATTTTCGCAAACGCAAACTTTGTTTCATTTCGGCGATAATTTTCAGTTTACACCTTAGATATTGCATTGATTTTAATAGTTTATTTTGAAGTTTGAGATGCAATATGCGAACTCACCCAGCGCGAAGAGAACACTTAGTGATAAACAGAATGTGGGCAGAGATAATAATCGCAGTCTTTTTATTTTTTCAATGATTCACATTTTCAGTACTTAGGTCTTACCTAAAAGCAAAATTAAAATAAATCCAATTCAAAACAAGAAGCAATGCTCGAAGCTTCGTTGGGATCGACGGATAGGATAGTGCAATGACGGCAATGCACCACAATAGGCATGAGCATTGAGCCAGTGACTTATTTTAGTTCTTTGAGTTTCTGCAATCTGCTCATTTATAGAAATGTGTCCACCAAAATAGGACTTTTGTCTTAAGAGGATTAAGCTTTTATTAGTTCTGAAGAATTTACAGTATTCTCAACGCTGATGTAGTCCTCAAGGATGTTTTTGGCCTCGAGGACAGGTTTGTGAAGTCCTTGGCCTTGACCGTGTCATCGTTGGCCTTGGTCTCGGCTCTATTACGCCTTGGATTTTGCGCTGTCCTCCGCTCGAAGACTCGATATCTTTAAAAATTCAAGTTTGCGATTATTTTTACAAAAACGCAAGCCGTTTAAGAAAATGGTCCAATAATTAACGATAGACATCTGTAAGCTCGTGCGGCGGGGAAATTAAAGCGGACAACGCATGACGAGAAAATCATAAAGCGAGATTGTGAGCAACAAAGCTTTTGGTAAAAATTCAATATCTTAGAATTGGCTTCTCAGCGGGAGATCCTTGAGGTTCGTTCGAAGAAAACTCGAGTAGAATGATGGGAGAGAGCTACTTAACACTTTTCCTCAAAGTTTCAATTAACTGTTGTTTATTTACTTTTATTGTTTGCTTAAAAGGTGTGATGTAAAGCAGTTTGAAGAGAAGAATGTCGCGCCGGCGATGTTATTTGATGCTTATATCTTCATTAGAGGTGCTAATTGCAGCTCTTCACTTTTTTGCTTTTTTGTTACTCGATGCTCTGAATTTTTCATTTAGGGCACTTGCATGTGGATTGAGCTTGAGCAATTACTTTTATTTTTCCTAAGTGATTTTGTTTTCAACCTGCATGAGATTGCTCGTCACTGATGAAGCCTATTCTACTTTCTACTTCTGTGGTCTGTCCTAATTTTATTGTTATTTGCATTACCGCAACTGTTTTCACCTAGGCCGAAGAGATGGAATTTATTAAATTACCCTGTCTTTTCCGCGAGAAACGTGAATATACCAGCATATCAGCAATTTTTGTGTATTGTACCGATGGTGTTTACTGTTTGATACGCTTCGTTGATTGCTGCTCGGGACAATCTCTCAGACAAAATCAACTTTCGAAAAGCACATTCGTATTCAGATTAACTTAAATCTCTATTTTACTTAAAATTGATATTTCTGTTCCGTTATAAGACCGGTATTGATTTCGAATCTAATAACCGAAATTCTTATTTCTAAAGTTGCAGACAATTTTATCTCCCTTTAATCAATAACTTAACATTTAATTAATAGTGACATAAAATTAATAATATAACATTTAATTAATAATGACATAAAACTTTTGCCAGATCACTGTGAAAAGGATTGTCCGCAAACTAAAACGAAGCAATAAAAAGTTAGGAATATATTTTAACCTCTGAGCAAGATTTTTTTGACTAAAAAACTATTCTGACACAACTTCACGCTGGAAATCTCTCTGAAAAAAGTGGTATAATTTTGAACCATCATTAGTTTAAAATGTGGATGTCGAAATGAGTACATGAACGAATGCCCCCTGAATACGCAATTCTGACTGTAAAACCTTCTCATACGCAATAGGCTAATTGCTTTTGCGCCTCAACCAAGCAATGATTTATTACCAAACAGGCAATCTGTAATTAAATATCATAAATTATGATAAAAAAAAACTACATCGCAAGCAAAGTCAGCCCATATAGCCCACTTCCAAAACTCTAAGAATAGCATTAATGTTTTGCTTGTATGGAATGGAATATGGAAGAAATTTTTTGTATGGAATGGAATATGGAAGAAATTTTTAGGTATGGAATGGAAAAAATTGTCGGTATGGAATATGGAAAAATCGTCTTCTTCCATTCCATTCCATTACATGCCCTGGTTACCAACATAATGATGCAAAACAGAATAAATGTAAACTACCGTGTTGTTTGTTAATTGTAATTGAATATTTCCTTGCATGTCTAATAGTCTGTCTTGATTAGCTCACAAGTTGCAATCTCGGTGAAATTGCGTAGCATAAATAGCAAAGTTTGGCCAAAAGCAGCCAACTAGCCTACCAGCGTGCTGTTTTTTTTCGCCAAAATATTTCGGGACATTTGTGAGAAACTACTCAAAAAATTTCGGACGTTTTGAATTTCATTTGGCACATTTGATTTTGTGGTTTTAACCGAACTTTGCTGAAATTTACAGGCTTACTTTGGTCTACTCTATTAGTGGCAAATTCACAACTTTTCCTTTAGATTGCAACTTAACCAATAACACAACTTCTAGATGTAATGCAATTTTGAACTTTGATGAAAAGCGAATAAAAAATCAGCGATTCTTATGGAGAATAATCTGCTATGATGCGCTGAAGTAGACTTTCATTCTTTTTCAAACATGTTTATCGCGCTCCATTTCGTGATTAAAGTTTAAGTTTTGCATTAAATGGTTACCAAATAATCTTTAGGGTAGGCCTATATACAGAGATGGGCATTTATCGCGATAATTTATCGGCGATAGTTATCGGCGATAATTTTTTACCGATTATCGTTATCGCTCAAAATAGTTTTGATTTATCGATTACCGATATCGCTGATGTAATATATTTGGGTATCGCCGATAAATTATCGCGATAAACAATTTTTTATGCCTACAGTGTTCAAACTTTAGAGTTGGTGAGTTGGCATTATGGAAAAAATACACGGTGCCCATTGAATCTTGTTGCAATTTTTAAAAAATCTCTCTTTGTTTTGTTTCATGCCACGGCAGAGCCCGTAAACCACTCCGTTTTCTGGAAAAATCTACAAAAACATTTTTGCAATTTGATGTACAAAAATAAACTTCGTCAAACAGATTGAAAATTTACCGTAACATTTATCGGAAAAATTTATCGGCGATAATTTATCGATTACCGACATCGCTTTAAGAAATGGAGATTTATCGCGTATCGGTATCGCCCAGAGCTTATTTAAAGTCATCGATTATCGTTATCGCTGTAGTACAGAAAGGTTTATCGTGCCCATCACTGCCTATATATAGGATAATATGCCATCAATTTTTTTCCTTTTTTTTTTTTTCTGATAATTCCATGACCTAATGACTTCTATAAAATTGACTTTGATCCGGCGTATTCATGAAGTGTCTCTATTAAAATTCGTCATCTTTAAATCAATTAAAAGTGCCGGTTGGTTTTGATGCTTTGGGAATCCTGTGAACAATGTGCGAAATTTTAGAGCGGTGCCAAATCGGCCTCTGGAACGCATCCAAAATTTCAGACATGCACTTAAACTCTCTTTCTAAACATTGAAAAAAGCATTTTCGCTTTATTGAAAAATTGGCAGCCCAAAGCGACTCTCTAACATAACTTCAAACGACTCGCTTTTTCTTCAGGCAGCATGCAGAGAGTGATAAAACTTCAACAATTTGTTTCTATTATTATGTAGAAGCATAGTTATGGTAGAAGTTTTCACGACGTGATTCACAGAGTGTTTCGAAATGTTTTCTTAAAAAAGAAGCCAGATATTTTTCGAACATCTTGTACGAAATGACATAAAAATGTTAGGCGGGGCCGTAGCCAACTTTTATATTTTGGGAGAGCTGAGTGTATTTTTGGGGGCTGAAAAATCAACCTAAATTTTTTCTTTTATTGTTTCCCAAACCTTTCACGCGAAGTGTTTCTCGCTGACTATTTGTGGTTTGTGCTTTCACCGGAAAACACGTCGTAGTTTGTTTATTAGTTCTAGAAAGAAGTGAACCTACGAATATAGCCGATCAGATGGCCGAGTGGTATAGAGCGTCTGCTTCTGGATCGGTAGACTTGAAGTTCGATTCCGAGTCTGGTCAAATCAATGACTTAAAAATTGGTATTCGCAGCTTCCCTGCTTGACGTTCAGCATTTAAGGGACAGTGTAGAGAAAGCCGGCAAGATTATTTGTTGTGCCGTTGGGGAAGGCACTTAACGGAATTCCCCCATCATAGTGTGGTAGATAGATGGCCGCAACTCCTAAGTGAGCTCGTACAGCGCTTCGTCGCTTTCTCATGATAGGAGGATAAATATGCCAGTAATATTAATAATAATCTGAATCTTTCTTCTTACGAGCTATACTATTCCAATTTATCACTGAAAAAATCTGATAAGCTAGTTTGTGTTTTAACTTTAGTTTAATTAACCCAGTGTAAGCTTACTTGGTCTAATGGGTTTTTTTAGCCCCCGGCCACTAGCTCAGTTATTAGAGCTCAGGCTATCGGTGCTGGAGTACTGGGGTTCAATACCCGGGCCAGTCAAATCAGCACAGTGTCGCCAAAGGCTCGCCACCGCTGCGACATTTCTTCGGAGCTGAGTAGCCCAGGCGCTAAGTCGCGGAGATGAGCCCCGCTACTCGTTGCATGCTTAGGCGTGATACCGCGAACATAATGAAGATTTCATTACGGTGTTTCTTTTTTTTGGCTTTCACACCACCACATTTGAGCGATAGAGCTCGGAATCCATTGTCTTGCAATAATTGCTGCGATTGCTTATAAACCAGCGATTGTGTTTTCATGATGCAAATGTTGCTAACTGCGTTTAGGTACAATTGCACGACAATCTGTCTAATGGTGAAAATTGAAACCTCTTCTGCTTTTAGTATTAGGATGCGAATCAGAAATTAGCCTCGAGATTTAAACTAAGCATGGAGTGAAGCCGCTATCTTGAAAAAATATTATTAAACCATTGGGTTTATAAACCGTCATCATTTCAACATAAATGGTTTTTGGGGGGTAATATAATTTCTGGGGGGCGTAGCCCCCAATAGCCCCCCCGTGGCTACGACTTCAATGTTAGGTAAGGGGAGTATGGGGAGGTGTGAAGGGACATATGGGGAAGTGTGAAAGGAACTTCCCTCTCACCCCATACACTCTTCCACACCTCTCCACACTCTCTACTCTTCTCCACACACCCACATCTTTCCTTACCCCCCCCTACACCCCAACACACTTCTCTACATCTTTCCACACCCCCATACCTCTTCCCACAGCTCCCCCCATATCCTTACACACTTTCCGACTCACCCACACCTCTCCCAACACTTTTCCACACCCCCAACACCTCTCCCTAGATCTTTCTTTACCTCCCCACACCTCAACACATTTTCCCACACCCTCCACACTCTCCCACACGTCTCCCCACACTTATCCACATCTTGCCGACATCTCCCCTCACATTTTCGATTTATGAAAACGTGGCGAAGTTACCATATGTGACGATGTTACTTTAATAGATTTAACTGGAAAAACCCGATAAAATTTTCTACGACAAGCGGTAATTTACAGCCTTATTTCGGTCAATAGGCAATGTAAATTTTCGATGTATGAAAGTGTGGCGAAGCTACCATGTGACGAAGTTTCTATGGCGAAGTTTTTGGCGACCATAGTCGCTAATTTATTACCGATTATCGTTATCGCTCAAAATATTCTTGACTTATCGATTACCGATATCGCTTTTGTAATTTATTTTGTTATCGCCAATGAATTATCGCAATGAACGATTGTTTGATCATTCAGTGTTCAAAGTTAGTGAGTTGGTGCTATGGAAAAAATACATGGTGTCCATTAAGTCTTGTTGCAATCAAAAAAAATTTCTCTTCGTTTTGTTTAATGCCACAGCAGAGTACGTGAACAGCTCTCTTTTCTTGAAGAATCTAGAAAAAGATTTTTGCAATTTCATTCATTCATTCATTCATTCTTGTTATTCACACATCAAAATGGAACAGTATCGCAATTGTAAAAAAAATTACTAAAAATTTCAAGTCTTTCTCAATTGGCACATTGGGAGACCATAAAAGAGCAAATTGCTCATCGAGTCATAGCCACTCTTGCTTCTTCATATTTAATATCGGTAGTGTCTTTGCCACATCACCTAGCAAAGAAACCATATAGACATACCTTTTTCGAATTTTTTCTGCCAAGCAAAAAAACTTTGTCAAACACAATGAAAATTTACTTTACCATTTATCGAAAAAAATTATCGGCGATAATTTATCGATTACCGATATCGCTTTAAAAATTGAGATTTATCGATATCGCCAAGGACTTTTTTGAAATTATCGATTATAATTGTTATAGCTTTACTACAGAAAGGTTTATCGTGCCCATCACCAGGGTTGGGAAAAATCGATTGTAATCGATATTCGATTGCGATGTTCTTTACTTTTTGTTCATCGAATGCACTGGAGCCTTTACTTTTTTGAATGAGCATCGAATATGGCCTTGTCTATACTTTTTTTTTTTTTTTTCAGCGCAATTCGATATTCCATATTCGATTCTTTTTGTCCAGGTTACTTTATCTCACTTTAGTAAATTAAAATAATCGTCGGTGTGTCATTTCCTTGTTTTTGCTGATAATTTTGTTTTGTGCCGAAAAAAACTAAAAAAAATATTTTTAATAGCAAAGTTCCTTTGCATATACAAGCCCGTCGTTTGTCTGTAAGTTACTGTATGAATGTGAGGACATCACAAAAAATGCTTGGCGTACACCCCTAAATGCTCAGTGTAATATCGAATATCAATTACAATATTCTTTATTCTTTACTTTTCCAAACTACCATCGAAATCGATTATTTCTTTACTTTTTTGGGTGTCGATTCCCAACTCTGCCCATCACTGCCCACACTAGGAAAGTATCCAGACGCTTTAAAAATTGCCGAGGTTGTACCCACATTTAGAAAAATAATCCACAACAAGCAACCAATGACAGACCAATTTCACTCACGTATCCTTTCAACAAAATATTAAAAAAATTAATCTATAATCGTATTTACTCATACCTCGAAAAGACGGACCTGCTATCACGCCACCAGTACGGATTCAGACAAAATTCCTCAACCGTTCAGGCTTTATGTAAAATTTATGACCAATTGATCAAAAATGCAGATGATGGCCTTTATTCTTGTTACATATTCCTGGATTTGACCAAAGCCTTTGATACTGTAGATCAGGCCTGCCCAACCTTTTTGGTGTTGCAGGCCACTTTCACATAAGGAAATTTATTGCGGGCCGCAAACGTTTTTACCACACATAAATACCAATTAAGATGTAATATGCGTAAGAATTTAAACAATAATTTCTAGCCCTCTGATATTGTCATAGGTTACTTAGCTTCATACCGGCTTTTATAATGGCGTTTGAGGTTATATTCCTTCACGACGAATATTGCTTCTTAACAAACCAGGCATAGGGGCTTCTCATTACTTTTAATAAGCAAAAACTACATAGTCCATTGCTCATTAAAAACTTCGTTTTCGTCACAGTATTCACGTTTTTACGTTTGCTTATTTTTGCTAAACGACTTATTAAATTCTGCTACTATTCGCACAGTTCCGCAATAAAACCTATACCTCCTCTGTCCACTAATACTAGCGGTGGCAGTAACTGCCAGCAGAATCCAGTAACTTGAACGTAAACAATTAAGGTTTTTTGAAATAAGAATCCCTTATTTTTAATAGATTTTATGCGATACACGAGGTGATGATGATGATTAATAAGTTGCTGTACTTGCTCACGGTGGCAACACTGCGTACACCTTGCCACTTTGCACGCATGTAAACCAAATCTGAAAAATTTGGCATATTGTCCAAGCATTTGTTATGCAAGCGTTTGGGTGGTAGGCCCATAACAGAGATAACATGGATAATTTTGGTGTGTATTGACGCAAATTTATTTGAGCCTATAAAAAAATACTAACTGTTTAAAAAGTCTACTCACGAACTTATTACATTGCGGGCCACACAAAACCATCTCGCGGGCCGCAGGTTGGGCAGCCTTGCTGTAGATCATGCGATTTTGCTAAATAAACTCAATCACTTGTTTGGTATTCAGACCTACCACTTCAATTACTGGGAAACTGTTTAACTAATAAAAAACAATATACCAAATTATCCCACCGTAAATCAAATCTAGGCAACTTGACTTACGGAGTGCCGCAAGGATCATCGCTAGGTCCGTTACTCTTCCTACTTTACGCAAATGATCTTCCCTCGGCAAGCCATTTTGAAACAACATTATTTGCTGATGACATGTAGGCCTACTTAATGTTGTCACACAAAAATTTCGCAAATCTGGAGCGCGTAGTTAACAATGAGCTTCATAATATCGACCATTGGTTAAAAATAAATAAACTGTCCTTAAACTGTCAAAAAAGTCACTATATGCTGATCAATGTACGGGCCAGTGTGTCATGTATTGCTGATTACATTTGTCCCTAAACTCCACGTCCTAGAACGGCAGCAAACAGTCAAATATCTAGGGGTTTTTGTTGATGAAAATTTGAATTGGTCTACCCACATTCACCACTTGTCACATCAGCTCGCACGATACTCCGGCCTGTTTTACCGACTTAGAAAATTGGTCTCACCTGACGTAATCAGAATGCTTTACCACAGTCTAGCATATTCAAAAGTTCAGTGCGGCATTGCTGTCTGCTCTTGCGTAGCCAGGATTTTGCAATGGGAGGGGTTTTGAGAATGGCGTCACTGTTCCAGCTTCGGCAAATAGTTAATTTCGGTAATTGTTTTGTTAGCTTAGGACTCGAACCGTAGTTTAATGTTTCACTTATCTTTTCACCTTTCGAGCCAACGCACTGTTGCGCAACTTGTTTTGTAAGCACTTCAATTTGTTTTCCGGTACAAGCGCTTCACACTTTGTATTTAATTTAGTATAACAGTAATCAAAACGCCTTTTTTTTGCACTTTGGACACAGTTAAAAACGCTTTACTAGTTTGCACCTGGTTCTTTTCGAGATATTTTGAGTTTGAATTGCACGTCAAATCGACTGTTAGATTTTAATTTTTGAGTTAAAAAACAAGAAAAGATAGTTTTTATATAGCTGGGATTTCCTCGGTAAAATTTCGCTCGCTCGCTCTCTGACTCATAGAAAATCTTGGACACCCCTTTCCTCACATTGTTGTACCGAGATATTGCCGTATTTTAATTTACCTTTTTACATTTTAAATCGGAAGAAGTTTAGCCCTTTTAATAAAGAGATCTTGTATGGTTGGTCAAGTCTGGTCGACAGGAAGGCGAGAGTGAAGAGTGAAGGTTTTGGCGTTCCGCCCGAGCAATTAGTTTTACGAGGAAAGTCAATATACGTGTTGCGACGGTTTCGTAACAGTCACATTTGACCAGTGGCGTAGCGAGAATTTACAAAAGGGGGGGGGGGCATAATTTCCACATTTTTTTAAGCGTGGTTTTTCTTCAGCAGAACTGATTTCAAGCTGATTGAGAAACAAGAAAGTCTCTAGGGGGGTTCGGGGGCATGTTCCCCCGGAAAATTTTTGAAAATTTACTTGCTGTAATGGCTATTTCAGAGTTTTTGAATAATTTTCACGCAAATTTTGTTTAAACTTTTTGACCCTAATTCAGAGTGTTTCACCAAATATGATGCATTTTCTTCGCACATTTTCGATTATGCGTGCTTAAGGCTAAAGGATTATCACTATCCAAGTGGTTCAAAATTATATAAAAATTGTATACATGAAAAACATTTTTAAAAATGGCTGGAAGGAGGATGCATATTTCACATCCTACCCCCCTGGATCCGCCCCTGGCCATTAGCTGGTCCTAGACAAAAACTATCAAAAGTGTCTGGCATATTTCAGTCACTTGGCACCATTAATTTTGTTCGTTTTTACTAAAAGGCAGATTCAAAATGGGGGAGCCATGGCCCAATGCCCCCGCCCCTACATACGCTCCTGCATTTGACCATACGTTTTATACAGGAGCGAATCCAGAAAGTTTTGGTGGGGGGGTGTAATTTTGAATTAGGTTGAATGTTAACTAAATATAAAGACGTTTAGACCAGAAAACGGGCGCAAATAAGCTTTTTGAAAATGTTTCATGTCAGGGGCGTATTCAGAATTTTTTCAGGGAAGGGGCACCAATTTTCGTCACTTTTTCAAGCGCAGTTTTTTCCGGAAGAGTTAATTTTAAGCAACTTAAGTCCCAAAAACTACTCTAGGGGGGTTCGCGGGTATGCTCCGCCGGAAAAATTTAAAAAATTTGCATACTGCAATAGCTATTTTCGTGCTTTTTAAACAATTTTTGGGGAAAGGTTGTCACATTTTTGGCCCCTAACTTTGAGTGCTTCATTGTTGGTACTTGAAAAAAAATGTTTGGAGGGAAGCAATCAAGTGTTTTACCCCCCTGGCTACACCCTGTTTGTGACGTTGCGAAAGCTGGCCTACTTTAATCAGTTAACCTTTCTATGACCCCAAAATGAGGTCAACTAAAATTTTTTCAGTAAATTTTTAACCACGGCATAGCAGCTTGAGTTTCTGTGAAACCTTTTCTTTCCTTAAACGAAGCGCAAAGCGTCAAACAAAAGTGTGAAAAAATATCTTGGTTGTTTCCTTAGTTATGGCATTATATAGCTTAATCATGGTTATCTGCAATTGCGAAATAATTTTGATTAGAAACATTACAATGCGATGCACTATAATAGCTCTGAACTACCGCAATTGTAGTATCCTTACGTCATCACGATGTGAGAACACTGAAACCCCCTCCATTGAAAAATCCTACGTACGCCCCTGCTGGATAGCGTACTTTAATCACAATCTTTTTCCTTCAGCTCTCTGAAAAAGCCTTACCATATTAAATTTTCTGGGCCCTCCCGACAAAAACTATTTAATTCTCGCCTGCCCCTGGCCATAAGTTACAGAAACCATCAAAAGAGTCTAGCATATTTCAGTCATTTGGCACCATTAGTTTTGCTTTTTTTTGCTAAAAGGCATAGTCAGAAAGGGGAGGGGGGCATGCCTGTCTATGGCATGCCCATGGCACAATGGCCCCCTCCCTAAATACGCTCCTGAATTGCAGGTTAAAATAAAAAGCTGCTCGAAAAAGATATACGACTACGAGTAGATGAACATGACATTTCAAACAAACATTATTTCAGCTTTTGACGCAAATACTTATATAAAATGATCTAATTTAATTAGTTTGGTTGCATTTATTTACAAACTCCAAAGGTTTATTTTACGCTTACGCGATCATCACGGATTCTTATTCGAATAGAATCTTATTCTTCTGCTCTAAGTCTAGTCTATAAGATTATTGAGCACTTTTGTTTGTTTATGCAAATGAACTTGAAATTTCTTGCTATATGAAATAATTGCAACGCGGGCTCTTTTCTTCAGAGCTAGGGCGTAGCCAGGGTGGGCAAAGGGGGCAGTTGCTCCCCCGGAAATATTATAAAGAGCAATGTTTATGTAGAGATTTACATCTATTTTGACCCAAATGGGGGCAACAGGAGTCAGTTATTGCCACCAAAAAACTTTTTCTTTAGATAAAGATCATTTTTTTAAAAATTGACTGGCTGGAAATATTGCTTTGCTTTCCCCGAAATTTCCACACCCTACTCAAAATTTCCGGCTGGGTATGCCACTGGTTCAAAGGCTTGGGTGGTATGCACTTTCAGCGCCGCCGTAGTTACGGGCCTAATACGTGTGGATAAAGCTAAGCATGCCAAAAGTTCGATCGATTATTTTTAGTCATTTTTGCCGAAAATTCCATTTTATGGGCAGGATTTGGTATTCGAAGTCACTCAAACAACGATGCACGGCGCTAAGTCAACAAAAATAATGCATACAGTGTAGGCCTTACGGGAGTGCGATTAATGTCGTCGAAGGTCTACTTAAACAAATTATGCTTCCATGGCCTTGTCAGTTCCCCTGGGAAGCCCAGGTATTTCAAAACGTCGGTGATATTTGACTACGTCATTTTGCACAACGGCAACACATCATCACATGATTTAAATCTTGCTTTTCAAATCCGATTGGTTGGAACAAAGTCACTGCTGCTTTGAGAGAATAACGTCAGAAGAGTTGCCAAGTACAGCAGCATACTTTGACACGTAAAATAGATATAAATAAAAAGCAGACAAAGCAGTGACTTTACGCCAGAGAAGCATTTTGCAAATTTTCGTAGATTCGTGAAAAGGGGCAGGTTTTTCAGAAACGCAATTGTAAATAAACAGGTCAAACATCAAAATTTAAATCTTCATTATACCGAAGCGTAAAGGGAGTGACGGGGCCCATCTCCGCGGCTTAGCGCCTGGACAACACAGATTCGTAGAAACGTCATAACGGTGGAGAGTCGTTGGCGACGCGGTGTCCAATTTGACCGACCCCGAAACCGAACTTCAGACCTCCAACACCGATAGCTATGTGCTTGACAACTGAGTTAACCGGCCAATTAGTGCTATAAAATTGTATTTAGTTTAAAAACGGATGGCGATAAAATATTCATAATAGGACGTTAATAATTATGGAAGCGTTTTTAATAAGAATCTTGTGCTTTAGTGAGTAACATTAAGCTTGATTATTCCATAAACATTTCATTTTCAAGAAACAGATTTTTCATACGCATTAAACATTAGAAAAATTAAACTGACACTTTAACTACAAGTTTTTCGATTTGTGTTATCCGAAAGCTTCCAAACGATTGAAGTATATGTGAAGATGGAGATGGATGCTTTGAGATTAATGACTGCTGAAACACCAACTCGTAACTATGACGAAATTGAAAGACTCTTGTCGTGTCCTATCTGTCTGGAAGTGTTCAGCAAACCTGTCGTCATTCTTCCATGCCAGCACAATTTGTGCAGACAATGTGCCAATGACATGTTTCAAAATAGAGGAACTTTTGTTGGATCAGGAGGAAGATTTAAGTAAGTCAAAATCAAATTCTTTGCTGTTTATCGATCAGCACAACATGCAGGAATATCGGGTCTTTTCCAACTGGTAGATTTTATAATGATGATACTTATGAGCTAAGACACGTAAACAAGCTATTTTTACCCTTGAAACCGGCAAGTATGTGTTGAGACTAACTGATGTGGCCATTCTTTATTTTTTTGGTTGATTGTTTTTACTGTAGCTAGTTATTTGTATTTAGTATTTCTTTTTCAAAGTTTTTTATGTCTCCATCTAGAATAATGTTGAATTAATCCGTAAAGTTAAATTTTTGAACTCGAAAATAAGTTTTACTTTTTGCGACGAAAACAATAGGTCTATGTTGTAAAAACGCTTCGAGATGATCTTTTTAGCAAGATTTTGATCTTTCTTTTAGGCAAGGACCAAGGCTCCCACGCTTGGGGTTTTGCCCCCAGATCTTGGGTTTTTGATGCTAGTCTTAAGTTCTGGGTTTTTCAGACAAAGAGTTGGGGTTTTTAGGGTAAAACTACATTGTATAGGGTAGAATCGAATAATTCCGGCCACTCTCTAGCATTAATTGGTTTTATATCTTAGTCTACCATTGCCTTCTATTCACATTGAACGTTGTAGTGCAATCTAATGCCCACGATTCCTCCTCACTTGTTTTCAGGACTGGCGTAAACCAGTTCTCCGGATTTATGACGTAATAAAGTCGCAGTAATTTTACGCCCGGGCGGGAAAGTCTTTTCTCAGCAATAAATAATAAAGTGGGCAGTAAATGAAAAGCTAGGTCAATTTTAAGTGCAAGCACAAGGTGTCAGCAGTAATAGTTATAATAGGTAAGTCTCTCAATCTATACGCTTTACATAAGTCTGGAGGGGTAGGCCTACTCCTAAAACTTGCAGGAGCACAAGGACCAACCCTCGCAATAGCGGAAGGATCGTTAGGGGCGCTAGTGAGTTACTGAGTTATTAGAAGGGGATAGGGCCTAACCCGAACCCTAATTTTACTAATAATTCACTAGCGCCCCTAGCGGTATTTGTGCTATTGCGAAAGTTAGTCCTTGTGCGCCTTGTGCTCCTGCAGGTTTTAGTAATACCGGTTTAGAGCTGTAGCCTATTTGATTTAATTTATTCAAAACCACTTACAACTTAAAAAAAAACTTACTAGCAGCAGTACAAAACTTGATTACCAGTATGACGTAATTTTTGTACAAAACTTGAGATTGAGATGCAATTTGTTGTGTTATATACGGCACAATAACAGATAATTACGGGAGATTGGGATTGTGGATGTGGACAATTTTAAGATATCGGTATATTTCATGTTTTAAAAATATTTTTTCTCCATTTTTTTTCTGCAAAAACAGTACTTATTGCAGTTGCAATTGTGTTTGGTACAAATATTGCATTTATTTTTATAAAGGTGGACAGTCACTTTTATGGTATAGGCTATACTAGTATATTTCGTGTTTTTAAAGCATTTTCTTTGCTTATTTTCTATATGGGGTTTTATATTCTTATCTGGGGTTTTTCTTGGGGCATATCTGGAATTTTCAAAAAAATCTCAGTGGGAGCACTGGCAAGGACGCGTCAAGGCGCAATTTTGAGCTCGGAGCTCTCGTAGAAGTTTCGGGCCCACTATTTACTGCCTACTAGGCTATTCTAAAGTGGAGCAATCTCAACGGCACAGGAAATGAACTTGCCGACTCTTTCTTAACCTTCTTTCAATGCCGAATATCAAGCAGGAAAGTCATCAATACTTCTCTTAAGAGGAAAGAATTTGACCCGACTCGGAAGCAATCTCAAGTGATGTGGATTGAGAAGCAATCTGGGCCTTTTAACAGCGTTGAAAATATTGTTAAATTGTATAACTCAATGTCATCGTAAAGACAAAGAACCTTCTCATAGTAGTTTAGCTTGCGCATGTGTGTCTTAGATGTCCTTCTTGTCGCTACGATGTTGTTTTGGATCGACGAGGTGTTCACGGATTGCAAAGGAATCTTCTGGTTGAAAATATCGTAGACATGTATCAGTCTGATGGACGAAAACCGAGCTTCAGGAAAGTGGAGGTTTGTTGCATTGCAGCAACTTAGAAGTTGCATAAAGATGTTCAGAAATTTTTAAACATAAAGACATACTGGTAGCTTGCGTATGAATTGCGCGGCTCAATTATGCTCTGCTTGTGATAGAAAGTATAATATATTTATTCCAAAACTTCTACAAACAATTAGTAGCACAACCGCTGAATTGCAAAGGTTGAAAAGACTTGAGTCGAACGCGAAATCGAATTTTAAGTACTCAGACTTGCAACTTTTGATCGTTACGAACTCGAAATGGGACTTGGACTCGTGAAAGTTTCCAATAAGGTAAATGGCCGAGGTAGGAAGTTTACAAACCCGCCGCACCCTAACGAGCAATCTGGATTAGATTTGTTTAAAGTGCTCAGGAGTTTATAATGTTAGAAGATCATCAACATGACGCATATGCCGCTAAAACTAAAAGTTAATGACGCAACGCTGGAGCATCAACACCATTCCGCATGGCTGCGTTATTGAAGTGAAATCTATAACGTTTGCAGCGTCCGAAAGGAATATCACAGATATGACCCGTCGAAAATGTCGTCATAACTTCTTATTAACCTTTCCCCCGAGACAAATAACTGTTAGTGCTGTTCTTGGCTGAATTGTATGGTTCAATTCGCACTATTCCCTCTCGAATTTGCTGCAATAGAAACAGACTTAGCTACAAGTTTTCGTTTTCAAAAAATTTCAACTTTTTGATAAGGTCAATTTTTTTTAAACTATATGATTAATGTTGTAAAAAATGCAGCAAGCGTCATCTGTGATGTGTGAAGATCATGAAAGTGAGAAAGTGAATATCTACTGCACTACTTGCCAAAAGCCGACTTGTTCTCTGTGCAAAGTGTTTGGAAAACATCAAGAGTGTGATGTGGCACCCATGGAAAAAATATACAAAGAGCAGAAGGTATCACCACAATTTTTTGTTATTCAAAGCGTGTTAGATGCTGTCCAAAATGGGTTGACATTGTCTACAATGGCTATAGCGTAGCCTACGAAATGTCAGTATGTCCTGCGCTGTATGTTGTATACGCGGTACAACTTATTTTTATAACGACGTTCAAAGAATGTTGATTCACAATTTTACATTGTTTTGCTAAAACTTTAATTTGGACTTCAAGCACTTGCTATTACATATCCTAACATTTGCATCGACATTCTATTCTGACCTGTTGTTTGAAAATAACAAATTTAAATCTGCATTAACATACGGTATTTTATTTTTTTCAGAGTGAACTTTCAGATGCTATAGCAATGCTTGGGAGTAGCAACGAAAAACTTCAATCTATTATATCACTGACAGAAAATCTTGCTAAAACAACAAAAGTACGTTGTCGTTTGCATTTTCCATCTTTCAATTATATAAGTTTTTTTTTTGGTATCGTGACTTACAAAAAAGGTGATAAGTTGCGTCCTGCTCAGTGCTGAGTGATTTTTTACTAATTTTTTTGGCTTAAAGGCAGGGTTCGGCGACAAAAAATATTCAAAAATTGGTTGAAATGGGTTACAATTTTCCGAATATAGCGTTAGAATGTTTTTTGTGACCTAATACTTTTTTTAATTGTTTATTTGTTGCCACCGAACCTTCCCTTTAATATTGTGTAGTATTTACATGTTTTATTTCGTTTTTTTTTTTTCGTTTGTTTACGTTGCATGAAGTTTTATTTATCGAGAATGCATTGCAATAAATGAATTTGAATTCAAGCCAAGTTTCATTAAGTTATGACATAGATCAATATTTTTCTTACTGAAGCCTGAACAAAAAGCTTCCCTTATGTCTTGCCCTTTTTTTCGTCGTGTCAACTATCACATTTTGAAGAAATAGCGCAACAAACGCTAGAATCATTTTGAAAATGTTGCAAGCAGAAAAACGATGAGAAGAAAAGCACTTCTTGTAGCCTGCACAGCAAATAGAAATTTGCCTCGGCTTATCAGTGTATCTCGCAGAGCAACGGAGAATCCGTCCAAAAGAAAGTGAGCGACGCGTTTGATCAACTTCACTCCGTCCTAGAAGACCGGAAGTTGAAAATGCTGGCTCGGATTGATGCCGACATATTTGAAAGAAATCAGGTTAGAATGAAATTGTGCAGGTTAGAATGTAACTTGTGCAGGTATTTCGGGTGCTGCAACCATGCTTCTCATATTACTTTTCTTGATCTTCTATTCTCCCCTTGCATGTTACAACGTTTATCGTTTTGTTGCTTCTTCCCTTTTCTCGTGCTGTCCAATTATACTTTATGTTATTTATGCATATTATTCTAGTGTTGACGGTACGGAAATAAAAGACACTAACTAACTAAACTACCTACCGTACTGTAATAAAATGATTGTAGTTCCGTGCAGTGGACTAGCGAGAAATTTTAAAGGTTAAAGGAATAGACTACAAAAGCCATCAAAAGTCTGGTATATTTCAGTCATTTAACAACATTTCTTTTTACTAAAATGCAAAGTCACAAGGGAGGGGCATGGAACATTGCCTCCTCTTTTAAATACGCCCCACGGAGCTCAGAGTGCAGTATGGAGTTAATTGGTATACCCAATCAGCCTGTAGGCTACAGTTTACAAAAAGATTGCTAAAACTATCTACTCATAGCATTTTCAGCGTTTAACCTAATTATCTAACCCATCTAGGCATTGAACCTAGAATTACAACTTATACGGCACTTGGGTATTGTTTAAAAGCAGCGTTCTTGGCTTACAGGCGTTGGGTGCAATCAGAAAATAATTACCGCATCAAGGTTTTGGATAGCGCAACTCCAGTATTAAATAAATAGCTTCACCGCGCTGTATACTAGTTGCCAGCCACGTGTCTACCACTCCAAGGTGAGGAAACCCCTAATGTACCCTTTCCAACGGCCTTTTAACGCTAAGGGCTTGATGCATCAAGTCGCACGTCTTGTTTTTGTCCTTCCTAACAGCACGTTGTATGTTTTATGAGTTTGATATCGTAGTAAACCACATTTATAACGGCCTGTACAATTAGCATTTGAATCACCCACTGTACCAAACCTGGATCTATACTAGGTCTGCGTTAACAACAGTTTTGCAGCTAATACTATGACGCCAAAAAACTAAGAGCATCCATTCGTATAGTGTTAGTGCATTTCATTACAGGCAAAGCAAATATTAAAACAGTAAAAGCTGAAACAATATTACCGCATTTTTCAAGGTTCTGGAAACGATGTTAACGAATTACAGCCAACAACTGGAAGGTGGAAACAAACTAATGTCCGCTTCGTTGTCACTAGCTGAAGAAAAAAACATTCCACAATTCTTGACCTTGTCACGGGAAATGCTTGAAAAGTACGTTTTTTTCAGTCGCTAGTTTATTTAGCTATTACTTGGGCTGCAGACATCATCAGTGATTGGCGTTCGTGGAAGGGAGGGAGCTCCTTGGCGCGGCCCCTCAGGCTTCCTTGCATAACCCTGCACGTAAAAAGCTGTTGTCGCTCAGATTGCACTCAGAGGAATAGTGCCTTTTATGGGAAAAGTACATGCACTTTACGGCGTTATACCCGCATAGGTCTATACGCCTCTGCTACTATAGTTATTGTTAGGACAAAACTAATCCTGGATAGACCAGTAATGTGGAAATGTATAGTGGCTTCATGTGAAGTTGATGACTAGCCTTTTTGATTCAATGGTTTAAGATGTGGTTAAATTTTTTTTTTACCAGTTTACTACATCGCACGATTTTTTAGTGAAACTCTAATTAATTAGTCGTGAACACTTGTATATAGGCCGATACTGGCAGCACCCTAGAAGTCTAATTGGATTTGCTACCATCACGGCTAAATTACCGCAAAGAAAAATTTGTAAACGATTCTACAATTTACTGTAATCTAAATGCCGAAAATTCTGATTGCAAGTTTTCCGATCGCGTTGGAGACGGGTTCGTAACTGATTGGCGGTTGACGCTCAAAACATCTTTCTGTCCGTACTCCGTTCACTACACTGATAAACTGATGACAATTTGTGAATCAAGGTAACATTAAGCCTGTATATTAAGGCAGCTGCTATACAATAGATCGCACAAAAATAAGCTTATTTTTAGCGCGATCTCAGACCATACACAGCTAGTTTGCAGCATGACCAGGCCTATAAAATGGAGAGCGATAAGTGGGCTGACAAATCCTTGCAGTAAAAGAAAGGCATGAAAAAGGCTTACACTGCAACAAAAAATGGAAAATTGTTGTTCCATAGATTGATGTTCGATATTGTTATATTCTAATAATCTATCAATGCAGGGTTGTTGAAGTGGTGAGTGGAGCAGATGTCCGAAAACCACCCTTCAACATTCAGAGCATGGGAGAGTTTCACGTTAACTTTCACTTTCAAAAAGAAATACTAACCAAGCTTGATTTTACTCCAGTCGCAGAAGGTAAAATTCATATTTTCTCGTGAACAACTGAATGCGCTTCTCGGCGCCACTGAAAAAAACAACGAATTCGGCGCGTGTGTCCGCACGCGACAGCTGACTGTGCAATGAGCGGCATGCGATTTTAATTATGGCAGATATGTTTGTACTGCAGCAGCGAAATGAAACGGTGTAAAAAATCTCCGAAAACTACTTTGCCATTTATCGCGTGCCAGTAAAAGCAAGTTTGAAATTTAGCAAATCAAATTAAATCTTCTTTGTGCTCGCGGTAGAGCGCCGAAGTGTGTAGTCAGTGGCGGGGTCCTTCTACGCGTCTTTGCGATTTTTTGCCTTTCTATTGTTATTTTCTAGCTTGATTCCTTTTTCGTACTAGACACGAGCCTCGAAGCTAAAACTCTTCCTGATCTTCCCAAATTTTCTTCGCTGGATCCAGGTTGTGACGTAATAGCTGAAGAAGAAGTAGAAGATTTGTTGATGTTCGAAAAAGGTTCACCAATCAAGGAGAAAAACGTGACGTCAGCTACAGCAGGTAAAATTTTTGTTTTCGTTGAACAAAGTTTAATTTCAAACCGGCCGGTTTGGTCAGTTGTTAAAACATCCCTATCGGTGCGAATGTCTGGGGTTCAAATCCCGGGTAGGTCCAATCGGACGCAGTGTCGCTAACGGCTCGCTACCGCTGCGACGTATCTTCGGAGCTGTGTTGCCCAGGCGCTAAAGCCACGGAGATGGGTCCCGCAACTCGTTACACGCTTCGGCGTAATACGGCGAGTATAATGAAGATTTGATTTTTGAAGTTCAATTCCTTTTAGCTCATCTATTGTAGTTTCACTTCATTTACGGTATTTTAACTTGTTGTATTTGCAATTGCTTCAAACATTTTACCACAATATATAATTTAATCCTTGGTGGTTGATGCAAAAGTCCAAAGAGGGTATTGAACAGAATTATACTTTAGATCATGCTCCTTCATCTGCTGCGTCTGATAAACTTTCTAGTGCAGTAGATGATCAGCAGTCAAACTACGAATATTACGTAAAAGAAGTAAGTGACCTTACGTTGTTGGATCTTGTGAATATTAGCGTCTCAGATTTCTAATCATTTAATTTTTTCTGAAGAAGGCTACTAGTTTAAATTGACGCTTACAATACTATCCGCACTTAATTATTGTGAGCAAAATGTAATAACCGATTTTTACCAATCAAAAGCTGGGCATAACATCACGGGAACGATGAGATAATTAATGCTTTTTAAAGCACCAATTTTATTCAACAGTCAAAAATATACAGTAATTTCATATGGACACGATGGGATGAATTCGCTTAATTGACTTGGGATTTAACTTCAAGCGACTCGTTTCCCACAATGGTCCTTGCTTGTAAATTAAGTTTACCTCGATAGAATACTCAGCAAAGGATAACTGCGAACCCCTAAAGCGTTTTAATGGATCCCTTTGCCTCTATCGGAAATACCTAACAGTTAATATTAAATAGTCATGCAGTATAGGTAGGTCTGTTCGTACCGTATTTGTCTTTAATTGACGAACCCCGTACGCGTTATAGGGGTATACAGATGTTGGTTGAGTCCAAATATAAAGCTTAGGCCTGAAAACTTGCATTTTTTCTCATTTAGTCTTCTCAAAATGTGAAAAAGGGTCGATGGTACGACATGTATGTTCGACAGCTACCTTCTCCGATATCGATGACTGGTTTCTCTGCTCCTATGGAGTCAAGTGTGCACATGAAAGTAATCATTCCTGCTGCTTCGAAAAATACAATGGAGGAGTTGGAAGATTTAAAGAAGGACAATCACAACACGACTGCAAGTGTGGCATCGGAAGATATTGACGAGTTAGATGCAGAAATAGCACAACTGCTTGCACCGAGACGACGAAGATGGGCTTCCCGAATGACATACCAACCTTCCCCAGAAATCTCACCAAGGTCATCACCCACTCGATTGCCGACCCAACCTCTCGCTTCAGCGGAAGATTCCCCATCGCCTTCGGTCTCTCCGCTTTTCTTTCATCGGCGTAGCCGTTTTCGAACCGCGTCTCCTTCCTCGCAACGAACTATCTCGTCGCTGCCGAATACAGGTGATCGAAAACAAGAAGGGTTTCGAGTTTTCCCACCTGGCTCAACGCTATCCACTCATTTAAGGAATAAATCACCCGCACGCAAGGTGAGTTTCAGCAATTCCGGACGAATACACAAAAGCAAGTCTCCAGTTCAAAATAACGGATCTCCAACTCCGTCTGAAGCGGGAAGGTCACAAGAGAGAAACGAATCTCCCAGCAATAGCCAAGCCAGTCGAAGGCCGAGAGTTTATTGCACTCATAAACGAAGAACATGGTCGCATCTGCTTGATAAAAGATAATTTAGCAAGGTCTTGAAATTGTAAATATTGCACAAAATGTACGGATAGCTGAAGAAGGAAAGCATGGAAATATGAATATTGAGCTTGTCGCTAATCATTTTATCAGACATTTTGCGGAAAATCTCACTTGTGTATGAAAGTACAGTGTTATTGCGTTATGTATTGTTTTTAACGGCAAAGGTCTTATAAAATAAAGGTTCGAGATATGGGCAATTAATAGTGTTTGATCTTGTAACCTAAGTTTAAATGTGTGCTAAAAAAAAGTATTAACCTAGGGGTAAGTCAGACATATTAAGCATAGTAAATTTTAAAATCTTCTGGAAGCTAAACTAAACGTCCAATTTTCTCTTAAATTGCACAACTACTCGATATCGTTTAGGTCTTTTTCACTATGCTTCCAATAAAGTTTCTTGCAATTGGTTATAAAGTTATGAAAATTTTTTGATTTAAATTGCCTACCACTTGGGGGATTTTGAGCCACTAGGTCAGAGATGTTGAGCCACATGTAACCAATACTTGTAACACACATGCATAGTGTCAGGCTTTCATGCTTGTTTTTGAATTTAACAACAAGAAACGAAAGAAATCGCTTAAACGAAAATATAGGCTAGAATTATTGGTGCGTCACAATTAAATTTTTGGATATAGGCCAGCAAGGAGTGTGATTGAGCAATCAGTCATAGGTCTGTAGAGTTTACACAAAACCCGATTTTGAGAGAGTTTTTTCACATTGTTTTCCCCTTGGTTCAACATAAATTATATGGTGTGAAGTTAAAACTTAAGCAATATTGCTCCATCACTGTTAATAATTCTATTCCATAATTTTTCGCCATTTTTACTGCTGCCAGCTTAATGTGACTGATTCCGATTGAAGGATGGCAGTGATGAAACCTCTTCAGGGTCATGCAATCGACACCTAACAGTTTCGCGGGTGATCGCACGGAATTCCATTGTCTAACGTACACTTGTACCTCCCTTAACTTATCTGTATTATGCCCAGTACTCGAGTTGAGGGGGGGATGCGATGCGAGGGGGTGCCATCCCGCCGGAAAACAACACCATCCCCCATAAAACATTTTAGCGTACACAACTCCCCTATAAATAATGACCACCCCTCTTTTACGTATACATGCAAAACTTGCACCATTCCCCATAAGTGTTTTCACGACTCGAGCACTGATTATGCCCTCGACTTCACTTGCGTTCACGACACATTTTTTTACAGTTGCAAGAGCAATATTTATTTTTTAAACTTAGAAGAAACCTATTTCGTATAAAAATGCAAGGTTGTCTGCTTCGTTACAAGAAGTGGCGTACGCAGGGGGCGCCTATGCTCGGCCCCCTTCAGGCCTCCTCCGATAAAACTTAAAAGAGGTATTTGCTCAGATTCTCCTAGAAAAATTGTTTCGTATTGTGGAAAAGCTCCTTTACGCCCCACCTTAGGAAATTTCTGCGTAGCCTACGACCCCGTTTTCCAGGGAGTATTGACTCATAGTATATCAATGACGAAAATTCGAAGTGACGCTCAATCTCCTCTGGCAGAGTGCTCAATAACCATCATTACCTAGCAGTGGTGTAAAGTAACGAAGTAGTTTCACGTAACCGTAGAGCGAGAATGCGTTGTTTCTGGCTATTAGCCTTCATCAGCCGCCCCCAGGTATGAAGCAATCATTTTCCAGGACGAATGATCTTGCCAAGATTACTCATCCCTTCGGATAAATTTTTCTTAAAGAATTTAACCTTTGTGGTACGCAATCCGCTCGTGTGGCTACGTCACCATTCCAGTCAAACTCTTTACGTGGCCAGGGTGAAGAGCAACAACTAAAAAAGCAATGTCCTTCCTGGCCTACCGGACGGGAAGTCATGACGACTTCCTCTTGTTGCGTCATGACTTCCCGTCCGGTAGGCCAGGAAGGACATTGCTTTTTTAGTTGTAGTTTTACTTAAGTAGACTACATAAGTATTATTGCTTGGTAACTAGTACTTACTTAAGTGATTTAAATTTTGACTACTTGTGCTTTTACTTACGTAGTTTAATCAGAAAGTAATGCTACTTAAGTGGCTTTAAAAATGATAAGTAGTTAATATTAAGCAGTGTATCACGCAAATGATAAACAATCATGCTTGATAATATGCTGTAATTGGCAAAATTAGTATGAGGTATTGTTTTATTTTATACACATAAGCTTTACAATTTCGTGATATTAAGCGGTCTTTTGTTGTTTGTGTTGGCGTGGACAATGAGGTTGCATTTTGCAGATTATGACACATTTCACTTTTTTTATGCTAATTATCCTCGGCAAAATATATGTCAAGTTTGGAAGTGAGCAAATTACTTTTCATCAAAGCTCAGCTTTATGGCCTTGGTTTTGCAAACGCTACTTTTTACTCAAGCAACTTCAAATTGCTGGTACTTTTTACTTCTACTTGGTTACTTTTCACATCCCCTACTTTCTGCTCTATTTCAAGTAGTTTCCGCCATCAGTAACAATACTTTTACTTAACTAGACTTATGGACTACTTTTTACACCACTGCTAGCTAGAGCTTAATTCATGTTTATTTGAATAGAATCACTACAAATTCATGAAACCACAACAGCCTGTTTCGCCGTTGCCAGCTCTTCAGGTGGGTTATACAGTAATCTAAATAAAATGAAAAAAGAAAAACATTGCGATACAAATGTCGGCGACTGTAGCATATACTGTATGTATTCAAATTGCAGCTGTCGTTGCATCTAAGAAACTACAAAAATGAAAACAGTTGTGTGTAACCTTACAGTAAAAGCATAACCGGGTTCCTGGTGAATATAGGGTCGGTAAAGGGGATCATTGGTATTACAAAGAAAATTGTTAATTCACCTGTAGCAGGGCCGGTGCTAGGAACTACGGGGCCCAATTAGAAATCAGATGGCGGGGCCCCTGCTCTTCAGAGTAAAATATTTCTGGTGCATGTATTTCATAAAAAAAACATATTATACAAATCGACAAATAGACATTTAATACTTGCTATGAAAAAAATTAAGGTAATGTGGATGCTTTTATCGTTTTAATTTCAATATCAAGACAGGCAATATATTATACTCTTTCAAAAAAAGATTTTTTTAGCTTTTTACTAGCAAAATCATTCAAAATATTTTTAAAGTCAAAATCTTTAGCAATGGCCAGCGGTAGGTCTCTACTTTTAGAGTAGTAACCTCCTTTCCAAAGGTTTTTACTAAACCCCATTGCAGTTCAACTGTAACTTAGAGCGAGACTTGTGAAGAAACTTAACAAAAAATCGCTTTAACGTTTTTCAAAAAGCACTAAAATTTTAATTGCAGCATCGAAATTTTGAAAAATTTTTCGCGGAAGCGGACCTAGAGCCGTTTTTATTCCTCACTCCATATTATCTCTCCTGTTACCACACGTCGAAGGAAATCGCGTCTAAAAAAAGTCTAAAAAATTTGGCGTCCCGCAGAGGAAACTTCTGGATACGCCACCAGGGGCGTACCCAGGGGAGGGGTCGTGGGGGCCGCGCCTTCCCTCCCCCGCAGACAGATACATCTGAGGACATGACGATCTTTTTTTTGGTCTTCACTTGATTTTGGGAGAAAAATTGGACGTCGGAGGCCGTGAGGACCTTCTTTTTTGGTCTTTTTTTCAGTGGGAACAGAAACAGGAAATCGCGCCCCCCTTCCCTTTTGAAATTTCTGGGCTTGCCCCTGGCCACTGTTTCAAGCGACTCTCGTTGCTACTGACGTAATTGTATTGTGCGTTGTTTGTTGCTGCGATAACAAGAGGGGGGGTCTAGGAGAGAGAAGCCTCTTACCTAAACAAAAGCTGTGGTAATGTAGATTTCAGCCCCTCTTACTCTAAGTACTTTTAACGCCACTGATTATTATGAAAACTGACTGATACTGCACTATTGGCTTAGTTACCATAAATCTTGAAGGTTTCTCAAAGCTTTTGGTTTTATTAAATGTAGTACATTCGACAATTTAACTTACGTGTCAATTGTTCTCAGTGGAGAGCAAGTTTTCATAAATAGAGATGCTAAAAAGCTACAACTGAAAATTAAATGAAACCCCCCTAAAACTATCTACTGGTATTTTCTTGTAAACAGCAAACCCACGCGATCAAACAACTGCGTAAGTTTTTTCTTTACTAATGCTTGGTTTTTGCGGCTACCGAGTTGCCGATTTTTTATCTAAAATGGAGACACTAGAAATGGCCCATGTTAAGCAGTGGTTCAACTTATGGCACTTTTTTCTATTCTGTGCCTCATGATACAGTAACGGACCCCCACTAGCGCGGGGCACAATTTGATAAAATCGGTCAAATCAGCTTAAAACCGGCCCTACAACCTTACTAATTAACACAATTACCTGAAATGCGACATATTAATGACTGCTTCACTCAAAACAATGGCTGTCTGTGATGCAATTTGGGACGAAATTACATTTATGTAGCCCGGTCAAGTAGAACGAAAAGCACATGTGCGACCGAATAAGAAAATTTTTTTTCCATTTTCAGTAGTATTTTAAACCTCATAGTACTGAAAAAGACCCCCACCAGCGCGAGGCCCGATTTGGTCAAATCGGCCTAAAACCGGCCCTGACCGGTAGATCTATCTTACAGATCTGGGCATCTTAATGGTTACGAATAAAATTAGGTAAAAGCCCTAGACGCTGGAGCGCGCGATGGCGCTTGTAAAAGGTAGACAAAAGTTAAAAAGGTACTTGCTTGTTAAAGAGCAGTTGCTTCAAGTATCAGGACTACTACTGCCAGGGATGTGGAAGCGGTCATATTTTAATGGAAGCGGAAGCACGAAAAGTATGCCGCTTCCGCTTCCACATCATTCAAAAAAGCATACTGTAAATAACTTATTAGATATTATTTTATTCAATTTATCAGATATTATTTTACCACGCTAGATTCGCATGGATGCCAGATCTCATCATAGGCCATTACTCTTCGCTTGGCTTTCAGATAGTACTAACGTAAAATCGCTTTTTCTTTCAGCTTTCTCTAAATTTTAAAATAAAGCAGCTAATTTATCAGTAGCGCTAAAAGCAATGTTTGACTCTTTTCCAACTATAATCATGTCACGAAGTAGGTGGAGTGTTGTCAGAAGCGTATTTAGGGGGGCATTGTGCCATGGTTTTTGTAGTATTTGTAGCTTACGGCCAGGGCGGATCCAGGGGGTAGGATGAGTGGTAGGCCTATGCATCCTCCCACCAGCCATTTTCAAAAACGTTTTTGATGTATAGGCCTACAATTTTTCCATAATTTCGAGCCTCTTCGGTAGCACTAAGCCTTACGCCATAAGCACACATAATCGAAAATATGCGAGAAAGATGCATCATATTTGGCGAAGCGCTCAGAATTAGGGTCAAAAGATTTAAACAAAATTTGGCTGAAAATTATTCAAAAAGTACTAAAATAGCCATTACAACATGTAAATTTTCAAAAATTTTCCGCGGGAGCATGCCTCCAGACTCCCTAGGCTTTCTTGCTTTTCAATCAACTTCAAATTGGTTTTGCCGAAAAAAATTCGCTTGACAATGATGTGGAAATTAAGGCCCCTTTTCAAATTTTTCGCTACGCCACTGAGTGTTGTGTATCAACATTTTTCTAATCAAGGGAGTACGTTTTGTAGCAAAGTTGCAGTAAAAGACTCCTAAGATTGTGACTCAGTATATGGTGATTCAATCATTCCTTTACACTTTTGTTTGATTTTTGCAAATTACACTGGTCAACAAAATTTTGGTTTTTGAATATTGCGGAGACTTTAACACCTTAATCTTATGAAATTAATCACGCTAATTTCGAATCTGTAAGCTATATTCGTCCAGCACGTCAGGTTTTTTAGATTTTTTTTATTTACTGTTATGTAAAACGAAAGACATTTGTTCAATCACAATATTCACATTATTATGACATAAGTAAAACCTTTGTAACGTCATAGAAGTTTATTGTGACACATTTTGTGAACAATCAAAAATATGACTTCAATTTTAGCAGCAAATAATTTCCTTGAAAACTACAGTCAAAACCCCCTCGTAATTTCATACTTCTGCAGGTAGCATCTATTTTGTCATAAACGAAATTTTTATCAATCAAACCTTCTATTCGGTAACAGTTCTGAAAAAGTGAAAAGGTGTAAAAATGAGGTCTTAAAAACCAGAGTTTGTGATTTTAGCAATAACTAAATAAGCAATGTCCTTCCTGGCCTACTGGCGAGAAGTCATGACGACTTCCTCCGGTTGGGTCGGAGGCTAATATCAGCTTTCCATCACCAACAGTGCAAAGCACTCCAGTCAAACGTACCGTAGGGCGGGACAGCGCTGTTTCGGGCTATTAGCCCTCATCAGCCTCCTTTAGGTAAGGTACATACATTTTTCAAAACGAATGATCTTGCCAGGACCACTCATCCCTTCGGATAAATATATCATAAATAAAGAATCTAACCTTTGTGGTACGTATCCACTCGTGCGGTTACGTCACCGCGCTGGTCAAATCCTTTACGTGGCCATGGTGAAGAGCAATAACTAAAAAAGCAATGTCCTTCCTGGCCACGTATAGAATTTGACCAGCGCAGTGACGTAACCGCACGAGTGGATACGTACCACAAAGGTTAGATTCTTTAAGATATATTTATCCGAAGGATGAGTGATCCTGACAAGATTATTCGTTTTGGAAGGTGAATGTACCTTACCTGAGGGCGGCTGATGAGGGCTATTAGCCCGAAACAGCGCTGTCTCGCTCCGCGGTTTGTGATTTTAGTTTATAATGAAAAGGTTGCTAAGCGCCTTGTCATCATATGTATCAGGTATTATCAGGAACTGTATCAGGGATTACCAATCAACTTGAATTTTTCAACCTCAGATCATCTACAATCATGATTAGTCTTAGCGCTGTTAAGACTAATCGTGATAGTAGATGATCTGAGGGTTGAAAAAATTCAAGTTGATGGATAACACCTGATAGAGTAAACCTTTTGCATGTTGTTGAAAAGTTCACATCAAGGAGAATTGTGACGCTTGGCTACTCACAAACGAGAAACTGTGATGTCACAACCAAATACTTTGTTTTGCGACAAAGGTAAATTGTGGTGTGACAATTACGTTTCGAAAAGTTAACCACAATAAAAAACTTAAAATGTCTTTTAAACGTGACGTGATAGACAAAAAATGGCTGCAGATTTTGAATCAGCAGAAAAAATTCTTTCAAAAAAGTTGGTTGGCATTTTTGTTTAAATTTTGCTGTTGACCAGTGAATTATCGTTAAAAAAACGCTTGCTAAAGTTTGACCAAGAGCTTTCAGTGTGATGGAAACAAAGTTACGGTTTACGCTATTGCCTACCAACGCACTGGTCGTATTTTACTAGAAAAATTTTGGTGAATCTGTTTGGAAGCGCTGGAAGCGGAAGCTGTTCGCAAATATACCGCTTCCGCATCCCTGGCTACTGCACGCAAACACTTTCTACCTGTTGGTTACTGAATTGGAAAGAAAAGTATATCACTACCAAAGGCGTTGGAAGTACATAGGTAGGGGAGGCTAAAATTTGTGTTACCATACCAACATCTGGGGGGCTTCGCCCCCCACACCCCCTCCTTGTTATCGCAGCACACATCATGCGTATCATGTAGGCCTACTTTACTTCAGTAACAGCTCAGATGGCCGAGTGGTAAGAATGTCCGCCTCGGGAGCTGTGGACTTGCTGGGTTTGATTCCAAGTCGGGTCAAAGCAATGACTTTAAAATTGGTATTCACAGCTTCCCTGCTTGACGCTCAGCATTAGAGGGACAGTGTGAAGAACAAGCCGGCAAGTTTATTTGCTGTGCCGCTAGGAAAGGCGCTAAGCGGGATTGATTTCCCCATCTTGGTGTGGCAGACAGAATAATGGCCGGAAACTCCTAAGCGAGCTCGTATAGCGCATTAATCGCATTCTCATGATAGGAGGATAAATATGCAAATGAATAAGTCACTTGGAGACTACTTCACAACTCAAGCTTTCCTCTAGCTAGCATAAACACAGTAGCCAGATGACGTTTATAAACGTGTTAATCTCTTTTAAATGAACTAACCTCCATTTAAGTTAACCTCCTTTTAGGCAGAAGCGTATGCTCCCCTTTTTGACTCTGTCTTTTAGAAAACAAAGAACAAAGCTAATCCCAGCTAGCAAGCCCATATAGGCCCCAGCTACTACTTAAATGGGTTAATGGGCTTCAGGGCTTTTCGTGGTTTTTTGTTTGAATTTTAATGGGTCCCAGACAGGTTGCTCAGGAAAGCATTTTATTTATGGAAGTATAAGCAAATGTGGCAAAGATAATTCTTAATTTGTTTACTTGGTAAATCGCATAAAAAATGAGTAAATAAAACTCTTTTAGTTATGTGGGCTAGCCATGGGTTAATCAAAAGTCATGTGGGGCCCACATGGTAACCATAATATGCGTTAATACCAATGTAAAGGATGACTTTCACTTCGGATTTCTCACCTTTTAGGAAGCAAAAAATGTTTAAAAAGTAGGAAAATGATCTAAAACAAGTTTGAAATGAAAATAAAGCTCAAATCAGCTTGATTCAAGATAGCGTAACGTATACAGCTCCAACGTGGTGCCAACACAGGTTTGCCCAGTTTTTTTTGAATTTCACTTCAAATTTCTCAGCTTTTTTAGAAAGTAAAAAATGTTCAAAAAGCTGGAAAGTGGTCTAAAACAAGTTTGAAATGAAAATAAAGCTCGAATCAGCTTGATTCAAGATAGCGTAACGTATACAGCTTCAATGTGGGGCCAGCACAGGTTAGCCCAGTTTTTTTTTTTTTTTTTAATTTCATTTCAAATTTCTCAGCTTTTAGATAGTAGAAAATATTTAAATAGCTGCAAAGTGGTCTAAAACAAGTTTGAAATGAAAGTAAAGCTCGAAACAGCTTGATTCAAAATAGCGTAACCTATGCAGCTCCAACGTGGGGCCAGCACAGGTTTGCCCAGTTTTTTTGAATTTCACTTCAGATTGCTCAGCTTTTAGAAAGCATGAAATGTTCAAAAAGCTGGAAAGTGATCTAAAACAAGTTTGAAATGGAAGTGAAACTCGCAATAACTTGATTCCGCCACCTATACAATTCCAATGTGGGTCTAGCACAGTTCGCCCAGCTTCTTAAGAATTGCATTCTTTTATTTTCGCAAGCTTAAAATGAATAGTAGCAATGTATTTTTTAAAATTTGATTTAATTAAAAGAATCTGGATAGCAGAACTCACTGGTGCGTTTTCAGAAACTTGTCTAGATCCCATCTTACAAGGCCGAAGATTGGCTGAATTTTTTTTTTTTTTTCAACATTTTTATATGCTTCGGCCAAGGGTGGAAACCTGGCTACTTGGCGTTAGGGTGTCAGTTTCAGTTTCGGTGTGTTGAAACTCAGATGTCAGGTTTCAGTTTTGGTTTGGTTTCACGGCTGTTGAAAAATAGGTTTCAGTTTCGGTTTCAGTTTTGCTTACACACAACTTCGGTTTCTGGGTTTTAGTTTCGGTTTAAGTTTCATCCAAAAAAGCTATTATATTTTGAATATGGATTTTTAAGTGCTCTACTTTTTAGCGTTTTTGTTGTATTGCGATGATAAGTAGCAAGTCAGATGGCCGAGTGAGGAGAGCAGTTGCTTCAAAAGTTGTCGACTTGGATATAATTCCGTGTCCGGTAAAACCAGACTCAAAAATTAGTATCCACAGCTTCTTTATTTGACGCTCAGCATTAAAGGAACTGTTCTGGTAATGACAGTGATGACGATTTTTAAAACCCAAAACCTTAGAAAATTCTGAACAGGTTTCAGTTTCAGTTTCGGTTTTGACGTTTCAAGAAAAAACGGTTTCGGTTTAAGTTTAGGTTTTCAAAAATTTGGCCGAGTAGGCCTAGGTGTCAGTTTTAGTTTGGGTTTCAAAAATTTTCTTCAAAACCTGGTTTTCAGGTTTAGGTTTATGTTTGAGTTTCCACCCTTGGCGTCGGCGTAAAAAAAAACACCAAGATGAAGCCATACGAGTTTAAAAAAGATTAAAAAAAAATTGCAAACTACAATAAGATTTTACTCTGGAAAAGTATAGACTAAATCATTTGGTGATTTTTTTTTTCGCTTTTCGTTTTACAGTTTTTGCTGCTAATTTATATTTTCCTTAATTTTTATTTGTTACCTCCTAAAACAAAAAAAATTGCAACCAAGTCACTGCAGGTAACCAAAAACGAAGAATCAAAACGCTTGATTAAAAATGGCAACATCAGTGACATGGACATTCGCGATTTCGCGGCTTTCGCGCATGCGTCTAATACCCTCGTAATGCGACTAGCATGTGACTTGCCCTTTCTTCTTTACCGTCTTAGCTCCAATGTAGCTCGATTGCTCTAAAGTGGAGGGCAGACAGCAATCAGCTCATCGCAGAGCATCAAATAAATAAATAATTGAGGTTATTTTCAAATTATATCAACTGAAAATTCAACAGTAATTGAGGGAGACAGGGAAGTGAGCGTGCGCTCTTCGAGTTATTTATTTATTCAACCCTAGTTTTGGCAATTTTCCGATTTTTGCTTTCATTTTGCTTGATTTCAGTGATGAACGGCAGAAGTCTTGTAAAATGTCAATGTGCTAATGTGCTTTAACTGTAATGCTAATGTGCAGGAATTGTGATACCTACCTATAGTGGTAAGTTAGTTGGACTCTTTCTTGACAAAAGTACATGGGGGTCAAAACTAGCAGTTTAGAAGCAAACCTCTTAGCCAGGAAAATCTTCTTTGATCTTTAAGCAATCATCAAAAGTTGGAGCGAAATCTTGCCGATGTTAATGTGCAAGCAAAGCTGGTAAATTGAATGTTGTTCTATAATTTGCCTATAAAGCAATAAGAGAGTGTTTTTTCATTGTTGGCCGAATACATGTTTTGCAAGGTATTCTGACTTGGAAATGAATATTTTTTGTGTTAGTCTAAAAAACTTCATGGCTTCAGATTTACAATTTTAAACGAGACGTCATATCAATTTTGTTTAGCCACTTTAAGAGTAGCCTGCTACTGTTGTTCATAATAGCCTATGTGTGTATAGTGTTGTGTACTTTTTGGCATTTTTATTTGTAAGATTTAATTATTAGGCTACTAAGCAACCTTCAAGTACATAATTTTAGAGACAATGATGATAGGACCTTGCTTCAACATGTGAGCACCATTTCTAAAGTTGACTCTGTGTTTTGTTTTTCCTCTGTTAAAACTTGAAATGCTGTGCCAAAATCTGTTAGAGTGTGATAAACTGAATGTTTTTTAAAGAAACTTAAAAAGTCCATATTTTATATGTAGCTTTTGATAATGTGCCTGATTTGTAGATTTTGCATATTGTATTATGCTTCACTATGCTGTTTGTTTACAATTTGTTTGCTTGAAATGTTTTGTGCCTTGTACCCCTTAGCCAAGTGGTTGTTTCAGTCTGCCATCTCATGGGGTATAGAAATGCTTGTTATGCTATTATTATTATACATTTTACCAGAGGCGTAGCTTGAGGTTCTGCCGCCCGGGGCGGTTCAAGAAATTGGCGCCCCCAAATGCAGTGGTGTACCCAGGATTTGGCCAAAGGGGGAGGGAACATAACCGGGGGTCTGGGGGCGAAGCCCCCAGCCGCCGAAGGCTACGCCCCCAGCTGCCAACGAATTTTTCCGGTTTTCACATAAAAAACACTCTTTTTAACCACTTTTATATCGAAAAAAAGGCATGCAGTGAATGCAGTCACCCTTAGCGTAGCCAGGATTTTGCAATGGGGGAGGGGGGTTGAGAATGACTTCACATTTGATTATACGTTGTATACAGGAGCGAATCCAAAAAGTTTTGGTGGGGTACATGTAATTTTGAATTAGGTTGAATATTAACTAAATGCAAAGACGTTTAAACTCGGAAACGGGCGTAAATAGGCCTTTTGGAAATGATTCATGTCAGGAGCGTATTCAGAAATTTTTTGAGGGAGATGGCGTCAATTTTCGTCACTTTTTTCAAGCGCATTTTTTCGGCTGAGTTATTTTTAAGCAACTTAAGTGCCAAAAACGACTCTAGGGGGGTAGGGGGGCAAGCTCCCCCGGAAAATTTTTGAAAATTTGCATACTGCAATGACCATTTTAGTGCTTTTTGAACAATTTTTAAGGAAAGCTTGTCATATTTTTGGCCCCTAACTTTGAGTGCTTTATCAATGATGCATTTTCTGCGAACAGTTTCGATTATGTATGACGTCATTTGAGGCTCAATGGGGAGGGGGTTGTAAACCCCACCCCCCCCCCCCCCACTGGCAGTCACTATAGACAATGCAAAAACATTTTTTGTGTGAAAGCAGAAGCTTGGCTAAAATAAGTGAAAGGAGGCTGCAACCGTTATTAGTCTGAGAATTTATAGACTGAAAGTTAGGTTTTAACACCTTATTACAGAGCCAAAGAGGTGGGCCATGGCACGGTAGCCTCCCCTGCGTGCGCCCATGTTACTTGCGTAGTACTGCCTAGAGTGCCTATAGGCCTACTGCATTCGCCCGCTGAGTGTGAGCGATTCAAATAACGCAAATACGAAGAAGAAAACAGTGCGCAATAATACACATTAAAATCAAATCTTTTTTATACTCGCGGGAATACACCCATTAAAGCGTAAACGAGATGTCGGGGCCCATTTCCGCAACTTTGCGCCTGGGCACTGGGCAACACAGTAAGATGATTTACGATTAGCAAAAAAGCGATATAGCCAAGTAATAGTTGTTCAAAATAATTTAAAAAAATAATAAATTGTTTCAAATTAAATGTTGCCCGGAAAAGTTTCCATATCGAATGCTATTTGCAAAAGTGTAGTAACTGATCAAGTTCATGTTATGCTTTGTTTAAATGCTGGTCGTAAACCTCATTCTACTTCCAAATGAACTGTAAAAGATATGGAAGTTGAAGTGAGCCGGTGGCATGTTGGAAGAGACGAGACGAAAATCGAAAACTAGGTTGAAAATCCAAAATCCGAAAAAACGCTTGGTTTTCATGGAATTTGAGCAATATTTTATGCATGTGTTTGATATTGTTAAGAGCATTGTCGTACTACATGTGTTTTGCAATTAAACTGTTCAAATCAAAGTTGTGAGATTGTTTAGACTATTAATCAATGTTGTTTGGTTGTTTTTTCAGAGTTTTTTTGCTTGTAGACTATCATACTGATGAAAGCTTCAGAAACAAAATCAGCCCACTTTCTAATCGGGTGATCATTCACATTTACGACTCGCATTGTTTTAACTGGATTGCCCAGATTTAGGGTTAGTCGGTTATAACATAGGTCTCATTGAGGCACCACCAAGTTTGCCCATATGGGCTAAGGTTTAGCAAAACAGGACTTACATGGAACCCACATAGTTTTAACCGGTTTGCCCAGCTTTAGAGTTAGTCGGTTAATTACTGTACAATAGGTCCCATCTAGGCACCACCACGTTTGCCCATATTGGGTAAGGTTTAGTAACACTGAACCCATATGAAGCCCACATAGTATTAACTGAATTGCCCAGATTTAGTAAAATTAGTCAGTTAATTACAATAGGTCCTACGTAGGCACCACGAAGTTTTTCCATGTTGGATAAGGTTAACAAAACAGGACCCATGTAGACCCCACATAGTTTTATGTCGGGAAACTATCTAGGGCCCACTTGAAGCCGAGGGTCAAAACGACATGAGGCCCACACAAAACTATTTAAGACCCACCTAGTACAATCTCTCTCACCCAGCTTTAAAGTATTCATGAAAGAAATCAACCCTTTATTAGTACAATGCTTTAAGTACAAGAGGAAACAGATAAAAAGTGATATGCGTTGTGTGTGGTATGATCGTGAGCTGTTGTGTGTGGTATGATCGTGAGCTGTTGTGTGTGGTATGATCGTGAGCTGTTGTGTGTGGTATGATCGTGAGCTGTTGTGTGTGGTATGATCGTGAGCTGTTGTGTGTGGTATGATCGTGAGTTGTTGTGTGTGGTATGATCGTGAGCTGTTGTGTGTGGTATGATCGTGAGCTGTTGTGTGTGGTATGATCGTGAGCTGTTGTGTGTGGTATGATCGTGAGCTGTTGTGTGTGGTATGATCGTGAGCTGTTGTGTGTGGTATGATCGTGAGCTGTTGTGTGTGGTATGATCGTGAGCTGTTGTGTGTGGTATGATCGTGAGCTGTTGTGTGTGGTATGATCGTGAGCTGTTGTGTGTGGTATGATCGTGAGCTGTTGCTTCTCTCTCGCAAAAAAGACAGGCTTTATAAAGTTTATCTTCGAAAGAAAACTTTAAAGACCAAAGAAAAAAATAATAAGGTTGGAAATTTTTATTTTCACATGATAGCTCAGAAAAAGAAAGAACATATGCAAAATCAGTTTCAAAAATATCAAAACAACATTCGAAAAACTTGGCAGTTAATGAAAAGTCTTATTGGCAAAACTCGCAATAAATTTAGTTCAACAATCATCCAGTATAACGGCATCTTCGTGAATAAATCTGTTGAAATTGCTAATTGTTTCAATAATCACTTCTCAACCATAGCAAAAAAGTTGACCAATAAACTGCCTTCTTCTCCCACCAAATTCACGGATTATTTGCCTCCATCCAATCCCTCTTCAATGTTCATGACTCCTGCAAATACAGCTGAAATCAAGAGATTAATATACGAACTTAAACCTAAACTGAGCGCTGGAATAGACCAAATACCTCCGCTTGTTCTAAGATACTTTCCTGACAATGCCCTTCATGCCCTTTTGCCAATAAGACTTTTCCCTCAGCTACATATTCAACCAGTCATTGTGTCAAGGTAAATTTATTTCAATGTTTAAACGGGCCAAAATTATACCAGTATTCAAAAAAAGAAATCCAAAAAATGTGTTTACTTACAGGCCAATAAGTCTACTTCCTTCTCTATCGAAAATTCTAGAAAAAGTTGTTTACAATAGACTGCATTCATTTATCAATATGAACGACAATCTCTCTCATCAACAATTTGGGTTTAGACATAAGCACTCGACTAACCAGGCAACAACTTTGCTTATCAGTAATATTGTAGATGCTTTCGAAAAAAAACAGTCAGTACTCGGAATTTTTCTTGACATCTCAAAGGCATTTGACACGATTGACCACACAATTTTATTGTGTAAATTAAATAATTATGGTGTTAGAGGTGTATCTATGAGGTGCCAACTGTTCACTCTATTCGCAGTATGTTTTTTTTGTATATTTATGCCAACGCAAAAACATACAACCGAACGCAAAAGCAAATCAGCAAACGCAAAAATAAATGATCAAACGCAAAAATATACAGTCAAACGCAAAAATAAATAAGCAAACGCAAAAATAAACAGTCAAACGCAAAAACAAATAATCAAACGCAAAAATAAACACTCAAACGCAAAAACAAACAATCAAAACGTTTATGTGTCTGGTTCAGTCCCATTTTTTTCCTTTAAAAAGGCAAACGCAAAAATAAATAGTCAAACGCAAAATAAATAAGCAAAAAGATTGTACAGTTTTGTATATTTAATGCTTGGTTGGTCAATGGCCACGTGGTTTAGTTTATGTTGTGTTGCCATTTTTTATTTTTGTTTAGTTAACAACCGTCACGTAGTGTATCTATGTTACTAACAGTGGGACCACTTTTTGTGCTCCGTCAGAGTCCGAAACGAAAATCAGAGCTTAGACGCTGAGTTGTCATTTTATATTTTTGTTATTAAATTTTTTTTTATGAAATTTACAAGGAGTTGCTAGTGTATTTGATTGCTGAATTAATTTGACAATAAAGGAGAAAAGTGAGAAGTTTTGGTGTGGGGTAAATGATAAAGTAACAATGGTAGTACGGCGGGGAAGGAGTATGGGGAAGAATAGGGGGTTATAAAGAATTGGGAGGAGTATGGATGGTGGGGTAATAGGAGAATTGTTGGTAGTTTGGGGAGTTGGGTCAAGTATGGCGGGAATATGGAAGGAGTGAGGAAGTGTGGGGGTAGGAGTGCAAAAATGTGGGGGGAGGTGTGAAAAGAGGTGTTGGGGGAGATGTGGGGAAGTGTGTTGGAGTGTGGGGGAAGTGTGTTGGAGTGTGGGAGATGTGGGGGATATGGAATATTCTACCCATTTTCTCCACCTCCCCCACATCTCCCCTTTCCTCCCCCCACACTTCTCCACACCCCAACACATTTCTCCACATCTCCTTCCACACTTTCTTACTCCTTCCATATTCCCCCCATACTTGTCCCAACTCCCCAAACTACTAAAAATTTCCCAATTCCTCCACCATCCATACTCCTCCAAACTCCCCCAAATTTTTTATACTTCCTCATTCTTCCCCATACTCCATCCCCCCGCACTCCCCATAGTTACTTTATCATTTACCCCACACCAAAACTTCTCACTTTTCTCATCTATTGCCAAGTTAATTTAGCAATCAAATACACTAGCAACTCCTTGTAAATTTCATAAAAAAAAATTTAATAACAAAAATATAAAATGACGACACAGGGTCTAAGCTCTGATTTTCGTTTCGGACTTTGACGGAGCACAAAAAGTGGTTCCACTGTTAGTAACATAGGTACACTACGTGGCGGTTGTTAACTGAACAAAAATAAAAAATGGCAACACAACATAAACTAAACCACGTGGCCATTGACCAACCGAGCATTAAATATACAAAACTGTACAATCTTTTTGCTTATTTATTTTGCGTTTGACTATTTATTTTTGCGTTTGCCTTTTTGAAGAAAAAAAAAAAGGGACTGAACCAAATACACAAACGTTTTGATTGTTTGTTTTTGCGTTTGAGTGTTTATTTTTGCGTTTGATTATTTGTTTTTGCGTTTGACTGTTTATTTTTGCGTTTGCTTATTTATTTTTGCGTTTGACTGTATATTTTTGCGTTTGATCATTTATTTTTGCGTTTGCTTATTTGCTTTTGCGTTCGGTTGTATGTTTTTGCGTTGGCATAAATATACAAAAAAAACATACTGCGAATAGAGTGAACAGTTGGCGCCCCATATGTATCGTTAAACTGGTTTGAAAGCTATCTCTCCAACCGTTCTCAAATTGTAGAATATGCTGGGGTTACATCCTCTAATCAAGTGAACATCTCTAGCTCTGTGCCACAAGGCTCTATCCTCGCCCCTCTACTTTTTATCATTTATGTGAACGATTTTAATAATTGCCTGGAGTTCAGCTCTAATATATCTTTTGCTGATGACACAAATGTCTTTATTGTAGATAATCCTATCTATCTTCTAAAGCCATGCTTAGTCTTTACCACTCGTTATTAATTACTTAGTCACGTCCGATACTGTATAACCAATTGGTGTTTTGGCAACGAATCCAAAATACAACAATTGCAGCGTATTTGCAATAAGTTTATACGATTAGTCTTTAATTTGAAGAGACGTGAAAGTGTAAGAACTATCATGAAAGAAAACGGTCTTTTAACTATTTAGCAAACGTATCAGGTTGAACTAGCTATTTTTATGTTTAGAACTGTTAAAAAAAATCATTTAACTGTATTGCAGAACCTGTTTCAGTCAAAATCAAGTCGTATTTCAACCAGAAGTAATAGTCACTATATCTCCCCAGCGTATAGGTTAACTGTCTGCCAACAATCCATCAAATTTTCTGGACCTAAGATATGGAGTAATTTATCAAACGAGATTAAAGAGTGCAAGAGTTTGAAGTCCTTTGCGATCAAAGTTAAAGCACATTTTTTGAATATTTAAATTTTACAGCAGATAATAAAAACAGTCCCTCAATTATTAACAAAGCTATCGACATTCGCTGTTTTTTATGTTTTTTTTTGATTTGTTATGTTGCTGCTACTGTGTTTGTTTTTTTTTTTTCAGATGTCCTCAGTATGACGATAAAAGAATGAAAAGGAAAAAAATCTAAAAGGAACGACTAAAAAGTCCACTCTTCCCCACACTGTCAAGAAAAGAATACCAAAGAATTAACAGCGCTAATCCACTTAAAGATAATAAGGACTTCATAAAGAGACGAACATTCAACGACAAGACTTGCTGAAATCACAATACTACATTATTAATAAATGTCCCGCGAAACTATTTGCATCCGCATAGTTGTGATGATGCCTTTTATTATCGTTTAAGTACCGCTACTAATTTCAAAAATAAGCCCTCCGTGGTTAGTTGGTCAGTTGGGTCACAAGCTGCTATTTTGAGTTGGAAATTAATGCATCTGCTTTTTGCTACAGCATGCTTTTGCTACTTAAATATGTTAGGCCTACAATGTTGGTTCGTTTTTGTTGATGTCATATATATATTTTTTTTGTTTTGTGTGTGTTAATGTGATGCTACCGGTCGTGCAGCCATGTCCAGTCAGTTTCGACTGGCATGCCTCAACGCTAATCCGTTTTGCTGCATGTTCCGTTTTCCGTGCCAGTATTCGTTCATTTTACTGTTCCAGTGTATTTTAATGCTTTTGGCGCACGGGAATAAAAGTTGAATTGATTGATTGATAGTAGCCTATGTGAGGTTGACGTAGGACCCACTTCTCTATGTTAGCTGGGATGGTGCCAAGTGACAGAAATATACCAGACTCTTTGGATGGTTTCTGTAGCTTATGGCCAGGGGGTAGGCCTATGCATCCTCCCACCAGCCATTTTCAAAAACGTTTTTGATGTATAGGCCTACAATTTTTTCGTAATTTCGAGCCTCTTCGATAGCAAGAAGCCTTACACCTTAAGCACGAATAATGGAAAATGTGCGAACAAAATGCAACATATTTGGCGAAGCACTCAGAATTAAGGTCAAAAGATTTAAACAAAATTTGGCTGAAAATTATTCAAAAAACACTAAAATAGCCGTTACAGCATGTAAGTTTTGAAATTTTTTCTGCGGGAGCATGCCCCCGGACTCCCTAGACCTTTGCTTCTCAATCAGCTTCAAATTTGTTCCTCCAAAAAAAATACGCTTGAAAATATGTGGAAACTATGGCCCTCCCCTTTATTTCTTGCTACGCCACTGATGCTAGGATAAGCTGGATGATTCGAATTTGATATATTGTTGTCTCGCTTGTTATTTGCCCAAAAGTTTCTTCTCTAAACTTGGAGAAAATTTAACTGTGACGTCATAATATAAAGCTTTAAGAGCTTTGTACACAAAGTTACCTGAAGATCCAACAGTTTTTGCGATTTTGTTCACCTTTGTCTCAAAGTTGCAAAAGTTAATACGTTGGCTTGATGGGGACCTACTAAACACCGCAAAGGACTGAAACACCGCAAAGGACGGCAAAGGACTTCAAGTTGATGTACTAAACACCGCAAAATACGACAAAGGACCCTAAAACCCTAACCTTAATCTAACCCCAACCCTTGCCCTAAGCCAGTGGTTCTTAAACTGGGTTCGACCGAACCCCAGGGGTTCGGTGAGGCTGTAGCAGGGGTTCGGCTAAGATCAGAATAAGTTTTTGCAAAAAGGCATACAGTTGTAGTAAATGACTATCTTTGCGTGGAATGATGCATCCCCCCACCATACTCTTTCAACGCTGTTTTTGATGAATACAATTTTTCCTTAATTTCAAACCTATTTGATAACAATCATCTTTACGCCTTAAGCACGCATAAATCAAAAATGTGCGAACAAAATGTATCATATTTGGTGAAGGACTTAGAGTTAGAGGCAAAAAATTTAAACAGAATTTGCCATAAAAATTGTTCAAAAAGCGCTAAAATGGCCATTACAGTGTCTAAATTTTTGAAAACTTTCCGGGGAAGCAAACCCCCGGACCCCCCTAGAGCCATATTTTTGTTCCTCAATTTGCTTCCAATTAACTTTCCAGAAAAAAAAATACGCTTAAAAAATGTAAAAATTTTATGCCACCCTCCACCGCCTTAAGAATATTCTGAATACGCCCCTGACGTGAAACATTTTCAAAGAGCTTATGCCCTTTTCCGGTTTAGACGTCTAACGTCTTTGCACTCATTTAACATTCAGCCTAATTCAAAACTGCATCCCCCCTCTAAAATTGTCTGGATCCGCTCCTGGTTATAATTAAGGGTTCGATGAATGCTTGCATGACACCTGTTGGGTTCGATACTTTCGACAAGTTTGAGAACCACTGCCCTGAGCTAACCCTAATCCTAACCCTGATTTAAAGTCCTTTGTCGTTCTTTGTTATGATATGGTCCCAAGTCCTTTGGCGGTGTTTAGTAGATCAATTTGAAGTTCTTCGTCGTTGTTTGCGGTGTTTTTGGTACGTCAGTTTAAGGTCTTTTGTCGTCCTTTGCGGTATCAGATAATAGGGTGGAAACGGAACCATAGAGACTATGGGATAAATACGAAATTCAGTAAAAAATAATGATAATAAATTAAGGAAGCGTGGGTTAAAAATTTGCGTGCAGTAGTAATCCTAATATTTGAAGCAACTGCTCTGTAATAAGTAGGCCTTAGTAGTTTTTTTTTAAGCCACACAATTGCAGCTTAGATTTTTATGTGAGTGAATTATATATTCATCATGGAAAATGACCTAGCTGGGTGTCGAACCCGTGAAATCAGTTGCGGAGCCCTACGCACCAACCACTCGGCCAACTCTATGTGCTATATATTAAGTAAGTAGGCCTACCTTTTTAACCTTTGTCTCCCTTTTAGAAGTGCCATCGCGCGCTCCAGCGAGTTTTACCTAATTTTATTCTTAATCATTAAGATGCCAGACCTGTAAGATAGACCTACCGTTGCATTAAGAATTTTCTTTGTAATACCAATGATCCCCTTTACCGACCCTGTATTCACCAGGAACCCGGTTATGCTTTACCGTGCAGTTGCGCAGTCACACACAACTGTTTTCGTTTTTGTAGTTTCTTAGATGCAACGGCAGCTGCAATTTGAATACGTACAGTATATGCTACAGTCGCCGACATTTGTATCGCAATGTTTTTCTTTTTTCATTTTATTTATATTACTGTATATCCCACCTGAAGAGCCGGTAACGGCGAAACAGGCTGTTGTGGTTTCATGAGTTTGTAGTGATTCTATTCAAATAAATATGTCAATGATAAAGTGGGCTTATATTTTGCGAAAGTTCGTGATCAGCGAGTGATTGGGGTAATTTGAGCCAGTGGCTTATTATGTAACACGCTTGGCTCAAAATGCCCCCAACCCCAATGTTAAAAAAAAAATGCCTCGTGCTCAAAAATCTATGGTCCTGCACCCAGTATCTTTCGGCAATATCAAGCTAACGTCAGTTCCCTCCTCTCTAAAGATTTGCTCAATGTGTTGCTAGTTTCAAAACTTTTTCACACCTTACGAATTTTTGACTAAAACCTGCGTGAAAATCTGCAAATATTAATTTTTTTATATTTTTTATCAGAAATGTTGCTTATGTGTAGCAAAACCAAAGGTGCCGAAGTTTATTTCGCTAATGATGTGTTTCGCCTTTGGTGGTGCGATTGAACTGGTTACATCACAAAAACTCGAGATAGGTGGGGTGGCTCAAATTACTGTAAACACTGGCTCAAACCACCTGTCCTTTCCCTACTGCTTTTTTAGTTAAGAAATTTGTCATAAACTTGCGTTGTAGCGCTTTCTCGAGACAAAGAAGAAACTATTAACCGAACCACACACTAGAGTAGAGATGTAAAAAACCGTTTTTTTTTTCGCTTGCTTTGTTTTTCGTTGTTTTTTTTTACGTTTTTTTTTTGTTTTTTTGTCTTTGCAGTTGACAAAAACAAAAAAAGTTTGTTTTTAAAATAAAACAAGGCAATCAGCTTCAAATTGCACGACTAACGTGACAGAGTATCGCACATGTCATTGTACAAGGTGTCCATGAATTATTGCTACAAGTTCAAAAATTCGCCACAGTCTTACTTTTTAAGATATTTTCAATTGATTTGTTTTATAGTAAAGAGAAATGCTTCAAGTTTACGTAGACGCTTTAGTATGCTTCTACATGTGCACCACCAGTCGCACGTAGGATATTCAATCGATATTTAATTTCTAGCCATGTTCTTGCTAACATATCCACAGTAACTGTATCAAGTGCATCAATTATTCGTTGTTGCAAATCACTGACGCATCTGACTTTGATTCAGTAAACGATATCCTTTACGTAGCCCCACAGGAAAAAATCCAATGGTGTGATATCAGGAGAACGTGGCGGCCATGGAATTGGACCATCACGTCTAATCCATCTTTCTGGAAATGTGTCATTCAAAAATCGCGCTCAGATGGCCGAAATGTGTCATTCAAAAATCGCACACTAACAGCTCAGATGGCCGAGTGGTATGGAGCGTCTGTCTCTTGAGCTGTAGACTCGGGTTTGATTCCGAGTCGGGTCAAACCAATGACGTTAACATTGGTATTCACAGCTTCCCTACTTGACGTTCAGCATTGAAGGAGCAGTTTGGAGAACAAGCCGGCAAGTTTACTTGTTGTGCCGTTGGGAAAGGCACTTAGCGGGATTACCCCATCTTGGTGTGGTAGACAGATGGCTGGCAACTCCTAAGCGAGCTCGTATAGCGCATTGATCGCTTTCTCGTGATAGGAGGATAAATATGCAACTAAATAATAATAAAAAAAATTGACGAACTGCAAGACCCCGATGAGGGGGTGCACCGTCCTGCTGGAAAATAACTAGTGGTTGATACTGTTCAAGCTGTGGTGACACATATTTTGTCAAAAGGTCGAGTTAAATTTGAGCTGTAACTGATTTCTCAGTTAAGAAATACGGACCAATAATTTCATCATGCATGATTCCACACCACACATTTAGTTTAGGAAAGTCTCGTTCAAGCTCGTAGGTTTCATGCAGATTTTGCGAGCCTCATATTCTCGAGATGTGTCTGTTTATTAATCCAGAAACGTGAAACGTTGACTAGTCACTGAAACAAACACGTTTCAAAAATCCTGGGTCTGAATCTAATCTGTCTAGCATCCATCGTCACTGCAAATTTTTTTCGTCGTAGCTTATCTTCTGGCTTGAGAGCTTGCAGTAATTGCACTTTACTGCATATGCATGAAGTCGCAAATTTCTATGCAAAACTTTGTGAACAGTGGAGCGTGGGATCTGCAATTGGGTAGAAGCCTGCGAATCGACTTTCTAGGGCTTCTGGTAAATGCCACTCACACAGATTCAATTTCTTCTGATATTTGAGGTCGGCCAGCTCCCTGTCTCTGCAACACACTACCAGTCTCCACAAACTTTTCATGCCATGCTCGAATGGTAGATCGTGAAAGTGGCTCGCACCGGTACGATTAAGCCGATAAGGCAGTGGTCGGCAACCTGTGGGCCGCGGCCCAACTGTGGACCTTTTAACAATTTTTCGTGGGCTGGGGGCTATTCGGTTTTACAAAGTCTTTGTGGGCCGCATGCTAGCTGCAAATATAAAAAGTAAGCCCATACAACTGATAATAAAAACCTTCCTTTTGATGCTTTGAGCGTAAAACAATCCAATTCTTTTTCTCCCGGCGGTACATGGCTACACCGGCCGGTTAGCTCAGTCGTTGAGCGCACGCGATCGGTACGGGAGGTGTGGGGTTCGATTCCTGAGCCGGTCAAATCGGCACAGTGTCGCTAACAGCTCGCCATCGTTGTGAAATTTCTTCGGAGCTGTGTTGCCCAGGCCCTAAGCAGCGGAGATGGGCCTCGCCACTCATTACAAGCTTCGGCGTAATACCGCGAGTATAATGAAGATATGATTTTGGTACACGGCTACAAAAGCAAAACCCGTAGCACCATGCACAAAAACGGGTGCCGTGTGTCTGTATATCTTTCATGCGATGCTGGCTTTCTTTCTTCAGTTCTGTCGATGCGAGCGAGTAGAAAAAAGGGCACGCGCTTTGCATTATCCTTGCTTTTAAAACAACGCATCGTTTTTTCATTTTGAACCGGTAGTTTGTAGTCGTGTTGTACAATTCATTCGTTTTGTAGTCATGGTTTTAAATGTAGTGGGCCTTCCAGTGGCGTACGCACGGGGGGGGTTCGGGGGTCAAACCCCCCTCCTCCCATTGACGACTGAAAAAAATAAAAACCTCTCATTTTGAAACGATCCGCCTTTTTTTATGCAGAGATTGCCGAAATTGTTATCAATTATCATGTTTTTCTGTGCTATCCAACTTCCTTATGTTACATAATCTTGAAAAACTTTCATTGTGATGCAATAATACCCGTAGTCAAATTTTTCTGGTGCGTTGCGCTTGACGTTGGCGATCGCAGAAAAAGTAAAACCTTTCTTTTTTGAGACGAACCAACTTTTCTTTGTGCGGAGCTGACCGAAATTGCTTTCATGTTTTTTTTCTGTTCGGTCCAATCTTCTAATTTAATTTCGAGAAACTTTGATTATGATACGATGCAACAATACCGGTATTCCCACTTTTCTGATGTGTTTTGCTTAAACTGCAATTTTGTCATTGATGCTGCTGTGAAACAATTGGTAAGTGGGAGTTCCCTTAAATACGAACTATCTGCAGTAACTATGGCTGCACACAAAATTTTTTTAAAAAATCAAATCTTCACTGTAATCGTTTCATTAAATTCGCTGTAGTATCGCAGCGTCGTAGCGAGTGGCGGGGCCCGACCCCGCGGCTTAACGCCTAGACAACGCAGCTCCGAAGAAACGTCGCAGCGATAGCGAGCCGTTGGCTACTCTGTGTCCGATTTGACCGGCCTGGGAATTGAACCTCAGACCTTCCACGTCGATAGCGACAACTTTAACACTGCGCTATAACCGGCCGCAGGGCCGGCGCTAAGGGGGTGCCAGGCCCCCCCAATCGACATGCTTGGCCCCCCTATTAATAAGCTTTTGCTTTTGAAAACAGCGGCTTTTGTGCTTAATTTCCAACTTTGGCCCGCCCAGATAAGCGTTTGGCCCTCCTAAGTCGACTGCTCTGGCGCCGGCTCTGACCTGCCGGTTTGTTGAAAAATTATTAAAATGTAAAAACCTAAATTGACACTGCCCTAAATTCTAAAAATAAAATAAAGATACTGCCAAGGAAGACCAAACCAACGAAAGATTTAAAGAGGCCCAGGGGCGTAACGGAGAGGGGGTGGCAAAATTGGTTTTACGCCGACGGTGTGATTTGGGTGAAAAATGCTTATATAATATCGACGCTGGTTTTGAGTTTAATCACATGATCAGAGATTCCTGTCGCGCGTAATTTATTGTAGTTTAAAAATGTTTCGGTAGGGAGGGCAGTTTGTTCTCATGCTTCACTGTCTTCACTATTCAAGACAGAGGATACTGGATACTGCTCCTTTCATAATGCGTGCATATTAAACGTTTATATCAAGGTTTATATGCGTTGTTTACATCAATGTTGGTTCTTGAAAAAAGATTTTTTGGAGGGAAGCAATAACTTGTTTTACCCTCCTGGCTACACCCTGTTTGTGACGTAGCAAAAGCTAGCCTACTTTAGTCAGTTAACCTTCCTATGACCCAAGAATGAGGTCAACTAAAGTTTCTTCAGTAAATTTTTAACCACGGATTGACAGCTTGAGTTTCTGTGAAACCTTTTCGCTCCTTAAATGAAGCCCAAAGAATCAAGCAAAAATGTGAATGAAATATCTGGATTGTTTCCTTCGTTATGGCATTATATAGCTTAATCATGGTAGCTGCAATTGCGCAGTAGTTTAGACTAGAAACATTACAATCCGATGATCTTTAATACCTCTGAACTACTATAGGCAAATTGTAGTATTTTTACGTCATCACGATGTGACGTCACTAAAACCCCCCATTGAAAAATCCTGCGTACGCCACTGGGGCCTTCAATAGCTATTAAAATCTGGGCTGCGTTAAAAAAAAGTAGCCTACCTCTGCGATAAGGTATTGTGATCTAAAATTTTGTTGATTGTCACTACACAGTACATGAATAATGACGTCCGACTATTTCACTGTCTGGTAGTAATTAGCAAACAACTAAAAAGCAATGTCCTTCCTGGCCTACCGGACGGGAAGTCATGACGACTTCCTCTTGTTGGGTCAGAGGCTATAACACCACTCCATCACCAACAGTGCAAAGCACTCCAGTTAATCGTACCGTTGAGCGAAACAGCGCTATTTCTGGCTATTAGCCTTCATCAGCCGCCCTCAGGTATGAAACGTTCATCTTCCAGGACGAATGATCTTGCCAGGATCACTCATCCCTTCGGATAAATATTTCTTAAAGAATTTAACCTTTGTGGTACGCAATCCACTCGTGTGGCTACGTCACCATTCCAGAGGAAGTCGTCATGACTTCCCGTCCGGTAGGCCAGGAAGGACATTGTTTTTTAGTTGTTGCTCTTCACCCTGGCCACGTAAAGAGTTTGACTGGAATGGTGACGTAGCCACACGAGTGGATTGCGTACCACAAAGGTTAAATTCTTTAAGAAATATTTATCCCAAGGGATGAGTGATCCTGGCAAGATCATTCGTCCTGAAAGATGAGTGTTTCTTACCTGAGGGCGGCTAATAGCCAGAAACAGCGCTGTCTCGCTCTACGGTATGGTAGTAATTAGGTTATTACATTTCCATTAAATTGGCTTTTTGTGAGGTAAAGTTTCGTCACAATTAGTGACCATTTTAATTAATCAATATTATTTGATTCATCACCTTTCGTAGCAGCTGTCAGCATATTAGCTATATCTTTGCAATCAGCTCGTAGCCTAATATAAGTTTGGGAGAGAGGAGATTTTTAATATCCATATGGTAGCAACTGATAATAAGTTCAGGACATAAAACGTTTATAATTAGAAAATAACATGCAGAAAATATGCCAAGCGTTTTCAAACAACTCCACCGTCCTTGAAGATTTCTTTATTCTTATCCTCCTATCACGAGAAAGGGACGGAGACGCTATGAATAGGACGAATCCAGAGTTCCAGACTCGGATAGGAGTTGCCCTTGTTTTCGATTTTTCCGCACGAATTTTGCTTCTGACTTCTCAATTTGCTTCTTGTTATATTCCTCCAAGCAGAGATAATTGCCATGAAGCATCTTATTCAAGGATGCAACAACGAGGCATGGGTGAGAGTTAAACCGTCAACCTTGCGATCATGGCCGTCGTAAAAACTAAGCTCGGAACCACTAGGCCACGCTGCTGTCCTTCATCAGAACATGATCGAAAATGGAAAGCTAACTCGTACCCTTGCTGTTTTGCTTTTCGGTTGTATTAGTTTGCCATGCGTTAACTTTTTATTTCTGATCAATGATCATGCTGTAATGAAGTTCTGACGATTTGTCCGAAAACGTTCGACTTATTTTCTGAACCGGCATGTTTATAGTAGTTATTGATTGTTCAGTCTACAATAGCTGAAGAAGTTCATGTTTATAGTCTCAAAACTTTTGAAACGAGATAACGTGCAAAGAAGAACAGAGGTGGGGGTCTGGGGGGCGGAACCCCCCAGAAGTTGACACCGTCTTGACGTTTTAGTTAGTTAGTTAGTTAGTTAGTTAGTTAGCTGCATATTTATCCTCCTATCACGAGAAAGCGATCAATGCGCTATACGAGCTCGCTTACGAGTTGCCAGCCATCTGTCTACCACACCAAGATGGGGTAATCCCGCTAAGTGCCTTTCCCAACGGCACAACAAGTAAACTTGCCGGCTTGTTCTCCACACTGTCCCTTCAATGCTGAGCGTCAAGCAGGGAAGCTGTGAATACCAATTTTAAAGTCATTGGTTTGACCCGACTCGGAGTCAAACCCGAGTCTACAGCTCAAAAGACAGACGCTCCATACCACTCGGCCATCTGAGCTGTTGAAGTGTGCAATGATTCATCACCCCCAATAATTTCCACAAATGTACGCCACTGAGCATGACCCAACGGCCACCGCGGAACCCTTAAAACTGCTTCAATAAGCGCTTACATTTCGAAGATTAAGAACCATTGGAGATTGGATTACTGTCAGAAGCCAGGAAATAGCAAAGCACAATCAGTATTACCGTATGCAACAAAATTTGCAAAAAAGAACGGTTTTTTTAGGCCATGTTTTTTTTTGAAAAAAACTCGTTTTTTTTAAAAAAACAAAGGCAAAAAAAACATTTACATCTCTATTGAATTCAAGAATTTTTGCAGGTGATGCTGCAAGATGAACAGCACGGAATTGGCCGAGTGGTTGGTGCATATTGGCTTGCGGATCAGGTTTCGTGGGTTCTATGCACAACTAAGTCATCATCCATGATGCAAACACTTCACTAATATGAAAACCTAAGCTGCTGAGCAAGTATGTGGCTTAAAAAAAAAGATGAACATCTCGGATGGGCGAGTGGTTAGAGCGCCTGCATCTAGAGCTGTAGACGCGGATTTGATTCGGAGTTTGGTCAAACCAGTGACTTTAAAATTGGTATTCACAGCTTCCCTGCTTGACGCTCCGCATTAAACGGAAAGGGTGGAGAACAAGCCGGCAAGTTTGCTTGTGCCACTGAAAAAAGGACATAGCGAGACCCCCCATTTTAGTGTGGTAGATAGATGGTCGGTAACCAGCGCCGGCGCCAAGAGGAGCCCCATGATCGACGTACTTGGCACCCCCAATCAGCAAGCTAACTTTATTGATTACAGCGGCTTTTCTGCTTAATTTCAAACTTTGCCTTCCCTGATAAACGCTTGGCCTATTTAAGTCGAATGCTCTGCCGCCCGCTCTGTTGGCAACTCTTCAGCGAGCTCGTTATTTTATCGCTTTCTTGCGATAGGATAAATATGTAACTAAACGGAGATAGAGTTCTGAGAAAACTTTAGTTCTGTATCATTGCCTTATGTACAAGGTGAAATTACGTAGCCGCTTTCACGTCTTTGCTCTCAAACTGGAAAGATATTCTTTTTACAACTTAGGCTGGTACCTGTACTTCAAAAATATCAGCTGACACAAAACCTATTCGTTCGATTTAGGAAAGCGCTTGAAGATCTACCGTTTTTTACGTTTGCGCAACCAAGGGGAGTGCGATACGCGTTATTTCAACGTCTTCGGAACGAATTTTTGTTGGCAAGTAATTCGATGAAACAAGAACGTTTACGCAACTACTTGATACGTAACAATGAATGCAGAAGTTCTCAAAACCGCGAACACGCGGTCTCAACAAAATAACAGCTTGCTTCCGGAAGTTCCATTTTAACATACAAACATGAACTACCCCTAACCATAATTTCGAAAAACTGTGAGTCTTCTGAAACCTTACAAACAATACAAGGCATTATTACTTAAGATTTTATTTATTGCAATTTCTTAATAGCGCTACATTGCATAATAAGCAACTAAACGTTTAGAACAATGAAATTAGACTACTTGGCAATCTCTGGGGAATTCCCTATTACATGAAAAACAGTTGGACTTCATTTTAATGGAACTTGCCAGCATCTCCGGCCTAGAGCTCAGACTTCCTATCAATGCTTAATAGTTCAACTTCAAACACCAACGTGGCACCAGCAGGAATCTTGGGGGGAGCTCCTCGATCTCCATAACCTGCAAATAGTACACAACAATTGTTAATTATAAAAAAATTGTCGGCATTTCATACAGATTGGCAAGTGGAATAAGTGGTGAAGGCAGGAGTACCCAAACTTTTTGGGCCAGATTAGGTGATACAAAAAGGGCGCGAGAGCAATAATTTATGATATTACTTTTACTAACTCTTCAGCACAAAACTAGTCGCTTTTACGACTATAACGTAGCAATGGCTCTAACTTTTCTCACCTTTTTTTTGGCATCAAAAAGTACGGCCATTTGAAAAAGAAACTGCTGCAAGTTGAAATTGGTAAGTCAGTTAACTTCATGTGTGTTTACAGATTTAAAATAACATATTTTCGGAAAAGCGAGTGCCGTATGAAAACGAATCGCGGGCTGGACTGGGATACCCAAGAGTAACGGCATGGGAGTCTGTGCCAAATACCGTGGGGCGTGGGTTTGATGCTCAACTAGTTTCCGTTTATCATGCAAGTTATTCACTGATGTACAGAGCTGGGCAGCCGCTACTTAAATAGTAGCGCCGCTGTCGCTGCCGCTATTTGACGAAAAAAGCAGCGGCGCTGCCGCTACCGCTACTTGAATTACAGAAAAAAGCAGCGGCGCTTCCGCTGCCGCTACTGCATGCGAAAACAGCGGGCGCTGCCGCTACTTTAAAATTATGAAACTGCGAAAGTTTTCGTAAAACTAAAAGTCACGAAACTTACGATTAACAATGACATAAAAGTGAATTTCCTCCATCTCAGTCAATGATATTTTCATGAAAAACAAATAGGGGTGATAATAGATGCATATTCACAGAAATCTGATCAGGGGCCAAGTTGGGGGGGGGGGGTGCAGGAGAGACAAAGAGTCAATTTACTTTTGCTATTTCTTTCGATAAGGCAAATTCTCGCATCATAAAAATGATGTCGCCTACTGTACTGAGAACATTTTCACCCAAATCAAAATGACTATCATTGGACACTTTAAAACACACAATAGGGGGAAAGTACACAAAGTAAAATCAATTTGCGCCCCCTTGAATTTTTCCAGGCTACGCCACTGATTTGTTGTGAATCACTTTAAGTAATAATTATCTAGGAGACTTAACTTTACTTGGCCTACTTGTTGTTATGCCACACTGTCTTAACCACTTCTGGCATAAAATCAACAACCATTTTTCTACTACTTTAGTGGTTCTGAATTTGTTCAAAATTTTCGAGCTAACTTGAGTTTCGTAATTTTGCTCCGGTATATCATTTTTAGTCTATTACCGAAAAGACTGATCAGTGATTTTTTCCCATTAATTGTCTCATCGAACGGACAATGTTTTCGCTTTTTTTCCTGAACGAGTCGCAGTCGTAGTGTTAATGAGGGAAAACGATTCAAGATACTCGAATGAAAGAAGTGAGAAGTCAAACCAGCGGGGGGCATTACTGAAATGTTTGATTTCTGATGGCAAGATGCAGCTGTCTTTCTGAAGCAGCAACTGTCAATCAGGATTATAGTGTATGGCGATGAGAACGATGAAAACGGTTGTAATGAATAAACGGAACATCGCTTGCGATCTCACACTGTCACTTGGCTTTAAGTTTTCATTCATTTGTTTGATGGCATTAATGTCAAGCTGAGCGAGTCTACATTTAAGTTGCGATTTTATTATTAAATGGCTGCATAATACACTGCCTTCAAAATCTTTTTTTTGCAGTAGCGGCAGCGGCAAGTCAATTATCTTCACAGAAGCGCTGCTGCGCTGGTCGCTACTACGCCTCAAAAAAAGCGGCGCTGCCGCTTTTCGCTGTTGGTAGAAAAAAACAGCGGCGCTGCTCAACAGCGCCGCTGTGCCCACCTCTGCTGATGTAAAGCCTAGACTGCAACTGAGAAGAAACGTCAGACAGGCTAAAGGCAAGAGATGCATCAGAGTTGTCTGAAATAGCAGCGGGCTCTAGGATGGTAGACAAACTGCGGAATAAGATCACTTCTAGCTACCTTAGACCCTTTTTTCCAAACTCACCTAAATGCGGAGGTATCACTAACTTTCTTTTTTCGCCGATGCACATACTGCAAAAACAAATATACATTAATTATTGTAACAGATCATAGTTTAACAAATATTTTTTGTGTGCATATATCATTATGAAGTTCCTTATCACCGATGCCCGCAAAATGTGGAAGAGTTCGTTAAAAGACCTGTTATAAATTCAAGAAGACCGTAAAACTCTTAGTATTCTTTGAGTTTGAAGGTACAACGAGCATCTCGTTAGCAATTCCATTCAAGATGGGAAAAAGTAGGATACACTACATTACTATGGTTAGAAAATATTCTTTTAAGCAACCGTTAATTGTGACGCCCAATAACCGCATTTAATTTTGATTAAGACAAATGTGAAAATCCTTGGATAGATCAACAAGAATGATGATCGCACTATTAAAACTTTGCTTCACCGAGTACATTACATTTATATTTCCAACACCAAACATGTCTGCATCCACACGCATCCAGAGAAGAGGCAAAAAGTCATTGAGTCAGAAAAACTCTGCTTCCTGTCTTTACGCTAAATATTACATTTGCGCCCAGACGGGTAGAAAATTTGAAGTTGCACGTTTAATCTTCACTTCTAGCTCGAGGTCTATCTCTCTTTTGCAAACAAAACCAATCGGTTTATTCTTTGAAAATTTCTTAATTGCTTTTTGTATTGGCCGATGCTTTCAGCCAATCAGAACTATTTCCTTTTCAACGAATCAGAAATCTTTTTTTGCTAACACACCAGTTCGGCTCTCTAAAGATTTTCGCTAAGGAATAAACATATGAAAAGCTTTAGAAAATGAACATACTAGCCTACTTCACGCAATATTCAAATTCTGTATGACCAAACCTCAACTTATTTTACCAATGTTGGACACAGAACGTCCAAATACAACAATGATTACTTATAATCTTACTTTAATAACCCTTGATCCCAGCCTTTAATAACTTGTCCTTGACCCAACTGAAATTTAAAAGGTTGGTTTCGGTCTAAACTGCTGTCAAACTTGCTTCCATCAGATTTTAAAGTCCCCTGCAAAAAACATAGGTAAATTATAACGAAGTTTCTATAGCAAAAAAAAACAACTATGCACTCATTCACCACCAATGAAACACAAAAGATTAGAAAAGCACTGAAAACATTCTGGGCGGAGTGTTTAAAACAGTGAAGCGGAAGCAGAAACGGCTGGAAGCACTTAATTTTTGGAAGCAGGAAGCGGAACCAGTTTTGAAAGCAGGCCTACTCCTTCCGCTTGTTTTTTACCAAAGATAGTTTTAACATTTTTAATCCTTGTAAGCTACCACAACTGGCCTTCCAATTTCCAGCATTATCGATGCAATTTTAACAAAAATATATCTATTACTATCATTAATGAAGAAAAAAATTGTGGCAAAAGCTTATTCTTTTTCTTGATCGTAAAGCAAATGGCTAGTGATATTAATTTACTAAGCAAAAAATTAAGTATGATAACCATGAAAGCGGAAGTACTAAAGATTGTGGAAGAGAAAGTAGGAAGCACTAAATAGCAGCTGCTTCCGCATGACTAATTTGAAAATGACATTAAGCAACTTCAAAACCATAATAAAAATGACACCACAAATATTTGTTTTGCCTTAAGATCTCTTCAAGAACAACCATAAAATCAAATGAATAAGTACATTTTATAGTTAGATCAAGATGAATCAATCCTTGAGAAAAAAACGTGCCTCAAGTTTTTTAAAAGATTTTACATCTTCAAGCTTTTTCGTTTAACGCTAGTCAACAAAATCATCAGATTGAAGATTGATAAGCTGTGAACGCTTTACACACTTAAGAAGCAATTTCATGCTATACGGCTGCTGTTAATACAAAATTTCAAACACAATACCATTCCAGGTATATTATATAGCTCGAAGATAAAACTCAGTACATACAGCTGAAAATTAAACAGAACAGAACATATTTATTTAAGTCGCTCGTTGAAGTCATTTATTGTCACATTCAGCATGTTATTGTACAGGTAGTTATTGTCTTAATGCAGTTATTGTTATACTCAGCATCATTACTAAACTCATTTTGCATTTCAAAAACAACGCCAGCCAAGAACAGCAAGCCACAAAAAAAGAACTTTCTGTGAAGTAAGAACCACGGGTATTGAAAATAACAATTCATAATATGTTAATAAAAACTGGGATGTCACCTGCGACAGGACAGCGAGTGGCTTTCAAGAGGTCATCAAATCAAACACTGACCAAATGAATCAAAGTTGTACGGGACGAAAATGACTTGAGAAAAATAAAGCCACAACATATAGTTCTTAAAACCGAACGTTTCAGCAACAAACATTCAGCTGCCATCAGTAGCAGAGTAAACAAGGCAGTACAAAACCTTTTTAGCTGTCATATTCAATAGAGTAATTAAGGCAGTACAACACTGAAAGCTTTGTATTGCCTTGTTTACTCTGCTGATGATGACAGCTGAATCTTTGTTGTTACAGTTGCTTAATTTTAGGAACTACAGGGCTTTATTTTTCCTCCTTATGCTATCATTACACAGAATAGCTAGGGCTTGCTTTCAAAATCTATTCTGATATTGACATCTCAAACATGAAAAACTAATTGAAGACGGCCAAAAGGCTTGTTTCTGGGTGATATTCGCAATAATTAGACAAATAGTTGCTTACAATAATTATTGACAAAATCATAATTTTGGTAAACACAGATGTAAGGGCATTCTATCTTTAGATTGTACAAAATTTTAATTTCCAATTATAAAAAACATATCGCTTAACCTGCAATTCAAAAAAGAACAATAACACTAAGCATTGCGCAAGGGTAGATGCAGTTATGGTACACTTGCAATGAAACCAAACAAAACAGTCTTTCTTTAACAATAGCAGTGAATTAAAGCACAATGAGGTTGTGCTGCTGCGAAATCAAAAATGTGACTTAGTGACCAATTTTGACCTCTACTACTTTTGGTTAAGAGCATATCTGCCCAATAACCAGACCCAACAAAATCAGGTTAAAAAATTAGGTCCAGAGAATTGGCTTAGTAACTGGAAACTATGGTATCTTTCATGATAAAATTTCTAACCTTCATTTGTTTAAAATGAATGTACGGTACCATAGTCTTAATGTCTAAAAAACATCCACTTTTCAAAGTTGACCATATTGCATTGAAATGCTAAGGAAAATCTAAATCTAAACATTATTTACAAGCGTAAAAACTGTCAATACAAAATCAAAATCACGAAAAAAATGTAAAATTTTCTACACAATTTTTTTACGATTTATCGAAAAAACTGTAATAAAAAATGTATTAGTTTATTTATACAGCTTGCAAATTGATACTCAAAAAAGCAAGAATTAATCGATATTTGATAGTGCACCGAAAAGTACAGAAATAATCCATTTCGACGGTAGCTCAAAAAAGTAAAGAATATCAAATCAAATCTTCATTATACTCGCCGTACTACGCCGAAGCGTGTAACGAGTTGCGGGGCTCATCTCCGCGGCTTAGCGCCTGGACAGCACAGCTCCGAAGATACGTCGCAACGGTGGCGAGTCGTTGGCGACACTGTGTCAATTTGACCGGCCCGGGAATCGATCCCCAGACCTCCGGCACCGATAGTTGTAAGCGATATTCGATTTTATAGTAAGTGATTTTAGCTTTTTCGAAATATATATTTATGACAACTCTTTTGAAATATATATTTTATAGTAAGTGATTTTAGCTTTTTCGAAATATATTCGAAACGTTCATGAAGACACCATATTCTTACCTCGCTTTATGACAACTCGCGCCCAGCACTCCATTAAATTTACTGGTACTAAAATATGGAACAGCATTCCACATGACATCAAAAAACTATCTTTTTCCAAGTTTAAACTGTGTTTTAAAGAACTTCTTTTACACAAGTATAATCTGAATTAATTTACTTTTTTTTTTTTTCTCTATTTTTTTCTCTGTTACATTTTTTTTTCTCTATTTTTTTTTTTTCTTTATTTATAAGTTCTGCCAACATGTGTGTCCTGATTGATGGTCGCTGCTTGACTTGAAGACCAGTGGTCCCTTCGCAGCTGCCTGTTGCTTAATATAAATAATTCTGATTCTATGTTATTATGTACATATTCTGTACGTGTTTTAGCAACAAATAAATTGTTCTTCTTCTTCTTATACTGCAAACCTAGTGTTCACCTCCAATGCACTTTTGCACATTAAGTTATGGTACTTGACTACTTGCATTTGCTAGAATTCCAAACCTTGCCAGACTTACTTTAAAATGGCTTTAATTAGGATTTTCATTAAAGCTTGTTGCCCTCTCTCGTCAAGAGTGATACTGGTGGAATGACAATCGTCATTTATAAAATCATCTCTTTCAACAATGTCATTCCACCTGCATCATTCTGACGAGAGAGTGGCAAAAAAACTTCAGTGAAAATTCTAGTTACAAAATACGATTGATATAGTTTGTTAGAAAAAATACATTGAAAAGTTAAAATTAAGAATATTACCTTTTTACCATATTTTTTTCTTAAGCAGCAAAGTATGATTAGTGAAATAAAAATTCAGAAAAAACTAATATAAATATTGACATTAACATCGTGTGAAAATTTGAATTGCAAATTAAAAATATACTACCTCCTCGTGCACACTGTGTGAAGATACCAAAACTGCACCCCAGGTATATTAAAATGCTTTGAAAGAAACATTAAAAAAACAATTCAGTTTGCGTATAATAAAGAGCAATGTCAGGGCCGTTGAGAGCCAATAGAGACCCGAGGCCACACAGCAAAAAGGGCCCCTCGCACTGTTAACTTGAAAAGCGAAAACGATAGAATCAGTGTATAATACTGTATACTCTTCCGTAAATCCTGACCCCACTTCCGCCTTTTGAAGTCAATTTTTCATCGCAGGTGGTTTGATGCGGACATGCAATAGCACAATGTCTTGGGTTCAAAAATTGTACAAATATGATAGAGAGTGAATTTTCTACAGCACTTTCTTGCAACTTTCGTCGCTTACGCTTAGATGCTCCAATCTCACACTTTCTTGTTGACATCTTAATTAAAATACGGTCTACGACTTTTAGGTGCGGATAGTTAGTCGCCATACAGTTAGTCACGAGCGGTTAGTCGCCAAGACGGTTAGGCGCCTGAACCTTTAGGCACCAGGACAGTTATACGCCAGCTCTATTCATATCTCTACGCATAACGTTCTACACTCGACACATGCAATTTTTCGTTTTTGTTAAAGGGAAATTTTTTTTGTTGAAATATATAGCTTTAATTTGAAAGAGGCTAAGTAAAAATACAGCAGAGCTCTGTTACTGGCATGGCGTTTACCCAAAATTTTTTACGTGTTTACTGTAGCGACGTGGAGATGAGATACGTTTGTAACATAAGTAATAAAGGTGACATTTTATAGCAGATGTAAAACAAATTTTTATTTCAAATCAAAGCTATTTTAATCAAATTTAGAGACATTTCACGCAAAAATTAATTTTACGAATATGCGAAATCACGACGCAATTAACACGTCTTAGAGTCATTAGGACGCGCAAATAAGTTTTCAAAAATCTTCATTCTTTTCGTGTATTACGTCAAGTATGCAAACGAGTGGCGTGGCTAATCTTTCAAGCCAACACAGCTTCGAACCACGAAAAAGAAACTTAGCAGAGGTGGTGAGCCGTAGGCAACACTGTGTCCAACTTGAATAGCCCGGGAATCAAACCTCAGACCATAATGGCAAAAAATTTTACCATAAGACTATAACGGAAAAAAATTTACCGCCGAAATCAGTGTCTAAAATCCCACCACAAATTAACCCGAACGCATTTAATTTCAAAAATGTGGAAAAAATGAAACACCCTAGCGGACATGAGCCTGCCATTCGTTTAAATGATTTGATGTAATTGATGTAATTTGCGATAAGAATAAAGATTTTTTTCAAAACTTATTTGCGCTTTCTAATGACGCTGAAACGTGTTAATTACGTCATGATTTCGCATATTCATAAAATTAATTTTTGCGTGAAATGTCTCTAAATTTGATTAAAATAGCTTTGATTTGAAATAAAAATTTGTTTTACATCTGCTATAAAATGTCACCTTTATTAATCTTACAAACGTATCTCATCTCCACGTCGCTACTGTAAACACGCAAAAAATTTTTGGGTAATCGCTATATCATTAAGAGCTCTGCTGTATTTTTACTTAGCCTCTTTCAAACTAAACCTATAAATTTCACCCAAAACACTTCCCCCCAAAAAAACGAAAAAATTGCATGAGTCGAGTTTAGTTAGTTGAAACGTTGTGCGTAGAGATATAAATAGAGCTGGCGCCTCACTGTCCTGGCGCCTAACCGTCTTGGCGACTAACCGCTCGCGACTAACCGTCCGCGCCTAAAAGTCGCGATCCAATTAAAATATAATCTATACTGGTACTCTTACTCTCCTAGTCAAAAAAAGCATGCTTTGTTGTTTGTGATATCTTTTACCTATGCAGCATAAGAATAAGGGAGAATATTTGCAGTATTGCCTTTATATAATTAAGCAAACTTTCTGTTTACTCTTCTGACCTAATCTTGTAGATATGCACATCAACATACCAAATTGCCGGAAACCGCGTGTTTAGGCGTCGCTAGTTTTACTAAAGAATTACACTAGACAAATTTTTGTCCAACTCTTTTTTTGAGTGTTTCTCTATGTTTTTGGGGTCGCGATGCCGATTTTGGAGTTAGTTTTCGTGTCGTGTCAGCGGTTTTGAAAATATTTGCAACACATTAGAAGGATGGATGTGCAGAAGTCGTAAATGTATGCCGTTCGCGATTCCCCGAATCTGGAGAGAACCCACCAATCATCATGATAACTACCATTTCTGCATGGTCGACATTTCCAAATACAAAAAAACAAAGGATAGGAAAAGATTGTTTATCCAAGTATACCTTCATCCATTGCGTCTGTCAACCATGGCGCAGAATTGCCTATTCCTCAACCTCCAACTACGCATGCTATATCATCAACCTCATCGGAAGATGACGATGCTGATTTTGAGGTTGACACAAATTGTTCCAGCAATTCCTCATTTTCCGAATCAAGATGAATTAGATGACTTTTCTAGAGACTTAGGTCTTACAAAAGCAGAGATACTTTCTTCCCGCGTCAAGGAGTGGAATTTGCTTGCTCCTTCATGCAAGATATCCAAGCCAAGAAAACGGCATGTGACCTTTGCAAATTTCTATACAATGTCCTCGGATTCGGATCATCCTTCACTTTGTTATTGTACTAGCATACAGGGCTTGTTTTTAGGAGATTGGAATTGTGTACTCAGCTTCGGATTGGCGTTTATTTATTGACAATTCTAAGCAAAGTTTGAAAGCTGTCCTTCTACATAATGGTAATGTGTATCCATCCATTCCAATAGCACATTCTGTTCGAATGAAGGAAGATCGTGAATCCGTAAAAATATTACTTGAATTAATTCGATACAATAATCACAATTGGGACGTTTGTGGAGATTTCAAAATGATAGCATTTCTTTTGGGATTGCAAGGAGGTTATAAGAAACATTCTTGTTTTCTTTGTCTGTGGAATAGCAGAGCCGATGAGCAGCACTACAAGGTCTAAAACTGGCCACCTCGCGAAGATCTCACACCGGGCTTCCACAATGTTTTACACTCACCTCTCATAGAAATGAGCAAAATTTTACTTCCTCCATTGCATATTAAACTCGGACTGGCCAAACAGTTTGTGAAGAGCTTGAAACCAACAAGCCGTGCCTCTCGCTATATTAGGCAGATGTTCCCAAACATAGCTGAGGCAAAAGTCAAAGGACGTATATTTGTGGGGCCACAAATCAGGAGAATGTTGGCATCTGAAGAGCTGGAGGGACAAATGTCTGATTTGGAAAGAAATGCTTGGCAAGCTTTTGGAATGATTGTGGAAGGATTTCCAGGGAAAACATCGAAGAGACGACTATGCAATGTTGGTGTCAAATTTGATTAAAAGTTATAAAAAGCTTGGTTGCCGCATGTCTTTAAAGTCGCATTTTTTGCATTCTCATTTGGATTTCTTCTGAGACAACTTGTGAAACGTAAGTGAAGAGCATGGTGAAAGGTTTTACCAAGATATCTAAGTGATGGAAAAGCGCTATCAAGGGAGGTTGGACGAAGTCATGATGGGAGACTATTTATGGACTTTGGTGCGAAAATGCAACACCACATACCAGCGAAAAAGTTATTCAAATGTCCATTTTTCATAAATGACATTGCAGTGCTTTTGAATTCCTCATTTGTGAGTTTTTTAAATTTTGAGTGTAATATTTCCAATTATACAGCCATCAGTTTTGTATTACACAAACTTGAAATCGTAAATTCATATAACTTCAAATAGTGGCAAAATCATTGATACTACGAAATTTTCAATATCATTTTCGAGATCAACGCCCTAAAAACATTAAGAAAAACATTAATTGCAACACCAATGCTTTGTTCTCGACTAAACTGATACTAATTGAGCCACTAGCACGGCCAGGATTCTGCAATGGGAGGGGTTAAGAGAAAAACGTCACATTTCCTTACGTTTTATACAGGAGCGGACCAGAAAGTTTTGGTGGGTAGAGGGGTGTACCTTTGAATTAAGTTGAATGTTAAGTAAATACAAACACGTTTAGACCCGGAAACGGGCATAAATAAGCCTTTTGAAAATCTTTCATGTCAGGGGCGTATTAAGAATTTTTTTCAGGGAGGGGGCACCAATTATCGTCACGTTTTCAAGCGCAGTTTTTTCAGCTTAAGCTAATTAAGTACCAAAAACGACTCTAGGGAGGTTCGGGGGTTGCTTCCCTAGAAATTTTTTGAAAATTTGCATACTGTAATGGCCATTTTAGTGCTTTTTAAACAATTTTCGGGGAAGGATTGTCACATTTTTGGCCCCCAACTTTGAGTGCTTCATTAATGATGCATTTTCTTCGAAATAAATATCGGGAAAAGAAGTATCTATGACGTCATTTGAGGCTCAATGGGGGGATTGTAACCCCCAATCCCCAACCATGGCTACGCCACTGATTTGAGCCACTTGGCTTAATCCAGTTTGCCAGTAGTCTTACATTTACAACTCAACTACGTTCTTGCTGTTTTTCATGCAAGACCTCACCGTTCTTGGTTTTTTAAATTTATTATCCATTAGTACCAATTACCATTACTACAAAGCAAGTAGAAAACACTTGGTTATTACAACTCAATGTGAGTTGAGCCGTAGATTAAAAGGTTTTTGACATCAAAACGCTATTAAAAGGTTTTTGACATCAAACCGCTTTATTATTATACGCAGTTTTCCACTGAGCTTACAATCAAATTAAAACTATCAAAACGCTTTATTATTATACGCAGTTTTCCACTGAGCTCACAATCAAATTAAAAAATTAGGTAATAGCCTAATATCTACTCGCAGACGCAAAATGGGGCCTTTTCCTTCATTAAAGAATACTGTTATTGACCCAAAATGAATTTCAAAGTTCAAACACTCTAGATATTGGTGCTTAACATATCATACAAGAATGCAGACCCACTATGTTAGATGCATAGATCGACCCAGAGGCAAGCTGGAGTTTATTGAGCAATTTATTGGTAAACTTGATATTCTAGCAATTTCACTGCTGAGTTAGTGGTATGGCAGAGTGGTAAGAGCGTTCTCCTCTGGAGATGTAAACACAGGTTTGATTCCGAGTCGGGTCAAACCACTGCCTTTAAATTGTTAATCACAGTTTCCCTGCTTGACACTCAGCATTAAAGGAACAGTCTGGAGAACAAGCTGGCTAGTCTACTTGTGCCATTGGGAAAGACACTTTACAGGATTCTCCCATCTTGGTGTGGCAGACAGGTGGCCCGCAACTCCAGAAGCAAGCTTGTTATAGTGCTTTGATCGCTTTCTTATGATAGAAGGATAAATATGCATCTAAACGGGTTTGTGGAGCAAAGCAAACTCTGGTTAGTCTGTCTCTCTATGCCAGCCTAACCTAGCACTAGCATATCGCCGCAATCACCTATATTAGAAACAAGCAACTCATGTCAACCCTGTGTCCCTGTCTACGTAGTGCCTATACAGAGTGTGGCTGATTTTTAGAAAACCCAAATACTGCAGGCTAACTGCTGATCATTAATTTCAGGTGTCTCCTGACAGAGCAATAAACCTACTGGCAGAAGCGGATGCAAACAGTGTTGGTGGGGGGGTGTAACTTTGAATTAGGTTGAATGTTAACTAAATACGAAGAGGCTAAGATGTTTAGACCCGGAAACGAGTGTAAATATGCGTTTGAAAATGTTTCATGTCAGGGGCGCATTGAGAATTTTTTCAGGGAGGGGGCACCAAATTTCGTCACTTTTTTCAAGTGCAGTTTTTTTCGGCAGAGTTAATTATAAGCGCCTTAAGTAACAAAAGGACTCCAGGGGGGTCAGAGGGCATGCTTCCCCAAAACATTTTTGAAAATTTGCGTACTTTAATGGCCATTTTAGTGCTTTTTGAACAACTTTTAGTGAAAGTCTGTTCATATTTTTGGCTTTATCTTTGAGTGCTTCACCAAATATGATGTATTTTGTTCGCACAATTTTGATTATGCGTGCTTAAGGCAACCAAGGCATAGCATATTGTTATGAAAAGGTTCAAAATTATGGAAAAATTATATTCATCCAAAGTATTGTTGATAATGGCTGGTGGGGGGTGCATCTCCCACACCCCCCTCTAAATCTGCTCCTGCCCACTGGTATCTACCCACACCACAACTGAACAATTGCTTTGCTGCCATCACACACTACCTAAGCCTAGGTACTCACAGTCTAACCTGCTGAGCATTTAGCGATAGGCCAATGCGCTAAGCATTTTTTGTGATTTGCTCATGTAGTCATACCATAACTAATGGCAGACCTATGGGTGCCCGGCAGACAATCCAGACATTGCATACAACCATAGATGCGACGCAACTTTGCTATTGCAACTCTGGGTTTTTTAATCTGTAGTTGGGGCTTTTGGCACGAAAAAAAACATTATAAGCAAAAAAGTATAATAGTTCACCAACAGTTACATTAAATTCACTAAAGTGAGATAGGGTATCCTGGACAAAAAAATCCAATAAGGAATATTAAATCGAGTCAAAAAAGAGTGAAGACAAGGCTATATTCAATACTCATTCAAAAAAGTAAAGGCTTTCGTGCATTCGATGAGCAAAAAGTGAAGAACATCACAATCGAATATTGATTACAATTGATTTTTGGCAACTCTGGAGCCAGTGGCATACATTTTTGGAAATTATTGGGGGTGATGAATCATTGCAGCATCAACTAAAACGTTAAAATCGTGTCAACTTCTGGGGGGCTTTGCGCCCCCACACCCCCCACTGCAGTTTTTCTTTGCATGTTACCTTGTTTCAAAAGTTTTGAAACTGTGAACATGAATTCATTGTACATTCAATCACACGACTAATAAAAGAACAAAACCTGCTGCAAAGGCAGTGGCGCACCCAAGGATTTGGCAAAGGGGGGTCTGGAGACAAAGCACCCAGCCGCATACAAAATTTCGAGGTTTTCTCATGAAAAAACTCATTTTAGCACACCTTTTTATCGAAAAAGGGCATGCAGTGAGTGCAGTCAATATACACAACGCAAAAATATTTTCGCAGCTTATGTCTTAAGCAGAAGCTTGGCTAAAGTAAGTGAAAGGAGGTTTGCAACCAATATTAGTTAGAGGAATTATGTATATACTGAAAGTTAGGTTTTGGCACCTTATTACACGGTCAAAGGGGGAGGCCATGGCACTGTGCCCCCCCTGCGTGCATCTATGTGCAAATGTAACAAAAACATTTAGCAACATCATACATTTGAAAAAAAAATGACTAAAAATTCCCAAAGATATTAGACCGGATTTCACTTTTCCCAGCCAAGTCCTACTGCTAGGTTCGCTACTGGGTTGGAGTTGTACCCTCGCTGTTTTGCTTTTCACTTGAATTAGTTTGCCCTGCGTTAGCTTTCCATTTTTGATCATGTTCTGATGAAGGACAGTCGAGTTGAACGAAAACACTCAGCTTATTTTCTGCATGTTATTTTCTAATTAAAAACGTTCTATATTCTGAACTTATTATCTGTTGCTACTGTACAATATGGATATTAATAGCTACTGTACAACACAATATGGATATCTCCTCTCTCCTAAAGTTATATTAGGCTACAAGCTGATAGCAAAGATAAAGTTAATATGATGAGAGCTGCTACGACGTGATGAATCAAAATAATACTGATTACGATAATTAAAATGGTCACTAATTGTGATGAAACTTTTACCTCACAAAAAGCAAATCAATGAAAACGCAATACTGTAACCTAATTACTACTTGATACCGGTAGTAAAATAGTCGGACGTCATTATTCACGTAGGCCTAGGCCATACCGTGTAGTGACAATCAACAAAATCTTAGATCACAATGCCTTATTGGCTTAATCGTATCGGCACACTTACTGCGATTGCTCGCTGATTATACTCCCTTCTCTGCAAACCGTCACCTGACATTGCATGTTTTCTAGCAATCGCGTAACAATTTATTCCAATATTGGGGTGATAAATGCATCATCATCCTCCCCTTGAAAAATATTGGAGGGGGATGCATCCCCCCGGGATGCACACCCTTGCCTGGAGTTAGCTCAGCAATAGTGAATCAAAGGTGAAGCTGTGTGTAAGATTCATGCTAGAATAATCACATTTAACAGTACAGATTACTGCTTTTTCTATGATCTTATGTTAGCAAATGCAAATTTGCCCAGTGCAAATATTTTTCAAGGGGTATGAAGAAAGATTATATATATAATTCAATTCATACGACAAAGCACTCTAACGGACTTGCTTAGGAGTTGCCGGCAATCTGTCTACCACACCTAGATGGAGAAAGCTCACGAAATACTTTTCCCAACAGTAGAAGTAAACTTGCTGGCTTGTTCTCCTCACTGTCCCTTTAATGCTTAGCGTCAACCAGGGAAGCTGTGAATACAATTTTACTTGGAATCAACCAAACCATTGGTGTGACCACACTTGGAATCAAACCAGAGTCTACAGCTTCAGTGGGAGACTCTCTTACCATTTGGCCATCTGAGCTGGTAAATTTGCAAACAATGAGCTTGTCAGTAACATTAATCTTATTTGTGAAATAGCAATAAATAATGAAATTTATGAACCGTGTAATGCATTTCCAAATGATCACCACTCTTTGTTGTCATTTTACATTCTTCTTTAGGGATTCGCTTTTTCACTCCAATTTGAAGTTTGGCTTCATCACATATGACCACGCTGCAAAGGCACCAAAAAAGGGCAATTCCAAAATAAAACCTCATAGTTATTTAATCAAGTGTGATTAGTCTATTGTTGCAAATTCACCTAAACAAGCTAACAATTTTAAAACAAAAATACATTAGAAGCAGCTGAAAAGACCAACAGCTAAAATGTAAAGTGATCCCTTGGTGCTCTAGGCTCCTACAGAGACCTGTAGACAGGCACGGTAGATATACTGGTATGCCAGTAGGTAGCAATTGGCATTGCATAGACACAAACCTGCAGACTACTTGTCAAACTGTGCTTGTGCATTGCATTGGTACAAACGAAACAACTACTGTTACTAGCAGTGTTGCCAGGTGCACTTACGAAGATCGTATCAAATTTTTTCCAAATTAGTACCAAATAGCAAAAAATAGTATATAGCTACCAAAATTTTTTTACACCTTAAATTGTAGATTGTGTTTAAGTTTATTGAAGCAAAACAACTGTCTGACTAAAATTGTTTTAATTGGGGTTGTTTAACATAATGCTTAACCAAGGTATTTGCTCACTAAACAACAAACAACGGCAGTTTAAAATGAATGATATTCTGTATGACCTCGTAAGAAAGTGCATAAATTTAAAGTAAAGTGATCTGCCACGATAGTAGCCCAAGACTAGAAGTTTGCAAAGTTTTGTAGCGACTGGTGTAGTTAACAAACAACTATACTCTGATTCCAAACAGATATATTGGTTTTATTACTATACAGTAAAGATGACATGAACGACACAAAACCTTTTTGCAAACCACGCCGTGTTTGCAAGCCCTGTTTGCAAGCCCTATTAGCGGTAGTGATGCTGGTGCCCGCGCTGCACCGCAAATATATTAAGATATATACATAGGCCTAACATAGCTAAGACATGAGTAAAAAGCAACAAATTTTCAAAAAATGAACCAACGCAGAAAATGCAAAAAAAATTACAAGTTTCAAACTTTGCCATTACTTTCTACAGTAGGGAGTACTCTAAATGGTTGCCAGTAACTTCGCCACATGGTAACTTCGCCACAGTAACTTCGCCACATGGTAACTTCGCCACACTTTCATGTATACATCGAAAATTTACATTGCCTACACCGAAACAAGACTTTAAATTCCCGGTTGCCGTAAAAAATTTTATTGGGCTTTTTGAGTTACCGGTACTTGGTAGCTTCGCCACATAAGCGAAACTGTGGGGTAAGATGTGGGGAGAGAGGTGTGGGAGAGTGCATGGGGTGAATAAGGAAGTGTGTTGGGGTGTAAGGGGAGGTCAGGGGAGCTGTGGGAAGAGATATGGGGGGTGTGGGGGAAATGTAGGGAAATATGTTGGGGTGTGGGGGGAGGTAAGGAAAGATGTGTGGGGAGTGGAGAAGTGTGGGGAGGGTGTGGGAAAGTGTATGGGGTGAGTGGGGAAGTGTGTTGGCATGTGGGGAAAGGATGTGGGGAGGGTAATGGGGAAGATGTGGGGAAAATGTGTTGAGGTGTGGGGCCCCCACACACTTTTAATTCCCCACATCTCCCTCCCCTCACCTTTCCCTACATCTCCCCTTACCTACCCCACGCCCCATCACATTTTCCTACACCTCTTTTCATACCTCTTCCCACATCCTCCTTCCTTCCCCCACACCCCAACACATTTTCCTGCTATCCCCACATCTCCCTTCACCTTCTCAAAGTGTGGCGAAGTTACCATGTGACGAAGTTTCTGTGGCGAAGTTACTGTGGCGAAGTTACCATGTGGCGAAGTTACTGGCAACCCTCTAAATTACCGGTAGATAGCTAAATGACAAGTATCAGGAGCTAGTTATCAAAGAAACATTTGTGAGAGCTGATAAGGAGCTTTCACACCTTCTAGATGCTATGGTCCTTTCCACCAGTTCCTTCTTCGCACTAAACTAAGCAAACTCATCACTTTTTATGCCATGAGATTCACTTCAACAGAAAAATATGTGTTTGCAACAAAATTTGCCACCAAGTAACTCTAACTCTATCTTGAATATATGCTAAAGCACTAGCAGTTTGCTACTGGGGTTTTACAAAAAAAGTAAGGAGTACCGGTACTAACCACATCATGTCAGATCATGTGATGAATGACTCTAAATAGAAAGACAATCTCCCAATTGTAGGATTGTTATTTACTTGATACCCTGCTCTCCACTGCTTATCGTACTAGTCTAAGTCCCACACAACTCATCAGCTTCACTGATGTTTCTAGCAGCTGCCATAGAAAGTGCTTTTCTACTAACAATCCATCTTATTTGACTAGATGCTGCTTTTTTTCATTCAAACACTGAGCATGTAGGCCTATTCACTCCAGTATTTCAAAAATAGGACTAAATGGCATATAATCAAATAATCTCACACCTAATTCCTGAAAAACACATATGGGTACCAATGCCAATAACGCAGTAATGCTGAAATAAAACACCACAAATTAGGAGACACTTTGACGTGGAAGTGTCTATTCCACCGAAAATTCCGGTTACCGAAGTTTGAAACATCGTAGTTGCGTAACCGTTTTCGGTTCCTGCAGTGTGACCAGAGTTCTCTCTATCAGAGTTGTCCGACTCTTTCTCATTTTTGTTTCTTTATTATAATGGTCACGCTTCAATACTAATAGATCAATTGTCTCAAAGAAACGTTACAGTGCATAAATTACAGTAGCAGCCGCAGCCGAAGAATGCAGCAATGCAGTCTTGTAGCTTGCAGCAGCATTAATTTTTTTCATTTGGTTTGAAATCATGATTTAAAATGTACGAATTTGTTTTTAAAAATTTAGTACCAACCTACTACCAAAACTCTGCTATTACGCTAAAGAAAAGGTAACTTGTAGCCTACTCTCATATTCAACCACTACTTTTCTTAGCATATTTAGCAAAAAATGCTTTACGCAGGCAGGCTTATTATGGACAGTGGTGTAAAAGAAAGTACCGATAGACTTTTACACGAAAAGCTTTTACGAAAACGAGTAGGCCTAGCATTTTCGGTAACGAGTATCGTTAGCATAAAGTAACGCTACCCGAGCAGTTTTTACTGCAAAAAGCTAAAAAGTAGTTTAGTTTCAAATTTTTAGCCGCAATCTCGATTTCCTTAGTTAAAAGAAAAAAAAAATTACGCTGGATAATTTTGAGATTTTAGGAAGCTTGCACAGCACACAATATTAATATTTGACGAGCGCGTCACGAAAAGCTTCTGGGATGCAACAGTTTTTTTCAAAGCTATCAAGAGTATTGATGACAGAGGTTTTTTCAAATGCGAAAACCAGGAAATCGAACCGAACCCGAACAGGAGTTTTATAAACCGGTTTTTACGCTAATTTTGTCGAACCTGAACAGCATTTTTCAAAATCGCAAAGAGCGAACCGGAACTGAACCGAACAATTTGAGTACTTGCGAACCTTAACCGAACCCGAACCGATTGAAAAAGCGGCTCGCTCCGTGAGGTCACACCAGTCACTTTGATCGGCGTAACCGATTGACACTTTGCAGGTGGCTTATATTCAAAGCAAGCTGTACATTGGCCCGTCAATGTGAAGATATGTTTCTCGATCAAAGATTAGGCCGCCGGTGTCGAAGCATAATAGCAATTTAATTACCTCGAAATTGACTTTATTACAAGTATTTTATGCATTATATTGGCCTGTCAATGCGAAGAAAAATCGCTTTGTATGTTTCGTTGTTTAAATTGTGTTACTAGAATTATACCACTTTTTACTGCGAACCTGAACCGGATCATCATAAACCGGTTTTGAAATATTTTTTACTGGAGCGAACCCAAACCGGAGCGTTTTAATTTATTTGAACCTTGACCGGAACTGAAGCGAAATTTGAAACCGCTATTGAACCCAAACCGAACCTGAACCGTAAAAATTAAACAGTTCGACTGCCTGGGGAAAACAGCTTTTCAAAGCTATTCTGATGCTCTGTACCGATAACCCATTGTTCAAATACTAGGCTAATTTTTTATTTGCACTGACAGAGATGGGCACGATAGGCTAAAATTTTCTGTACTTAAGCAATAACGCGATAACCGATAATTTCAAAAAATCCCTGCGCGATACCGATTATAATCTGTAAATTTCAATTTCTTAACGTGATATTGGTAATCGATAAATTTTTCCGATATATGTTGCGTTAAATTTTAGATGTTTGACGAAGCTTTTTTGGAAGTTAAATCGCAAAAATATTTTTCTAGATTTTTAAGGAAAGATAGCAGTTCACGAACTCTGCCGTGGCAACAAATGACAAAACAAATAGACATTTTTTTAAATTGCAACAAAACTTTATGGACAGACACCGCGTATTTTTCCGTAGCGCCAACTCACTAACTTTGAACACTGTGTGCATGAAGAATCGTTTTTCTCAATAATTTATCGGCGATAACAAAATGTACAAAAGCGATATCGGTAATCAACAAATCAAAACTATGTCACCGATAAATGCTCATTTCTGTGCACTGGTGGTTAAGCGAGTCTACTATTAAGATTTTACCATTTGTTTCATATGAATAAACATTCGTTCGCTTTCCGATTACAGCAACAATTTTAAGGAGACCATTGCAATTACTTTAAATCACTTAATTATGCAGCGGTCGGAAGGTCACGACTTTATTGACTAAAGGTCTCCGTGGGGACGTTTGAGTGACATTTTTTTACTGCAAATATATTTACCGTGAGCGTTTCGAATTTTTTCGTTTTGGTACAGAAGAGTTTTATCACAAAATGAAGTCTAAAAAAATCAAGTCTTTATTATACTCGCGGTATTCCGCCAAAGCGTGTAACGAGTAGCGGGGCCCGTTTCCGCCGCTGAGCCCCCAGGCAACTCAACTTCGAAGTTCGAGGAAAACAGCTGCGGTGGCGAGTCCCTGGCGATACTGTGTCCGATTTGACCGGCCCAGGGCGCGCACCCCAGACCTCCCGCACCGATAGCGATGTCGTTACAATTAAGTCCAACAAGCTAAAAAGCATTTGGCCTCAAGTATTGTCCAACCAGTTGCACATAAAACTGAATTCAGTAAAACTTGTGCGACAGGGCCCCTACTTTCCCTGCTTTTAATGAGATCCATAAGAAGTTTTAATGGCTATTTTGACAGCCAAGGTCTAATAAAAAATCAAAATTTAATTAATATAAAATATTTTGCATTCACACCGGCCGTTAGCTCAATTGCAAAGCGCACGCTATTGGTGCGGGAGGTCTGAGGTTCGATTCCCGGGCCGGTCAAATCGACACAGTGTCGCTAACGACTCGCCACCGTTGCGACGTTTCTTCGGAGCTGTGTTGCCCAGGCGCTAAGCCGCGGAGATGGGCCCCGCAACTCGTTACACGCTTCGGCGTAATGCGGCGAGTATAATGAAGAATTGATTTCGATTTTATTTTGCATTTAAGAAAATGTTGAATTCAATTTGAATCTAATTTCTGAGAATATTACTCCAAAACTTTTAATGATAGAAATCAATTTCGATTTGAAATGACATTTAGACTGGAACTCTTAGTCTATCACCAAATGCAGTTTGTGTCCAACAAAGGGTGTCTTAGTAACCCATGCTAAATGTACAGCTATATAGACTATCTATCCTTCACGTTACGTAAATCAGTTTTTGCTAACTAACAACATAATCACTAAAAATTCACTTGCAAATGTTTTTAAAACTATCCTTCACGTAACTGAGATCAGTTTTAGCAAATTCGTCAGACTAACTACGGCGTTTAAACGCTAGGTCAACTTTTCACAATGCAATTTGACTGTAGTCTGCTGAAATCGATCTATAAGTACTCATGCGTAAAAACGAAATCACGTGATAGAGTTGGACAACTCTTAATAAAGAAAACTCTGGTGTGACTCTTACAGTAGGGGAACCGTTAGGGGATGTTTCCGGTTCCGCAAACCACGATTTTCGAACTTCGATAACCGGAATTTCCGGTGAAATAGACGCTTCCTACTTCATATCTGCTGCTGCTCTTCTGGTTCGCTGGTCGCTGACCGTTTGGACATTACATTAGCAATTATTCAACAAGCAATTCTAAATTTAAAACTAGCCTACTTTGTACTTTCACAAGGCTACCGGTACTTGGTTTTGACTACCAGTACTTACAGTTTGCACTTCAACTGTTCAAGTAATAATGCTTTTACTTCAGTAGACTTTAAGAATACTGGCAAGAACTTTGACCACCTTTGAATGCATGGTACCGAGAGGATGCCGTACTGTATTTCATCTGAAATAAACTTTAATGTTTTGCAATAAGTTTGTAATTGCTAATAGCCCACCAATATTACCCGTATAGGCCTATCGGCAATCTAGCACAAGGCCAGTTACTGGTGCCGGTAGTACTAACAGACTATTGCAACAATAAATCACTGTTAGATAACTTTGCTACGGTACTCTGTACCATCTCCAGACCCACACTGCTAATTGCTTAAACGGTTACCGGTACAATCTCTGAAAGAAACACCGGCTAGCAAATTGCAGTTAATACTTGCACCGGTAAATCGGTAGTCTCAGAAAAACGATTCGTCACAACGATTCATGCAAAACTTTGCGGAGTTCTTGCACAAAAGATCTAATTTACGGCGACTTTTGTTAAAATGGCATTAAAAATTATCGCACGCTGCGCCGCGCTGACGCGGCCAATTAGGGCCGATTTTACTTACCACGCTGCGCGGCGCTCGGGGTCGAATAGCGTGCGTGGCCGCGTACGCTGCGCTGTTGCCATCTCTAGTTTAGACATCATTACCCCGGTGCGTTTATCGAAATGCATGTACAGTTACGGCATCCAGCAAGATGATACAATGAAGGAGATGTAAGTCTTATGGAATTCTTCTATCCTGCACTTCTTTGATAGGCACTTGCAAAGCCAGCCAACAACAAAGCCCAATGTGTCAGGGTAAGAATAGGTTCAACATTTGATCACTTCACATACAAGAAAGAACCAACTTCCTTCTTGTATCAGGCAATTGCCAAGCCAGCTATGGTTGAGAAGCCCTAATGGCTTGAAAGATCTTCTTACATGAATTCATTCCACAACATAATATTAGAGTGCAGTCTTTTATTGGAATGGAAAATGGTACTCCCCATACAGGTAGGGATTGAACCATCCACTTTTGTCATCAATTATGAGTTAGGTGATAAATTTGCAAGGAACAAATTAATGTTTCGACTATAACAAAAGTCTCGTCAGCCTTGCTACTCACAGCTAATCCAGGCTAAACTCATTCCAGACAGCAAAGACTTTTTTTGCATTGTTTTACCTAGACATTTCAACTTCATCTCTTATCTAGATAGTTCCCTCTATTTAGCATGAAGATTGGCTATGGATTGGCTGTGCGTAGCAAGGCTGACGAGACTTTTGTTACAGTCGAAACATTAATTTGTTCTTTGCAAATTTAAAATTCTGAGTGTTACGCCTATGATCATGCGTATCATGCACTTTACTTCAGTAAAAGTCACTTGGAGACTACTTGATAACTCAAGCTTTCTAAATCGACGTTTGTAATCGTGTTAATTTCCTTTAAATGAACTTATCCATTCACAAGCTCCTACTCTCAGGCCCCTTGGCAAGAGCGTATGTAGAGGAGGGCATTGTGCCATGCAAAAATTCTTTCTTGTATATAAGCAGTGGTGGGCAGTACCGAGTTACTATAGTAGCGAGTTACTGTAACGAGTTACTTTTTTAGTAACGGTAGCGGTAACTTCGGAACTTTTTTCAAAAAGTACCTTTTGCGGTTACTTCGTTACTATTTTTTCAGATTCCAAAAGTTACAAGTTACTCGGTACTTTTTTTTAGCTGCGTTGGATTTTGCAACGTTTTGGAGACGGCCAATTTTTAAGCAAGGAAATGTTTCCGTCGAACATCAAGCTTCAAACGCGTTTGTTCGTCGATTTTGACTTCGCGATGACATCATCGTAACCGCATTGCGTGATTGGCTGTAGGGTCGGGCATGACCAGCTCGTGCAATTGTTATTTTATCCAATGAGAGTATGTCATTGCCACGAATTGCTTGGCAACTGAAAAAACTAGCGGTAGAGGTATAGCCTATGCTTCGCTTGGCGTGGCCTGGCCAACGTGATCAAAGCAACGGTGCATAGTGTAGAATGATCTGGAAAGAGCACGAGGCACAGACCGGTGAACAATGAAAGTTATTTTTGCAAGTTTGTGTGACGTAAACAGGTAGAAATTTTAAAGGTTACTAACTAGGAACAACGCGATGATACTGCCAAGTAAATGATATACTGATATTATTAGACAGACGATTGAAATCAACAAAATTTTAGAAAAAAATTTAGAAACTTTATTAGTTGATTCTTCTTTGGTTTGGTTAGCCAAAAGCCGAAGAAAATCATCAGGTTATTTTATTTTTATCGGTTTACTTGCGAATGTAGTGGCTAAAACGTTATTATATCACAAAATAGAAATTAAATGTCTCATTTAAAACATTAAAACTCCATAACCTGCTTTACCCCAAATTAGATCATTATGGATCAAGGGTGGAACTCAAACCTAAACCGAAACCTGAAAACCCGGTTTTAAAGGAAATTTTGGAAACCCAAACTGAAACTGACACCTACTTAGCCAAATTTTTGAAAATCTAAACTTGAACCAAAACCGTTTTTTCTTGAAACGTCAAAACCGAAACTGAAACTAAAACCTGTTCAAAATTTTCTAAGGTTTCAGGTTTTAAAAATTGTCATCGCCATCCTTACCAGCACAGTTCCTTTAACGCTGGGCGTCGAACGGAAAAGCTGTGAATACTAATTTTTGAGTCTTTGGTTTCACCGGACTCGGAATCATACCCAAGTCGACAACTTCTGAAGCAATTGCTCTCCTCACTCGGCCATCTGAGCTGCTACTTATCATCGTGATAAAACAAAAACGCCAAGAAGTAGATGTTTTAAATAATTCGTATTCACAGTAAAATAACTTTCTTGGATGAAACTTAAACCGAAACTGAAACCCAGAAACCGTAGCTGCGCGTAAGCAAAACTGAAACCGAAATTGGAACCGCTTTTTCAACAGCCGTGAAACCAAACCAAAACTGAAACCTGACATCTGGGTTCCAACACACCGCAACTGAAACTGACACCCTAAGGCCAAGTAGCCAGGTTTCCACCCTTGTTATGGATATACCTTAAAAGTTGCAGACAGACCTCAGAATTAGAATCTGTGAAGTACAGTGTTACTAGGAAGTTCAAGAACACCAAAAAGTGAAACGGGAGCGTTTGCAGTGATAGTTTACTTAGATTAGATTATCGCCATCGGTAGCCTATACTTTCTCTTTCAAAAAATTAATAACAACATATCTGAATAGGAGCTTAGGAAACTATTGATTTCAAGCATTGAATTAGTTTGTGATTTTGAACGTTTGATTGCTAGAATAGAATGGACCGATTTGTTCAGGTCGGTGTGGCACCGTCTGTGTCAAGGTCGAGGCAAAGTGAAAGTGGCACTATTCCAGATAATACTACCAATAATGTGATCGCAGTTGATGATGAAAATCCATCTTCATCTTTGTCAACATCAACAACCAGTTTATCAGAATCATCGTTGTGTAGAATGAGTATTAGCAGCACCTCTGTTGATGCTGATTGCAGTGGTACCGCAAATGATAATGATAAAGCCGAAAATAATACCATTTTTAATCCATTGCCATATTTAACAAAATATTGGAAATTTCTTGGTATCAGAGGGTCTTCAACAAATTTGGAATTTCAATGTTTGTTCTGCAAACCAATCGTAAAAAAACTGTCCACTAATATCAAATCTCATTATAATTTAAAAAAGCATATCCAAAAAATGCACTCACAAATTGATTGAATACCAAACATGCATTGACGCAAATAAAACATTGCGAAAAAAAGAAAAGAAAGTCCTAACGATGATGATGATGTGGGGCCGATGGCCAAGAAATCGAACTTAAAGCAACTGCTGCTCGGAGAGACACCAGCCAAGTCAAATGCAAATAAACTGTCACAAAAGGTGTATGAAGAAAAGGTAAGCTATAGATGATAGCCAGAGGTTTGTATATCGAAATTGTATTTATTTGATTTTATATGATTAGGTGCTTTTTGAACCCAAAACAAAAATATTTAAATAGGTCTATCCGACCGTTGTTTAATTGAGATATCATTTCTTTCTGGTTCAATTGAGATATCATACTTTATTTAAACTTCAGTTATATAATATAAATAGAATTTCTATCTAAAAAAAAATATTTTTTTCGGTTATAGACATAAGACAAGTGCATCGTCCATGTTATTTATCTGTGTTTCAGTTGATTGCTATATTTGTGCAAAACATGCTTCCTTTGCAAATTGTGGATTCCGAATCTTTTGTTGATTCCGTGCAAACTTGTATACCCGGTAAACGTTCACTTTTGAGAAGAACATTGACCCGGCGTGTGGAAGAAAAGTTTTCAACAGAAAAAACAAAACTGAAAGAAATTTTACAAGATGTTTCATCTGTTGCGACAACTGCAGACCTTTGGACTTGCAGAAACAGGTAAATAAATAAATTGGAATACTACCATTTTTAGCATAGTCTCGTACAAGCTACTACATAATATAGAAATTAATTTAACTTTTATCCACAACACCAGTTGGGGCAGTTTAATCAAGCAATGTCTCATATCGGCCATTGCTCGTTGAAAAATATTTTTTTTTTTAATTTTTACCAAGTTTTAAAAAAATACATTTTTGTAATTTAAAACTAAATTTTAACGAAATGGCGAAGTTCGCAAAACGTTTTTTTTCCCTGTGTATCTTACAACTACAGTATAGCTGGGTTCACGTCGGGTTAGCCAAAAGACTTCTTTGCTATTTGCAGCTTCTTCACTCTTGATATTTATAGCAATAAAAAGGTAGTATGAAGAACTTCACGTTTTACCGTCAAATGATTGACAGTGACTAAACTCGAAAATCGCAAAGTTGCTTTTTTCCTGCCAAGTTGACTTGGCAATTAAAATGAAATATTATACGATTTAAACGGCTCTTTTTAATTTAGATGAACATCGAACCACGCTCTCTATACAGTAAGAGATCACTGGCGTTATTTTAAGACCAACATTTAGCAATAGCAGCAGCGGTTATACCGAGAATAAAACTGGGTCACTCGACTTCAGAAGCAAACGCTTTATCCGCTTCTCCGCGAATCCGATACCAGTACTTGAAAAAAATACTAAAACTGCTATTGTATCTTTAAATATGTTACTGACTTACTGTATATACATCCAAAGCAGTGATGGGATTCAGGGGGTTCGCATGGGTTCGCGCTAACCCGTTCTTGGAATGTCAGGATAATCAGCGAACCCGTTCTTGTTTTTTTTACAGACATTAGGCCTTTATGAAGGAACCTGTTGTTAGTAAGTACGATACAAAAGAGAGCCTGTTCTTAAAATTTTAAATCCCATCACTGATCCAAAGTGTGTTATTTTTGGGTGTATCATCAAACAATAAGTATCTTGACCATTACTATTCTTGTTTAGATCTTACTTGGGGATGACTGTTCATTGGCTAACCAGAGATACAGAGATACTCTGCAGCGGAAAAAAGCTGTATTGTACTGCCGAAGAGTAAAGGGAAGTCACACTTACGATGTGATTGCAAAAGAAATCGAACTAGCACACTGGGAATTTCAGATCGAAAGCAATATTGCAAGAACTACACCGACAATGGGTCAAACTTTGTCAAATGTTTCAAGTACGTGCAAACTGTTGTGAAAGTTAGGAATAGGCCGGCATCTTCTGTATATAAATACTGTAGAATACGATGACGTGACATATTTAAGTTTAAAACATCTTGAGTTGAGATGAAGCCCATTCCATGGTTGTACATACCTTATATTCACAACTTATACTGCTAATCATTCATTGATTCACAGTGGTAGAGTTTGTAGACTTATTGCAAGATAATTGTGTCGCTGCCATGGGAGTTCGCAGAAAAAATTGTAGGGGTTGGGGGGAGGCAAAAAGACAAAATAATTTTGAAGACTAAAAAAAAGGTCTTCAAAGCTAAAAGTAACCTGATTTTTCCCAGAATATAACAAAAAATACTAAATGAGGCATTGACAAGGGACAAAAATCGTAAATTAAGCTTAACTAGCAAGGGCAACACATTTTCCAGGGGGGGATGCAACACATTTCCCCCTTGCCCCCCTGCGGACGCTCATGTTCGCTGCAAATTGTAATCTACACACTAAATCCATTATTGACACTACTGTATTTCAGTGTCTATGGATGTCTTGAGTCTAATGATGCTGAAAACGATCAAGGTAATGGTTTAACAGCATTTGATGAGGAAGGAGATGCAGTACGAGTACAAGAGATTACGCAAGTTCTTCGAGGTAAGACTCCGTAGAACTTTTGAATGAAACATAATTCAAACTATAGCCAAGAAGGATAAAGAAAATAATGTAAAAAAATAAAAATAGAAAATGGCATTTCACACAAAATAGTATTTTATGTAAGTTATAATAAGTTTGTTTTATTTAATATATTAATTTTATGCAGGATGTGACAACGAACTGGTATTGCCGAAACACATGAGATGCGCTGCACACAATCAACCTTGTGTGTGCGAAGGATGCTGATGAAGCCTTGCGAAAATGTCTCTTGTACAAAAAAATGTATCGAAATGCTTTTAGAAAAGCACAAGAGCTGTGGAACAAGCAATCGAGGTAACATCTACCAGCATCATGCCAACGTATCTCCAATACATAATATAATGTTTTTTATTTGCATTTTCCACAATTAAAACACAGTAGAAAAATTGCGTAAAAAAGTAATAAAATATTGCGCCTATTTACTCAAAATTTGATATGATTTATGATTATAATAAATATTATTAAAGCATTCTTTGCATATGATTCTGTTTAACATTGCACTGTAGCTGTGCTAACACTTCTATGTTTCGAAGCCGGCAATTTACACTAAGATTCAGTTTTATTTGCATTTCGGGAAATGAGTTACTGGAATAACAAACTGCTTTAGGTTTTGTGCAAAACATGATATTTTTTAAATGTTTTTACGTGATAAATTTGATTTCATAGGAGTTCTAAAGCTGCTGACTTACTCGCGGATAAAGTTGGCATTTCTTCCAGACCTCCAACAGTGACACGGTGGAATTCCGTTTTCGACGCTGTCGGGCGCTTGGTGGAAATATTCGAGCAAAGACAAAAATTAGACGTCCTCAACCACGTTTGCACAGTTTTTAATATACCTGCATTTACTGGTGGTAAGTAGATTTATCAAAACTGTGGTATTTTAAATAAGTTTTTTAGGCTTTGAACCGAAGACAAGTATCATCTCTAGATCACCAACCTTATGCTCGAAGCAACGAGCTACCCCATCGGCAGGAATAATCTATGTTTTTTTTTAACGGTCTCATCCCATTAGTGTAGTATCCTATGGAATTATAAATTAAACCACAAATTTACAAACACTTCATTCAGTCAACAATGACCGAAGAAGCCAACAAAATAATGAATGCATACTTTTTTATTGTTGATTGCTACGATTCTTAAAGTGACCAAATTTGCGAGCTTTTATCATTCATGACTTTTTTTTAGGTGACGTGAATTTCTTCAAGCAAGATCACCGCGCAATGGCTCCAATGTGCTGTGCACTTGACGTCATCCAAGGAGAGGAAAAAGCCTACATGGGATTGCTGTTGCCGACTTTGGCCGCTACGTTAAAGCGATTAGAAGTATTGAAAAGCGATGGCCGTTTAATGATATGCTCGTCCTTGATTGAAGTGCTGCAAAAATCGCTGAACCAGCGATTTTCAATTTATTTTGAAGATATGGACTGCATCATTGCAGCTGCAATTCAACCTCATTTTAAATTGGCGTGGTTAGACTGTCTCGATCTTCCCCAAAGCGAACGTGATAGCATTCACCAATAAGCTACTGCAAAGCTTATCTCTTTAATAGAAAGAGAAAATTTGAATTGCGGTGCTGGGGCTACTCGTACGCAGACCGCCCAATCCAGCAACGCATCTCATGACTCTGAGACGGCTGAAGACCAAGATGACTTATTTTCTTTTTTGTACTGTAAAGAAGATGATAATACATCCAGTTCCAAAGCTGTTAGAGACTTCTTAGGATCCCAGCCAAAAAAGGTGCCAATTATGAAAGGCTTTCCTAGCAATGCCTTTGAACAGGTTTTTGTAAGATACAATACGGCGATTCCGTCCAGTGCGGCAGTTAAGCGTGTTTTTTCTCTCGGAAAAGACATTTTAAAGCCAAAAAGATGAGGCTTGAGCGATGAACATTTTGATATGCTGGTGTTTTTAAAGCACAATCATAACATGTAGTGCCTGCAATAAAGTCAGTGTCTGTGATAAAATGATAAATTGTGAACAATGTTTGCGATTGTTTTAGGTGCATAATATTTTCTTTCGGTAAAATTTGATTTTTATTGTTAAAATAGCGTTTTTTTTTTGTTTTTTTTATCGCTTTGTAACTTCGAAGTTACAAGTTACTTTTTTAAAAAAGTAACGATAACTTCGGTACTTTTTTTGAAAAGTACCGGTAGCGGTAATTTCGGTACTTTTTGCGAGTAACTTGCCCACCACTGTATATAAGAAGCCTTGCTCAGGCTATAGATGTAGAACTGTATAGCTACCCGCGTAATTGGGACTGGTGGGACCATGGGACGGAGACATAGTGCTTGCTATACCTAACTTGTACGTACAAGTTTAAGCACTTGCAACCTGCTAGAGATAATTAATTATTTGCTGATTGATTAATAAATATGATTATAATATGTTAACTTGCTTATTGCTTGTGCGCTTCTACTGATATTGCTTATTCAATCAAAGAGTGAGCCTTATTCCTTAGGGAATATGTTAACTAAAATTTTTGTGATTAATTTGCTTGATTATTTTGTGTGCTGAGACATGGTAACTTTATGATTGCATAAACAGGCATATAATAATGCATAGTTCCTCCTGCGCCATGTTGCTTTGTGGTTAACTCCAAATTTTATGATATGCTTGCATTTATGTTTGCATAATTGAATATGCCATGGGAAATATGCTCACAGTCTTGTTTCAACATACCTGCATCTTGCATCTTGTACAGTCTTGTTTATGTATTCTTATTTACTGTCTGCATAATTGAATATGCCGTGGGAAATATGCTCATAATCTTGTTTGAACATAACTGCATCTTGTACAATCTTGTGCATACCTGTTCGCTGTCTACATCTAGATTAAGCATCCATGGGAAAAATGCCCAATGATTATACTTGCATATATACCTATTTGCTGTCTGCATCTTGATTAAGCATGCATGGGAAATACGACCACAATCTTGTTTGTGCATTCCTATTTGCTGTCTGCATCTTAATTATGCATGGGAAAAAATGCCCACAATCTTGTTTGTACATAACTGCATCTTGTACATCTTATTTGTGCACACCTGTTGGTTGTCTACATATATGCGCTGGATTTGGGCCATCTAGATCATAATGCTGAAATAGTATAAATGTAATGACATTAGTCATAAGTAATGTTGAGAAGTGATTGAGAGGCACTATTAATGTAGAATGATAGCTGTGATTACGAAACCCTACTTTATCTGATAAGAATTGTACCTTGAATTTATGTTATGATAATGAATTTATATCGAAATTAAATCCATTGTTTTTTTATCATCGAAAATAACAAATAGAGATTTAAATCGGAGCCAAGAGAATTAATCCAGAATGACGGAAATCTCTTCTAAATATTCGGGTAAAACGTGAGAAAACTTCCGAGAAAAATCATTGCGCACTTTTCGCTGGAATTATGGCATAATGAGAAGGGTTCCCAAATAATTAAAACATCAGAGTGTGGACTGCCCAATGACCACTTTGATAGGCTAGCTTCGGTTACCCTTGTATTAATTATAAAGAACAAATTAGGGAGCGCCCAGGTTCCCAAGTTTGGTAGGCTTTTGGTCAAGATAGACTCTTCTGCATCGATTCCGTGATAATAATACGTCACTTAAATCCTCGAAGCGAGAATATCTTGCCTTCCCACGATGCACAATTAGAGTTACAGTCAGTGCATGAAGCAACGCAGTTTCGAAAGTAAGGGGATATAAGACTTAAAGATTAGAAGAGACTTAATCAAACACAGAAGAACAGGTCAATTTTATGAACAAAACTGTAAAAGTGAATGAAAAAGCTCAGAAAGTTAGCTATTAAGTAGCTGAACTTGTAGCCAAGTCTAAAAAAACACACACCGTTGCAGAGTCGTTAATAATACCAGTCTGCAAAGCCATTGTGAGAAAAAAATGATCGGCCCTGACGCAGTTTGAAAAGTAGCTAAAGTTCCTCTCTAAGACGATGCAATTAGCAGACGTATTGATGACGTGTCTGAAGATATCGAAACGATCGTTTTGAATAAAATACGAAAACTGTTTGCAATTAGACGAGTACACAAATATTGTTAAAATCGCTACACTATTGGACAACGTGCGTTTTATTTTTTGTGGATGGAGATGATATTAGAGAGAAGTTGCCGTTTTTTATTACGCCTACTTTATAAAAGTGGTGTGCCGTGACATTTTTCTTGAGCAAAAAGTGTGCCACATCTCAAAAAAGGTTGTAAAACACTGCCTTAAGACATCGTTGAAGTGCAGTAGGGTGCACTGCATTTATAAATTGTTGAAAGGGGGGGCTCAAGGGGGGCTCAAAATTTCTATGGGGGGGCTGACAAAAATATAGGGGGGCTTCAGCCCCTCTCAGCTTCCCTCCCCTTCCTACGCCCATGCCTGAAATATGTATTGATGACCAGCATCAACATCAGCTATCCATTTAACGTCTGCCCTGGTGCACATGGACTAGATCTATTCAATCTGTTGGTAGTCTACTCTACCAATATGGAAAACAAATGCAAAAGCATAGCATATATTTTGCATACGAATAGCAAATGCATGTCTTGCATTTAACGTTACATCGCACAGAAATCTTTTTTCATAAATAATTTAACAAAGTCAAAAGTTCTAAAAAAAACTTAAAAGAAACACCAAAAAACAGGTCCATACAGGTAGCCTAAAACACAAAAAAAAGTACCACTTTCATATGGCAATTGCGGCGAATTGCCTGCATGCAGTCTGGACATTGAACAGTCTAGACCAGGGGTGGGCAAACTTTTTGCATGAAGGGCCGCATTGGAAAAAATTTTGAAGCCGAGGGCCGCACTGCTTTGGAAAAGGAAAGTAACAAAGGTCATCACCAGTGGCGCACCCAAGTATTTGGCAAAAGGGGGTGAGGGAGACACCACCGGGGGCCTGGGGATGAAACCCCCAGCCTTTGGAGACCAAGGGGGTGTGGGGGCGTAGCCCCCAGCCGCCAACGAATTTTTACGATTTTCACATAAAGAACACTCATTTTAGCACACTTTTTTATCGAAAAAGGGCATGCAGTGACTGCAGTCACTATGGACACTGCAAAAATATTTCCGCAGCTTATGTCTAAAAGCTGAGGCTTGGCTAAAATAAGCAAAAGGAGGCTGCAACCATTATTAGCTTGAGAAATTATAAACTGAAAGTTAGGTTTTAGCACCTTATTACAGGGCCAAGGGGGAGACATGGCACCGTGGCCTCTTCAGCGTGCGCCTATGGTCATCACGACCGCAAATGTCCTATTTTCCATGTGATTTCACTAGGGTACAAGGTTCATCTTTCTGTAAGTGCCCGCGGGCCGCATGAAATGATCTCGCGGCCCGCGGGCCGTAGTTTGCCCACCCCTGGTTTAGACAAGTCTAGATTAAAATTGCCTGCATGTAATGAATCTAGAGATTCAACGGTTTACTAGACTACCGGCACTCTAGTTGACTAGTTCTACCATAATACTGCACTATAATATGCATGGCACTATAATCGGATTAAAATGTCTACCGGTATTCAATTTAATGAAAACTTGATTGTTTTTCGTAAAACTAGCTAATAACTACATATGATTTGACTGTTAGAAGTCGCTTCGGCTCCACTCCGATTCAACATACAATCCCACTCTGGATCCGACAAAAAAACCGCTCACTCAGATAAAAGTCATTAAGGTTATATTTTTCTGGTAGCGCAGAAAGTTATGCAAACGATAATGGCGAAAAAACGCGTTGATCCGAGGTCTTTTTAAGAAGTTATAGTCATAAAAAGTCATAGTTTGTGTTTTCGGTCATAAAATATGACCATTCATTTTTCTTATGAAATGCAAATATTTAACCCCAGTTACACTGCTGATACAGTTCAAAGAGTTCCTGTAGACATTAAAACTTGATAATTTTATGATGAAGTGTGCAACAAGGGCGTAGTCAGGGGGCACGGGAGCCATGGCTTCCCCCCAATCCATCCTGGACAAAAACAAGAATCTTGGTAATTATGATCAAATACTTGCCTTTGCGTGATTGTTTTTTTCTGGGCTTTTAGTAAGTGGGCTAACAAAGGTGAAATACATAACAATTTTGCTTTTTGCGTTGGCCAGAGTTATGATGGTGCAGAGGCAACGGTCAGGCGTAGACGTCAATTCAATAATAATTGTTTAAAACGAATCTTCGTTGGTATATCATTTTCACTGTGCTACGCTTTGCTTAAATTTGAGCACTTCTGCTGCTGTAAAAGTTTCAGCAATGCAAAATGCTGAAATCGTTGCACGAAAAGTTATAAAAATGTTTAAGACCAGTGGGAGGAAAACAGCGTTGTTATTGCTTAGACTTACATATTAGATGATAATGAATTCTTAAGTACGTACGGAAAATCGCACAAATTTGCTTTTTCAAAAATAAAGTCATATATTTCAAAAAATAAAATCATATTTTTCGATTTTATTGATCATAAAAAAATCGCTTTAGTGATTACCGATACCACTAGCCCAGAGGTGGGCATTTTTTAAAAATTGGTTGAAGCGCAGCGCAACAAAGCGCAAAAGTTCTGTTAAGTCATGAAACTCAACGCAACTAGCGCAACCTAATTTTTAAATTGACTGAAGCGCAACGCAACTTTCGCAATCAATTATTTTTTCGCATTAAAGCGCAACGCAACTTCCGCAATCAATAATTTTTTTGCATTAAAGCGCAACGCAACTTTCGCAACGAGGTTTATACAAAAGAAAAAGCGCAACGCAACTTTCGCAATGAAAAATTTAATAAAGCGCAACGAGTAGATGTATAAGCAATGCAATTTTTTCTTGAGTTATTTTTATAGGTGCTTTTAACAGCACGCAGTTGTTTACAACGCGACAACGATTTTAATGCAAGTGACTGTAACAGGATTTTGCGTGGTCAATGAACAGGAAAATTAAATAAGAAGCAAAAAAAGATGCGTTGCTGATGATTGCTTTCTTCATCTTCATCCTCTTATCACGAGAAAGCGAAGGAGGCGCTGCTTAGGACGAATCCAGACTCGCTTAGGAGTTGTCTTTGTTTCCGAGTTTTTCGGTTGAATTTTGCTTCTGTCTTATTTAATTTGCCGCTTGCCAGATTTCACCAAGCAGAGATAATCAACGTGAAGCATCTTATCCAAGGACGCAACAATGAGACTAGGTTGGGAGTTGAACCTTTAATCTTGCGATCATGGTCGTCGTAAAAAAAGAGCTCCGAACCACTGCGCCACGTTGCATTGTCGCGTGCCGTTAAAAGCACCTCATCGCGGTAAATCATAATTTGCATATGCGGCGAAGTTCTCCACAACAACAAGTAAATACGATTTATTCAACACTCAATGATCTCTTTAAGCACTTGTAATTATTTTAAAAAACAAAAGACTTTAGTGTACCACATTTCTGATGAGCTGAAAATTTCTGCTACAATAAATTGACCTATAGGCCTATTGTACGCATCAAGAAACAAACTGCTATGGTATTAAAAACAGTTACAAAAAACTGCTTACTCCAGCACATTGCGCTTCAATTAATCCGACAAAGCGCAACACAGTATTTCAACTTCCGACAGTGCGCAACGCAACAAAGCGCAAGCAACCAGATTCTTTTCAGTTCGCAGCGCAATAATGCGCACACTATTATATATTTTTTCAGTTCGCAACGCAATAAAGCGCAAGAAGGATTTATTTTCCTTGAAGCGCAGCGCAACTTGCGCAATGGCTAAAAATAATTTGTTAAAGCGCTTCGCAACTTCCGCACGTGCGGAAGTTGCGCAACTAGCGCTTTGCGCTTCAAATTGCGGAATGCCCACCTCTGCACTAGCCTGTAGATACACTGTGTGATGTTTGTAAACTAAACCACGTGACCATTGACCAACCAAGCATTAAATACACAAAACTGTACAAGGTTTTTGCTTATTTATTTTGCGTCAAACTTTTTTGCTTATTTATTTTGCGTTTGACTATATATTTTTGCGTTTGACTATTTAAAGAAAAAAATGGGACTGAACCGAAGGTACAAACAGTTTGATTATTTTTGCGTTTAATTCTTTATTTTTGCGTTTGACTCTTTATTTTTGCGTGTGATTGAATTAGTTCTTTATTTTTGCGTTTGACTCTTTATTTTTGCGTTTGACTATTTGTTTTTGCGTTTGACTATTTGTTTTTGCGTTTGATTATTTATTTCTGCGTTTGACTCATTATTTTTGCGTTTGACTATTTATTTTTGCATTAGTTTATTTGCTTTTGCGTTCAGCTGTCTGTTTTTGCGTTAGTTTAAATATACAAAAAAACATGCTGCAAATAGAGTGAACAGTTGGCGCCTCATAAGTAGCGGATTGTTACTTTGTAAAGCAAAACATGCACCAGCACCGTAGTTGGCCTTATAAATCGCGGAAAGAATAATTGTATTTATCCTTCGGATAGACATGTAATTTTGGCCTGGAAGGAGCGTCTTGTTGCAGATCATCCGGTGAACGATCCTGATGCCTTTGCGAAAAACAAATCGATGTCGCTGAGGTCGAGCTGCTGTTCGGCGTGTTTCGCGATGACAAAGGAAAGCTCAAAGCCGCGTTGGAGAAAGGTCGTGCAGAGGAAGAAATTCTGGTGCAAACTTGTCAATTTGGTTGTCCAATCCAGCAGTAATCCTAAAAAATGGACCTCGCCAGCAAGGATATGGCTACGAACGAAATTTTTGCAATGTCGGATTATGACGTTATAGATAAAAACTGAAGTAAAACTTTTTTCTTTTCTTGTTTAAAACGGACGTTGATCAAAAATATACCACACCAATCGGTAAAAATTTAGCTCAATTTTGACGCATTGCCGCGAAATTTCCGGGAAAGCAAAGTACGCACACTTAGCTGTTGTTGACCAAAAAAATAGAGTTTTCTTTCGGTCATCCTATTCTTAGGATTTTGCGGACGCAGCCGCAAAATCCTTAGCGTTCTAAAAAATGGACTACCAGGAGGGGTAATCCTATTTTTAGGATCCTGTAAGCGGTTTGCTTTTTCGAACATTTTTTAGCTTTGTTAACTCTGTTATAACGAGTAATTGCCTATAAATACCAGAAATGATAAATTGTCCAATTGTAACGCAGCGAAAATCAATTTTAAATGCGTAAAACGAATTGCGTCCTAAAAAAAGGACTACCCCTCCTGGTAGTCCATTTTTTAGAACACTACCCCTCCTGGTAGTCCTTTTTTTAGGACTACCAGGAGGAGGATCCTGTAAGCGGTTTGCTTTTTCAAACGTTTTTAAGCTTTGTTAACTCCATTATGACGAATAATTGTCAATAAACACCAGAAACGTTACAAATCGCAACGTAACAAAAATCAATTTTAAATACAAAACCGAAGTGCGTCCTAAAAAATGGACTACCAGGAGGGGTAATCCTATTTTTAGGATTTTGTAAACGGTTTGCTTTTTTTAATATTTGATAGCATTGTTAACTCTATTATAACGAGTAATAGCCAACAAACGCGGAAAATGTTCGGAAAAGCAAGCCGTTTACTGGATCCTAAAAATAGGATTACCCCTCCTGGTGGTCCTTTTTTTAGGACGCACTTCGTTTTACGCATTTAAAATTGATTTTTGTTACGTTGCGGTTTGCGACATTTGTGGTGTTTATTGGCAATTACTCGTCATAATGGAGTAAACGATGCTTAAAAATGTTCGAAAAAGCAAACTGTTTACAGGATCGTAAAAATAGGACTACCCCTCCGGGTAGTCCTTTTTTAGGACGCACTTCGTTTTACGTATTTAAAATTGATTTTCGCTGCATTGCGGTTAGAAAATTTAAAGCTAAAAAATGTTCGAAAAAGCAAACCGCTTACAGGATCCTAAAAATAGAATTACTCTTCCTGGTAGTCCCTTTTTTTAAGACGCTAAGGATCTGGCGACTGCGTGCGCAAAATCATAAAAATCCTAAGAATCCTAAAAATAGGACTACCGGTTTTCTTTTAAACCGCAGAGGCACTGATGACAGTGATTAATATTTACTCATACAAGTTCTCTTCTTCGTATCTTCATTGTGCATAAGTTCTTCAAAAAAAAAAAAACAATGGAGAACAGCAGTGAAGCACCGACGCAGGACAATGTTAACCCAAACAGAAACAGTATAATTATGCAGTAACGATAAAAGGCATCGAACTCAACCTAACGACAAAGAACCAAATGCTTTACTGCTACGCCACACAGAATCCACTTTTTCCTCTACAATACTTACAGTCAGGGTTGGGAAAAATCGATATTGGATTACGATATTCTTTACTTTTTGTTCATCGAATGCACTTGGAACCTTTACTTTTTTGAGTGAGTATCGAATATGCCTTGTCTTTACTTTTTTTTCGGCGCAATTCGATATTTCATATTCGATTCTTTTTGTCCAGGTAACTTTATCTCACTTTAGTAAATTTAAAATAATTGTCGGTGTGTCATTTCCTTGTTTTTGCTGATAAATTTTTTTTGTGCTAAAAAAACAAACAAATTTTTTTTCTAGCAAAGTTGCTTTGCATATACTACATGCGTCGTTTGTCTGTAAGTCACCGCATGAATGTGAGGACATCACAAAAAATGCTTGGTGTACACCGCTAAATGCTCAGTGTAATATCGAATATCGATTACAATATTCTTTTCTCTTTACTTTTCCAAACTACCATCGAAATCGATTATTTCTTTACTTCTTGGTGAACCATCGAATATCGATTATTTCTTTACTTTTTTGGGTTTCGATTCCCAACCCTGCTTACAGCCACTCGTAAACAAGAGTGCAATGCAAAACAAATGAATTTTTACGTCATGTGATTATTGGTGAGTGGTGACTGCAGTGACACCCAAACTGAGCAAACTTACAGATCAGGATGCAAAAAATAACATATTAAAGTAGGTGAGCTTGTTGGTAATGCGATTTTTTCTGAGAACTGCGGGTTCGCTTATTTCAGTTTATATTGTACAAACAACGTGAATTATACCGTACCACACTTTAACTAATCATTAACTAAGCAAAAAACAGGGCAAATATTTTTCCGCACTCCTCTTGGTTGCGGGTCTTAAAGACAGTAATACGTACAGGTGAAATAAATTTTTGATGCGACTTGCTTATAATACAAACGAAGATTAATACCACAGTTCGGGTATACTTAGAATTTCTTCGAATAATTTTCCATCACGCATTTAGCAGATATTTACCAATTTTTGCCGACCTCCAACTTTTACCAATTACACAATGAACACTAATATATGCACGTATATACATAGCTGATTTTCTTTTGGGAGGCGAAAAATTTTCCAGGGGGGCAAAACCCCCCCGCGTCCCCCCTGGCTGCGGGCCCACCTAACAAACTGTTGATGCAAACAGTTTTATGCATGAAGATTGAAGAACTTATGGAACTTTCAATTCATTACAATACCCCTCTTTCTTCTAGTGCTGCAGTTGAACGACTTTTTAGCATTGGAAAAGACATTTTAAAGCCGAAGTGCAGCGGCTGTGGGTTTAGCGCTAATCACTTTGAAATGTTAGCGCTTTTGGAAGGCAATAAATTGATATTACTGCAGCGTTTATCGTATCAGAATCGTACTTTTGTTTGGTTTCATAATACAAAAATGAATGACTTTGATTTGAATACTCACCATGGAGCTCTACATGTTAAGAGTTAATGGTGGTTTTATGGTTTTGCAACACGCACGAATAACTGTAACTTGTAACTGTAACCAGGCACTTTTTTAAATTTGTGACTGTAACTTAGTTACTTTTTTTGCAAAGTAACTGGTAACTGTTACTAGTTACTTTTTAAAAGTAACGTGCCCACCACTGACTACAACTATATGCCTTTTTGTGTATTAGTGTAAACTTTTTCTCGTCTTGGCCGAACCCCTGCTACAGCCTCACCGAACCCAGTTTAAGAACCACTGTTTTATGGCGTTACGATTTCTGATACAAGCATCAAGTGAGTCTACTAGGAAAATTGAAGACAAGTTTGCGTTCATCGGGTCTGACATATTCAGATTTAAACGTTCAACCGATGCAAGTTTCTTTATTTTTGACGTTTCGCCTCCCGTTTAAGAAGGATTTCTGAAAAAATATTTTTTCCGTTTAAGTAAACGTTTAAGAAGGCGTTTACGGAAGGCGAAGCGTCAAAAATACAGAAAGCTTGCATTGGTAGAACGATTAAATCTAAATAGAGTCTACCAGTGTTGTAGTCGAGACCACTTTCTTCGAAACCAAGACCGAGATAAAGACCGCAAAATTTTTTCGAGACCAAGACCAGTCGTCTTTCGAGACCTTTGGTTCGAAACCGAGACCAGGAATAATCGAGACCGGCAATTATTCGGCCTATAAAAATAAATCTATATCACCAAGTTTAATCAATTTCTTTTTTATTTTTCCACAAAATTACATTTCAAGTAAACGAGAATTTCTAACATTTCCGAAGAGAGCCTTGCTCTCTGTGGTCGCATTATCAACCCGCTTGTGCTAAAATTTCTTTCTACCGGAGCCAAAGAAGCTGGTACACGAAGTGTGTACTTGGATGGTTTAAAAAGAGCAGGGAATTCACTCAGAGCCGGCGCCAAGGAGAGGCCTGACTCCCCCAATCGACATGCTTGCCCCTCCCCCAATCAACAAGCTTACTCTTTCGAAGACAGCGGCTTCTGTGCTTAATTTCAAACTTTGGCCCCCCTAAGTCGACTGCTCTGTTCTGAATTCACCACTTTTCTAGTGTTTCCAGAATTCAAAAACATTTGAAGGGACGGTTATTGTTGCCACTTCATTCAAACATTTCATGAGCCGAGCCCTTGGTGTTGCCTTTGACGTTTCTTGGTTGCCTAGTTGTCTTTTGCTGGCATACTTGGCAAAAATCTTGGAAACTCCGAAACTTTCGAACCGTCGGCTGTATTCTCTGCTGTAATTTTGAACCGTCGGCTGTGTATTCTCAACTAATAAAAGTGTAATACTTCAAGAAAAATTCCTTTTTTATAATTAACAATTTTCTGAAATTTGCAGAGTCTCCAAAAACTTAAAATAAATAATGCAATTGCTTATGCCTAAGAAAATAGCTGTGGTTACGCTACTCGACCTCAACGACGCCTTCGTCAGTTTCGTCTTTTACTCGTAGGCCTACTGTACGCGAAATTTTTGAAAAGTGAATTTCGTTTACTTTGCTCTGAAGTGTAAGAACCTAAATCATGCAAAACAAGCAACAAAAAATGATTGTGAGTGATAGCTCTGCCGAATTTTTGTCTATTCTTCCGCCTCTTCACGCTGCATGAATTAGGATATTGCACGTCAACGTATCAATACCTTTAATTAAAATTTAAGCGATATTAAAGGTGTAAAAGAAAATCGTCGTCAAAGTGAAACAAAACTGGAGCAATATTAAATAGGTGTGACCATTCTTTCGCCAAAACCAGCACGACGCTGCCAGATTAGAATTTTCACGAAAAGAATTTTTGTTTGATTTTGGCGAAAGAATTTCCACACCCATTTGATTAGTTGATATTGCTCCTTCGACGGCGATTTTCCATTTACACCTTTGATATCTCTTAGATTTCAATTAAAAGTATTGATGCGTTGATGTGCAATATCCTAACTCACGCAGCGCAAAGAGACAGAGGCGAATGGAATTTCGCTGGGTGATCCTGCTTCAAGACTTGCGAGATTGTTTTATTAGCATGCTGCTGTCGCCTGTGAGGGTGCAATAAAATTGTGCGTTTTGCAGACACTGCAAAAACAATAATTACATTGTGTAACAACGACCTAAAAATGTTACTTCTCGAGAGTCGAAACCAGCATTGAAAGCACGAGACCGATACCGCACACTGTCGAGACCAAGACCATAAGCCTAAATTCGAGACCGAGACCAAAACCGAGACCGCAAAAAATCGGTCTCGAGTCCTACATCATCCTCTATGCTGCTGCTGGTTGTCTGTTTGTAAACAATATCTGCCCTGAATCGGAGCAACATGTTCTCCGATACAAACAAGTCTTTGCAGCAGTTGCCCTTCAGCAACATGCCTGTTCTAATTCTAATAATAGCTTCTAAGAGCTCCGTTTCCATTCTATTTCTTGGTTTCGTTTTTACAGCTGTGAGTATGGAAAAAATTCTTTCAACCACTGCGTTACTGACCGGAGTAACAAGACAAGTTAGAGCATATTGAGCCAAATCCTTGAAAAAGGGATGCTGCAGAACCGATATCCAAAATTTTTCAATGTCATTGACTAGAATTCCATCCGCTTTAAAAATTTCCTCATTCTTCCAATCGACAAGAATAAACTTTCGGTACTGCTCTTCTCACAAAGTTAATTTGTCAGCAAATAACTGTAAAAATGATATATCATTAAATGGACATCGGCTTATATGGCTTAGAATAATCTTGGGACTTAATTTTGTCAGATTTTTAATCATGTTTTGTGCAGAGGGCAATCTCTTTTTCATTTGTTCCACAGCTACCAGCATTACTTGCTCACAAGTAGTCTTTATTGCAACAACATCACGAAATCTTTCCAAGCCATGTTCTGTAAGAAACTTTTCACATTCTGCCACAAATTTGACTTCAAAATCTACATTAGCCAAGGTTTTTTTGTTCCTCTCAAATCATACCGTCTGTTATACAAACTATGATAGGGCAGAAGCAGTGACTGAGAAAGTTCATGTGGGTCACCATTAGTGCACTGAAACAAAGCATTGACCTTTTCAAATTCTTGCACTAATGGTGTTGCAAATACAAAGTAGAGATAGTTAACACGGTCCAGCAAGATTTCTTTCATTAATTTAGCTTTGTAGCGAACATCTCTTCGAACATTTTTGCTGCATTGAACTGTTGTAAAATACGCAGACAGTTCCTCCCAATTCACCAAAATATTATACAGAACCTTTCCCTTCACAAGCCACCTCGTTGAAGAAATTTTTTGAAATGGTGGTGGAACAATTCGGGTTTGAGCAGAGTGTTCATAAGTATTCATGACTTCAAACAATTGCTTAAATCCTTCACGCCGTATAGCACTTTTGCAAAACCACTTTGGAATTTCAGAAAGAAGAAAATTAATATTGGGAGGTAGTTCATTCATTGCATGTTGGACACAGAGAGCCAGAGAGTGGCAAATGCATTTAATCAACACACAGTTTGGCGAAACACCTTGTAATCGTGTCCAAACTGAATTGTGGGACCCCAACATAACAGAAGCACCATCACAAGCAAAGCCTAAGCAATTTTCCATATTTAGTCCACTTTCTGTTAGTTTGCCCCGAATTGCCTGAAAGATTGCTTCTGCGTCAGTTTCGAGTAAAGGAACTAATCCCAACAGTTCCGTAGTAATCGCCAACTTTTTGTCACTGAAGTAACGCACCAAAACACATAAATACTTTTGCACAGAAATATCTGTAGATTCATCCACTGGTGCATTCAGAGTCAAGGGGTTCCACTCTGTCTGCAGTTTTAACGACTATTGCTTCAACGCCCGACGCTACTCGTACCTGAGTCTGCACCTCAACCACAATCTTACAACCTCGACGTTTTATTGCGGCCCCGAGTCAGTCAGGCACAGCGCGTCAGTTAACTTAAATTCGCACGGAACCAAAGAACTACCACGAAAACGTTCGAACTTAAGAAACGTTAAAATACAACTCGTGCGTTATCCTGCAAAAGATAAGCAAAGAGAAATATGAAAACACAAATTTAAGCCTAAGTAAATACTACAGCACCTGACTCAAACCAGTTATGCCAGTCTGGTCAAATCTGAAATATAGCTAACTAGCTAGACTAACAGGTTAAGGCAACAACAATTGCTACAGAATCGCTCGGCATCAATGCAACATAAAATGAGCGCCTCCAACTCACGAAACTGCGTAGCCTACTCTGCATGCTCAACGATCAATGTTACAACAACGCTCACACTAACAGCCCATAAACACAGTACAAAATGCTTTTAAGACTAGCTGCCAGCCTGCCATCTGAATCAACTAAAATGCAACGCAGAAAGAAGATTTTCAACACACAATGCTACCGCTGTTGCGTCACAAAGGCTAGTACGTCAAAGCGGCGTCACAAAGGCTAGTATATCAAAGCGAAGCAGCTACGAAGACAAAGTGAAGGCAATAAGCAATATCTCACCGTAACATAGCCGGCCCAAAATATTGAGCAAGTTTAACAAACAATATTTTCAAGACAAAAGGTGAGATAACCAAACAATTATCATCAATCTTGCAACAGAGGATCATGCAACGATGCAAAAGGAGTGAGGAGGGCCTAGGGAAAACCATACGTAACGGTAGGCCCAACAAATTCGTCAAAGAGAACACATGAAACCTTTAATCAACAATCACACAAACAAAAGATCAGCATATGTACAAATATCACAACATCCGTGCTACGTAGCAACGGAATCGCAGCGTCGCGAGGACCCACGTACGATTTTGGGAGAAACATTCTTAGTTGTCAACTGGGTATGGAAAGAGCATACATTTATCGTACGTGGGCAAACAGTCCATAGTTCGTATGCTCAGGCCGGTGTATATAAAGTTAGGCCGCATCCAAGCCTAGTCCACATATACAACAGTTTGGTGCTAAATAGTCCATAAATCACGAGCTCGCCTGTCTAAATCGTTCGTTTAAATTGTCCATAGTCCATGTTCAGGCGGCTACACCGGCCAAATCGAAATGCGTCAAGGCGGTAAGTGGCCTCACTCTTCTATGTGCATAAAAGTCTATTAAATGTCAATGTCTATGTAATTATGACGCATCCGATGTATATTGTAAACAGGTCGAATTAAAATCAGTAAGGCATCATCATATTCTTTAGCTCCAATGGATTGATTTACTGGGGAAGGTGCAGCCTTGTCCTGGACTCGTCCCTGCAAAAACCGCTTCGCCCAAAGCAACCACACAGTCGATTTGATGGCTCGAGACAAAACACTGAACTTGGTAGTAATTCGAACAATAACTTCGGGCACGGAGAAAGAATCGGATGCAGGTGGTGTACTCACTTGGGCGGTCACAATGTGAGAACATTGCCGCATCAATGAGTCCTCAGTACCGCAAACAGTTGACGTTTCATTACTGGTCATATCATTCTCGGAGGATAAGGGCCATAAAGCTTCATCTTTAAGAAGAAAATCTGGTGCTTTGAGCCATTTCTCAGCCTTTTGGAGTTGTCTAGGTGCAACACCTCGTGAGTATAGATCAGCAGGGTTATGAAGAGTATTTATCCATCGCCACTGGCCAACTTCCGTGTGTTTGCGAATGGTTGCGATTCGATTGGTTTCAAAAGCAGGTCTCCTCTTTGAGGTGTTACTCAGGTAACTTAACACTGTAGTGGAATCTGACCAAAAGTAGACTTCACGTAAGGGAAAGTAAAGCTCTCGTAACACTATGCGGGACAGACGCACAGCTGTGACCGCAGCGCAGAGCTCAAGTCGAGGAATAGACTGTGTAATGATCGGAGCTACCCTCGACTTTCCCATGACAAAGGTGCAAGAGTGACTAGAGCCATTACTGCTGCGCAAGTAGCAGACCGTACCATAACCATTTTTGCTCGCGTCCGCAAAGAAATGCAACTGGACGCTCTTCGCATCTTCATATCCATCGTAGACCCGAGGAATTGCCAATCCATCCAAGAGTGGGAGATCATTCAGCCATCTCTTCCAGTCAGACTTGGCGTCATCAGAAATCTCGACATCCCACCCAAGATCTTGTTTGGTCAGTCGTTGAATGAGGATCTTAGCTGGCAACGTGTATGGTCCTGCAATGCCCAAAGGATCATACACACTCGCTAAAACCGAGAGTAGACCCCTTCTTGTAAGAGGGTGATCAGCAATTGCAATCTTCACGCGAAACTGATCCGTGGATGCGTCCCAGATTAGTCCGAGCGTTTTGTGAGTTGGTAAATCACCACCGTGGAGGTACACATCCTGAAACGGGAGCGCAAGACGATCAGCAGGGAGCGTTTCTAGCACTTCTGGGCGATTACTGGCATACTTGGCTAAAGTGAATCCACCAGAACCCAAAACACTATCCAATTCCGTGACCAATTGCGTCGCTTGTTCACTAGTCCGAACGGACATAAGCAAATCGTCCACATAGAAATGTTCCTTTATAGCCGCTAGTGTAAGCTCAGATGCATTAGTTAGATTCTCATCAGCAGTTCGACGTAGAGCATATCCTGCAACGCTAGGAGACGATGTAAGGCCAAACGTATGGACCGCAAGTTGATAGGTCTTGACCGGCTTATCTGGATGACCATCCCTCCACCATAGAAAGCGCAAAGCTGGCTGATCTTCTGGGTGGACTTTGACTTGATGGAACATGTTTTTCACGTCCCCCACGAGCGCCACTGGATACATACGAAAGCGCAATAGGACTCCAATTAGGGTGCTGGTGTTGTCAGGACCTTGCATCAGTTGCTGGTTTAACGACGTGCCACTGCACGTCGCAGCACAGTCGAAGACTACACGGAACTTCTTGGTGGTGCAGTGATGAGGGATATACCACGTGCGATTCTCCACATCATTTTCACAGTCTTGCTCTACCTCAAATGCGTGGCCAGACTGGATCATTTCCGACATCTTGCCTTGATAGAGTGCTAGAGTTTCTGGCTCCTTCATCAGACGACGACCCAAACTCTTAAGGCGGTTAAGGGCAATACTACGATTGTTCGGCAATCTGGGGCAGCCGTCTCTCCAGGGCAACCGCATTGAATAGTGTCCATCAACAAGTTCGCAAGAACTTTCCATAACCTTCGTCGCCTTTCCATCATCTATAGAGGGAAGACAAGTGTCATCCTCTGAAAACAGGTCCACATGTTCAAACTGGCATGGGCATATCTCACGGGTGACCAAATCCAACTTGTCTACAGCAACAAGGTTTAGGCAATCCATTCTGTCATCGGTATGCGGACGATGCTTGTGATCGGGTCCAAATAACACCCAACCGAGTGGAGACTTGCCAGCCCAAAGTTTAGCCTCACCGCCGTGACGAATCTCAGAAAAGACATGAAGTTCTGGAGCACCCGTGCCAATTAACAGTTCGACTTTACCTTTATCAATAACCGGCATCTCTAATCCAAATAAATGCTCATTACAAAGGACATCAGAAATAGTTGGAATACTGCCAGTGAGATCTGGTAGCTCATCGATTACGCGTACCTCTTCCAGAACGAACGGGTTATCACCGTTACAATCATGAACTACACAACGAGTCTCAAGGGAGCGAAACGTTTTTACATCCCCATCCGCCAATTGCAATTTCGAGTGGACAGGCTGTCCTTTTAACCCCAATTCATCGTATAGATCGCGCGTCAAAAGGTGAGTATCGGCTCCAGTATCCAGGAGCGCCCAAGTCTTTGTATTTGCACCAGTCGATGGGTTGTTGAGAACCACAGGCAAGACCTGTAAACGATTCCTCGCTCTCCTTTCCTGGAATGCATTGGCGGAATAGGAATTACCAGTAGACGCGTGAGTCACAACGTTCGAGGATGTGTTTTTAGAGTTCCCGCTTTCATCTGAAGTTTCTTGTTTCTGCATGGTTGATGCAGTTGACTGCTCAGTAGAAGGGTGTAGTAGTGTGTGATGCGACTCCCCACACGTACGGCAACGAGCCTTGGAGGGACAGTTCTTAACTCCATGTCCAGAGCCGAGACAGTTAAAACAGAGACGCTTCTGTCTAACCAAACTCTTCCGTTTCTCCAAAGAGTCACTTACAAACTTCTGACATTGCCAAAGGCCGTGATTAGCTGTTTCACATGCCACACACTTACGCAACCTCAGTGAGTCCTTGGCCCTTTTCGCTGGTTCCGAAGCTTTAGACTCTTCTCGGATATCCATCTGTACGACATGAGCTCGTATAGGTCTGGCCTTAGACCATCCAGTACTACGTGAAGCCACCTTGTCCTTAGATGCTTTCATAAGCCTGCCAAGACGAGAGCTGGCCAACCGTTGCGAATGGTCGATGAACTCAATGAATATATCAAACGGAACTACTTCCATATCATAGCCAAGACGTAGGGCTCTCTCCGCAAACCGCTCCTGCAAGCTCTTGGGAAGTCTAGAGAAAACACCTTCCGCGGTAGCCACTGAATTAAGAAGATGTGTTGCATTTGCAGACTCAACGACCATCTTGCAGTTCACTAAGTCTGAATAGAAATCTTGAAGACTTTGTTCGTCTGTATGAATCACCGGACCCTCACAAACTAATTTCAAGTGGGCCTTGATGGCAACAGCTGGGCAGCCAAATGCCTTGTACAATAACTGCAAAGCCTTGTTGAGCGCTTCGGCTGGACGTAGCATTATACAACTGCGGATCAACTTTCTTGCCCTGCCCGTGGTCGAATCTATGAGGAGCTGAAGAGCGTGTCCGGGATCTGACTGGCCATGAATGCTTAGTATGCAATCTTCTACCTGTCGAATGAACTGGTGGTAACGAAGCGGATCACCACTGTACCTTTCTTCTTCAGTCAAGGCGCGCGAGCTCTGGCAGCGCACCAGAACCCGTGCAAAGTCGTTAATTGACGATTTGTCAGGATCAGGTTTAGATGGCAGGCAAGGAGCCTTACATTTGTTTTCAAAGTTGTAGCCAGATCCACTTGCAGCTGGATTAATTATTCCTGACGCAGGTCGAGGCTGAGTATACAACCATTTTGGGTCCGTAGCAAGGTGCCCAGAAACTTGGAGAGGCGATTGCTCAGCTGAAGAAGTGGCCGGCCCATGAGGCACAAGGTTATTAGGGTAAACCGTTGTAGTACAGGTCGCCGCATTAAACGCGGTATTAGTCTGGGGGTAGATCGTAGAAAAAGCAGGTATAGAGGAGGTAACTTGGGGCTGTGGGTTAGTAGCAATCGGAACGGAGACATGACCAGACTGAGCGTTATCTCCAAAGAAAGCCGGTAATTGAGGACTAAACGGAGCTGAACACTGAACGGAGCTGCTAGGGAACACCGGTTTTGGTAAAAAGGAAGGCTCAGAAGGACAAACTGGAAGCTTACCCATATCCGCAATGGCCGGCCCATGAAAAGCCAGGGTCTCAACACCGAGTGCTTTAGATAACTGAGGCTGCCATGACTCAGCCAGTACATTTAAGTTGCTCGCTCCAGGATTAGAGTCACCGGGAGGGGACACGGGATTGACAGGAGGAGGAAAGGAAAGGGAAGAGTTTACCTCGGAATGGGAGGGTAAATCATGAGCAAGAGCATCAGGGGTAGAGTGCGCCATCTGGAGAAAGGCTGGTGAACGGCATTCGAGAGGGGGAGGAGCTGAAGGTGGTAAAGATTGTAAATAATCATCTATTTTGTCATGTAATGCCTTCTCTGGCTGAACGTCAGCGGGCTCTTCGAAAACTTGTTCTTCCATGACTTCTGCGCGAATGCGCGCTTCTAAAAGAGCTGTCTCTGCTTGCAACACCATCTGCTGCGATTGAAGTCGCGCAGCACTCTCCGCTTGCTGCAAACGCATTTCCGCCAATTTAACTTCCAACCGAAGCTTACTAGCTGATGACACAGTGGAATTTGATTTAACAGTACCACCGCATCCACTGAGTATTTCCTTACGGGAACACACCGTGCCTCTAGATTTGTTAGAAGCGGTAGCAGAGCGTTCCTCAATGCCTTCCAACATGAATTCAGCTACACGTGCACGTAGATCGACAAGTTCAACTGTTCGGGCATTGAGCTGGAGCATGTACTCCTGATAACGAGGACTATCCTGATCGAGAGATTTGCAAAACTCTTCCACCGATGTGGTATAGCCTTCGTGTGATCTGTCCAATTGATTCTTCAGATCTGCAACTTCCCTAGCTCGGTGGAATTCTTTCTCATTAACTATTAACAAAACCTGCTGAATTAGCTTAGTGCAATGGCCTCGCTGCCCACCTATCCTGCGGGTAGCACTGAGCGTAGCGTCTGATGCAGGCACCTCTTGTACCTCCGGAATATCGCTGTCCGCAACACTTTTAGGAACAGACAAAGAGGCAGAAACGTTTGCCTCTTCCATCTTTAACAAACAAACTGATTCTATCCTACCACAATAGGAGTTGTATTTTAAGAATGGTGCATTCAGAGTCAAGGGGTTCCACTCTGTCTGCAGTTTTAACGACTATTGCTTCAACGCCCGACGCTACTCGTACCTGAGTCTGCACCTCAACCACAATCTTACAACCTCGACGTTTTATTGCGGCCCCGAGTCAGTCAGGCACAGCGCGTCAGTTAACTTAAATTCGCACGGAACCAAAGAACTACCACGAAAACGTTCGAACTTAAGAAACGTTAAAATACAACTCGTGCGTTATCCTGCAAAAGATAAGCAAAGAGAAATATGAAAACACAAATTTAAGCCTAAGTAAATACTACAGCACCTGACTCAAACCAGTTATGCCAGTCTGGTCAAATCTGAAATATAGCTAACTAGCTAGACTAACAGGTTAAGGCAACAACAATTGCTACAGAATCGCTCGGCATCAATGCAACATAAAATGAGCGCCTCCAACTCACGAAACTGCGTAGCCTACTCTGCATGCTCAACGATCAATGTTACAACAACGCTCACACTAACAGCCCATAAACACAGTACAAAATGCTTTTAAGACTAGCTGCCAGCCTGCCATCTGAATCAACTAAAATGCAACGCAGAAAGAAGATTTTCAACACACAATGCTACCGCTGTTGCGTCACAAAGGCTAGTACGTCAAAGCGGCGTCACAAAGGCTAGTATATCAAAGCGAAGCAGCTACGAAGACAAAGTGAAGGCAATAAGCAATATCTCACCGTAACATCCACTATAAGAGCAAACCGTTTATCCTTGATATCTTTTTCCATATCTTCTTTAAGGGCAAGACTTATCACATTTCTAATCAGTCCAACACATTTTGTACGATGAAGTTTTGTATTCTCCCAAACACTTCCACTGCCATGGCGAGCAATTATTTCTCCAGGATGATCAACTGACCTTATAGAGGAATGACTAGCTATCGTTGCAGCTAAATGAAGCTTTGCTTTTTTGACACCATCACCGATTTTATGTGATGATCTTGGTTTAGTGGTGAAGTATATAAACTGTTGACCTTGTTTTGGTATATGTTTTTTGTGCTTTTCCGTTTTTTCATGGTCAGCTATATTACCAAGTTTAGATGTCAAAGTGCAGTGACAAAGTTTGCAATATCCTTCATTCAGTTCATTGGTGCCTTCGATAACCAAGAATATTTTTTCTCCCATTTATTATTGTATTTCCGTTGGCTGTCATACATTGGTTTCCATTCAGGGGACATAATTAATAATTTCAGCTTTACAGTTTAAATTTTAGGCAAGGCAAGACAAAAATCTAAAAGATTCTGGCAGTCAACTAACTATGATAGCTCTGAGGGCCTATCGTATTGTCAATCACTTTGATATGCAAAGCATAATTGTAACCCTAAATGCTAGCCCTGCCAGCTAAAATAAACCCTGTAGTGCCAGCCAACTCTCAACACTCCTAACTTACTAAATCACCTCAAGAACAATTAATTAATGTTTGCTTTTTTTCTTCCCACCTACCTACACTAAATTCGAAATCACGCTTTTAGGTTCAGCTTCACTGGACACGAGATCTGACCAATTTTACCTATTGCTGAGAGATACGAAAACTAACAGATAAAAATAGAATTATGATCAACAATGGTTTAGTGAATAACCGTTAATGCGCAGTCTCTCCTATGATAAAACAAGTCAAGTACACACCGCACAGTTAGCGAATGGATAGAATTCATCAATCAAGGTCGTAACAAGCGCAGCTACAAGCCAAACCTTAGCTAAAATGTCAATTCTGCACCAGTGCTAATGTTAGATTAAAATAGGCCAAAAGGCCAAACAGAAATTCGGCAGCCAAAGGCTTTGAAAAAAAGCCACATGTTTGGTTGTTAGCCGCAAAAATGCCAATATGGCAACTCTGCTTCCAACCGGTATCAACTTAACTATATATACTCGGTTGAGCGCTTCTGTGATTGGCCAGAAAAGAAACGCTCCTTTCACGGTCCAATCAGAGCCAGTCATTGAAGAAAAGCGCCTTCTAAAGACGATTTTGGGCGCGAACAACAGTTTGTTCAAAATCAATCAATCAATTTTCTGGACCCGCTTATCCTTAGGGGGTCGCGGGGGCAGCAGCTCAAGTTGGAGCCTCCAAGCATCTCGATCCTCTGCAACAAAGGATAGAGGCTCTGCTGGGATGCCAAGGCGAGACCAACTAAGATCTTCTACGTAATCTCGCCATCGAGTTCTGGGACGGCCTCTAGGCCTTCGACCAATCGGTGTTGAACAGAGCAGTTTTTTGGCTGTTCTTTCCTGGGACATTCGTGTCACATGTCCATACCAACGCAGTTGCGATCTTTCTAGTCGGAGAAGCAGCGATTCGATGTTTAGAGATTCACGAATATCTGCACTTTTAACCTTGTCCAACAAGGTCAAACCGCTAATTCTTCGCAAGAATCCCATTTCGGCTGCTTGAAGTCGAGACCTCACTTTCTCATTCATGATCCAACACTCATGGCCATAAGTCAAAATAGGAACATAGACCGATCTGAAAATGGATAGCTTTGCCTTGGTGCAAAGCTCCCGTTTCAGTACCACAGATCGGTGGAGCTGGCGCATTACTGCACTTGCTTTTCCGATGCGGATATCCATTTCGCTATTTTGTCTGCCGTCACTTGTGAATGAGACGCCGAGGTACTTGAATTTCTCTGACTGTTTTAGTGGTACTCCATCAATTTGGAGAGAGCACTGCTTTGGTTGTCTGGACAGGCACATGGTTTCTGTTTTTGTTGAACTGATTTTCATTCCGGCAACAGAGCATGCATCCGAAAACCTGTCAAGAGCTTGCTGGAGACCATTTTGGGTAAAGTCGAGTAGCACAAGATTATCTGCAAATAACAGACGTTGTACAGTGCATTCACCGATCTTTGATGGTGTCGAACGGGGGTCCTACCAAACACCGCAAAGGAGCGACAAAGGACTTACTAAACACTGCAAAGTACGACAAAACACCTGATAACCCCAGGCCTAACCCTAATATAAAGTCCTTTGCCGTTCTTTGCGGTGCTTAGTAAATCAATTTGAAGTCCTTTGCCGTACTTTGCGGTGTTTAGTAAGTCCTTTGTCGCTCCTTTGCGGTGTTTAGTAGGACCGGTCGAACGGGGTTGCGCTAATTGGGGCGGGTGGCAGTCTAGTCATTTCTTTCGAGATGCATCGAAAGGAATCGTTTGGAAATAAACGAAGATTTAAGCGCAATTCATCAATCGTGGATGGCAGGCTAGCGTGAGTAGCCTATGCAGTGCAACAGAACTTTATTTCAAGCAGTCCTGATGCCAGCATCCCAACGCAACTTTAAAACAAATCGACGACTTCTTGCCCAAGAGCTTTCATCAACGCTGCACGCTAACAAATGTCACGAACTCGATCACAAAGTGAAAAGGTCGTCGCACGTTTAAGTTCGATTGAAAACGACGGTATGATGCAATAGCATGTGAATTCCACCATGGCATGTGACGCTGCATTCTTCTCTTGCACCAATTGGCAGCGTGGAAGCGTGCTGTCGATTGGTGTCGCCACCGAGCCAATTCTACTTGGCATTCGCTTTGGCGATCGATCGGTGGCGGTGCAAGCAAGCGTCTTTTGCCTTGCAGTGCAAAACGTGGCAAAAGAAAGCTCTGTGCCATAACTGCCTCCCCTCCTAATGCAAAGCGACGTAATCGCCAACAATACGAAAAAGTGCGCCAAGAATAGTCCTCTTTTCAACGTAGCAGGGTGGGGTGCTGTTGCAAAATGATCCTTACAAATGAAATATCATAAATATCGCATTGGAATAGCCGTATGGAAACTATCTCCCCTCTTTCGGGCAACATAATCATATTCGCGATCCCGAACCGCCGTATGACCTACTCACAACAGAACGCAATTGATGCGCATAAGCCAAATCCTCTTTCGAACAAAACATGGGTGGCTCTGAAAAGAGCCGTTTGAACGTAGAAACTGCGAGGAAGCTTATTTGGAGCTGGTGTACTTGGTCACCGCTTTGGTGCCTTCGGAAACTGCGTGTTTCGCCAATTCACCGGGAAGGAGCAGACGAACGGCAGTTTGAATTTCCCGGCTGCTGATGGTCGAACGCTTGTTGTAGTGAGCAAGTCGTGATGCTTCGGAAGCGATGCGTTCGAAGATGTCGTTGACGAACGAGTTCATGATGCTCATTGCCTTGCTGGAGATTCCGGTGTCGGGATGAACTTGCTTCAGAACCTTGTAAATGTAGATGCTGAAGCTCTCCTTGCGCCTGGCACGTCTCTTCTTTTGCTTGTCAGCCGGTGCGGCCTTCTTGACGGCTTTTTTGCTGCCTTTTGATGCAACCATTTCGATTAGTCCTTTCAAGTTTTGAACACGAGCGAAGAAATTCGACAGAATAGTAACCTGTTCAGTTGCAGCAGAAAATTATATATCGCGTGCTATGCAAACGAGCCATCGAAAACGACGCGCTAATCACGAGCCGAGTTTGTTACAAGCGGACTGTCATTGGCCAATTGGCGTCGCGCCATTTTCAACGGTCGTTTCCATTTCGATGCTTCAACGAAATATAAATAAGAATTCGATTAGGTCGCGCATTCACATTTCATTTTGAACTCTTTTCACTCGTTTACGTGTGTCGAAGTTACCATATCGTTAAAGTATGTCTGGACGTGGCAAAGGAGCTGGTAAATCCAAGGCAAAGCCAAAGAGCCGATCTTCAAGAGCTGGACTGCAGTTTCCAGTCGGGCGTGTTCACAGGTTGCTTCGAAACGGCAACTACTCGGAGCGAGTAGGAGCTGGCGCCCCTGTTTACCTTGCGGCTGTGCTCGAGTATTTGAGCGCCGAAGTGTTGGAATTGGCAGGCAACGCTGCCCGAGACAACAAGAAGACGAGAATCATTCCTCGTCACTTGCAACTTGCCATTCGCAACGACGAAGAACTGAACAAGCTTCTCGGCGGCGTAACCATCGCTCAAGGCGGTGTGTTGCCCAACATTCAAGCTGTTTTGCTGCCAAAGAAGACCTCCAAGAAGGCTTAAGCCTCAAGAAGAACTTGTTGCTAAATGAAAACGGCTCTTTTCAGAGCCACCCTGTTGTCGTTTAAAAGGGTTTGCCGATGTGTGTGCGTTGTTAAATCGCCACTTTTTGAACTTTAGGTGTGTGTAAGCTTGCCTTTTCATTTACAGCTTTGCATTTTAGCATTTACGCTTGCAGGTTTCCTGATTAAGGGTGTGCGGCTGCCTCCGAAGTTCGCTTGCCTTAGCCTGCTAAGGCTGCGACGAATTGAGCAGGGGCGAACTCTTCCTGCCCGTGAGTGTGTGCGTGTTTATTTAGGCTTCATGTACTCGGTTAGGTTAGAATGTGTTGCAATGAGTGAACACAAAGCTTACGCCACGAAACTAGTCCGCGTTGAGTCGAACACGAAGCAGTAAAATATGTTTAATACAAATATAGAGGAGTAACCTGTATTATTTGCGTTCGCGATCACTAGGCCTACCAGCTGCCGAGTGCTGATGAAAATTTGACAGACTTCTCTTCCAATACGCACGATTGGGTGGCCCTGAAAAGAGCCGTTTTTTTGCCAGTGCCGACGAAAATCTGACCAACTCTTTTCCAATGCACACGTTTGGGTGGCCCTGAAAAGAGCCGTTTTGTGTCAGGTCGCGGCCGAGTGCTTAAGCACGTTCACCACGAATGCGACGAGCAAGCTGAATGTCCTTGGGCATGATGGTCACACGTTTGGCGTGGATTGCACACAAATTGGTGTCTTCGAAAAGTCCAACCAAGTAAGCTTCGCTCGCTTCTTGCAACGCCATGACGGCACTGCTCTGGAATCGCAAGTCGGTCTTGAAATCTTGAGCGATTTCGCGAACAAGTCGCTGAAAAGGCAATTTGCGAATGAGGAGCTCGGTCGACTTTTGGTACCTTCTGATCTCGCGGAGAGCAACAGTTCCGGGTCGGTAACGATGTGGCTTCTTGACGCCTCCGGTAGCGGGAGCACTCTTTCGTGCAGCCTTGGTAGCAAGCTGCTTTCGCGGAGCCTTGCCTCCGGTTGATTTTCGCGCAGTCTGTTTGGTTCTGGCCATGTTGTTAAATCACTCACTTGTGCGTTTGTTTCGCAAATGAACAATTGTAATTTCCAACCGGTATCAACTTAAGGATATATACTCGGTTGAGCGCTTCTGTGATTGGCCAGAAAGGAAACGCTCCTTTCACGGTCCAATCAGAGCCAGTCCTTGACGAAAAGCGCCTTCTAGAGACGTTTTTGGGCGCGAACAACAGTTTGTTCAAAATTTCAAACCTTATCTTTTTTGGCACGATCAATACTCGGCCCCGCTATTTGCGAGACCAACTACAGCGCAGCATTTCATCACTTTGCAATCTCCATAACGAAAAAACGACCATTTTTATTGGGTTTTTTCGGGTGTTAAACCAGTCTTTTTCGCGTAGCATATCAAGCCATTGCTTCTTAAAGACCTATTAAAACGAGAATGATTTTAAAATTTGCAGTAATGAGACGAGTAAATGCATTTTAATAAAGCGAGAATCTGCTTTAAGATGATAATACGGGGCACTGTCCCTCCCATAAGATTTTCACTCGTGCCAATTTGCCCAAATATGAAAATCACTAAAAATTTGCCCAAACATTTAAACAAAGGGTGTAATAATTCAAGGAGTGCAGTAATAATATTTTTTGTTTAAATTAAAGAGTTTCTATGGCAAAACACTTTCATTTGACGCAAAAAAACTTGAGCGTTTTCAACTAGTCTAATTTGCTTCTAAGTCGTTATAGCAATGCGCAAAAAGTTGCCCAAAATTTCTCAAATTTCGCACCTTGCTAATGGCAAAGAAATTCAAAAGAAGCTGAATACCACATTGTGAAATTTGAACCCACACACGCACGCAGGCGGCGACCAGTAGTAGGTAAGCGTGTAAGTGGCCTTCTTCCCCATACCAGGCCACTTCCATTGCGCGACAACGAGTCCTAACGTTTAGTTTAAAACACTCTCGATAGCGCAGTTGTTCACAAATAGATTTGTCGAGTCTAACCATTTGTTGCATGTAGACACACTCTTTGCAGTAATTACGGGTGGCCCTGAAAAGAGCCGTTTGTTCTTCTGTCAAGACTTCTTAACCTCCGAATCCGTACAGAGTGCGTCCCTGACGTTTCAAGGCGTAGACGACGTCCAAAGCGGTGACGGTCTTTCGCTTGGCATGCTCAGTGTATGTGACTGCATCACGAATGACATTCTCCAAAAACACCTTGAGCACTCCACGAGTTTCTTCATAAATTAGACCCGAAATTCGCTTGACACCACCACGACGGGCGAGTCTTCGGATTGCGGGCTTCGTGATGCCTTGGATGTTATCACGGAGCACTTTTCGATGACGCTTGGCGCCTCCCTTTCCCAGACCTTTTCCACCTTTACCACGACCAGACATGATGCAACAGTAAGTTCGCTATTAGCACGTAAGCAAAAGAAAGCAAAATAGTTGCCGGTGCGAGAGCGCCAAGTGTCTTTACTTGTAATTTCCAACCTATTCGAAATCGTGTTAAAACCAAACAACACGCAACGCGTTCGCTTGGTGTCGCTCCAAATCCCTATCTCTCTCTCCTCCCTTTCAACGTTTCCAATCATCACGACTGCAGCTGTTTCTTTTGCGTTTTTCACAAAAAAGCAGCGACAATCTCAGAAAATCAGGCTGAAAATCTTCATACTCTGAAACACATATACCGTCTCGCACAAACTTCAAACTTATCGACGCAACTGAATAGCAGTACGGTAGATCTCACAGGCAACTTGAAAGTAAGAAGCAACGGATCACAAGGAATCGATATGCCTCGTCAGCAGCTGCTCTTTGCCTAACTGCTTCAACTTTCAGCCGAAGCGTTTAGCTTAGACATTAATGTTAAGCGAAATTTTGACGTGGACCTTTACTGCGATGTTTAGACTAGCTCAAATGAAAAGATGCCGAAAGATTCATGCATTGTCGTCGTGCATGCGCGATCACGTCCACCAGGCTAAAGTGGCGTGCAAATTCACATGAACAACTCCAAATAATTGCGACAAAATGACTCCTTTTGAGTTTTGTCGACCGATCCCATATTTACTGAACTGACATGGTCTATTGATGTGTCTAGGCGTTTTGCACCAATTGGTGTCTTCAGTGGAAAACGGCGCGTGGCTGTCATATGCACACCGTGCATTAGAGCATAGTCTATCTAATTACTCTTCTTTAAAATATGGGTGGCTCTGAAAAGAGCCGTTTCGCTTTCACATCTTTCAACATGTGAATTGTTTATTTCTTGCCGGCTTTTTTCGCCGCAGGTTTCTTGGCCGCCTTCTTGGTCACCTGTTTTTTGGCCTTGGGCGGCGCTTTCTTGGCAGGTTTGCTTTTCTTTGGTGAAGCCTTCTTGGACTTTTTCGGCGAAGCCTTCTTGGCGGCGGCTTTCTTGGCCTTGGCACCCGATGCCGGCTTCTTCTTCGCAGCAGGCTTCTTGGCCGCTGGCTTTTTGGCTACTTTCTTCGCGGCGCTCGCCTTCTTTTTCTTCTGACCGGCAGGCTTCTTGGTCTTCGGAGCAGCTGCAGGCTTGTTGACCTTGAAAGAACCCGACGCGCCTTTGCCTTTAGTTTGATTCAAAACACCGGACTTGACCAATTTGGGCAATTGGGTGCGAACTACAGTTTCGACGTTGTCGCCAACTTTGTAGTTGGCCTTAATGTACTTGAGTATGGCTTGACGGGACGAACCAGTTCGCTCTTTCAAAGCGACGATCGCGGCAGAGATCATGACCTGGTAGGTGGGATGAGCAGGCGGAGCAGAGGGCTTCTTCGCCTTTTTTTGCGCTTGCTGCCCGGTTGACATGTTGCTTTTTCAGTTCACACGAATGAAGTTGTTTGCTAGAAACGACGTTAGGGAAAACGCGCGCGAATCGAAAAAGACAATCATGTAAAGGAATTTCCGACGAAGGCGAAACGATGTTTCTGGCGTCGCGCAGCGTTTCTATCGCAGTCTCGAGTGGAACGATTTTTGCTGTGCTTGCTGCGACGAGTAGAAACGTCGGCGAGCTGCATTGCGCGGATCCAAAGCGCCCAGGCTTGAAGGGCTGCGTAAAGATGCATCGATGAAGCTCTGAGTGGGTTCGAAAGCGCTCAGTTCGTGTCATTGTGGCGCTAGCATCATGCCGAATCAAGGCGATGTTCAATTTGCACGGTCGAATGTTTCAAAGCAGCTGGTCGCTTCACGAAAGTGCGTTACTACTCGCCAGCAAACAAATGAAAAGCGCTCTGCGTCAAAAGCGACGCATGTTCTTGGCAATGCATTAAGCGCAAGCGCTCGCGATCCGGTATTCGGCGATCGAATGCAGCCAACACCGCTTCTTCTAAACACCCACGATCCACTTGACCTGTGGGGCAGTGCATGAGCGCTTTTTCCATCTCAATAGCAATGTCTTGCGATTTCGCCTTGGAGGCCCGCCACGTATCTAATGCAATGTGCAAGCAAACGTCTGCGGCAAAATCAATTTATTTTGGGTTGCTTGCCGTGCATCGTCGTCCCGCACTGTCCGCATCCACATGCATACAGCAGAGACACAGATAGTTTAGGCTTAAATCTTGACAGTGCGTTGCCATAGAGCGAGTTGATTGACAGTGCGTTGCTAAAATCTTTATGTGAGACACGGCCTTCACCACCAGGGCAAGGCCATCGTAATCGGACGTCGGCAAAGACGAAATTGTCGTCTATGCGACGTTAAAACTGCAGTTCATCATCCCACGATGGGCAACCAGCCCATTCAGCTATTGTGGTTAAGGCCGTTGCTCCGGTAAAGACTCGCCCCAACCGCGAGTGGGCTGGTGACCAGCCACTGGTCGGTGCGGGTGTGGGCTCGGGTCTCACTCGTCATCTGATTACATTTGATTAGCACAAGATCTAGTGCATGGGTGGAGAGTCTAGAAAGCACAGCGGGTCGCATTTGCTTTTAGTTTGCAAACACTTTTACGTCGAAAATTTGTGAAACATGCACGACGAGTTGTCGTTTTACCGCAACATCAGAGACTTTTGCGCGATTTTTATGCCGCAAGTTTAGCGCGTGGTTGAATTCGAATCAGTTTTTAAGAAAGATTAATGTTTTCTCTTCCACCGGTGTGCTGTGCACTTAACAAAGTTCCTACGCGGGTCACATTCAAAACCGGAGCGGACCGTCGGTTCGCCACCCCTGATCCAGTGGTTTAGATTCAAGCGTAGTTCATTGGTCGAAATTCTTTCCCACCTTGCAACAACAATTGATAAGCTCTCGAATTAAACGTTTGTGGCGCCTTGATGGTGTTCCTTCGCGGCAGAGTTACGACATATCGACGTCCAAAGACGACCGTCACGCTTTGCAGCCTTTGCAGGATTCAACATCAGTATAGTTGATGGACACTATATCAAGTAACGTTGCCCGAAGCCCCTCGGCTGATAAACAAGTATGAGCACTGAGCAGGCACGTGCACGTCTCTTTTATCTGAAGGAGACTCTTTCCAGTGCCCTTAGAGGACTGTGCGTGGGTTTTTGTGCTTAGGGTGCTTCTTCGTCAGACTCGGGCTATGCGAGTACGCGGCAGCTCTGCACGGTGATGTTCGGTTCATGTGTTTTTTTTTTCAATTGATGGCCCAGGGCAGGCTTCTGGAAAACCTCAGTACTGATTATAAAATCTTATGAATTTATACGAGCACTGTGAGTATTTGATGTAGACGCTCAACCCTGTTCGTTGTTCTCGCAGCAGAATTTTTAGGTGATATGCATTAGCGTAGCGTTCTGTAGTTTATCATCTGATCAAAATCATCATGCTGCTGAGCGAGTTCGAGCCTCGTGTCGTCTCGAGCTTCCTCCTCAACAAAAGGTAGATACTCTGATGGGATGCCAGGGCGAGACCAAGTTACCAATGTCCTCAACGAAATTTGCCATCGAGTTCGGAGACGGCGTCTAGGCTTTGGACCAACCGCTGTTGAACGAGGCAGTTTTTCGACTCTTCTTTCCTGGGACATTCGTGTCACGCGACTGGAGAGAAATGTTACTTATATGGTACCGGTAAGGTGTTCAGCGTCTTTTTTCGACGTTACGATTTGATTAATCAACAACCATGGACTCATGCAGTTTTATCTTGTTTCAACAATATCACCCTTACCGGCACCGCATTATAACATTTCTCTCTATAGTCCAGGGGTGGGCAACTTCTCTAGTCAGCGGGCCAGATATGGAAAAATAAAGTCTTTGGCGGGCCGGATTATTTCATGAATATTTTACAAACTTCTTAAATTTTACAAACCTTAGCAAGAGCAGCCTGCACGCTAAAAAATACAAAATGAATTTATCATAACCTACTAACCGCACTTCAAAACCTAGTGCAGTCAATGAGACATTTGAGTTGGTAGAATGGTTGGTGCTTTGCGCTACGCAACTGGTTTTGTGGGTTCGATTCTCAATGGGCACATCTTCGATGATGCATGCACTTCACTAATATGAAAACCTAAGTTGCAATTATGTGGCGAAAATTTAAAAAACGAAAGCGAAAGTTGCTGGAGCTCTGTCTGGTGACTAAAGCAATCGTCGCATTTTCATCACAAGCGCACTGAGGGATCTGTTTGCTGACCAAGGCAATCGTTTGTTTCAGAAGCTCGCACCGACGCTTTGATGGGAGCATTAGCGACCGGCAGCTGTGAGGAATGAGGCTTCGGGCGACATTGCGCGGTAAGGTTGGATACATCCTTTCACGGGCCGCAGCCGCACCCGACCAGCGGGCCGTATGCTGTTCAACACCTGCAACTCTAGTCGCGTGTCTTTCTTCATTTGCCCCTCTAAAACGTTTTATTTAATATCTGCTGTAACTGCTGTGTTTACGACGTAATGATTTGCTGATTTTAAAATCTTTCTTTCTTGTTCTGTTTATTCTTACCAGCCTAGTGCCTCTGTATTTACACTGATGATGGTATAAGTTTTTAGCGAAACCTTTCTATTAAGGTTGAGTTCCAAAGCCCATCTTAACGCATTGACTTGTTTTACATGCGTCCGCGACTTCTCAAAGAATGGGTCCATCGTGCTTCGGCCGGGTGGAAAGCCACACTGCGCATCCGTTAGTTCAGGCTCCACCATTTCGCGGCGCTCTTTTTTCAAGGCACTAGGATCTATTGCAACATTATCAAACAAGTGTATATTAGGCGCATACATAATTCTTCATTACGCTTTGTATCGCTACGTTGAACTTACCGTTGCTTACACGTCATCGCGTAACCAAGAAACGCATTAAGGGTAAGAGCATGTCTGCATTGCGCATGACGTTTTGGGAAATTCCCGTCAGCGTTAAAGTAAACCATCCATTGTAACATGAAGCGGCTTAAAAAACGAAGTGCCCCAAAACCGCTTTTCGATCGCCTTGGAATGGAGTGCACGCTGAAGGAGCGGTACGGATTTTGCTCTTGTTCAGTGTGCCTTGCCGAAGTCGATGGTGTCGAACGGGGGTCCTACCAAACACCGCAAAGGAGCGACAAAGGACTTACTAAACACTGCAAAGTACGACAAAACACCTGATAACCCCAGGCCTAACCCTAATATAAAGTCCTTTGCCGTTCTTTGCGGTGCTTAGTAAATCAATTTGAAGTCCTTTGCCGTACTTTGCGGTGTTTAGTAAGTCCTTTGTCGCTCCTTTGCGGTGTTTAGTAGGACCGGTCGAACGGGGTTGCGCTAATTGGGGCGGGTGGCAGTCTAGTCATTTCTTTCGAGATGCATCGAAAGGAATCGTTTGGAAATAAACGAAGATTTAAGCGCAATTCATCAATCGTGGATGGCAGGCTAGCGTGAGTAGCCTATGCAGTGCAACAGAACTTTATTTCAAGCAGTCCTGATGCCAGCATCCCAACGCAACTTTAAAACAAATCGACGACTTCTTGCCCAAGAGCTTTCATCAACGCTGCACGCTAACAAATGTCACGAACTCGATCACAAAGTGAAAAGGTCGTCGCACGTTTAAGTTCGATTGAAAACGACGGTATGATGCAATAGCATGTGAATTCCACCATGGCATGTGACGCTGCATTCTTCTCTTGCACCAATTGGCAGCGTGGAAGCGTGCTGTCGATTGGTGTCGCCACCGAGCCAATTCTACTTGGCATTCGCTTTGGCGATCGATCGGTGGCGGTGCAAGCAAGCGTCTTTTGCCTTGCAGTGCAAAACGTGGCAAAAGAAAGCTCTGTGCCATAACTGCCTCCCCTCCTAATGCAAAGCGACGTAATCGCCAACAATACGAAAAAGTGCGCCAAGAATAGTCCTCTTTTCAACGTAGCAGGGTGGGGTGCTGTTGCAAAATGATCCTTACAAATGAAATATCATAAATATCGCATTGGAATAGCCGTATGGAAACTATCTCCCCTCTTTCGGGCAACATAATCATATTCGCGATCCCGAACCGCCGTATGACCTACTCACAACAGAACGCAATTGATGCGCATAAGCCAAATCCTCTTTCGAACAAAACATGGGTGGCTCTGAAAAGAGCCGTTTGAACGTAGAAACTGCGAGGAAGCTTATTTGGAGCTGGTGTACTTGGTCACCGCTTTGGTGCCTTCGGAAACTGCGTGTTTCGCCAATTCACCGGGAAGGAGCAGACGAACGGCAGTTTGAATTTCCCGGCTGCTGATGGTCGAACGCTTGTTGTAGTGAGCAAGTCGTGATGCTTCGGAAGCGATGCGTTCGAAGATGTCGTTGACGAACGAGTTCATGATGCTCATTGCCTTGCTGGAGATTCCGGTGTCGGGATGAACTTGCTTCAGAACCTTGTAAATGTAGATGCTGAAGCTCTCCTTGCGCCTGGCACGTCTCTTCTTTTGCTTGTCAGCCGGTGCGGCCTTCTTGACGGCTTTTTTGCTGCCTTTTGATGCAACCATTTCGATTAGTCCTTTCAAGTTTTGAACACGAGCGAAGAAATTCGACAGAATAGTAACCTGTTCAGTTGCAGCAGAAAATTATATATCGCGTGCTATGCAAACGAGCCATCGAAAACGACGCGCTAATCACGAGCCGAGTTTGTTACAAGCGGACTGTCATTGGCCAATTGGCGTCGCGCCATTTTCAACGGTCGTTTCCATTTCGATGCTTCAACGAAATATAAATAAGAATTCGATTAGGTCGCGCATTCACATTTCATTTTGAACTCTTTTCACTCGTTTACGTGTGTCGAAGTTACCATATCGTTAAAGTATGTCTGGACGTGGCAAAGGAGCTGGTAAATCCAAGGCAAAGCCAAAGAGCCGATCTTCAAGAGCTGGACTGCAGTTTCCAGTCGGGCGTGTTCACAGGTTGCTTCGAAACGGCAACTACTCGGAGCGAGTAGGAGCTGGCGCCCCTGTTTACCTTGCGGCTGTGCTCGAGTATTTGAGCGCCGAAGTGTTGGAATTGGCAGGCAACGCTGCCCGAGACAACAAGAAGACGAGAATCATTCCTCGTCACTTGCAACTTGCCATTCGCAACGACGAAGAACTGAACAAGCTTCTCGGCGGCGTAACCATCGCTCAAGGCGGTGTGTTGCCCAACATTCAAGCTGTTTTGCTGCCAAAGAAGACCTCCAAGAAGGCTTAAGCCTCAAGAAGAACTTGTTGCTAAATGAAAACGGCTCTTTTCAGAGCCACCCTGTTGTCGTTTAAAAGGGTTTGCCCGATGTGTGTGCGTTGTTAAATCGCCACTTTTTGAACTTTAGGTGTGTGTAAGCTTGCCTTTTCATTTACAGCTTTGCATTTTAGCATTTACGCTTGCAGGTTTCCTGATTAAGGGTGTGCGGCTGCCTCCGAAGTTCGCTTGCCTTAGCCTGCTAAGGCTGCGACGAATTGAGCAGGGGCGAACTCTTCCTGCCCGTGAGTGTGTGCGTGTTTATTTAGGCTTCATGTACTCGGTTAGGTTAGAATGTGTTGCAATGAGTGAACACAAAGCTTACGCCACGAAACTAGTCCGCGTTGAGTCGAACACGAAGCAGTAAAATATGTTTAATACAAATATAGAGGAGTAACCTGTATTATTTGCGTTCGCGATCACTAGGCCTACCAGCTGCCGAGTGCTGATGAAAATTTGACAGACTTCTCTTCCAATACGCACGATTGGGTGGCCCTGAAAAGAGCCGTTTTTTTGCCAGTGCCGACGAAAATCTGACCAACTCTTTTCCAATGCACACGTTTGGGTGGCCCTGAAAAGAGCCGTTTTGTGTCAGGTCGCGGCCGAGTGCTTAAGCACGTTCACCACGAATGCGACGAGCAAGCTGAATGTCCTTGGGCATGATGGTCACACGTTTGGCGTGGATTGCACACAAATTGGTGTCTTCGAAAAGTCCAACCAAGTAAGCTTCGCTCGCTTCTTGCAACGCCATGACGGCACTGCTCTGGAATCGCAAGTCGGTCTTGAAATCTTGAGCGATTTCGCGAACAAGTCGCTGAAAAGGCAATTTGCGAATGAGGAGCTCGGTCGACTTTTGGTACCTTCTGATCTCGCGGAGAGCAACAGTTCCGGGTCGGTAACGATGTGGCTTCTTGACGCCTCCGGTAGCGGGAGCACTCTTTCGTGCAGCCTTGGTAGCAAGCTGCTTTCGCGGAGCCTTGCCTCCGGTTGATTTTCGCGCAGTCTGTTTGGTTCTGGCCATGTTGTTAAATCACTCACTTGTGCGTTTGTTTCGCAAATGAACAACTGTAATTTCCAACCGGTATCAACTTAAGGATATATACTCGGTTGAGCGCTTCTGTGATTGGCCAGAAAGGAAACGCTCCTTTCACGGTCCAATCAGAGCCAGTCCTTGACGAAAAGCGCCTTCTAGAGACGTTTTTGGGCGCGAACAACAGTTTGTTCAAAATTTCAAACCTTATCTTTTTTGGCACGATCAATACTCGGCCCCGCTATTTGCGAGACCAACTACAGCGCAGCATTTCATCACTTTGCAATCTCCATAACAAAAAAACGACCATTTTTATTGGGTTTTTTCGGGTGTTAAACCAGTCTTTTTCGCGTAGCATATCAAGCCATTGCTTCTTAAAGACCTATTAAAACGAGAATGATTTTAAAATTTGCAGTAATGAGACGAGTAAATGCATTTTAATAAAGCGAGAATCTGGCTTTAAGATGATAATACGGGGCACTGTCCCTCCCATAAGATTTTCACTCGTGCCAATTTGCCCAAATATGAAAATCACTAAAAATTTGCCCAAACATTTAAACAAAGGGTGTAATAATTCAAGGAGTGCAGTAATAATATTTTTTGTTTAAATTAAAGAGTTTCTATGGCAAAACACTTTCATTTGACGCAAAAAAACTTGAGCGTTTTCAACTAGTCTAATTTGCTTCTAAGTCGTTATAGCAATGCGCAAAAAGTTGCCCAAAATTTCTCAAATTTCGCACCTTGCTAATGGCAAAGAAATTCAAAAGAAGCTGAATACCACATTGTGAAATTTGAACCCACACACGCACGCAGGCGGCGACCAGTAGTAGGTAAGCGTGTAAGTGGCCTTCTTCCCCATACCAGGCCACTTCCATTGCGCGACAACGAGTCCTAACGTTTAGTTTAAAACACTCTCGATAGCGCAGTTGTTCACAAATAGATTTGTCGAGTCTAACCATTTGTTGCATGTAGACACACTCTTTGCAGTAATTACGGGTGGCCCTGAAAAGAGCCGTTTGTTCTTCTGTCAAGACTTCTTAACCTCCGAATCCGTACAGAGTGCGTCCCTGACGTTTCAAGGCGTAGACGACGTCCAAAGCGGTGACGGTCTTTCGCTTGGCATGCTCAGTGTATGTGACTGCATCACGAATGACATTCTCCAAAAACACCTTGAGCACTCCACGAGTTTCTTCATAAATTAGACCCGAAATTCGCTTGACACCACCACGACGGGCGAGTCTTCGGATTGCGGGCTTCGTGATGCCTTGGATGTTATCACGGAGCACTTTTCGATGACGCTTGGCGCCTCCCTTTCCCAGACCTTTTCCACCTTTACCACGACCAGACATGATGCAACAGTAAGTTCGCTATTAGCACGTAAGCAAAAGAAAGCAAAATAGTTGCCGGTGCGAGAGCGCCAAGTGTCTTTACTTGTAATTTCCAACCTATTCGAAATCGTGTTAAAACCAAACAACACGCAACGCGTTCGCTTGGTGTCGCTCCAAATCCCTATCTCTCTCTCCTCCCTTTCAACGTTTCCAATCATCACGATTGCAGCTGTTTCTTTTGCGTTTTTCACAAAAAAGCAGCGACAATCTCAGAAAATCAGGCTGAAAATCTTCATACTCTGAAACACATATACCGTCTCGCACAAACTTCAAACTTATCGACGCAACTGAATAGCAGTACGGTAGATCTCACAGGCAACTTGAAAGTAAGAAGCAACGGATCACAAGGAATCGATATGCCTCGTCAGCAGCTGCTCTTTGCCTAACTGCTTCAACTTTCAGCCGAAGCGTTTAGCTTAGACATTAATGTTAAGCGAAATTTTGACGTGGACCTTTACTGCGATGTTTAGACTAGCTCAAATGAAAAGATGCCGAAAGATTCATGCATTGTCGTCGTGCATGCGCGATCACGTCCACCAGGCTAAAGTGGCGTGCAAATTCACATGAACAACTCCAAATAATTGCGACAAAATGACTCCTTTTGAGTTTTGTCGACCGATCCCATATTTACTGAACTGACATGGTCTATTGATGTGTCTAGGCGTTTTGCACCAATTGGTGTCTTCAGTGGAAAACGGCGCGTGGCTGTCATATGCACACCGTGCATTAGAGCATAGTCTATCTAATTACTCTTCTTTAAAATATGGGTGGCTCTGAAAAGAGCCGTTTCGCTTTCACATCTTTCAACATGTGAATTGTTTATTTCTTGCCGGCTTTTTTCGCCGCAGGTTTCTTGGCCGCCTTCTTGGTCACCTGTTTTTTGGCCTTGGGCGGCGCTTTCTTGGCAGGTTTGCTTTTCTTTGGTGAAGCCTTCTTGGACTTTTTCGGCGAAGCCTTCTTGGCGGCGGCTTTCTTGGCCTTGGCACCCGATGCCGGCTTCTTCTTCGCAGCAGGCTTCTTGGCCGCTGGCTTTTTGGCTACTTTCTTCGCGGCGCTCGCCTTCTTTTTCTTCTGACCGGCAGGCTTCTTGGTCTTCGGAGCAGCTGCAGGCTTGTTGACCTTGAAAGAACCCGACGCGCCTTTGCCTTTAGTTTGATTCAAAACACCGGACTTGACCAATTTGGGCAATTGGGTGCGAACTACAGTTTCGACGTTGTCGCCAACTTTGTAGTTGGCCTTAATGTACTTGAGTATGGCTTGACGGGACGAACCAGTTCGCTCTTTCAAAGCGACGATCGCGGCAGAGATCATGACCTGGTAGGTGGGATGAGCAGGCGGAGCAGAGGGCTTCTTCGCCTTTTTTTGCGCTTGCTGCCCGGTTGACATGTTGCTTTTTCAGTTCACACGAATGAAGTTGTTTGCTAGAAACGACGTTAGGGAAAACGCGCGCGAATCGAAAAAGACAATCATGTAAAGGAATTTCCGACGAAGGCGAAACGATGTTTCTGGCGTCGCGCAGCGTTTCTATCGCAGTCTCGAGTGGAACGATTTTTGCTGTGCTTGCTGCGACGAGTAGAAACGTCGGCGAGCTGCATTGCGCGGATCCAAAGCGCCCAGGCTTGAAGGGCTGCGTAAAGATGCATCGATGAAGCTCTGAGTGGGTTCGAAAGCGCTCAGTTCGTGTCATTGTGGCGCTAGCATCATGCCGAATCAAGGCGATGTTCAATTTGCACGGTCGAATGTTTCAAAGCAGCTGGTCGCTTCACGAAAGTGCGTTACTACTCGCCAGCAAACAAATGAAAAGCGCTCTGCGTCAAAAGCGACGCATGTTCTTGGCAATGCATTAAGCGCAAGCGCTCGCGATCCGGTATTCGGCGATCGAATGCAGCCAACACCGCTTCTTCTAAACACCCACGATCCACTTGACCTGTGGGGCAGTGCATGAGCGCTTTTTCCATCTCAATAGCAATGTCTTGCGATTTCGCCTTGGAGGCCCGCCACGTATCTAATGCAATGTGCAAGCAAACGTCTGCGGCAAAATCAATTTATTTTGGGTTGCTTGCCGTGCATCGTCGTCCCGCACTGTCCGCATCCACATGCATACAGCAGAGACACAGATAGTTTAGGCTTAAATCTTGACAGTGCGTTGCCATAGAGCGAGTTGATTGACAGTGCGTTGCTAAAATCTTTATGTGAGACACGGCCTTCACCACCAGGGCAAGGCCATCGTAATCGGACGTCGGCAAAGACGAAATTGTCGTCTATGCGACGTTAAAACTGCAGTTCATCATCCCACGATGGGCAACCAGCCCATTCAGCTATTGTGGTTAAGGCCGTTGCTCCGGTAAAGACTCGCCCCAACCGCGAGTGGGCTGGTGACCAGCCACTGGTCGGTGCGGGTGTGGGCTCGGGTCTCACTCGTCATCTGATTACATTTGATTAGCACAAGATCTAGTGCATGGGTGGAGAGTCTAGAAAGCACAGCGGGTCGCATTTGCTTTTAGTTTGCAAACACTTTTACGTCGAAAATTTGTGAAACATGCACGACGAGTTGTCGTTTTACCGCAACATCAGAGACTTTTGCGCGATTTTTATGCCGCAAGTTTAGCGCGTGGTTGAATTCGAATCAGTTTTTAAGAAAGATTAATGTTTTCTCTTCCACCGGTGTGCTGTGCACTTAACAAAGTTCCTACGCGGGTCACATTCAAAACCGGAGCGGACCGTCGGTTCGCCACCCCTGATCCAGTGGTTTAGATTCAAGCGTAGTTCATTGGTCGAAATTCTTTCCCACCTTGCAACAACAATTGATAAGCTCTCGAATTAAACGTTTGTGGCGCCTTGATGGTGTTCCTTCGCGGCAGAGTTACGACATATCGACGTCCAAAGACGACCGTCACGCTTTGCAGCCTTTGCAGGATTCAACATCAGTATAGTTGATGGACACTATATCAAGTAGCGTTGCCCGAAGCCCCTCGGCTGATAAACAAGTATGAGCACTGAGCAGGCACGTGCACGTCTCTTTTATCTGAAGGAGACTCTTTCCAGTGCCCTTAGAGGACTGTGCGTGGGTTTTTGTGCTTAGGGTGCTTCTTCGTCAGACTCGGGCTATGCGAGTACGCGGCAGCTCTGCACGGTGATGTTCGGTTCATGTATTTTTTTTTTCAATTGATGGCCCAGGGCAGGCTTCTGGAAAACCTCAGTACTGATTATAAAATCTTATGAATTTATACGAGCACTGTGAGTATTTGATGTAGACGCTCAACCCTGTTCGTTGTTCTCGCAGCAGAATTTTTAGGTGATATGCATTAGCGTAGCGTTCTGTAGTTTATCATCTGATCAAAATCATCATGCTGCTGAGCGAGTTCGAGCCTCGTGTCGTCTCGAGCTTCCTCCTCAACAAAAGGTAGATACTCTGATGGGATGCCAGGGCGAGACCAAGTTACCAATGTCCTCAACGAAATTTGCCATCGAGTTCGGAGACGGCGTCTAGGCTTTGGACCAACCGCTGTTGAACGAGGCAGTTTTTCGACTCTTCTTTCCTGGGACATTCGTGTCACGCGACTGGAGAGAAATGTTACTTATATGGTACCGGTAAGGTGTTCAGCGTCTTTTTTCGACGTTACGATTTGATTAATCAACAACCATGGACTCATGCAGTTTTATCTTGTTTCAACAATATCACCCTTACCGGCACCGCATTATAACATTTCTCTCTATAGTCCAGGGGTGGGCAACTTCTCTAGTCAGCGGGCCAGATATGGAAAAATAAAGTCTTTGGCGGGCCGGATTATTTCATGAATATTTTACAAACTTCTTAAATTTTACAAACCTTAGCAAGAGCAGCCTGCACGCTAAAAAATACAAAATGAATTTATCATAACCTACTAACCGCACTTCAAAACCTAGTGCAGTCAATGAGACATTTGAGTTGGTAGAATGGTTGGTGCTTTGCGCTACGCAACTGGTTTTGTGGGTTCGATTCTCAATGGGCACATCTTCGATGATGCATGCACTTCACTAATATGAAAACCTAAGTTGCAATTATGTGGCGAAAATTTAAAAAACGAAAGCGAAAGTTGCTGGAGCTCTGTCTGGTGACTAAAGCAATTGTCGCATTTTCATCACAAGCGCACTGAGGGATCTGTTTGCTGACCAAGGCAATCGTTTGTTTCAGAAGCTCGCACCGACGCTTTGATGGGAGCATTAGCGACCGGCAGCTGTGAGGAATGAGGCTTCGGGCGACATTGCGCGGTAAGGTTGGATACATCCTTTCACGGGCCGCAGCCGCACCCGACCAGCGGGCCGTATGCTGTTCAACACCTGCAACTCTAGTCGCGTGTCTTTCTTCATTTGCCCCTCTAAAACGTTTTATTTAATATCTGCTGTAACTGCTGTGTTTACGACGTAATGATTTGCTGATTTTAAAATCTTTCTTTCTTGTTCTGTTTATTCTTACCAGCCTAGTGCCTCTGTATTTACACTGATGATGGTATAAGTTTTTAGCGAAACCTTTCTATTAAGGTTGAGTTCCAAAGCCCATCTTAACGCATTGACTTGTTTTACATGCGTCCGCGACTTCTCAAAGAATGGGTCCATCGTGCTTCGGCCGGGTGGAAAGCCACACTGCGCATCCGTTAGTTCAGGCTCCACCATTTCGCGGCGCTCTTTTTTCAAGGCACTAGGATCTATTGCAACATTATCAAACAAGTGTATATTAGGCGCATACATAATTCTTCATTACGCTTTGTATCGCTACGTTGAACTTACCGTTGCTTACACGTCATCGCGTAACCAAGAAACGCATTAAGGGTAAGAGCATGTCTGCATTGCGCATGACGTTTTGGGAAATTCCCGTCAGCGTTAAAGTAAACCATCCATTGTAACATGAAGCGGCTTAAAAAACGAAGTGCCCCAAAACCGCTTTTCGATCGCCTTGGAATGGAGTGCACGCTGAAGGAGCGGTACGGATTTTGCTCTTGTTCAGTGTGCCTTGCCGAAGTCGATGGTGTCGAACGGGGGTCCTACCAAACACCGCAAAGGAGCGACAAAGGACTTACTAAACACTGCAAAGTACGACAAAACACCTGATAACCCCAGGCCTAACCCTAATATAAAGTCCTTTGCCGTTCTTTGCGGTGCTTAGTAAATCAATTTGAAGTCCTTTGCCGTACTTTGCGGTGTTTAGTAAGTCCTTTGTCGCTCCTTTGCGGTGTTTAGTAGGACCGGTCGAACGGGGTTGCGCTAATTGGGGCGGGTGGCAGTCTAGTCATTTCTTTCGAGATGCATCGAAAGGAATCGTTTGGAAATAAACGAAGATTTAAGCGCAATTCATCAATCGTGGATGGCAGGCTAGCGTGAGTAGCCTATGCAGTGCAACAGAACTTTATTTCAAGCAGTCCTGATGCCAGCATCCCAACGCAACTTTAAAACAAATCGACGACTTCTTGCCCAAGAGCTTTCATCAACGCTGCACGCTAACAAATGTCACGAACTCGATCACAAAGTGAAAAGGTCGTCGCACGTTTCAGTTCGATTGAAAACGACGGTATGATGCAATAGCATGTGAATTCCACCATGGCATGTGACGCTGCATTCTTCTCTTGCACCAATTGGCAGCGTGGAAGCGTGCTGTCGATTGGTGTCGCCACCGAGCCAATTCTACTTGGCATTCGCTTTGGCGATCGATCGGTGGCGGTGCAAGCAAGCGTCTTTTGCCTTGCAGTGCAAAACGTGGCAAAAGAAAGCTCTGTGCCATAACTGCCTCCCCTCCTAATGCAAAGCGACGTAATCGCCAACAATACGAAAAAGTGCGCCAAGAATAGTCCTCTTTTCAACGTAGCAGGGTGGGGTGCTGTTGCAAAATGATCCTTACAAATGAAATATCATAAATATCGCATTGGAATAGCCGTATGGAAACTATCTCCCCTCTTTCGGGCAACATAATCATATTCGCGATCCCGAACCGCCGTATGACCTACTCACAACAGAACGCAATTGATGCGCATAAGCCAAATCCTCTTTCGAACAAAACATGGGTGGCTCTGAAAAGAGCCGTTTGAACGTAGAAACTGCGAGGAAGCTTATTTGGAGCTGGTGTACTTGGTCACCGCTTTGGTGCCTTCGGAAACTGCGTGTTTCGCCAATTCACCGGGAAGGAGCAGACGAACGGCAGTTTGAATTTCCCGGCTGCTGATGGTCGAACGCTTATTGTAGTGAGCAAGTCGTGATGCTTCGGAAGCGATGCGTTCGAAGATGTCGTTGACGAACGAGTTCATGATGCTCATTGCCTTGCTGGAGATTCCAGTGTCGGGATGAACTTGCTTCAGAACCTTGTAAATGTAGATGCTGAAGCTCTCCTTGCGCCTGGCACGTCTCTTCTTTTGCTTGTCAGCCGGTGCGGCCTTCTTGACGGCTTTTTTGCTGCCTTTTGATGCAACCATTTCGATTAGTCCTTTCAAGTTTTGAACACGAGCGAAGAAATTCGACAGAATAGTAACCTGTTCAGTTGCAGCAGAAAATTATATATCGCGTGCTATGCAAACGAGCCATCGAAAACGACGCGCTAATCACGAGCCGAGTTTGTTACAAGCGGACTGTCATTGGCCAATTGGCGTCGCGCCATTTTCAACGGTCGTTTCCATTTCGATGCTTCAACGAAATATAAATAAGAATTCGATTAGGTCGCGCATTCACATTTCATTTTGAACTCTTTTCACTCGTTTACGTGTGTCGAAGTTACCATATCGTTAAAGTATGTCTGGACGTGGCAAAGGAGCTGGTAAATCCAAGGCAAAGCCAAAGAGCCGATCTTCAAGAGCTGGACTGCAGTTTCCAGTCGGGCGTGTTCACAGGTTGCTTCGAAACGGCAACTACTCGGAGCGAGTAGGAGCTGGCGCCCCTGTTTACCTTGCGGCTGTGCTCGAGTATTTGAGCGCCGAAGTGTTGGAATTGGCAGGCAACGCTGCCCGAGACAACAAGAAGACGAGAATCATTCCTCGTCACTTGCAACTTGCCATTCGCAACGACGAAGAACTGAACAAGCTTCTCGGCGGCGTAACCATCGCTCAAGGCGGTGTGTTGCCCAACATTCAAGCTGTTTTGCTGCCAAAGAAGACCTCCAAGAAGGCTTAAGCCTCAAGAAGAACTTGTTGCTAAATGAAAACGGCTCTTTTCAGAGCCACCCTGTTGTCGTTTAAAAGGGTTTGCCCGATGTGTGTGCGTTGTTAAATCGCCACTTTTTGAACTTTAGGTGTGTGTAAGCTTGCCTTTTCATTTACAGCTTTGCATTTTAGCATTTACGCTTGCAGGTTTCCTGATTAAGGGTGTGCGGCTGCCTCCGAAGTTCGCTTGCCTTAGCCTGCTAAGGCTGCGACGAATTGAGCAGGGGCGAACTCTTCCTGCCCGTGAGTGTGTGCGTGTTTATTTAGGCTTCATGTACTCGGTTAGGTTAGAATGTGTTGCAATGAGTGAACACAAAGCTTACGCCACGAAACTAGTCCGCGTTGAGTCGAACACGAAGCAGTAAAATATGTTTAATACAAATATAGAGGAGTAACCTGTATTATTTGCGTTCGCGATCACTAGGCCTACCAGCTGCCGAGTGCTGATGAAAATTTGACAGACTTCTCTTCCAATACGCACGATTGGGTGGCCCTGAAAAGAGCCGTTTTTTTGCCAGTGCCGACGAAAATCTGACCAACTCTTTTCCAATGCACACGTTTGGGTGGCCCTGAAAAGAGCCGTTTTGTGTCAGGTCGCGGCCGAGTGCTTAAGCACGTTCACCACGAATGCGACGAGCAAGCTGAATGTCCTTGGGCATGATGGTCACACGTTTGGCGTGGATTGCACACAAATTGGTGTCTTCGAAAAGTCCAACCAAGTAAGCTTCGCTCGCTTCTTGCAACGCCATGACGGCACTGCTCTGGAATCGCAAGTCGGTCTTGAAATCTTGAGCGATTTCGCGAACAAGTCGCTGAAAAGGCAATTTGCGAATGAGGAGCTCGGTCGACTTTTGGTACCTTCTGATCTCGCGGAGAGCAACAGTTCCGGGTCGGTAACGATGTGGCTTCTTGACGCCTCCGGTAGCGGGAGCACTCTTTCGTGCAGCCTTGGTAGCAAGCTGCTTTCGCGGAGCCTTGCCTCCGGTTGATTTTCGCGCAGTCTGTTTGGTTCTGGCCATGTTGTTAAATCACTCACTTGTGCGTTTGTTTCGCAAATGAACAACTGTAATTTCCAACCGGTATCAACTTAAGGATATATACTCGGTTGAGCGCTTCTGTGATTGGCCAGAAAGGAAACGCTCCTTTCACGGTCCAATCAGAGCCAGTCCTTGACGAAAAGCGCCTTCTAGAGACGTTTTTGGGCGCGAACAACAGTTTGTTCAAAATTTCAAACCTTATCTTTTTTGGCACGATCAATACTCGGCCCCGCTATTTGCGAGACCAACTACAGCGCAGCATTTCATCACTTTGCAATCTCCATAACAAAAAAACGACCATTTTTATTGGGTTTTTTCGGGTGTTAAACCAGTCTTTTTCGCGTAGCATATCAAGCCATTGCTTCTTAAAGACCTATTAAAACGAGAATGATTTTAAAATTTGCAGTAATGAGACGAGTAAATGCATTTTAATAAAGCGAGAATCTGGCTTTAAGATGATAATACGGGGCACTGTCCCTCCCATAAGATTTTCACTCGTGCCAATTTGCCCAAATATGAAAATCACTAAAAATTTGCCCAAACATTTAAACAAAGGGTGTAATAATTCAAGGAGTGCAGTAATAATATTTTTTGTTTAAATTAAAGAGTTTCTATGGCAAAACACTTTCATTTGACGCAAAAAAACTTGAGCGTTTTCAACTAGTCTAATTTGCTTCTAAGTCGTTATAGCAATGCGCAAAAAGTTGCCCAAAATTTCTCAAATTTCGCACCTTGCTAATGGCAAAGAAATTCAAAAGAAGCTGAATACCACATTGTGAAATTTGAACCCACACACGCACGCAGGCGGCGACCAGTAGTAGGTAAGCGTGTAAGTGGCCTTCTTCCCCATACCAGGCCACTTCCATTGCGCGACAACGAGTCCTAACGTTTAGTTTAAAACACTCTCGATAGCGCAGTTGTTCACAAATAGATTTGTCGAGTCTAACCATTTGTTGCATGTAGACACACTCTTTGCAGTAATTACGGGTGGCCCTGAAAAGAGCCGTTTGTTCTTCTGTCAAGACTTCTTAACCTCCGAATCCGTACAGAGTGCGTCCCTGACGTTTCAAGGCGTAGACGACGTCCAAAGCGGTGACGGTCTTTCGCTTGGCATGCTCAGTGTATGTGACTGCATCACGAATGACATTCTCCAAAAACACCTTGAGCACTCCACGAGTTTCTTCATAAATTAGACCCGAAATTCGCTTGACACCACCACGACGGGCGAGTCTTCGGATTGCGGGCTTCGTGATGCCTTGGATGTTATCACGGAGCACTTTTCGATGACGCTTGGCGCCTCCCTTTCCCAGACCTTTTCCACCTTTACCACGACCAGACATGATGCAACAGTAAGTTCGCTATTAGCACGTAAGCAAAAGAAAGCAAAATAGTTGCCGGTGCGAGAGCGCCAAGTGTCTTTACTTGTAATTTCCAACCTATTCGAAATCGTGTTAAAACCAAACAACACGCAACGCGTTCGCTTGGTGTCGCTCCAAATCCCTATCTCTCTCTCCTCCCTTTCAACGTTTCCAATCATCACGATTGCAGCTGTTTCTTTTGCGTTTTTCACAAAAAAGCAGCGACAATCTCAGAAAATCAGGCTGAAAATCTTGATACTCTGAAACACATATACCGTCTCGCACAAACTTCAAACTTATCGACGCAACTGAATAGCAGTACGGTAGATCTCACAGGCAACTTGAAAGTAAGAAGCAACGGATCACAAGGAATCGATATGCCTCGTCAGCAGCTGCTCTTTGCCTAACTGCTTCAACTTTCAGCCGAAGCGTTTAGCTTAGACATTAATGTTAAGCGAAATTTTGACGTGGACCTTTACTGCGATGTTTAGACTAGCTCAAATGAAAAGATGCCGAAAGATTCATGCATTGTCGTCGTGCATGCGCGATCACGTCCACCAGGCTAAAGTGGCGTGCAAATTCACATGAACAACTCCAAATAATTGCGACAAAATGACTCCTTTTGAGTTTTGTCGACCGATCCCATATTTACTGAACTGACATGGTCTATTGATGTGTCTAGGCGTTTTGCACCAATTGGTGTCTTCAGTGGAAAACGGCGCGTGGCTGTCATATGCACACCGTGCATTAGAGCATAGTCTATCTAATTACTCTTCTTTAAAATATGGGTGGCTCTGAAAAGAGCCGTTTCGCTTTCACATCTTTCAACATGTGAATTGTTTATTTCTTGCCGGCTTTTTTCGCCGCAGGTTTCTTGGCCGCCTTCTTGGTCACCTGTTTTTTGGCCTTGGGCGGCGCTTTCTTGGCAGGTTTGCTTTTCTTTGGTGAAGCCTTCTTGGACTTTTTCGGCGAAGCCTTCTTGGCGGCGGCTTTCTTGGCCTTGGCACCCGATGCCGGCTTCTTCTTCGCAGCAGGCTTCTTGGCCGCTGGCTTTTTGGCTACTTTCTTCGCGGCGCTCGCCTTCTTTTTCTTCTGACCGGCAGGCTTCTTGGTCTTCGGAGCAGCTGCAGGCTTGTTGACCTTGAAAGAACCCGACGCGCCTTTGCCTTTAGTTTGATTCAAAACACCGGACTTGACCAATTTGGGCAATTGGGTGCGAACTACAGTTTCGACGTTGTCGCCAACTTTGTAGTTGGCCTTAATGTACTTGAGTATGGCTTGACGGGACGAACCAGTTCGCTCTTTCAAAGCGACGATCGCGGCAGAGATCATGACCTGGTAGGTGGGATGAGCAGGCGGAGCAGAGGGCTTCTTCGCCTTTTTTTGCGCTTGCTGCCCGGTTGACATGTTGCTTTTTCAGTTCACACGAATGAAGTTGTTTGCTAGAAACGACGTTAGGGAAAACGCGCGCGAATCGAAAAAGACAATCATGTAAAGGAATTTCCGACGAAGGCGAAACGATGTTTCTGGCGTCGCGCAGCGTTTCTATCGCAGTCTCGAGTGGAACGATTTTTGCTGTGCTTGCTGCGACGAGTAGAAACGTCGGCGAGCTGCATTGCGCGGATCCAAAGCGCCCAGGCTTGAAGGGCTGCGTAAAGATGCATCGATGAAGCTCTGAGTGGGTTCGAAAGCGCTCAGTTCGTGTCATTGTGGCGCTAGCATCATGCCGAATCAAGGCGATGTTCAATTTGCACGGTCGAATGTTTCAAAGCAGCTGGTCGCTTCACGAAAGTGCGTTACTACTCGCCAGCAAACAAATGAAAAGCGCTCTGCGTCAAAAGCGACGCATGTTCTTGGCAATGCATTAAGCGCAAGCGCTCGCGATCCGGTATTCGGCGATCGAATGCAGCCAACACCGCTTCTTCTAAACACCCACGATCCACTTGACCTGTGGGGCAGTGCATGAGCGCTTTTTCCATCTCAATAGCAATGTCTTGCGATTTCGCCTTGGAGGCCCGCCACGTATCTAATGCAATGTGCAAGCAAACGTCTGCGGCAAAATCAATTTATTTTGGGTTGCTTGCCGTGCATCGTCGTCCCGCACTGTCCGCATCCACATGCATACAGCAGAGACACAGATAGTTTAGGCTTAAATCTTGACAGTGCGTTGCCATAGAGCGAGTTGATTGACAGTGCGTTGCTAAAATCTTTATGTGAGACACGGCCTTCACCACCAGGGCAAGGCCATCGTAATCGGACGTCGGCAAAGACGAAATTGTCGTCTATGCGACGTTAAAACTGCAGTTCATCATCCCACGATGGGCAACCAGCCCATTCAGCTATTGTGGTTAAGGCCGTTGCTCCGGTAAAGACTCGCCCCAACCGCGAGTGGGCTGGTGACCAGCCACTGGTCGGTGCGGGTGTGGGCTCGGGTCTCACTCGTCATCTGATTACATTTGATTAGCACAAGATCTAGTGCATGGGTGGAGAGTCTAGAAAGCACAGCGGGTCGCATTTGCTTTTAGTTTGCAAACACTTTTACGTCGAAAATTTGTGAAACATGCACGACGAGTTGTCGTTTTACCGCAACATCAGAGACTTTTGCGCGATTTTTATGCCGCAAGTTTAGCGCGTGGTTGAATTCGAATCAGTTTTTAAGAAAGATTAATGTTTTCTCTTCCACCGATGTGCTGTGCACTTAACAAAGTTCCTACGCGGGTCACATTCAAAACCGGAGCGGACCGTCGGTTCGCCACCCCTGATCCAGTGGTTTAGATTCAAGCGTAGTTCATTGGTCGAAATTCTTTCCCACCTTGCAACAACAATTGATAAGCTCTCGAATTAAACGTTTGTGGCGCCTTGATGGTGTTCCTTCGCGGCAGAGTTACGACATATCGACGTCCAAAGACGACCGTCACGCTTTGCAGCCTTTGCAGGATTCAACATCAGTATAGTTGATGGACACTATATCAAGTAGCGTTGCCCGAAGCCCCTCGGCTGATAAACAAGTATGAGCACTGAGCAGGCACGTGCACGTCTCTTTTATCTGAAGGAGACTCTTTCCAGTGCCCTTAGAGGACTGTGCGTGGGTTTTTGTGCTTAGGGTGCTTCTTCGTCAGACTCGGGCTATGCGAGTACGCGGCAGCTCTGCACGGTGATGTTCGGTTCATGTATTTTTTTTTTCAATTGATGGCCCAGGGCAGGCTTCTGGAAAACCTCAGTACTGATTATAAAATCTTATGAATTTATACGAGCACTGTGAGTATTTGATGTAGACGCTCAACCCTGTTCGTTGTTCTCGCAGCAGAATTTTTAGGTGATATGCATTAGCGTAGCGTTCTGTAGTTTATCATCTGATCAAAATCATCATGCTGCTGAGCGAGTTCGAGCCTCGTGTCGTCTCGAGCTTCCTCCTCAACAAAAGGTAGATACTCTGATGGGATGCCAGGGCGAGACCAAGTTACCAATGTCCTCAACGAAATTTGCCATCGAGTTCGGAGACGGCGTCTAGGCTTTGGACCAACCGCTGTTGAACGAGGCAGTTTTTCGACTCTTCTTTCCTGGGACATTCGTGTCACGCGACTGGAGAGAAATGTTACTTATATGGTACCGGTAAGGTGTTCAGCGTCTTTTTTCGACGTTACGATTTGATTAATCAACAACCATGGACTCATGCAGTTTTATCTTGTTTCAACAATATCACCCTTACCGGCACCGCATTATAACATTTCTCTCTATAGTCCAGGGGTGGGCAACTTCTCTAGTCAGCGGGCCAGATATGGAAAAATAAAGTCTTTGGCGGGCCGGATTATTTCATGAATATTTTACAAACTTCTTAAATTTTACAAACCTTAGCAAGAGCAGCCTGCACGCTAAAAAATACAAAATGAATTTATCATAACCTACTAACCGCACTTCAAAACCTAGTGCAGTCAATGAGACATTTGAGTTGGTAGAATGGTTGGTGCTTTGCGCTACGCAACTGGTTTTGTGGGTTCGATTCTCAATGGGCACATCTTCGATGATGCATGCACTTCACTAATATGAAAACCTAAGTTGCAATTATGTGGCGAAAATTTAAAAAACGAAAGCGAAAGTTGCTGGAGCTCTGTCTGGTGACTAAAGCAATCGTCGCATTTTCATCACAAGCGCACTGAGGGATCTGTTTGCTGACCAAGGCAATCGTTTGTTTCAGAAGCTCGCACCGACGCTTTGATGGGAGCATTAGCGACCGGCAGCTGTGAGGAATGAGGCTTCGGGCGACATTGCGCGGTAAGGTTGGATACATCCTTTCACGGGCCGCAGCCGCACCCGACCAGCGGGCCGTATGCTGTTCAACACCTGCAACTCTAGTCGCGTGTCTTTCTTCATTTGCCCCTCTAAAACGTTTTATTTAATATCTGCTGTAACTGCTGTGTTTACGACGTAATGATTTGCTGATTTTAAAATCTTTCTTTCTTGTTCTGTTTATTCTTACCAGCCTAGTGCCTCTGTATTTACACTGATGATGGTATAAGTTTTTAGCGAAACCTTTCTATTAAGGTTGAGTTCCAAAGCCCATCTTAACGCATTGACTTGTTTTACATGCGTCCGCGACTTCTCAAAGAATGGGTCCATCGTGCTTCGGCCGGGTGGAAAGCCACACTGCGCATCCGTTAGTTCAGGCTCCACCATTTCGCGGCGCTCTTTTTTCAAGGCACTAGGATCTATTGCAACATTATCAAACAAGTGTATATTAGGCGCATACATAATTCTTCATTACGCTTTGTATCGCTACGTTGAACTTACCGTTGCTTACACGTCATCGCGTAACCAAGAAACGCATTAAGGGTAAGAGCATGTCTGCATTGCGCATGACGTTTTGGGAAATTCCCGTCAGCGTTAAAGTAAACCATCCATTGTAACATGAAGCGGCTTAAAAAACGAAGTGCCCCAAAACCGCTTTTCGATCGCCTTGGAATGGAGTGCACGCTGAAGGAGCGGTACGGATTTTGCTCTTGTTCAGTGTGCCTTGCCGAAGTCGATGGTGTCGAACGGGGGTCCTACCAAACACCGCAAAGGAGCGACAAAGGACTTACTAAACACTGCAAAGTACGACAAAACACCTGATAACCCCAGGCCTAACCCTAATATAAAGTCCTTTGCCGTTCTTTGCGGTGCTTAGTAAATCAATTTGAAGTCCTTTGCCGTACTTTGCGGTGTTTAGTAAGTCCTTTGTCGCTCCTTTGCGGTGTTTAGTAGGACCGGTCGAACGGGGTTGCGCTAATTGGGGCGGGTGGCAGTCTAGTCATTTCTTTCGAGATGCATCGAAAGGAATCGTTTGGAAATAAACGAAGATTTAAGCGCAATTCATCAATCGTGGATGGCAGGCTAGCGTGAGTAGCCTATGCAGTGCAACAGAACTTTATTTCAAGCAGTCCTGATGCCAGCATCCCAACGCAACTTTAAAACAAATCGACGACTTCTTGCCCAAGAGCTTTCATCAACGCTGCACGCTAACAAATGTCACGAACTCGATCACAAAGTGAAAAGGTCGTCGCACGTTTAAGTTCGATTGAAAACGACGGTATGATGCAATAGCATGTGAATTCCACCATGGCATGTGACGCTGCATTCTTCTCTTGCACCAATTGGCAGCGTGGAAGCGTGCTGTCGATTGGTGTCGCCACCGAGCCAATTCTACTTGGCATTCGCTTTGGCGATCGATCGGTGGCGGTGCAAGCAAGCGTCTTTTGCCTTGCAGTGCAAAACGTGGCAAAAGAAAGCTCTGTGCCATAACTGCCTCCCCTCCTAATGCAAAGCGACGTAATCGCCAACAATACGAAAAAGTGCGCCAAGAATAGTCCTCTTTTCAACGTAGCAGGGTGGGGTGCTGTTGCAAAATGATCCTTACAAATGAAATATCATAAATATCGCATTGGAATAGCCGTATGGAAACTATCTCCCCTCTTTCGGGCAACATAATCATATTCGCGATCCCGAACCGCCGTATGACCTACTCACAACAGAACGCAATTGATGCGCATAAGCCAAATCCTCTTTCGAACAAAACATGGGTGGCTCTGAAAAGAGCCGTTTGAACGTAGAAACTGCGAGGAAGCTTATTTGGAGCTGGTGTACTTGGTCACCGCTTTGGTGCCTTCGGAAACTGCGTGTTTCGCCAATTCACCGGGAAGGAGCAGACGAACGGCAGTTTGAATTTCCCGGCTGCTGATGGTCGAACGCTTGTTGTAGTGAGCAAGTCGTGATGCTTCGGAAGCGATGCGTTCGAAGATGTCGTTGACGAACGAGTTCATGATGCTCATTGCCTTGCTGGAGATTCCGGTGTCGGGATGAACTTGCTTCAGAACCTTGTAAATGTAGATGCTGAAGCTCTCCTTGCGCCTGGCACGTCTCTTCTTTTGCTTGTCAGCCGGTGCGGCCTTCTTGACGGCTTTTTTGCTGCCCTTTGATGCAACCATTTCGATTAGTCCTTTCAAGTTTTGATCACGATCGAAGAAATTCGACAGAATAGTAACCTGTTCAGTTGCAGCAGAAAATTATATATCGCGTGCTATGCAAACGAGCCATCGAAAACGACGCGCTAATCACGAGCCGAGTTTGTTACAAGCGGACTGTCATTGGCCAATTGGCGTCGCGCCATTTTCAACGGTCGTTTCCATTTCGATGGCTCAACGAAATATAAATAAGAATTCGATTAGGTCGCGCATTCACATTTCATTTTGAACTCTTTACACTCGTTTACGTGTGTCGAAGTTACCATATCGTTAAAGTATGTCTGGACGTGGCAAAGGAGCTGGTAAATCCAAGGCAAAGCCAAAGAGCCGATCTTCAAGAGCTGGACTGCAGTTTCCAGTCGGGCGTGTTCACAGGTTGCTTCGAAACGGCAACTACTCGGAGCGAGTAGGAGCCGGCGCCCCTGTTTACCTTGCGGCTGTGCTCGAGTATTTGAGCGCCGAAGTGTTGGAATTGGCAGGCAACGCTGCCCGAGACAACAAGAAGACGAGAATCATTCCTCGTCACTTGCAACTTGCCATTCGCAACGACGAAGAACTGAACAAGCTTCTCGGCGGCGTAACCATCGCTCAAGGCGGTGTGTTGCCCAACATTCAAGCTGTTTTGCTGCCAAAGAAGACCTCCAAGAAGGCTTAAGCCTCAAGAAGAACTTGTTGCTAAATGAAAACGGCTCTTTTCAGAGCCACCCTGTTGTCGTTTAAAAGGGTTTGCCGATGTGTGTGCGTTGTTAAATCGCCACTTTTTGAACTTTAGGTGTGTGTAAGCTTGCCTTTTCATTTACAGCTTTGCATTTTAGCATTTACGCTTGCAGGTTTCCTGACTAAGGGTGTGCGGCTGCCTCCGAAGTTCGCTTGCCTTAGCCTGCTAAGGCTGCGACGAATTGAGCAGGGGCGAACTCTTCCTGCCCGTGAGTGTGTGCGTGTTTATTTAGGCTTCATGTTTTCGGTTAGGTTAGAATGTGTTGCAATGAGTGAACACAAAGCTTACGCCACGAAACTAGTCCGCGTTGAGTCGAACACGAAGCAGTAAAATATGTTTAATACAAATATAGAGGAGTAACCTGTATTATTTGCGTTCGCGATCACTAGGCCTACCAGCTGCCGAGTGCTGATGAAAATTTGACAGACTTCTCTTCCAATACGCACGATTGGGTGGCCCTGAAAAGAGCCGTTTTTTTGCCAGTGCCGATGAAAATCTGACCAACTCTTTTCCAATGCACACGTTTGGGTGGCCCTGAAAAGAGCCGTTTTGTGTCAGGTCGCGGCCGAGTGCTTAAGCACGTTCACCACGAATGCGACGAGCAAGCTGAATGTCCTTGGGCATGATGGTCACACGTTTGGCGTGGATTGCACACAAATTGGTGTCTTCGAAAAGTCCAACCAAGTAAGCTTCGCTCGCTTCTTGCAACGCCATGACGGCACTGCTCTGGAATCGCAAGTCGGTCTTGAAATCTTGAGCGATTTCGCGAACAAGTCGCTGAAAAGGCAATTTGCGAATGAGGAGCTCGGTCGACTTTTGGTACCTTCTGATCTCGCGGAGAGCAACAGTTCCGGGTCGGTAACGATGTGGCTTCTTGACGCCTCCGGTAGCGGGAGCACTCTTTCGTGCAGCCTTGGTAGCAAGCTGCTTTCGCGGAGCCTTGCCTCCGGTTGATTTTCGCGCAGTCTGTTTGGTTCTGGCCATGTTGTTAAATCACTCACTTATGCGTTTCGCAAATGAACAATTGTAATTTCCAACCGGTATCAACTTAACAATATATACTCGGTTGAGCGCTTCTGTGATTGGCCAGAAAGGAAACGCTCCTTTCACGGTCCAATCAGAGCCAGTCCTTGACGAAAAGCGCCTTCTAGAGACGTTTTTGGGCGCGAACAACAGTTTGTTCAACATTTCAAACCTTATCTTTTTTGGCACGATCAATACTCGGCCCCGCTATTTGCGAGACCAACTACAGCGCAGCATTTCATCACTTTGCAATCTCCATAACAAAAAAACGACCATTTTTATTGGGTTTTTTCGGGTGTTAAACCAGTCTTTTTCGCGTAGCATGTCAAGCCATTGCTTCTTAAAGACCTATTAAAACGAGAATGATTTTAAAATTTGCAGTAATGAGACGAGTAAATGCATTTTAATAAAGCGAGAATCTGCTTTAAGATGATAATACGGGGCACTGTCCCTCCCATAAGATTTTCACTCGTGCCAATTTGCCCAAATATGAAAATCACTAAAAATTTGCCCAAACATTTAAACAAAGGGTGTAATAATTCAAGGAGTGCAGTAATAATATTTTTTGTTTAAATTAAAGAGTTTCTATGGCAAAACACTTTCATTTGACGCAAAAAAACTTGAGCGTTTTCAACTAGTCTAATTTGCTTCTAAGTCGTTATAGCAATGCGCAAAAAGTTGCCCAAAATTTCTCAAATTTCGCACCTTGCTAATGGCAAAGAAATTCAAAAGAAGCTGAATACCACATTGTGAAATTTGAACCCACACACGCACGCAGGCGGCGACCAGTAGTAGGTAAGCGTGTAAGTGGCCTTCTTCCCCATACCAGGCCACTTCCATTGCGCGACAACGAGTCCTAACGTTTAGTTTAAAACACTCTCGATAGCGCAGTTGTTCACAAATAGATTTGTCGAGTCTAACCATTTGTTGCACGTAGACACACTCTTTGCAGTAATTACGGGTGGCCCTGAAAAGAGCCGTTTGTTCTTCTGTCAAGACTTCTTAACCTCCGAATCCGTACAGAGTGCGTCCCTGACGTTTCAAGGCGTAGACGACGTCCAAAGCGGTGACGGTCTTTCGCTTGGCATGCTCAGTGTATGTGACTGCATCACGAATGACATTCTCCAAAAACACCTTGAGCACTCCACGAGTTTCTTCATAAATTAGACCCGAAATTCGCTTGACACCACCACGACGGGCGAGTCTTCGGATTGCGGGCTTCGTGATGCCTTGGATGTTATCACGGAGCACTTTTCGATGACGCTTGGCGCCTCCCTTTCCCAGACCTTTTCCACCTTTACCACGACCAGACATGATGCAACAGTAAGTTCGCTATTAGCACGTAAGCAAAAGAAAGCAAAATAGTTGCCGGTGCGAGAGCGCCAAGTGTCTTTACTTGTAATTTCCAACCTATTCGAAATCGTGTTAAAACCAAACAACACGCAACGCGTTCGCTTGGTGTCGCTCCAAATCCCTATCTCTCTCTCTCTCTTGCCTTTCAACGTTTCCAATCATTACGACTGCAGCTGTTTCTTTTGCGTTTTTCACAAAAAAGCAGCGACAATCTCAGAAAATCAGGCTGAAAATCTTGATACTCTGAAACACATATACCGTCTCGCACAAACTTCAAACTTATCGACGTAACTGAATAGCAGTACGGTAGATCTCACAGGCAACTTGAAAGTAAGAAGCAACGGATCACAAGGAATCGATATGCCTCGTCAGCAGCTGCTCTTTGCCTAACTGCTTCAACTTTCAGCCGAAGCGTTTAGCTTAGACATTAATGTTAAGCGAAATTTTGACGTGGACCTTTACTGCGATGTTTAGACTAGCTCAAATGAAAAGACGCCGAAAGATTCATGCATTGTCGTCGTGCATGCGCGATCACGTCCACCAGGCTAAAGTGGCGTGCAAATTCACATGAACAACTCCAAATAATTGCGACAAAATGACTCCTTTTGAGTTTTGTCGACCGATCCCATATTTACTGAACTGACATGGTCTATTGATGTGTCTAGGCGTTTTGCACCAATTGGTGTCTTCAGTGGAAAACGGCGCGTGGCTGTCATATGCACACCGTGCATTAGAGCATAGTCTATCTAATTACTCTTCTTTAAAATATGGGTGGCTCTGAAAAGAGCCGTTTCGCTTTCACATCTTTCAACATGTGAATTGTTTATTTCTTGCCGGCTTTTTTCGCCGCAGGTTTCTTGGCCGCCTTCTTGGTCACCTGTTTTTTGGCCTTGGGCGGCGCTTTCTTGGCAGGTTTGCTTTTCTTTGGTGAAGCCTTCTTGGACTTTTTCGGCGAAGCCTTCTTGGCGGCGGCTTTCTTGGCCTTGGCACCCGATGCCGGCTTCTTCTTCGCAGCAGGCTTCTTGGCCGCTGGCTTTTTGGCTACTTTCTTCGCGGCGCTCGCCTTCTTTTTCTTCTGACCGGCAGGCTTCTTGGTCTTCGGAGCAGCTGCAGGCTTGTTGACCTTGAAAGAACCCGACGCGCCTTTGCCTTTAGTTTGATTCAAAACACCGGACTTGACCAATTTGGGCAATTGGGTGCGAACTACAGTTTCGACGTTGTCGCCAACTTTGTAGTTGGCCTTAATGTACTTGAGTATGGCTTGACGGGACGAACCAGTTCGCTCTTTCAAAGCGACGATCGCGGCAGAGATCATGACCTGGTAGGTGGGATGAGCAGGCGGAGCAGAGGGCTTCTTCGCCTTTTTTTGCGCTTGCTGCCCGGTTGACATGTTGCTTTTTCAGTTCACACGAATGAAGTTGTTTGCTAGAAACGACGTTAGGGAAAACGCGCGCGAATCGAAAAAGACAATCATGTAAAGGAATTTCCGACGAAGGCGAAACGATGTTTCTGGCGTCGCGCAGCGTTTCTATCGCAGTCTCGAGTGGAACGATTTTTGCTGTGCTTGCTGCGACGAGTAGAAACGTCGGCGAGCTGCATTGCGCGGATCCAAAGCGCCCAGGCTTGAAGGGCTGCGTAAAGATGCATCGATGAAGCTCTGAGTGGGTTCGAAAGCGCTCAGTTCGTGTCATTGTGGCGCTAGCATCATGCCGAATCAAGGCGATGTTCAATTTGCACGGTCGAATGTTTCAAAGCAGCTGGTCGCTTCACGAAAGTGCATTACTACTCGCCAGCAAACAAATGAAAAGCGCTCTGCATCAAAAGCGATGCATGTTCTTGGCAATGCATTAAGCGCAAGCGCTCGCGATCCGGTATTCGGCGATCGAATGCAGCCAACACCGCTTCTTCTAAACACCCACGATCCACTTGACCTGTGGGGCAGTGCATGAGCGCTTTTTCCATCTCAATAGCAATGTCTTGCGATTTCGCCTTGGAGGCCCGCCACGTATCTAATGCAATGCGCAAGCAAACGTCTGCGGCAAAATCAATTTATTTTGGGTTGCTTGCCGTGCATCGTCGTCCCGCACTGTCCGCATCCACATGCATACAGCAGAGACACAGATAGTTTAGGCTTAAATCTTGACAGTGCGTTGCCATAGAGCGAGTTGATTGACAGTGCGTTGCTAAAATCTTTATGTGAGACACGGCCTTCACCACCAGGGCAAGGCCATCGTAATCGGACGTCGGCAAAGACGAAATTGTCGTCTATGCGACGTTAAAACTGCAGTTCATCATCCCACGATGGGCAACCAGCCCATTCAGCTATTGTGGTTGAGGCCGTTGCTCCGGTAAAGACTCGCCCCGACCGCGAGTGGGCTGGTGACCAGCCACTGGTCGGTGCGGGTGTGGGCTCGGGTCTCACTCGTCATCTGATTACATTTGATTAGCACAAGATCTAGTGCATGGGTGGAGAGTCTAGAAAGCACAGCGGGTCGCATTTGCTTTTAGTTTGCAAACACTTTTACGTCGAAAATTTGTGAAACATGCACGACGAGTTGTCGTTTTACCGCAACATCAGAGACTTTTGCGCGGTTTTTACGCCGCAAGTTTAGCGCGTGGTTGAATTCGAATCAGTTTTTAAGAAAGATTGATGTTTTCTCTTCTACCGGTGTGCTGTGCACTTAACAAAGTTCCTACGCGGGTCACATTCAAAACCGGAGCGGACCGTCGGTTCGCCACCCCTGATCCAGTGGTTTAGATTCAAGCGTAGTTCATTGGTCGAAATTCTTTCCCACCTTGCAACAACAATTGATAAGCTCTCGAATTAAACGTTTGTGGCGCCTTGATGGTGTTCCTTCGCGGCAGAGTTACGACATATCGACGTCCAAAGACGACCGTCACGCTTTGCAGCCTTTGCAGGATTCAACATCAGTATAGTTGATGGACACTATATCAAGTAGCGTTGCCCGAAGCCCCTCGGCTGATAAACAAGTATGAGCACTGAGCAGGCACGTGCACGTCTCTTTTATCTGAAGGAGACTCTTTCCAGTGCCCTTAGAGGACTGTGCGTGGGTTTTTGTGCTTAGGGTGCTTCTTCGTCAGACTCGGGCTATGCGAGTACGCGGCAGCTCTGCACGGTGATGTTCGGTTCATGTATTTTTTTTTCAATTGATGGCCCAGGGCAGGCTTCTGGAAAACCTCAGTACTGATTATAAAATCTTATGAATTTATACGAGCACTGTGAGTATTTGATGTAGACGCTCAACCCTGTTCGTTGTTCTCGCAGCAGAATTTTTAGGTGATATGCATTAGCGTAGCGTTCTGTAGTTTATCATCTGATCAAAATCATCATGCTGCTGAGCGAGTTCGAGCCTCGTGTCGTCTCGAGCTTCCTCCTCAACAAAAGGTAGATACTCTGATGGGATGCCAGGGCGAGACCAAGTTACCAATGTCCTCAACGAAATTTGCCATCGAGTTCGGAGACGGCGTCTAGGCTTTCGACCAACCGCTGTTGAACGAGGCAGTTTTTCGACTCTTCTTTCCTGGGACATTCGTGTCACGCGACTGGAGAGAAATGTTACTTATATGGTACCGGTAAGGTGTTCAGCGTCTTTTTTCGACGTTGCGATTTGATTAATCAACAACCATGGACTCATGCAGTTTTATCTTGTTTCAACAATATCACCCTTACCGGCACCGCATTATAACATTTCTCTCTATAGTCCAGGGGTGGGCAACTTCTCTAGTCAGCGGGCCAGATATGGAAAAATAAAGTCTTTGGCGGGCCGGATTATTTCATGAATGTTTTACAAACTTCTTAAATTTTACAAACCTTAGCAAGAGCAGCCTGCACGCTAAAAAATACAAAATGAATTTATCATAACCTACTAACCGCACTTCAAAACCTAGTGCAGTCAATGAGACATTTGAGTTGGTAGAATGGTTGGTGCTTTGCGCTACGCAACTGGTTTTGTGGGTTCGATTCTCAATGGGCACATCTTCGATGATGCGTGCACTTCACTAATATGAAAACCTAAGTTGCAATTATGTGGCGAAAATTTAAAAAACGAAAGCGAAAGTTGCTGGAGCTCTGTCTGGTGACTAAAGCAATCGTCGCATTTTCATCACAAGCGCACTGAGGGATCTGTTTGCTGACCAAGGCAATCGTTTGTTTCAGAAGCTCGCACCGACGCTTTGATGGGAGCATTAGCGACCGGCAGCTGTGAGGAATGAGGCTTCGTGCGACATTGCGCGGTAAGGTTGGATGCATCCTTTCACGGGCCGCAGCCGCACCCGACCAGCGGGCCGTATGCTGTTCAACACCTGCAACTCTAGTCGCATGTCTTTCTTCATTTGCCCCTCTAAAACGTTTTATTAAATATCTGCTGTAACTGCTGTGTTTACGACGTAATGATTTGCTGATTTTAAAATCTTTCTTTCTTGTTCTGTTTATTCTTACCAGCCTAGTGCCTCTGTATTTACACTGATGATGGTATAAGTTTTTAGCGAAACCTTTCTATATTAAGGTTGAGTTCCAAAGCCCATCTTAACGCTTCTATCCATTGACTTGTTTTACATGCGTCCGCGACTTCTCAAAGAATGGGTCCATCGTGCTTCGGCCGGGTGGAAAGCCACACTGCGCATCCGTTAGTTCAGGCTCCACCATTTCGCGGCGCTCTTTTTTCAAGGCACTAGGATCTATTGCAACATTATCAAACAAGTGTATATTAGGCGCATACATAATTCTTCATTACGCTTTGTATCGCTACGTTGAACTTACCGTTGCTTACACGTCATCGCGTAACCAAGAAACGCATTAAGGGTAAGAGCATGTCTGCATTGCGCATGACGTTTTGGGAAATTCCCGTCAGCGTTAAAGTAAACCATCCATTGTAACATGAAGCGGCTTAAAAAACGAAGTGCCCCAAAACCGCTTTTCGATCGCCTTGGAATGGAGTGCACGCTGAAGGAGCGGTACGGATTTTGCTCTTGTTCAGTGTGCCTTGCCGAAGTCGATGGTGTCGAACGGGGGTCCTACCAAACACCGCAAAGGAGCGACAAAGAACTTACTAAACACTGCAAAGTACGACAAAACACCTGATAACCCCAGGCCTAACCCTAATATAAAGTCCTTTGCCGTTCTTTGCGGTGCTTAGTAAATCAATTTGAAGTCCTTTGCCGTACTTTGCGGTGTTTAGTAAGTCCTTTGTCGCTCCTTTGCGGTGTTTAGTAGGACCGGTCGAACGGGGTTGCGCTAATTGGGGCGGGTGGCAGTCTAGTCATTTCTTTCGAGATGCATCGAAAGGAATCGTTTGGAAATAAACGAAGATTTAAGCGCAATTCATCAATCGTGGATGGCAGGCTAGCGTGAGTAGCCTATGCAGTGCAACAGAACTTTATTTCAAGCAGTCCTGATGCCAGCATCCCAACGCAACTTTAAAACAAATCGACGACTTCTTGCCCAAGAGCTTTCATCAACGCTGCACGCTAATAAATGTCACGAACTCGATCACAAAGTGAAAAGGTCGTCGCACGTTTAAGTTCGATTGAAAACGACGGTATGATGCAATAGCATGTGAATTCCACCATGGCATGTGACGCTGCATTCTTCTCTTGCACCAATTGGCAGCGTGGAAGCGTGCTGTCGATTGGTGTCGCCACCGAGCCAATTCTACTTGGCATTCGCTTTGGCGATCGATCGGTGGCGGTACAAGCGCCTTTTGCCTTGCAGTGCAAACCGTGGCAAAAGAAAGCTCTGTGCCATAACTGCCTCCCCTCCTAATGCAAAGCGACGTAATCGCCAACAATACGAAAAAGTGCGCCAAGAATAGTCCTCTTTTCAACGTAGCAGGGTGGGGTGCTGTTGCAAAATGATCCTTACAAATGAAATATCATAAATATCGCATTGGAATAGCCGTATGGAAACTATCTCCCCTCTTTCGGGCAACATAATCATATTCGCGATCCCGAACCGCCGTATGACCTACTCACAACAGAACGCAATTGATGCGCATAAGCCAAATCCTCTTTCGAACAAAACATGGGTGGCTCTGAAAAGAGCCGTTTGAACGTAGAAACTGCGAGGAAGCTTATTTGGAGCTGGTGTACTTGGTCACCGCTTTGGTGCCTTCGGAAACTGCGTGTTTCGCCAATTCACCGGGAAGGAGCAGACGAACGGCAGTTTGAATTTCCCGGCTGCTGATGGTCGAACGCTTGTTGTAGTGAGCAAGTCGTGATGCTTCGGAAGCGATGCGTTCGAAGATGTCGTTGACGAACGAGTTCATGATGCTCATTGCCTTGCTGGAGATTCCGGTGTCGGGATGAACTTGCTTCAGAACCTTGTAAATGTAGATGCTGAAGCTCTCCTTGCGCCTGGCACGTCTCTTCTTTTGCTTGTCAGCCGGTGCGGCCTTCTTGACGGCTTTTTTGCTGCCCTTTGATGCAACCATTTCGATTAGTCCTTTCAAGTTTTGATCACGATCGAAGAAATTCGACAGAATAGTAACCTGTTCAGTTGCAGCAGAAAATTATATATCGCGTGCTATGCAAACGAGCCATCGAAAACGACGCGCTAATCACGAGCCGAGTTTGTTACAAGCGGACTGTCATTGGCCAATTGGCGTCGCGCCATTTTCAACGGTCGTTTCCATTTCGATGGCTCAACGAAATATAAATAAGAATTCGATTAGGTCGCGCATTCACATTTCATTTTGAACTCTTTACACTCGTTTACGTGTGTCGAAGTTACCATATCGTTAAAGTATGTCTGGACGTGGCAAAGGAGCTGGTAAATCCAAGGCAAAGCCAAAGAGCCGATCTTCAAGAGCTGGACTGCAGTTTCCAGTCGGGCGTGTTCACAGGTTGCTTCGAAACGGCAACTACTCGGAGCGAGTAGGAGCCGGCGCCCCTGTTTACCTTGCGGCTGTGCTCGAGTATTTGAGCGCCGAAGTGTTGGAATTGGCAGGCAACGCTGCCCGAGACAACAAGAAGACGAGAATCATTCCTCGTCACTTGCAACTTGCCATTCGCAACGACGAAGAACTGAACAAGCTTCTCGGCGGCGTAACCATCGCTCAAGGCGGTGTGTTGCCCAACATTCAAGCTGTTTTGCTGCCAAAGAAGACCTCCAAGAAGGCTTAAGCCTCAAGAAGAACTTGTTGCTAAATGAAAACGGCTCTTTTCAGAGCCACCCTGTTGTCGTTTAAAAGGGTTTGCCGATGTGTGTGCGTTGTTAAATCGCCACTTTTTGAACTTTAGGTGTGTGTAAGCTTGCCTTTTCATTTACAGCTTTGCATTTTAGCATTTACGCTTGCAGGTTTCCTGACTAAGGGTGTGCGGCTGCCTCCGAAGTTCGCTTGCCTTAGCCTGCTAAGGCTGCGACGAATTGAGCAGGGGCGAACTCTTCCTGCCCGTGAGTGTGTGCGTGTTTATTTAGGCTTCATGTTTTCGGTTAGGTTAGAATGTGTTGCAATGAGTGAACACAAAGCTTACGCCACGAAACTAGTCCGCGTTGAGTCGAACACGAAGCAGTAAAATATGTTTAATACAAATATAGAGGAGTAACCTGTATTATTTGCGTTCGCGATCACTAGGCCTACCAGCTGCCGAGTGCTGATGAAAATTTGACAGACTTCTCTTCCAATACGCACGATTGGGTGGCCCTGAAAAGAGCCGTTTTTTTGCCAGTGCCGATGAAAATCTGACCAACTCTTTTCCAATGCACACGTTTGGGTGGCCCTGAAAAGAGCCGTTTTGTGTCAGGTCGCGGCCGAGTGCTTAAGCACGTTCACCACGAATGCGACGAGCAAGCTGAATGTCCTTGGGCATGATGGTCACACGTTTGGCGTGGATTGCACACAAATTGGTGTCTTCGAAAAGTCCAACCAAGTAAGCTTCGCTCGCTTCTTGCAACGCCATGACGGCACTGCTCTGGAATCGCAAGTCGGTCTTGAAATCTTGAGCGATTTCGCGAACAAGTCGCTGAAAAGGCAATTTGCGAATGAGGAGCTCGGTCGACTTTTGGTACCTTCTGATCTCGCGGAGAGCAACAGTTCCGGGTCGGTAACGATGTGGCTTCTTGACGCCTCCGGTAGCGGGAGCACTCTTTCGTGCAGCCTTGGTAGCAAGCTGCTTTCGCGGAGCCTTGCCTCCGGTTGATTTTCGCGCAGTCTGTTTGGTTCTGGCCATGTTGTTAAATCACTCACTTATGCGTTTCGCAAATGAACAATTGTAATTTCCAACCGGTATCAACTTAACAATATATACTCGGTTGAGCGCTTCTGTGATTGGCCAGAAAGGAAACGCTCCTTTCACGGTCCAATCAGAGCCAGTCCTTGACGAAAAGCGCCTTCTAGAGACGTTTTTGGGCGCGAACAACAGTTTGTTCAACATTTCAAACCTTATCTTTTTTGGCACGATCAATACTCGGCCCCGCTATTTGCGAGACCAACTACAGCGCAGCATTTCATCACTTTGCAATCTCCATAACAAAAAAACGACCATTTTTATTGGGTTTTTTCGGGTGTTAAACCAGTCTTTTTCGCGTAGCATGTCAAGCCATTGCTTCTTAAAGACCTATTAAAACGAGAATGATTTTAAAATTTGCAGTAATGAGACGAGTAAATGCATTTTAATAAAGCGAGAATCTGCTTTAAGATGATAATACGGGGCACTGTCCCTCCCATAAGATTTTCACTCGTGCCAATTTGCCCAAATATGAAAATCACTAAAAATTTGCCCAAACATTTAAACAAAGGGTGTAATAATTCAAGGAGTGCAGTAATAATATTTTTTGTTTAAATTAAAGAGTTTCTATGGCAAAACACTTTCATTTGACGCAAAAAAACTTGAGCGTTTTCAACTAGTCTAATTTGCTTCTAAGTCGTTATAGCAATGCGCAAAAAGTTGCCCAAAATTTCTCAAATTTCGCACCTTGCTAATGGCAAAGAAATTCAAAAGAAGCTGAATACCACATTGTGAAATTTGAACCCACACACGCACGCAGGCGGCGACCAGTAGTAGGTAAGCGTGTAAGTGGCCTTCTTCCCCATACCAGGCCACTTCCATTGCGCGACAACGAGTCCTAACGTTTAGTTTAAAACACTCTCGATAGCGCAGTTGTTCACAAATAGATTTGTCGAGTCTAACCATTTGTTGCACGTAGACACACTCTTTGCAGTAATTACGGGTGGCCCTGAAAAGAGCCGTTTGTTCTTCTGTCAAGACTTCTTAACCTCCGAATCCGTACAGAGTGCGTCCCTGACGTTTCAAGGCGTAGACGACGTCCAAAGCGGTGACGGTCTTTCGCTTGGCATGCTCAGTGTATGTGACTGCATCACGAATGACATTCTCCAAAAACACCTTGAGCACTCCACGAGTTTCTTCATAAATTAGACCCGAAATTCGCTTGACACCACCACGACGGGCGAGTCTTCGGATTGCGGGCTTCGTGATGCCTTGGATGTTATCACGGAGCACTTTTCGATGACGCTTGGCGCCTCCCTTTCCCAGACCTTTTCCACCTTTACCACGACCAGACATGATGCAACAGTAAGTTCGCTATTAGCACGTAAGCAAAAGAAAGCAAAATAGTTGCCGGTGCGAGAGCGCCAAGTGTCTTTACTTGTAATTTCCAACCTATTCGAAATCGTGTTAAAACCAAACAACACGCAACGCGTTCGCTTGGTGTCGCTCCAAATCCCTATCTCTCTCTCTCTCTCTTGCCTTTCAACGTTTCCAATCATTACGACTGCAGCTGTTTCTTTTGCGTTTTTCACAAAAAAGCAGCGACAATCTCAGAAAATCAGGCTGAAAATCTTGATACTCTGAAACACATATACCGTCTCGCACAAACTTCAAACTTATCGACGTAACTGAATAGCAGTACGGTAGATCTCACAGGCAACTTGAAAGTAAGAAGCAACGGATCACAAGGAATCGATATGCCTCGTCAGCAGCTGCTCTTTGCCTAACTGCTTCAACTTTCAGCCGAAGCGTTTAGCTTAGACATTAATGTTAAGCGAAATTTTGACGTGGACCTTTACTGCGATGTTTAGACTAGCTCAAATGAAAAGACGCCGAAAGATTCATGCATTGTCGTCGTGCATGCGCGATCACGTCCACCAGGCTAAAGTGGCGTGCAAATTCACATGAACAACTCCAAATAATTGCGACAAAATGACTCCTTTTGAGTTTTGTCGACCGATCCCATATTTACTGAACTGACATGGTCTATTGATGTGTCTAGGCGTTTTGCACCAATTGGTGTCTTCAGTGGAAAACGGCGCGTGGCTGTCATATGCACACCGTGCATTAGAGCATAGTCTATCTAATTACTCTTCTTTAAAATATGGGTGGCTCTGAAAAGAGCCGTTTCGCTTTCACATCTTTCAACATGTGAATTGTTTATTTCTTGCCGGCTTTTTTCGCCGCAGGTTTCTTGGCCGCCTTCTTGGTCACCTGTTTTTTGGCCTTGGGCGGCGCTTTCTTGGCAGGTTTGCTTTTCTTTGGTGAAGCCTTCTTGGACTTTTTCGGCGAAGCCTTCTTGGCGGCGGCTTTCTTGGCCTTGGCACCCGATGCCGGCTTCTTCTTCGCAGCAGGCTTCTTGGCCGCTGGCTTTTTGGCTACTTTCTTCGCGGCGCTCGCCTTCTTTTTCTTCTGACCGGCAGGCTTCTTGGTCTTCGGAGCAGCTGCAGGCTTGTTGACCTTGAAAGAACCCGACGCGCCTTTGCCTTTAGTTTGATTCAAAACACCGGACTTGACCAATTTGGGCAATTGGGTGCGAACTACAGTTTCGACGTTGTCGCCAACTTTGTAGTTGGCCTTAATGTACTTGAGTATGGCTTGACGGGACGAACCAGTTCGCTCTTTCAAAGCGACGATCGCGGCAGAGATCATGACCTGGTAGGTGGGATGAGCAGGCGGAGCAGAGGGCTTCTTCGCCTTTTTTTGCGCTTGCTGCCCGGTTGACATGTTGCTTTTTCAGTTCACACGAATGAAGTTGTTTGCTAGAAACGACGTTAGGGAAAACGCGCGCGAATCGAAAAAGACAATCATGTAAAGGAATTTCCGACGAAGGCGAAACGATGTTTCTGGCGTCGCGCAGCGTTTCTATCGCAGTCTCGAGTGGAACGATTTTTGCTGTGCTTGCTGCGACGAGTAGAAACGTCGGCGAGCTGCATTGCGCGGATCCAAAGCGCCCAGGCTTGAAGGGCTGCGTAAAGATGCATCGATGAAGCTCTGAGTGGGTTCGAAAGCGCTCAGTTCGTGTCATTGTGGCGCTAGCATCATGCCGAATCAAGGCGATGTTCAATTTGCACGGTCGAATGTTTCAAAGCAGCTGGTCGCTTCACGAAAGTGCATTACTACTCGCCAGCAAACAAATGAAAAGCGCTCTGCGTCAAAAGCGATGCATGTTCTTGGCAATGCATTAAGCGCAAGCGCTCGCGATCCGGTATTCGGCGATCGAATGCAGCCAACACCGCTTCTTCTAAACACCCACGATCCACTTGACCTGTGGGGCAGTGCATGAGCGCTTTTTCCATCTCAATAGCAATGTCTTGCGATTTCGCCTTGGAGGCCCGCCACGTATCTAATGCAATGCGCAAGCAAACGTCTGCGGCAAAATCAATTTATTTTGGGTTGCTTGCCGTGCATCGTCGTCCCGCACTGTCCGCATCCACATGCATACAGCAGAGACACAGATAGTTTAGGCTTAAATCTTGACAGTGCGTTGCCATAGAGCGAGTTGATTGACAGTGCGTTGCTAAAATCTTTATGTGAGACACGGCCTTCACCACCAGGGCAAGGCCATCGTAATCGGACGTCGGCAAAGACGAAATTGTCGTCTATGCGACGTTAAAACTGCAGTTCATCATCCCACGATGGGCAACCAGCCCATTCAGCTATTGTGGTTGAGGCCGTTGCTCCGGTAAAGACTCGCCCCGACCGCGAGTGGGCTGGTGACCAGCCACTGGTCGGTGCGGGTGTGGGCTCGGGTCTCACTCGTCATCTGATTACATTTGATTAGCACAAGATCTAGTGCATGGGTGGAGAGTCTAGAAAGCACAGCGGGTCGCATTTGCTTTTAGTTTGCAAACACTTTTACGTCGAAAATTTGTGAAACATGCACGACGAGTTGTCGTTTTACCGCAACATCAGAGACTTTTGCGCGGTTTTTACGCCGCAAGTTTAGCGCGTGGTTGAATTCGAATCAGTTTTTAAGAAAGATTGGTGTTTTCTCTTCTACCGGTGTGCTGTGCACTTAACAAAGTTCCTACGCGGGTCACATTCAAAACTGGAGCGGACCGTCGGCTCGCCACCCCTGATCCAGTGGTTTAGATTCAAGCGTAGTTCATTGGTCGAAATTCTTTCCCACCTTGCAACAACAATTGATAAGCTCTCGAATTAAACGTTTGTGGCGCCTTGATGGTGTTCCTTCGCGGCAGAGTTACGACATATCGACGTCCAAAGACGACCGTCACGCTTTGCAGCCTTTGCAGGATTCAACATCAGTATAGTTGATGGACACTATATCAAGTAGCGTTGCCCGAAGCCCCTCGGCTGATAAACAAGTATGAGCACTGAGCAGGCACGTGCACGTCTCTTTTATCTGAAGGAGACTCTTTTCAGTGCCCTTAGCTTAGAGGACAGTGCGTGGGTTTTTGTGCTTAGGGTGCTTCTTCGTCAGACTCGGGCTATGCGAGTACGCGGCAGCTCTGCGCGGTGATGTTCGGTTCATGTATTTTTTTTGGATTGATTGCCCAGGGCAGGCTTCTGGAAAACCTCAGTACTGATTATAAAATCTTATGAATTTATACGAGCACTGTGAGTATTTGATGTAGACGCTCCACCTTGTTCGTTGTTCTCGCAGCAGAATTTTTAGGTGACATGCATAAGCGTAGCGTTCTGTAGTTTATCATCTGATCAAAATCATCATGCTGCTGAGCGAGTTCGAGCCTCGTATCATCTCTCGAACTTGATAAGCTTTCGAACTTGTTTTAACAATATCACTTTTACCGGCACCGCATTATAACATTTCTCTTTATAGTCCAGGGGTGGGCAACTTCTCTAGTCAGCGGGCCAGATATCGAAAAATATAGTTTTTGGCGGGCCGGATGATTTCATTAATATTTTACAAACTTCTTAAATTTTACAAACCTTAGCAAGAGCAGCTGCAGGCTAAAAAATACAAAATGAATTTATCATAACCTACTAACCGCACTTCAAAACCTAGTGCAGTCAATGAGACATTTGAGTTGGTAGAATGGTTGGTGCTTTGCGCTACGCAACTGGTTTTGTGGGTTCGATTCTCAATGGGCACATCTTCGATGATGCGTGCACTTCACTAATATGAAAACCTAAGTTGCAATTATGTGGCGAAAATTTAAAAAACGAAGGCGAAAGTTGCTGGAGCTCTGTCTGGTGACTAAAGCAATCGTCGCATTTTCATCACAAGCGCACTGAGGGATCTGTTTGCTGACCAAGGCAATCGTTTGTTTCAGAAGCTCGCACCGACGCTTTGATGGGAGCATTAGCGACCGGCAGCTGTGAGGAATGAGGCTACGGGCGACATTGCGCGGTAAGGTTGGATACATCCTTTCACGGGCCGCAGCCGCACCCGACCAGCGGGCCGTATGCTGTTCAACACCTGCAACTCTAGTCGCATGTCTTTCTTCATTTGCCCCTCTAAAACGTTTTATTAAATATCTGCTGTAACTGCTGTGTTTACGACGTAATGACTTGCTGATTTTAAAATCTTTCTTTCTTGTTCTGTTTATTCTTACCAGCCTAGTGCCTCTGTATTTACACTGATGATGGTATAAGTTTTTAGCGAAACCTTTCTATTAAGGTTGAGTTCCAAAGCCCAACTTAACGCATTGACTTGTTTTACATGCGTCCGCGAATTTTCAAAGAATGGGTCCATCGTGCTTCGGCCGGGTGGAAAGCCACACTGCGCATCCGTTAGTTCAGGCTCCACCATTTCGCGGCGCTCTTTTTTCAAGGCACTAGGATCTATTGCAACATTATCAAACAAGTATATATTAGGCGCATACATAATTCTTCATTACGCTTTGTATCGCTACGTTGAACTTACCGTTGCTTACACGTCATCGTTAACCAAGACACGCATTAAGGGTAAGAGCATGTCTGCATTGCGCATGACGTTTTGGGAAATTCCCGTCAGCGTTAAAGTAAACAAGGATCGCAGTACGGTACGGTACGCAAGTACGGTACGGTACGCTCCATTTTTCGGCAAATGGTACGGTACGCTTGTACGGTACGTAATTATTGCTAAGGTACGGGTACGGTACGTTGGTACGTGTTATAAATATGCGTACTAAACGTACCTTACGTACCGTACCATGTGGTACGTAACTTGGTATTGTGAAATTTTGTGAACAAGAAGAACAAAGCTTTTATTGACATACAACATTTCCAAAAACAAACATAAGTATATGGTAACATTACACTCTGTAGCTTCGGAAATATGCACATAGGAGAAGGCGAAGGGAGCAAAGTTCATTTAGGTCGCTGCCATCTGAAGTACAGAAGATCAAGGACCGATGGGACAAAATCACTGAATGATTAATTATAATCTCAGCGATATAGAATTGATAATGTGTAGTACACCATCAGTCCTGGCGGTAATCTTGAAACTACGGACTTGCAAAAAAAAAATAAAATAACCGACGAGGTTTTTGAAGCACAAAGCAGGAATTAAAACATGTAAGCATGCATTTATACACTTTTTAAATGTTACACTTAGATTGTCCCTGAAAACTAATTGGTAATTATAAAAAAAAGATTGTGACAAAAAAAGGTTGATGCTCTTGCAAAACTTTTAAGTTATATACAAATAGTTATGGCCAGCAGTCAGTGGACAGAGAATTCCTCTGGGGCCTAGCACAAACAGAGTGTTTTTCATTTAGACTATTAATATGGGGATTACAAATTCACAATAACAGGTCGCAATTATACATGGTATGCATCCACCGTGAATTTCAATTGAGAGAGGATTCATGAGCACAACCAAAGATGCTACCGGTAAGTCATTGGAGAAGTCTCTTTTGGTCTTCTGACGTCCCTTTAGTGGTCCTGGCTTCCTTGAAACAGGGCTCGGTAGGGTGCAGAGTGCAGACTACCAATAGGCTTATAAGAGAAATTTTACGCAATGCGCATTTCAGTGGACAAGTTTTGACTTGTTCATAACGTTCTATTGTCACAGAGCAGCATTATTTTCTGTCGGAACCTACAGTATTTGGAAAGCAATTAAAAAAAAGAAAAATTCGGCTAATGTTTCTTCAGCTTTTACAAAACGTAGGAGCTAGCTGCGGTTCCTATCGCCCACATGAATTGGATCAGGGGCGGATCCAAAAATTTTTTTAGAGGGGGTGTGATTTTATATTAAGTTGAATGTTAACTAAATACTAAGATGTTTAGATTCGAAAACGGCCGTACATAAGCCCTCTGAAAATGTTTTGTATCAGGGGGGTATTCAAAATCTTTTTCAGGGAAGGGCACCAAATTTCGTCACTTTTTCAAGCGTAGTTTTTTTCCGGCAGAGTTAATTTTAGGCAACTTAAGTAACAAAAACAACTCTAGGGGGACCGGGGACATGCTCCCCCGAAAATTTTCAAAAATTTGCATACTGCAATGGCCATTTTAGCGCTTTTTGTACAATTTTCAGGCAAAGGTTGTTCATATTTTTGGCCCCTTTTTTTGAGTGCTTCTCCAAATACAATGTATTTTGTAGGCTACGCACAGTTTTGATTATGCGTGCTTAAGGCGACTAAGGCTTATTGTAATGAAGAGGTTCGAAATTATAGAAAAATTATATTTATCCAAAGCATTGTTGGCAGGTGGGGGATGCATCCCCCATACCCCCCCCCCCCTACCCTTGGATCCGCTCCTGACTGGGACATTGCTTTTCCAGACTGATGATAACCGCGTTAGTCAAGGTAGAATGCGATGTGTTCTATTCTATTCATACGGTAGAACATCGCTGGCGACTTGGTAATTTCGAGGACACCACAAGTATTGTTATTGTAGCTGGAAAACTTTTATAGGGTTCAATTTTCGATCAGGTCCGCATGTTGCAAACTTTAACCTATTTATAAGCATTGCAATAGCACTTAGCTAATTTGGCGTGCATCCAAGAATGGCGGTAGGTAACGTACCGTACTGCCAACCGTGCTTGCAATTTGAAAATGTTAAATTAAAATTAGGAATTGCAGTATCTTTTGTCTGTTGTGATTTAAGGGGCCAGAATGTTTGCTTAATGACTTGTCAAAACAAAACAGGCGGTCGAACAAAAGCGATTTGAAATTTGTAAGGGACGAATTAATGTTTCGACTATAACAAAAGTCTCGTCAGCCTTGCTACGCACAGTCAATCCAGGCTAGACTCATACCAGACTGTAAAAACTTTTTTTTGCATTGCTCTTCCTAAACATCTCGACTTCATCTCTTTTCTAGGCTGTTCCCTCCTTCTAGCCGGCGACTGGCCTCAAACAACGATGCCCAGTGAAAAAGCCCTTAATTTCTAGCCCACAAATAAGTTACCGGTAGCCTAACTAGCCCACATCGCTACAAGCACCCATGGCACCCCACTCATTTGCAGCTGCAGAGGCGTTTCGACCTCATTGTGGTCTCATCAATGCAGCATAGCAACCTATCACCTTCCTAAAAAAATTCTAACCTTCAAAAGAACTACAACCCCCAACTCTAAGCAGAGATGGCCATTTATCAAGATAACTCATCGGCGATAGTTATCGGCGATAATTTATCATCGATTATAGTTATCGCTGAAAACAGTTTTGATTTATCGATTACCGATATCGCTTTTGTAATATATCTCGATGTTGCCGATAAATTATCGCGATAAACGATTCTTTGTGCAATCAGTGATTAAAGTTAGTGAGTTAGCACTATGAAAAAAATACACAGTGTTCCTAAAGTGCTGTTGCAAATTAAAAACATCTCTTTTTGTTTTATTTAATGTCACGGCAGAGTCTATGAACTGCTCTCTTTTTTTGAAAAATCTAGAAACACATTTTTGCAATGTGACTTGCAAAAAACTTCATCAAAATCTTTGAAAATTTACCGCAACATTTATCGGGAAAATTTATCGACGATAATTTATCGATTACCGATATCGCTTTAAAAAATTGAGATTTGTCGGTTATCGATATCGCCCAGAGCTTTTTTGAAGTTATCGATTATCGTTATCGCTTTAATACAGAAAGGTTTATCGTGGCCAGCTCTGACTGTAAAGCCTCTACTCATTCCTCTCAAAGTAAAATCACACTTGGCGCAAGCACTGCAACCTGCGAAGCAGAGTATTGACGCCGTTCCGGCAATCAATGACTCATCAAAGAATAGCTAACCTTGTTATTATCAGATTGTGGCATTCATGCACGAATATACAATGACTCTTGGTGAAAACGAGGTTAGCGTGAAATTGTCCGAAAGAATCGTCGATTGCAGTTATTTTAAATTACGCATATTGCTCATTGCCCACCTGCATAATTTTTATTGCTCGTGTGTTTAAAGTACATGTAGGGTGATTTAAAATAACTTGATATTAGGCTATTCCAACGTAATCGTTTACTCTGATAGGTTGTTTATTTTAATGTTGCATGCTTCAGTAAGTTTTGTGTATTTGTGTTTTACGTTTATTTCTTGTTAACTTTTTGCTTAGAAGACTACCGGTAGCCTACTCCATCTGTCTGTCTGCCGCCACGAGACGGAGGAATCCCGTCAAGTGCCTTTCCCAAGAGCACAAGACTCCACACTGTCCCTTTTATGCTTAAAGCCATGCAGGGAAGCTGTGAATACCATTTTTAAAAAAATTTTTAAAGGCAGGGAAGATGTGTATATAAAGATATACTGTAAACGGTACGCTACTAGAAATGATGTTTTGTACAGTTTAACAGTTTGAAATGTTGTGTGGTTTTAAGGCGCTTTATAGCTACTAAGATCTTTTAGCGTCAGGACTAAGTTTTGTCAAGAATTCACTGACGTATTTTATTCTCTGTTTATTTCATCCTCAGTGCTACACTTAATTGCTGTGCGTTTAGCAAGTGTAACTTCAGATACCAGTTTTAAAGTCTTTATTTTGACCTGACTGAGCATAGAACCCAGTCTACCAGTTTCCAAGACGAACGCTCTTAACCACTAGGCCATGGCGCTGGTTAAAAGTTGAACAGAAGTCTTAAAACCGCATTTGACATCTCTCGAATTATTTTCGTGTTGCAACTTTTCCAATTTTGCTTATTTAGCTCTCAAAAAACACTGCCCCGATTTGCCCCCCAAGCCTAGCGTTGTGCGGACGGGCCTGATACCGGTAGTGCAATCTTTTATTATTATTCGGTCGCTTTAAATTCCAGCCTACGTTTTTGCGAGCTTCGTGTCGCATCATAAAATTCATCATTGAACTCGCAACGTTTGGTTCCAGCGTTTAATGCTGATCCAGGGCTTTCCAAACTTTTTTGCTCGCGAGTCGCGTCCACCAGTAGTTTTTGAAATTCTACGCGATTTTTCACGTTTAAATATTAAACAGTACAAATATGCGGTATTACGGCAAACACTGATGCGAGCTGCCGACACTCAAAGCCTACTGATTTGAAGCTTTCTGGAAGCAAAACAAAAAGCTAACACACTTCGGCAATGCGATGGTTGCGGCTGTTTTCTGCTGCAAAGCACCTCTAGCCCATGCTCTCCAACGCCGGTTTCGATGTTAGGTAGGCTGCAACGAGATTGGTTTCGATTACCGAGAAGAGTGAAAACGCTGACTCTCTGAAATAATGCTGTTACTGAGTTGGATGTTTTATTTTGAGCGTTTAGCCAAAACGTGCTAAGATTTTTTCCAAAAAATTCGGACGGAAACATGGAGTCATCAGATCCGCAAGTTCTTTACGAGATTTTAGAGGGAGAAGCTCTTTACTTCGCGTTCAAGTTGCTCATGGAATTTTGTATCCAGTCTATTCTGGAAGAAAGTACAGAAACTGTTTCAGCAGTTTGGGAAAATGGTCGATTTTGTTGACGTTCGGTTCAATGTCAGTAAAGAATCTTCCAAAAATGAAAAACATTTCAATATTTCGTTCTCAGATACTTGTCTAATAAAACCTTTAACTTTAGATTTTTGTTTAAAATATTAGTGATTTCTGCAAGAAGGGACAAAATTAACTTCGCTCAGTTTCAAGCAAATCTGAAAAATAGCCTAGTTTCTACAGCCGGATGTCATGTGAAGGTAATGCACGAGATCTTATTCTGTTTCCGTACCGTTATAGGAGCACGACTTAATTCAACTTCACACAGAGCATATGACACGTGAACACAATGAAATCATAGAACTGATCAATACAACGGAAAACAACATTTTCGAACACCAACATCACAGCATATTGAAACAAAACTCCAACCGAAAATACATCAGGCGTGACAGATTTAAAGTTGTAGAATTTTGCGACATGCCAGACCCGAAGATTTAGAATTGTTTTCCATGACTGCAGACAAATGGAATTAGTTCGTTTTACATCTTGTTTTCATTGCATGCAGAAGTCCCAAAATAATCATTTTCTTTGCTTATACCCTGAAGGACTGCGAATCTTGCTACTGCTTGTTGAATACCCTCCTGAAGACCTTTTCGTCTTGCTTGGCTGGATCGGGCTGAAGGATGCTTTGCTTTCACTCGGCTTAGCTTTTCCGAATACAGCTACTTCAGACGCAAAAGATTTCTTGAATTTTGAAGATTTTTCACTCACTTTCCCAGGTTGTGCGTGTTTTTTGATATTCGATGATTTTTCGCTTTTAGCTTGTTCGGATGCCAACGCTTCTTCGGTTTTGAGTATTTCTTCGCTTTCAATCAGCCCTGATGATAAGAATTTAGCTTCTTCAACTGCATGACCACCTTTCTCTACTCCAGATTTTGAGGGTAGTTCGGATTTAGATAATTCGTTCTTTTTTGCTGAATCAACAGGTAAAAAATTTCCACTGCTGCCTTGTCTGGAAGATGAGGGTTTTTCGAATTCAAGTTTTTCTTCGCATTCTATCAACTCTGATTGCAGGGGTTTTGTAGTTTCGTCCAATTGACCATCTTTTTCCATTTCCGGTTTTGTGGGTATTTTTGATTTCTTTCTTTCTTTCTTTTTTGTTGAACTAAACAGTAGAGATTCTTGGAGTTTTGTAGTTGATTTGGGCGTTCGAACACTGCTCGCCGCTGACCATATGGGAATAGGTTTTATTTTACCAAATCGTACTGTCTTCTTGGTGGCGTGCGAAAGCATAACGACTCTAGAACATGTGCGTTGAAGCTCATAACCGAAAATTATTATGAAAGTACCAATAAAGATGTAGTAGCAAATTGACGACACAAGTCGAATTGTTTGGATGTTATTGACAAGTGCAAAAATGGAAGTCTCATCACCAGAAGGAGATGGTGTAGATGAAGAAGATTGCGGAAAAGCTGATAAGTTTTTCTGAATTTCAACAGCTCTTGATTGGTATGTTTTCCATGACAATAGATGCAAAATGGTAGCAACAACTAGTACTAATGCGGCAATGATCAAAATAATGTTTTTCACAATTGTTCCTCGTCGAATTGCTGTAAAAACAACAGAATTATTATCAACACTTTCTTTTCTTATAAAATCCCAATACGTAGCCTCAGAACCTCCAATATCGAGTAATGTTTCATTAATGTTTTTCACCTTATACTGCATTGCTATCGAGAGGGCTGGTGCGTCTTTGGTGTGACGACCACACACATAAAGTCACTGTATAAATTCAACTGCTTTCAGCTTTCTTGTTGCTTCAGTGTGATGCTTCACCACAAAATATAATTGTGTAGCTTCTATTACATTGTAAGCGTATTGCATCAGAAAAGTCGATTTTACCAAGGTCATTATTACAATTGTTTTACCAAGGTCATTATTACGATTTTACCAAGGTTATTACTAGCCTAATATTTGTAAATCATTTTTAGATTTGGGGCATACGCGTACCCTCCTATCACAAAATTTATCAGCTCAGATGGCCAAGTTGGAGCTGTAGACTCGGGTTTGATTTCGAGTCGGGTCAAACCAATGACTTTAAAATTGGTATTCACAGTGCTTCCCTGATTGACGCTCAGGATTAACCTTTTTTTGCCCATAGTTCCACCAATGGAACATATTTCTGTTTTAAAGTTTTTGGTATTTAAGCAAAACTTAAAAATTTGGTTTCAATGTAGGCTAAGTTTATTTCGCTATCATTGGTCCTCTCATGAAAATATATCTTTGTTGGAAAAAGTGTTAACACTGTCTTCTATCAACATCAAACATTTGCGAAGATAATTAATTGCAGCCACTGCCAACGATTTGCAATTTTGACGTAGTCGCATGCCATTTTCAGCTGTAAAATCGCTGTTCCACTGTGCAAGAAGAACTGTTGCATACTTCCGTGATAAAATAATACTTTTCTTTTTGTTTTTTATGGTCCAACTACCAAGGAGTCGAACCGAACCCGAACCGGAGTTTTATAAACCGGTTTTAAGCTATTTTTGTCGAATCTTAACCGAAACCGAACCGTATTTTTTAAAATCGCAAAGAGCAAACCGAAACTGAACCGAATAATTTGAGTGCTTGAGAACCGTAACTGAACCTGAACCGATTGAAAAAAGCGGTTCGCTCCGTGACGTCACACTCGTCACTTCGAAGCTGGTTTGAATTCAAAATAATGGTCACTTATGTAAATAATCTATGCATGGTGAAAAAATCTTTTATCGTTAATTGGCTTTTAGGGATGTGCTTCAAGGAAAATTACTCGGACTCGCCGAGTAACGAGTATTCACGACATTACTCGGCCGAGTATCTATTCTGCGACGTCAAGATATGAACTCAAAATCAGGTGAAGAGCAAAAAAATGGTCATCACGTCCGTAAAAGTCCTAATTTCGACTCAAAATCGGGTGCAGAACAAAAAAAACGTCAAAATGATAATGCTATAATGCTCGGTCGAGTATCAATTAATACTTGAACTCGACTCGGCACATCCCTACTGACCTTACTGCAAGTTAAAACTATGCATTATATTGGCCTGTCAACGTAAAGAAAAATTGCGTAGTACGTTTCATTTTTTAAATTGTGTTACTACAACTATACCATATTTTACTGTGAACCTGAACCGGAACTTTATAAACCGGTTTTGAAATATTTTTTGCTGGAGCGAACCCAAACCGAACCGTTTCAATTTATATGCCCCTTAACCGCAACTGAACCGAAATTTGACACCGTTGTTGAACCCAAATCGAACCTGAACCAGAAAAATCAAACGGTTCGACTCCCTGCCAACTACAGTAAACTACTTTCGCAGCGTGTTCCATCAGTAGAACAATGGGCAAAAAGCGAACTTTTTAGATACACGCTATTCTCGCTTGGAAGCAATTTTGAGCAATGACTTTTCGCCTTTCCAGTTTTTCTTTCAAAAGCGCTTACCACATTTTTGAAATAGTCATTGTTATTTGATTGAGTATGTTATCAAGTAGACTGATTTCGCAAAATGCTAACGCTAAGCAAAGATATATAGGCTAGTTTTTAGAACTTGATATTTTATTATAATAGTTACAGTAGAATTTACCTATATCAGCACCTCAGGGGAATTGCAAAAAAGTGGCGATGTACGCGAACTGCCGATGTAGACAAATCACTATAAATCATTCCGAAAGTGCCCTTTGATTTAATGTAGTGTTGCGTTATTTAGTCAGCTTTACCGCATAATATCATATAACATAAAATCAGCGTAAAGTACTGCACAAACGAAAACATATGTGTTCATTGTGCTGTATTGCAGTACTTTCTAGCGAAAAAGTCATTTATCTTTAGTTGTTTGGTTTTTGTAATAGATTTATCCACTACGTATTGCTGGATTTTTGTTAGATGACGTAGCATTTCTTTGTCCTTTGTTACCTTGGACAAAAACAAATGTTTGTTGTAACTTGCGTCGCAGCGGAATTGACTCGTAGAAGAGGTTACAGTCTGGAAGCATGAAGCAAATGTCGATATAAACGAACAAAACACTTCTGCGAAATAAAAAGAGTGCCGGCATTGGCGAAATGCCGATAACGACGAGTTTAAACGCGCGTGAAACATAGGAATTCTACCGGGACCATAAAAATTGTGCCGTTATAAACGAACTGCCGATACAAACGAAGCCGATGCAGGCGAATTCTACTGTACTAGCTAGGGTTGTAAATTTGGGACCAGTTTATACAATCCCGAGATCGGGATTTCCCGGTATTTTAGACTTATAATCCCGGGATTATTCGGGATTGAGCAAATAATTAAAAAAAGTAGTATGGAAAGAACAAAAATCTCTCTGGGCAGAAGCTGAGCTATCTGTTAGCTGCTATAAGTATTAGAGGCATTAGAGCATATCATACTGTTTCCATCAACAACTTTATCGAGTGTAGAAAATAGTAACTTTATTTAGTCTCTCTCTGACTCCAGTCATGTAGAGCAGCATGCCAGGAAAAGGGTTTTGCGCCAAGAATATGACTGTAATAATTGCAATGTCGGATATCTTACAACTTCAAGATGGTCATCGTATCCAATTGTATAAATTCCGAAAATAAAGAATAGTGCAAATAACAGGTCGTAAATTTACGAAATACAAGTTTGGCGCACCTAGCTAACCCTTGCGGTGCACCATTTGAGAAACGCTGAGCTAGGGTACGTAAAACTTAATTCTGTACTTTAGAATTGTAACATTACATGATGCTCACTTCCGTAGGCTGACATAAAACGGTCAATCAGGGGTATAGTAAATTTAATAAGTCCCGGGATTTCTAGACATATAATCCCGGGATTGGGATTGGAAAAAATACCCCAAATCCCGGGAATTCGGGATCGGGATTTCCCGGAATTACAACCCTAGTACTAGCTTATTAGTTGAACTATTTTGTCACAGCTCATTAACGTGTCATCGATTTTCGTCCTGGTATATAGTATCGCGTAGTGTCAGTGATTAATGATTTTTTTAAGTGATGTATATCACCATGTCTGTATCTATTACTGTAAATAATTTTTCAAGTTTTTTTTTCTGCTAGTATTTGCTCTTCAAACCCTTTTGTCCAGGGCATGACCGTGAATCACAATTCGGCCACATACCCACACAGTATATTTAGGAAATAGGCGTAAAAGGTCTTCTCGAAAATACAGTTATGCAATGATCCATCATGCGAAGGTATCAACTTATGCAATGATCCATTAGCGGCCTCGTATAGCGCATTGTCGCTTCTCGTGATAGAAGGATAAATACGCTAATAAGTAAATAAATAAAAGAATGAAGTAAGATCTTGCTTGAATACTGTAATGAAAATTTCCTCATTTGAATCTCCCGAATTTTCTTGCACGTACATGTGAAGTATTTTTTGAACTGTAGGCCTACTTAGTAGCGCAGCTTTTTATTTTTGCCTAGTTGAATCATTCATATTACTGATGTCGATGCAGGTACTAATTTATGATTGAAGCAGTTAATTGCTTACCAATATAAAAATTTTTCACTGTTTTAATGACTTTTCAATTTAAAATACAAAGAACTGTAGCGTATGTTCGCGGAAATTAGCATCAGAGAAGTTGATACCAGTAATGAAATCTTGATGATATTGACTAGTACAGATCTGCCCATTGCTCCACCAGGAACACACACAAAAATTTGATTGTAGATCGAGTAACACTACATTTTTAAATTTCCTAGTTAAATTTGTCATCAGGTAAGCAAATGTCACATTCTAGTCAACTTTAAAACAGAAAACCTTTTTTCCGGCATTAAAAGGTTAAAAGGGCAGTGTGGAGAACAAATCGGCAACTTTACTTGTGGTGCCGTTGGGAAAGGCACTTAACGGATTCCCCCATATTGTGGTGGTAGACAGATGGTCGGCAACTCCTAAGCGAGCTCGTTATAGCGCTTCGATCGCTTTGTAGTGACAGGAAGATAAATATGCTACTAAACAAAAATAAACCCACAAGCATTATAAAAATATTGTCATAAATGTAGTTTCAACTTTTGTTTAAGTTCGACAACCCCACTTCTTCACTACACTCTCAAAACACGCTAGCAGTGAGCAAACAAATGGTAAACCAAAAAAACTAGTTCAATTTAAATACTTTAAGACATGCGCAGCGAACATGAAAGATGATAGGCTTACACCACCGAAAATTTATTTGCATCTGTGCTCCAACAAGTAAGCTTTTTTCACAAAAATCAGTTTGCATTAAAAGTGTCAACCTCCCACCTCTTTTTCCTGACCCCATCTGAAGCATGGGATGATATCCACAGCATCTATCGCCGAAGAAGCGCTGGTGACAACTCACACAACCACGACAATAGCAATAACAACAACATTCAGGGTCATTGTCAAAATGGTCGGGTTCACCGTAAAAACACATAACGTTACCAAAACAATTAATCAGTTACCAAAATAATTACCAACAACTTGAAACGAAAAATGCTGCGCAACAAAGTTTGAAAACCAATTAATTGAGGCTAACAAGTTTTTATAAGCAACAGTGCTAAAAAAACTTCGCAAAACGTTGAATGTCTTTATCTTCTATATGCTGTTTTCTGTTTGCTCTATGAAAACCGTATGGGAAAAATTTAGAAGCGTAAACTGGTGCGCAACCAGCCAGCGCAACCATCTTGGTTCTACATCATGTAGATTTACTCCAAAAAAAAATCCTAAGCATCTGGCCGCAATACCATCGAGTTAAAACGTAAGACATCAATGGCACTACTCGCTCATAAATGAATAAGTGTGCTCCGATTACATGCCCATTGCCCAACTCCAACCAACTTATTAAGGCCAACAGGTTGTTTTGGGTCACACTTAAATTATCATCAAACTGTTTGTTCGGGGAAAATTTTTTAATTGCATTCATTGATGACACCTTTTGAAAGTTAGGCTACTTCGCATAACACTTACTACGAGAAGTTTTAAGGTTTATTTACAGTAAGAACAGTGGCGCCGCCACGGAGAAGCGAGAGGGGCGACCGCCCTACCAATGATTTCTTGATCATTTTTTTCAAATCGCCTAGAATCGCAGAGTTTTTTTTTTCAGGGGGTCGGGGGGTGACGTCAAATGCTTTCGGCAATGTAATTTTTGTAACGAAATGTCTAGCTCCATCTCGTGTTCTAATATTCTTCGACATCTCCAATTTCACAATTTGCAAACGCATGTGACAGAAGCAATCACTGCTTGCTATACGCTGTTAAACCAAACTTGTCTCTGATTGGTCAATCGATTTTTTCCCTAGTGATCAGGTAGTAACGAAAATATGCAGTTTTCGGTCATATGAGTTATGTACGAAAACTGGCTTGTAGTGCTTGTCCAATTAATGCTGCGTCGCGAATCTTAGCAAAATAGAGCCCTCCAATGTAGTTTTGAAGGGATGCAATTACTTTTGTGGTTTATTGGTAGTATTTTCCTTAAATTAGTCTGATTTAGTGCATTTGAAAGCTGATTAAGGCTAGGTTTTAGACTACAACTTTACAAGTTATCAAACCCAACAAGTCCAAGTCGAGATACGGAGAAAGTTGATTTTATTTCCATAAACTGTTAATAATTTGCTGTAGTTTTGCTGGTTTATGCAACAACTCTGTTTAATTCATGACAAAAAAGCTGTTTAATCTACCAGTTTCTGAACACTTACCGGGCAAATTCCCCAGTACGGTAGCTGTTAGACTACCGGTACATACCGTCTCATGTCACTCATGTGTGGGCTACTTTGAGATGTACCAGTAATCATTGCAATGGAGAATGGGTCAGCAGTTCAAATTTGCAGATACTGTATCTAAGACAAACTCATCAGTAAGGTTGCAGGGTGCAGTACTGTTGATTACTGGTATTAGGATACCGGTAGTCTACTGGACACAGAGTGGGAGTGCAGCAGTACAGTACGGTACTTGTATTATGTGCTGTGCATCTCCTAGTCTGTTTGCAGTTAACAACTGAAGGAAAAAACAAATAAATCTAAGATCTGCGGTGCGACGGATTTACGATGAGGTTGATAGACTAGCAGTGTGTACAGTAAGCAGAAGCAAATTCAGATTCATAGTTTGTCAAGCTTTAAACTGAAATTATTTTGAGAGATTTCAGTTTGAGTGCGCGAACAATGATCTGCATAATCTTCAAATCTGCTGGTATACACGTAATAGGCTTAACTTTGTTTTATTTAACAATTGTATGTAAAGATGGAGCCACAGAGCCACTGCATCTTTTCAAACAACAAGTATAATGCAGATTCCAGTGAAGCAGGTACGGTACCAGTAAGTAATCAAAAGGTGTTGTGAATGTGCTAACTAGGTATGGTACTGTACGGTAGTGTTCCCTCTAAAGTGAGAAAGTTGAGAAAAATGCAAAACTTTTGGGCAAATTTTGCTGATTTTGAACCAGAAATTAATATTTTAAAATGCAAAACTGAAAAACTTAAACAAAAAACTTGAATATTTTGATGCAAGACTCTAGTTTGCATCTTGGAACCAGAAATTAATATTATAAAATGCAAAACTGAAAAACTTAAACAAACAACTTGAATATTTTGATGCAAGACTCTACTTTGTATCTTGGAAAAGCAAATTTAATGCAAAAAATTTGTAAAAGGGGTCCTCAAAGTAGTGAAATCTTTGGGCAAAAATTCCAATGAATTTATATTTGGGCAAATTCGCACCAGTCAAAATCCCAGAGGGAACACTGGTGTACTGCACCGGTATGTCAGGGAGTATTTTTAACACTTAATGCAATATTGCTATATTGATCATTTAATTCCTGTATAATTTTTTATTTCGTCACCTGACAAATTTTTCCATTTAAAAATTTGTTTTTTGAGTGCTTCAGTTTGTTTTTTTAGTTTGGCTATTTCTTCTGTTGCAAGCTGTAGGTCTTCATTGTCATTACTTTCTTTAGTTTCATTTACGGGTGTTTGAGCTGCTACATCTTTATTGAAACTTTCTGTATTATCACCTGAGCTGATAGTGTCAGATAAAATCCAACAATGTCGCTTTCTGTTGGTATTTCTTGATGTTGCAGTTGATCAGCGACGTCCTTTTTGATCCTTTCGCTGACCATGAAGATTAAAACGAGTAACAGCATCTTTCTTTAGGATTATTTTTTTTAATGTGGAACTGCTGTGCTGGTGGCAGCAGTGGCTTTGAAGTCATCATCGACAAAATGATAAGAACAAACATGGGCATAATTATTTGCCTGGAAAATAATTTTTGCTGTTTAGCGTTTTAACCATTGTATTCTCGCTTTGGGTTCTAATGGTTGGCGATGAAATGATCAATCTTTGTTTTTTCAGAAGTTGCATTGCAGCCAAATACTGCACAATGGTTGGGCATTGCAATTGTATTAAATCAAATATTTGCAAAGTTAATCTTTTCCGCCATAATGGAAATAGTGTAGAGAGTTCAAAAAATTTCGAGATTTTACAGAAATGTTCCATCATAGTTTCGTACTGATTAAAGAATGTGTTGAATTTCAAAACAAATTTTGCATCATGATTTTGCACTTTTTGCAGTAAAGGTGGCACCACAGCTCTGTACAAGTTAAAGCGACGTTTTAAACTTTCTGTAAAAAAGTTGGATTGCATTGCTTCTGATTCTACCAAATGCAAAAAGCTCACATAGGTCTGTTCCGTTCCAAAAGTTGTGGTGGTACAGTAGTGTAATATGCACTTATTTCTGCAATAATATGCATCATATTTATTTTGGTGCCACTTAGGAGGTGACCTGCTCAGGTTGACAAGAATTTGATGAACCCAAACCTGATCCTTCAATTACGACCCGAAAGTGATTTGATGGACCAAGCACTAGCAGATTGCCACACCAATACACAGTTCGAGCTTTCACCAGGCATGACAAAATTCCTGGAGTTTAGTCAGGGACTGAAGTTCATTCAGTCGGGAGACTTGGTTCTCGCATATGCAGAGTGCAGACAAAGACTTCTTGATCTACAAGTAAATGCCCAAATATGTGTTTCTCAATTTACCACCATTTCGTGTTGGCAAAACACAATGCACAAGTTCAGAAGTCAAATTTGTACACATAAAATTGCTGCGTGTAGAATTCACGGAGCTTGTTTGAATTAAGCCGCATCTTTCAACAGGTAGATATATCAAGAGCACAAGGACCACTAGTGCGTTATTAGTTGGGGTTAGGGCCTTAGCCCAATCCCCTAGCCCTGAACCCTATCCTCAAACTTAAACCACGGCCAGAGTTGGGAATCGATACCCAAAAAAGTTAAGAAATAATCGATACTCGATAGTTCACCAAAAAGTAAAGAAATAATCGATACTCGATAGTACACCAAAAAGTAAAGAAATAATCAATACTCGATAGTTCACCAAAAAGTAAAGAAATAATTAATTTCGATGATAGTTTAAAAAAGTTAAGAATAAAGAATACTGTAATCGATGTTTGATATTGCACTGAGCATTTAGCGGTGTACGCCAAGCATTTTTGGTATTGTCCTCACATTCATGCGGTAACTTACAGACAAACGATGAACATAGTAAATGCAAAGCAACTTTGCCATATAAAAATTTTTTGTTTTTTTTTTGGCACAAAAAAAAATTATCTGCAAAAACAAGGTAATGACACACTGACGATTATTTTAAATTTACCAAAGTGAGATAAAGTAGGCCTAGCCTGGACAAAAAGAATCGAATATGAAATATCGAATTGCGCCGAAAAAAAGTAAAGACGAGGCATATTTGATACTCATTCAAAAAAGTAAAAACTCCAGTGCATTCGATAAACAAAAAATAAAGAATATCGCAATCGAATATCGATTACAATCGATTTTGCCCAATCCTGACCATGGCTTAATTCAAGCAAGCCCCAAATTCATGTAGAGCATGTCATAGAGAGGCTGAGGAACTACAAAATTTGCACCTCATCAATTCCAATCTCCGACCATCATGTGACAAATTTGTCCAAGTTTGTGTTGTATTAATTAAGTTGCAATCACAATCACCAATAATACGTGGCATCTTTGACACATGAAATTAATCTAAAAACCATGCAAGCGTACCAGTACATTGCATTTAGTGTTAAAAATACTCCCTGACATACCGGTGCAGTACACCAGTGTTCCCTCTAGGATTTTGACTGGTGCGAATTTGCCCAAATATAAATTCATTGGAATTTTTGCCCAAAGATTTCACTACTTTGAGGACCCCTTTTACAAATTTTTTGCATTAAATTTGCTTTTCCAAGATACAAAGTAGAGTCTTGCATCAAAATATTCAAGTTGTTTGTTTAAGTTTTTCAGTTTTGCATTTTATAATATTAATTTCTGGTTCCAAGATGCAAACTAGAGTCTTGCATCAAAATATTCAAGTTTTTTGTTTAAGTTTTTCAGTTTTGCATTTTAAAATATTAATTTCTGGTTCAAAATCAGCAAAATTTGCCCAAAAGTTTTGCATTTTTCTCAACTTTCTCACTTTAGAGGGAACACTACCGTACAGTACCATACCTAGTTAGCACATTCACAACACCTTTTGATTACTTACTGGTACCGTACCTGCTTCACTGGAATCTGCATTATACTTGTTGTTTGAAAAGATGCAGTGGCTCTGTGGCTCCATCTTTACATACAATTGTTAAGCCTATTACGTGTATACCAGCAGATTTGAAGATTATGCAGATCATTGTTCGCGCACTCAAACTGAAATCTCTCAAAATAATTTCAGTTTAAAGCTTGACAAACTATGAATCTGAATTTGCTTCTGCTTACTGTACACACTGCTAGTCTATCAACCTCATCGTAAATCCGTCGCACCGCAGATCTTAGATTTATTTGTTTTTTCCTTCAGTTGTTAACTGCAAACAGACTAGGAGATGCACAGCACATAATACAAGTACCGTACTGTACTGCTGCACTCCCACTCTGTGCCCAGTAGACTACCGGTATCCTAATACCAGTAATCAACAGTACTGCACCCTGCAACCTTACTGATGAGTTTGTCTTAGATACAGTATCTGCAAATTTGAACTGCTGACCCATTCTCCATTGCAATGATTACTGGTACATCTCAAAGTAGCCCACACATGAGTGACATGAGACGGTATGTACCGGTAGTCTAACAGCTACCGTACTGGGGAATTTGCCCGGTAAGTGTTCAGAAACTGGTAGATTAAACAGCTTTTTTGTCATGAATTAAACAGAGTTGTTGCATAAACCAGCAAAACTACAGCAAATTATTAACAGTTTATGGAAATAAAATCAACTTTCTCCGTATCTCGACTTGGACTTGTTGGGTTTGATAACTTGTAAAGTTGTAGTCTAAAACCTAGCCTTAATCAGCTTTCAAATGCACTAAATCAGACTAATTTAAGGAAAATACTACCAATAAACCACAAAAGTAATTGCATCCCTTCAAAACTACATTGGAGGGCTCTATTTTGCTAAGATTCGCGACGCAGCATTAATTGGACAAGCACTACAAGCCAGTTTTCGTACATAACTCATATGACCGAAAACTGCATATTTTCGTTACTACCTGATCACTAGGGAAAAAATCGATTGACCAATCAGAGACAAGTTTGGTTTAACAGCGTATATAGTATGACAATGGTTACAATTCATATCAATGATCAGCTGTTGTATCATAAAATCCACCAGGAAGGGATAAGGCATTTCAATAGCTTGTGAAATCATAGTTGGCTTGACAATTGACATACTACTGTAATTTCACGAAGCCTATTCGTAACCGTGACTAGTGTAACGTTTTGAGAAATTTAAAGTAGCAGCAGGCAAGTGAGAGCTTTTCGGAATCAGAAATCTCTTAGGTTTTAGCAAGTATTCATAATACATAGATTGATTAGCAATCCGAAGCAGAATGTAATTTAGCCGAATAGTATTAAATTAACTATTTTTCTGACGTGAGGTACCAATAGGCTTGCCTCAAGAACTCCGAAATGATGGCTAACTTAAACCAACCAAAAAGGATGTACCGGTATCAATAACTAGTCTTGTAGCCAGTGGCGTTAAGAGGGGGATGCAGGGGGGACAAAGTACCGGGGCCCGTCATGTTTTTAGGAGCCCGGCCAGTTTGGCCAGACAAAGTGCCATCACAAGACGAAAACCCTTTTCTTTTTTTTGCTCAGGACTAGATTTTTAGTGGAAAACAGGACGTCTGCGGACGTGTGACCTTTTTTTTGGAGACACATGCGGGGGCCCGAAATGGTATCCTGCCCAGGGGCCCTTGCTGGCTCTCGGTGCCCCTGCTTGTAGCTTTAAATTAATCACATTTAACTAAAGAAAAATTTAATAATGACACCGCTTCATTGAAGATCAAGAACTCAATAGGATCGATCACTCAAAAGATATCAAATGTTTAAAATAACATTGAAAAGGTTGCCTAGGTGTCTACTCCAAATTGACTTGAAGGTAGGATCATATATGCCAACTTCCAGGTTACTCGGTCTACTAAGAGGCTCACATCTAAAGTTACTCAGGTTGACATGATTTGGGCAAACGACTTGGAGAAAAGTCACAAATAAACTGGTTAGAGAATCAATTTGCCTAGGCTAGGTCAAAAATACGGTACTCCATTCAAGCAACCCCCACCTCTAGCACCCACAAGGCCATCTACCCAAATGCAGCTGCAGACGCGTTTCGACCTTTTTAGGTCTCATCAGTGCAGCATAGCAACAAACCCCTCAAAAAAGTTAATTCCTACTTTCATTCTCCCCAAAATTTCTTGCAACCATTCCTCTGCTAAATCCCCGCTACTATCTACCTGCTAAGATCCAAACTAAATCCTTGCCACCATCCCCTCCTCCAATTTTAGACTAATTTCCTCCAATTTTAGACTAATTCGAGTAACCTGGAAGTTGGCATATATGATCCTACCTTCAAGTCAATTTGGAATAGATACCTAGGCAACCTTTTCAATGTTATTTAACTAAAGAATGCGAATATTTTTAAATAGATAATATTCATATTATTGGTTAGACATAATTACTGCAAAACTTTGCTAGAGCATAAGCTAATGGTAATTGGCTACTGACTGAAATATGCCAGACTCATTTGATGGTTTCTCCAGCTTATGGTCAGGTGCGGATCCAGGGGGAAGGATAAAGGGTATGCATGCTTCCACGAGCCATTTTTTCAAATGTTTTCGATGTAGCCTATACAATTTTTCCATATAATTTACAAACTCTTCGACAACAATAACCCTTACGCGTTTAGCAGCATAATCAAAAATGTGCGAGCGAAATGCATTATAGGTTATTTGGTAAAGCATTCAGAGTTAGGGATAAAATATTTAAACAGAATTTGCCTGAAAATTATTCAAAAAGCACTAAAATAGCCATTACAGCACGTAAATTTTCAAATTTTCTAGTGGAGCATACCTCCCGGACCCCCCTAGAGCTTTTCTTGTTTCTCAATCAGCTTCAAATTTGTTCTGCCGAAAAAAATACGCTTGAAAAAATGTGGAAATTATGTCCCCTCCCCCTTCAAAATTTCTCGCTACGCCACTGGATCCAAGTATGCCGCTACCAACAAATATCAATAAAAGAAATGTTGCAACAAATCATGGCAGAATCGTTTCAACAAAATCACAGAATATCCTCGAAGTGCTAAAACTAATCGACGTTTTTATGTCGATTAGTATAAAGACCACTCATCCTGTTCCTGGCTGGAATATCCCGACGTGTTGGAGGCTGTGTTTTGTTTTTATTGTCGTGTCTTCAATGCCACAGTAAGTAGACTTATATGAGGCTAGTTTTAAAAACTTATGTACATTGTCTCAGAAACACAAATAAGTTAGTCACATTTCATCTCAGAAAACCCGTAGATTCGACTTATTATGGGTGAAAGACTATGGATCGACTCCAGAGTTTCCAATATTTTAATGCGCTTCAGCAATATTTTTGTTGTTGTTAATTCTACGCAAAATATACTCAGACGCAAACAAAAGATGAAAAGATGGCATAGAAAAAGGAAGGCGCAGCAAAATGTTTAACCGTTGAAGCATGCAGATTGCGGACCCATGACCACTATAAAAGCAATTAAGAGTCTACATAGTTGCACAACCGACGATATTTGCAGAAACTAAATCACTACACCTCAAGTAAATGAAATGAAACAATGTGAAATATTTTGTGTGATATTGACAAACGCATAATAAACATAAATTTAGTCATTTTTAAAAAGTACATGGTTATTCACCTTTTTGTAAATTTGGTAAGGCATGCAATGCATGCCTGGCGTTAAATATAGAATACGTTTTTGATTTACAGTGATTTTTTCTTTTAAAAAATGTTTTGGAAGTGTGGTGTGTTTTTGAATTAGGCTATCAGTTTCGATACACAAAACATGCCTGGTATCAATGTCTTATACCTCTTAAGAGTTACCGAAAATAGCTGCTTTAACCTATGATCCTGTTAAAATTATACGTTACAATATAGTTATAAAATGAAAAAAATTTCAGTAAGAAGTGCAATAGCCTACTTTAGGAATGCCGATTAAATTACACCTATACGAAAAGCTAATGTGCCTATCGTCTTATTCATGTTTTCGTGTAGCTTTGCAAAAATCACAAGTTATGACGTCATTTCGCCCCCCCCCCCAATGTTTTTTCCTGGCGGCGCCACTGAGTGATAACAGGCATGGCGTAGAGAACTGAAGTTTGAAAATTGTTTATGTATTGAAGATCATTTAAGCCAATAAATCCAATCATTCTTTTTCTGTTGCGCCAAGTCGGCCAGCGTTGCACAGCTTAAACTTGATACAAAACTACTTGGTTCGTGCGCAACACCCTCATTTTCCGTAAAGAAAATAAATTTCTTCATGACAAGATGAACTTCCCAACTTACCAACAAATACACATATTTCAAAAACTTCAGAAAAGTATGCTTATACTTATTTCATAACTGAAATGGCTCTCTTCTCGAGTCGCTATTTTGGTATCTTCAAATAATTTTCTTGTCTCAAGGGTCTTAGATAGGCCTGGTAATACTCCAAATGTGCAAAGCATGCTTTATGCTGTCTTGACTTCACATCATGCGATATCTTCAAAGTGTAAGTTTATCGAATCTGCCATATGCTCACGTACTTACTTGCAATTATCTTTGCTTTCTTAACTGGTCACATTAGCTTAGCAAATCAACTTTCAATGCCAACCAAGCTGCTCAAATACTGGTCATCTTAATGCCTTTTAAATTTTTTTGCCAGCGACCTACGCAGCAGTAGGTGTGTAAAATGCGCGCTTTTTCAGCAAGTTTGTTTGTTGTTATGTGAAGTAGAAAAATACTAAGTAATTTTTGACACGCACCACGCACTTCGAATTTAATTTTTTCTGCTTAAAAAGAAGCCACACTGCTGCTGGGCCAACATTTTTCAACATTTGCGTCGCATCTAGTGAAGTGGGTTCGATACTAAGTGGAGTAAACTATCAAACCTTCAGAAATAAAATCTAGCAAATGTTTAACGTTTCGTAGCATGATGAATATGGAAGTAATCGAAAAATAGTTGAGATAAGATTGCCGGAACTTCTATAGTTTATGAGTAAGCGATATGGTTGAAGTCTTGCTTACTGTGATTGCAAGTTTAAGTAGCGAGCCCACTATTTCTCCAATCGCTTCAATAACACCACGCAACAAAATTTTTGCTACTCTTAAGGTGAAAAGCTCTTCGGGATATTTTGGGGGCACTGTTTTGTAATCTGCTATTATTTTTGGGGTAGAGTGTAGGGTCAGCCGTCAGCAGGGCTGGGCGCCGCAAATTTACACTCAAATCCGCAACCACAAGTACCGCAAAACTGCAAGAGGTGGTCCGCAACCGCAATTCCGCAAGTTTGCGATACATTTGCGACAATTTTTCAACTTTCGCAACCGCAAAATGCACAATACAGTTCCGCAAACTTGAACCGCATTTTTAATTTTTTTGTTAGTTTTTTTAATTATTACCAGCTGGACGTTTAGCATAAAAATCCTAGCGTGAAAAAATCAGAAGATCTATGCAAGGCGTTCTTAGGGATGTCAAAACCTTACGAAGCAGAGAACCGAGCAGTGTACCATCTTGTTGGCTCAACTACCGTACATAACAACGTCCTAGAAAAGCTGGATCATTTAGGTGTGCAGGAGAGAGAGAGAGTTTATTATTATTATTTTTTTTAATCGAAACGAAACAAACTTATTAACAGTGTTGGGCAGTACCGCGGCACATATTCCTGTCAAAACCTCACAAAAAAATATATATAACCTATGTGCATGTATAATAGCCTACAATTGTAAATGCTCCAAAACATTAATTTCTGAAAAAAAGGTTTTTACTTTCTTTGGTTGAGTCAGCCCCTCCTAAAAAAAGTTTTGGTTACGCGCCTCTTCGCAAGCAAACTGTTAAAAATTGCTAAAACATTTATTGGCCAGCGAAGGTTGAATAATTTTGATACACACTTCAGCTACGGTAGTAGGGTAGACCAACGCAGTATGGCAATCATTGTGATTTCGGACAAACTTTTTCATCAAACGAAATGAGCTACTAGAACACAACATTTTTGCTACGCGTTTTATGCAAAAGCACGGCACTCATTCAAATTGAATGTATTCACTACCGTAATTTTGTAGAAAAAAAAACAAAATTTTTTTTTCGTTTGAAAAGTACCAAAAATTAGCACCGAGTATCGTTATCGTTGTTATTTTTTCAAAAAAAGTACCGTTATCGGTACCGTCCTTACTTTTTTGCAAAGTATCCGAATTGATATTGTCGTTACGGTAGATACTTTTAAAATACCGAGCGCCCATCTCTGCTTATGAAAGTCGATTATAAAAAAGCGTGGTCTGCGTTGCTTTTATGCACGTAATTGTCAGCTTTATGAAACTAGGTTTTGAATTAAAGAGTGCTCATTTGCTTCAAATCAAATCTTCATTATACTCGCGGTATTACGCCGAAGAATGTTACGAGTGGCGGGATCCATCTACGCGGCTTAGCGCCTGAACTACACAGCTCCGAAAAACGTCTCAGCGGTGGCGAGCCGTTGGCGACACTGTGCCGATTTGATCGGTCCGGGAATTGAACCCCAGACCTCTCGCACCGAGAGCGTGCGCTTAGCAACTGAGCTAACTGTCGGTGTGCTCATATGCTTATGCTTTCTTAAATGCTTTTTAGAACAATCAAGTATTGCAGTTTCACTTGTTCACAGTTTACAAGCACCCTAACAATGGGATGTACTGTACAGTGCAGTAAGAGGAAAGAAACAACTAAGATAATCGTAACGAGAAAATAAGAAAACAATGCATGGTATTAGGCTATGAGAAGACCGGGACTAGATCTCATAAAACCTCTAGTTCCTTTAAAAATTAAACTTATTCGACTAATCAACATTCAATTACTTCTCTACCATCAACAAGCTAAGAAATTTTGGTCAAACTGAAAAATATTGTCGTAAAGTGGGACAGCACTATTTCGTACTAAACCTCATTAACCGCGTTCAGGCGAAGGTACACTCATGGTTCGATCTGATTGATTTAAACAGGACAAATGTCCTTGAAGCTTTATGTACAGAGGAGAATTGAACTTTTATGGTACGTATAGGTACGTCACACTCCAGTTGAATCCCCTTTACGGTCAAGGTCAAACAGAGCCAAAAACAGACGTCCTTCCTGGACTACAGAATTGAATACCACCCGATTTCCACGCCACGGCCGGATCAGGGCCATATAAGCAATGGGCAAACTGGGCAGTTGCCCCGGACCTTGCACTTTCGGGGGCCCCGCGCATTTCAGCATTTTGAACAGTGAAAACATGTCAAATCATGCTCACATAAATTTTTTGGGAAGTTTCTGCTGAAGCTACGGCCTGCGGACGTGTTGACCTTTTTTCTTTCTCTACACTTGATTTTGTGCGGAAAATTGGACATCTGCGGGCGTGATGACTTTTTTTTGCTCTTTACTAGATTTTGGGCGGAAAAGAGTATGGTAACCTTTCGCACTCTTATCTGCCCCAGTCCCTGCGGTCTCTTAATCCGCCCCTGGGCCGGATCGGAAATAAACATCCTCCTCACTGACAGATGCATGACTTTAGCTATGATTATGGTACCAATGGTACCATAGAGTAGGACAGCGCTTTTTCGGGCTATTAGCCCTCATCAACCACTCTTAAGGAAAGATTCATTCATCCTTTAAAATAATTTGACCGCGAGACAATCATGGGTAACTCTCAAGGACAAACATTCTAGGATAAACAAATCTTGAATGACGGTTGTTTTTGCCACAAAACTTGTTGATCGAAGTTTATTAGACTTTTACAAGTGAAAGCCAACCTCATGCGCCACCTCAGATCAAACCAAAAAGCTTACAAAGATCACGGATTAATTTAAAGATACTTAAACTTTCAAAAAGCAGCAGAAAAAACTAATGAAAATTGGAGTTTTTAAAACATCTGAAAGGAGTTTTTTCTTTAGACCATAGCTTTGCGGATTTGCGGCAAATTTCAGTTTTTTCCCGCAATTCCGCAAACGTTTACGGTAGAAAATCAATTTCGCTAATCCGCAAAAATAAACTGAAGTTCACAATTTGCGGATTGATTTGCGGAAGTGCCCAGCTCTGGCCGTCAGTATGGACAGTTGCTATCGTGACATCATGATTTAACAATATAGACTGCCGATAGGTAGCATTACCCTTATTTTTGCGCAAACACGTCACGTTTTTTAGTTATTTGCAAAAATATGCTAAAAGTACAAATACGCTATTGCTAACACAATTATTATGTTCATTATTACAATGAGCATTATCATTATTTACATATTTAGCAAAGCACCTAGCTAAAAGGTGATGCAGTCAGTCAAGATGCGGTCAGTCAATGTACTGAGGAACAACAAAGCACTTCAAAACAGAAATCAATGCAATTAAAAGTTGAAACACATTGCTGAACATCGTATCAATACTGAAAATAATACTTAGAAGTGCTTGAATCTTTTGGTTTGACGCTGATACGTAGCATTGCTTTACCGTTGCAGAAACCAGCAGTAATCGGCCAGCATGGTTTCAGTTACTCTTCCTTGATACCGATTTTCCATTTCTTTAATTTCTTGATGAAAACATTCACCGTGTTCGCCACTTACTTCTCCCATATTCGCTAGGAAAAAATCAAGGTGGGAGTGAAGAAAATGAACTTTCAGTGACATCCTTGCACTAAGAGTTTTGTAGCTGAATAAAAACTCCGGAACAATGCTTTCATATGAAGAAGATTTGTTATTACCCAAAAAATTGTTAATCACCAAGCTAAATTGGTTCCAAGCTTCCTTTTCTATAGGATTTAGATTTTCACCGAACCTTTCATCCGTCACGAGTTTTTGAATTTCGGGTCCTATAAACACACCAGCTTTCAATTTTTCATCTGTCTTGGTTGGAAAATTTTCTTGCAAATATCTAAATCCGCTGCCATCTTGGTCCATTACTTTAACAAAGTTCTTGAACAAGCCTAACTTGATGTGCATTGGTGGTAAATATATTTTTAGCAGGATCAACTAGAGGAAAATGATGAACATTATATCTTCCGGGAATAAAGCGTTCACGTGTTGGCCAATTTTTTTGAACATAATGTTGCTCATCGTCTTGGCTGTTCCAGTGACACAAAAAGCACTGGTGCTTGGTGTAGCCCAACTGCAAACCAAGAGGAAGAGCAATCACTTTTACATTTCCACAAATTTTCCATTTGTAAGAAGAATAATTCACTAAGCGCAAAATTAATTCCATGCTATCATAAGTTTCTTTTAGTGAAGTAGCATGCACTAAAGAAATGGATGGTTTTTATATCCGTTGTTCAGCAACACTGCTTTCAAACTTGCTTTGCTTAAATCGATGAAAAACCTCCACTCTTCAGGATCATGCTCAGCACCCAGTGCTTCAAAAAGGTCATCAATGTTGTTGCAATAGCAAACATTATCACTCTCTGAAAAATAATCTTGAGTCTTGTATGTCGTGAACGAAAGTAAGTGCACTTGAATCTTTTGTGCAACGTCTTTCAGTGCTTCAATCAAGCAAAATGCTCTGATTTTTTTTGGTTAACGCCAAATCTCTGACTAAATCATTCAAACCTTTTTGATTCAAAAGCTGCGGGACATCAGATACCCGTGATGAATGTGGTTCTTCATCAGTCTCAGTTGAAAAACTCGCAGAACTTTGTGATGCCAATGATGCTGCTGAACTGCTTTCATTTTCTCGTTCTGAAACTGGAGGAGGAGTGGGAATCGGAATGTTTTCAGATGTGTGAGTGACTGGAGGCAATGCCGAAGGACAATCTGGATACACAATGCCAGACTTAGTGCGTTTTGAATGTCTCCAAACTTTCGTTAAGCAGAAGTAACAGTCTGTAGAATGGTTTGTTTTCTCACGCCATATCATTGGCACTGCAAACGGCATACCTTTTCGTTTTCCATTGAGCCATTGAGTCAGCTCGACATTACTAGTTTTGCAACAAATGTGTGGTGCGCATATTTTATCTTGATCTCCTAGTTTACAACCGAAGTAGTATTTGTACGCCATTCGCATACTTTTTGTCAAGTTCTTTTTTTGAGATGCAGGTGTGAACTTTCTACATTCGTAGCAAAACCGGTCTGGATGATTTAAACATGATCTTCGTTTCATACTGTATATTGAAATTGACAACTTGATGCTAGCACTGGTTACAAATTCTCTTGTCAAATATTGTCGTGCAAGTCTATCAAAAATATTAAAACAACTCAATTAATCTAATTCTTGCCCACACAGCTACGTTCATTAATCTTGATAAAAGACATTGTAACTTCTGAACATTTCGCTATAAAGCAGTTGGTGGGTACTGGGTAGGCACCACACATTAGTTGTGTCTTGCGATCGCTGGCTGCATTGGCGTCTTCAACAACCTGTCTCTTACAATATACTTCGCAGTTACGTTGCTAAGATTGTTCCTCAGATGTTAAAATGTTCAACCTTGACTATTCATTGCTCCTCATATTTTTGTTACCACACTACCACTAAATTAACAACATAACTGACAATATATTCTTATTAGAGTGAGTTTTGAGCGTTCTAGTATCGTATAAGCTCAAATTTTTATGCTACCTACTTACCGATAAGGTAATAAGTAGGGCAATCAAAAGTCAAATATTTTTAACTTGCTTAGAAAGCCATCAAATTTCTGCACGTTGTGTTTCAGCACCGAACTAAGCGTAGTTAAAAAGTTATTAGGTCAAAATAAGGTCAAAATGTACTTTTTGGGTCAAGACACAAACTATGCGCCGTTTTTTTGTTTAATGTGCACAGCTTAATCAGTAGATAAAACAAATTACGACGTAATAATTGGTTGCCGGCTGGTAAAAAGCAAACCGGTTGACTCCTTTTTAAGTATGCACATTAAAACAGCATTTGAGGGAAAAAGAAAGTAAACTGTTGATGACGAGACAATCGTTTTCAAATAATTCGAGAACTGATAGTGACAATCGAATAATTCCAGAATTTCATGACTCATGAGTGAAAAAGGAGTAAACTGTGTTTATGACCTGACAATTATTTTCGATTAATTCCAGAATTTCTTGTTATATCTAGTTTTGAGGATTATTTTACGACTTACACACTCCTTGAATTTAACAGTGTAGGAAAGTTAGTAACATTGATTCGATTGAGTTGTGTTGTTTCAGTCAGAATTGTTGAAGCTATGCCAAAGATTAAACATACTTCTGAGTTTAAGTCAGCACCTAGTGGTGAATTGTATTGCAAACTATGTGACTGTATTGTAAGATGTGAGAAAAAGTTTATAGTGGAGTCACACCGCCACAGTGTGAAGCATCAGAATAGTCTGAAACGAGCAGAAACAAGTACGACTCAGACATTTATCAAACAATCTGTGCCAAATTTTGCTGAAAAAGTAACGAAGGCTTTTTTGTCTGCCGAGATTCCTTTGCATAAGTTAAGAAACACTCACTTACAAACACTATTTCGTGAAATGGGTCATCCCTTGTCTTCTGAATCTTCGGGCCGATCAAAAGTACAAAAGCTGGCTGAGCAAGAACTGTTGAGGTCGCAGAGTTATTTGAAAAACGAAGAAGTTTTTATGGTTGTAGATGAAAGTGAAATTGACAAAAAACAATTTTTAAACATTTTGGTTGGTAAGATAACTAGTCCTGAAACAACTTTTGTCTTAAGTTGTAAGGCTCTTTCTAAATCGGCAGATAGTGACATTGTTACTAGAGAAATAGATGATGCTGTTTATTGCCTCGGCATTGCACGGGATAAATTTTTTCTGTTGCTGTCACATGCTGCAAGATACATGACAGCTGCTGGAAATTTGTTGAAAAAATTGTACCCGAAGCTTTTTCATGTGACATGTATGGCTCATCTCATTCACAATTGCGCTATGAAAGTTCGAGCAAACTTTCCTACTGTAGATGAATTGATTGCAAGAGTAAAAGCACTGACAGTAATAAACAAAGCCAGAAGGATATTATTCAATGCGATAGGTCAGCCTCCGCAACCAGTCATAACCAGATGGACCAGCTGGTTGAATGCTGCTCTTTACTACTCCAAATACCTTCTGGAAGTAAATGCAATTGTGGAAAATTTAAATGAAAGTGGAATTTTGGTACAACTAGCCAAGGAGGCATTAAAACCTCAAAATCTCTCTGCACAACTGCTTCAGATTGAAGAGCAGTATAGCGATCTAGCTAATATGGTACAAAAAATGGAAAGCAGCCACTATACTATTGGGAAAGCCTTCCAAGATGTAATGTCTCTCGATTTCGGGGCCGATGTTTGTGGTATTGGAAAATATATCAAACGAAGAATAGCAAGAAATGATATCACGAATATTGTGAAAATGGAACGACTGGACATTTCCCCTCATTTATACAATTTGCTTCAGAAGTTGCAAGCAACGTCAGCATCAGTGGAGCGAAGCTTTTCCATATTGGGAAAAATTTTGGCAAACGACCGAAATTTTCGTGAAGATCACGTAAAACAGTACTTAATGGTCAAGTACAATTTTCCCCACCACGTTGAAGAATCCGTTAGCATTATTTCAGAATAACTTACTGAACTATTTGTGTTTGCGTCCGTTTTAGTGCTACTTTTTTCGTTGTTTATGACTATTCTAATTAAATGAAAACTATTCAGCATTATTTTTACCTGCTTAAACATGTTGTCGCTTCTTTTTGTGATAAAATTTTGAGGTCAAAAATAAGGTCAAAATTTAAAATTTTTTAGGTCAAATTTTTTAACTTTTTAGGTCAAAATCTGGTTGCCCTAGTAATAAGATATGCCATGCAGACTATTCAACACAAAGGAGCTTTTTGTTGCTTTAAAAGGAGTATGCGAAAGATTTATTTTATAGGTCATAAATGTCAATACAATAATAATTGCTTTTATGCGTTTTCAGCAAAGAAATCAATTCTAAATAACTAAAACACTAGACGTTACAGAAACCAACGGACTGTATATTCGGAATCAGCGTCTCAAAATTAGCCTTACACATTTGAAAAACCCCGAGAAGCATGATAGAAATTTCTTTGTAGTCTGATGTAATTGACTGGCGGTACGGAACTTCAGAATAGTTTTGAAAAAGCTGTTTTGCGTGGGGTGCCATATGTAAAAGCCTACATTTACACATATTAGAACAAAAAACAGCACTAAATGAAATGCATTTATCCCCATTCGCAAATGTATTTGCCGTTTGATATGCATTTGGTAAAAAAATAACAACATTCAGCTAAATGTAAAACATTTGTAATGTCTTACAAATGTATTTGATTTAATAACATTTATTTGGTAAATGAAATGCATTTGTAATGTTTTACAAATGCATTTCATTTGCGACGCTTTTTATTTTGCAAATTAAATGCATTTATTTTATTGCTAAAATATATTTGATTTAACAAATGTATTTACTAAAACAAATGCATTTATTTTGTTCGCAAATGCATTTCATTAAATGCTTTTTTTCGTAAATGAAATGCATTTATGTTATTTCACAAATGCATTTCATTTAACAAATGCATTTGTTTAATTTCACAAATGTATTTGGTTTAACAAATGTATTTGCTAAAATAAATGCATTTGTTTTGTGCACAAATGCATTTGCCACTGAAGCGTACCATTTTAAAGCTAACATCCTGGCGGTTTTCATCTCACGTGCTGCTACTGTGCCTATGTTTTCTGGAAATCATAAAATAACGTGGTCTTTTGACCGAAATAGGTAAGAGGGTTCGGAATGGGAGCCTTAGTAATTGCTGGGTTTTCTGAGTTGAAAAATGTAACGGAGATGGTAAGAGTAGGTAAAGTTGTAGCTAGTAAAATAATTGTTGCGCTTTGAACTAGGCCTAAGAAGATTGATGTTTGTTTTCTCAGGTAGATCAGTAGATGGTAGGCTACAGCGGGTAATGTCTAGCATAAGCCCCCACGCTTTTTTTGTCTGCCAACCTCAACCTAACCTATGACCTTTACCTAACCTATAACCTGACCCTAACCAAATCTAACCCTAACCGAACCCTGACTAAATGTAAGTCTAACCGAACCTAATCCTAACCGCACCTGGGGGCTGACACTAGACATTACCCATTACCCGCTGTAGCCTACCATCTATTGATCTACCTGAAAAAACAAGCATCAATCTCTGTAGGGCCTAATTAAGGCTTAGGCCTAGTTCAAAGCGCAACAATTATTTTACTAGCTACAACTTTACCTATTCTTACCATCTCCATTACATTTTTCAACTCAGAAAACCCAGCAATTACCAACGGTCCTATTCCGAAACCTCTTACCCACTTCAGTCAAAAGACCACGTTATTTCATGATTTTGTGCACAAAACAAATGCATTTATTTTATCAAATACATTTGTGAAATTAAACAAATGCATTTGTTAAATGAAATGCATTTGTGAAATGACATAAATGCATTTCATTTACGAAAAAAAGCATTTAATAAAATGCATTTGCGAACAAAATAAATGCATTTGTTTTAGTAAATACATTTGTTAAATCAAATATATTTTAGCAATAAAATAACTGCATTTGATGTAAAACATTACAAATGCATTTCATTTACCAAATAAATGTTGTTATTTCTTTACCAAATGCATATCAAATGGCAAATACATTTGTGTAAATGTAGGCTTTTACATAATGTAGGCTTTTACATATGGCACCCCATAGTTTTGGCATTAGGGTTTAAGAAACGTTTTATCGTAACTCTTTTGCCTAGCTTTGAAAACAGCTATTAGTCCTTTTCGTGACGTACTCGTCAGTGGGTAATTGCGTCACAGTTAAAACTGAGAAGCAAAGTCTGGTGTTTAATGAATAACGCATTTGGATGTCTGCGAAGCAGTGGTACAATGACCGATCGAATGCGAGAAGTCAAGCGACTCCGATCATGCCGGTTGTACTAACCTAAATACTACTGTATTTCCACAATTTAAGAGTGCAGATAAACTCTTTTTGTTTGCATAGATTAGTCGTCGTACACTGATGTAGCTGGCTTTGAGCAAATAAAATGAAAAGGACTGCGCGCTAAGTCCAGAATAGAAAATTGATCTTCATCGTAATTGACAGCACACTGGTTGTTTTCTAATAAGTGTTGTACAATGTACGTAATAGTCTGCTAATTGAACCTTAGCTTTTATGATGTTCGTTTGTGTTCTTCTGTGGGAGAACTTTTTGCCGTTGGTGTTTTCAACACGTGTTATGGGATCCTACTAAACACCGCAAAGGAATGAAACACCGCAAAGGACGACAAAGGACCTCAAATTGATGTACTAATCACCGCAAAGTACGACAAAGGACCCTAAAATCCAAACCCTAATCTAACCCTAACCCTAACCCTAGCCTAACCCTAACCTAACCTAAGCCTAATTTAAAGTCCTTTGTCGTTCTTTGTTGTGGTATAATTCCAAGTCCTTGCTAGTTCTTTGTGGTGTTTAGTTGATCAATTTAAGGTCCTTTGTCGTTCTTTGCGATGGTTAGTACATCAATTTGAGGTCCTTTGTCGTCCTTTGCGGTGTTTCAGTCCTTTGCTGTGTTTAGTAGGACCGCGTGTTATGGATATCATTGGCATCAAACTAAAGATGGGGAAGTCTGACAAATAATACCACTGGTAACATAAAACTTATTCAAGGCATAACGAAAACTACCGAACTATAAGTGTGTGGCGTTTAATACGGTAATTTTTTTTATTTTTTGACATATTAATTCGCATCAAACCGTAATTTTGCGCTGTGACGGTTTTGTATCTTATTCTTAGGCATATAGCATTGAATCACATTTCATAGTGTCATTTTGAGGCTGGTTTTGCACTTTAAAGCCAGTTTTCTTTTTAAACCTTAGAGTGCTGCATAGTTGAAAAGTGTCGGAGCAATTTTAAAGCGAAATGCGACATTGACGGGTGATTGTAAGAAAACGTTTTACTCGATAACAGGCCAACATCTCTACAAGTTCTGTTCCACAGCAAAAATAAGTATTGAAATAGCTATATCAGCAAAGTAGCGAATGTGATAGAGTAAACTCTTCTTTAAATCGTGGACTATTACTGAACCAATTTTGTAAACCTCATGAAAATTTTTGAAGCCCCGAAGACCATTTAATGCAAATGGTCTTCGGGGTCTTAAAATTTAATCCATCTTTATTTGCAAGGCCGTGGTTTTTGGTTAAAATGTCGTTTTTGCGATGTCAATGCTCTATAAAAAGACTTTAGCTTTCATCGCTATTCTAGCATATTTCTTGCATGATTGGATTTAGAAAAATTCTCTCTGCAACCGCAGATCCAAATCAAATCTTCGTTGAGCTCGCAGCAGTATTACGCCGAAGCGGGTAGCATTTTTTAACTTTTGTAGTAATATTTGATGATCTAAAAAATTAATACGCTTGTCGTGATCAAAAAAATTAAATCAAATCTTTATTATACTCGCGTTATTTCGCTGAAGCGTGTAACAAGTGGCGGGTCTCAGATGGTCGAGTGGCAATAGCGTCTGCATCTGGAGCAGTAGACTCTGGTTTGATTCGGAGTCGGGTCAAACCAACGCCTTTAAACTTGGTATTCACAGCTTCCTTGCTTGATGCTCAGCATTGAAGGGACAGTGTGGACTGTGAACAAGCCGGAAAGTTTACTTGTTGTGTCGTTGTTGGGGATCATCTCGGCGACTTAGCGCCTGGGCCACACAGTTGCGAAAAAAATATCGCAGCGGTGGTGAACCCTTGGCGACACTGTGTCCGATTTGATCGGCCCGGTAATCAAACTTAGACCTATTGCAGCAACACTGATGTGATAAACAACTACACCAACTGCAGTGTAAATTAAAGATACAATATTTGAACAGAAATGCTGCAACACCTCGATTTTTCTGCTATATCGTCTCAGCTCGCTGCACCGCAAATTTGACGTTTCTGTAACCGACGTTGGGATTACCACAGGTTTAGTAGGCTGGTCAAAATTTGTCGCTTGCAGCACCTCTTGTTTTTTGGCCGCGAACCGCCAATGTTTTGAATAAAAAAAAATCGTAATTGAACCATAGAGTTGTAGCAATGCTGAAATCTTTGTTTATCAAGATGGATTTATCCAAATTTGCAAAGTGGTAAAAAACGTTATTCCTTTCTAAAAATTTCAAATCGAATTCAGTTTGCTTTACTAGTTCAAACTTTTTCTCCTCCGGTAACTTATGAAAGCTTCTAACACTTCCACCGCCCTGTGTTCCACACCAGCACTTTCAGAATAATCTCTTTATTCCTCGGTATAACCTGTATATCCAATTATATCCGTCCCGTAAAGATGCACTGTATTTGCTGCTTAGAAAGTAATGGAATAAAATCAAGCATTTTGATTGAGCATTATGCAGCAACTGCACAAAGAACTGCAAGAAAAATAGTGGGAAATCGTTATAGTTGCTTTCCTCCCGCGTCACGTCTTTGTGAGGTGAGAAGTGACGCGCTAGTTATGTGGCCTGGTGGTTCGCCATATCTTGTCGTCATTTAATTGGCATCCACAACGGATCAACTCGGAGACAGAGGGTCAAGTTACCTTCCTAGGTTGTTGCACAGTCCAGTTTAATAGCTAGCAATGACGTTGTTAAGCCAGCTTCTGGTATCACCATCCAGTAGCAACAGTGCAAGATGTATTCGTTTTGGTGCAAGATGTATTGGGCAAGCGGAGATGACGTGTTCTGCTGCTTGCTCTATTGCGCTACACTGGCAATCTAAACTGGACAGTTGCCAGATCTATCTGCGTGCGGTTACTCTCTCAAAAGATCTTGGAGGCTGAGGTGCGCAACAGCACATGCTTCGACAACAAGTATTAACAAACTAACATGTGTTTTTCAACTAATAATAAAAGAAACGCTGCATGAAATGACCCGCCAATAGTGATGGGCACAATAAACCTTTCTGTGCTGAAGCGATAACGATAATTGAAAAAACGTCTTGAGCGATATCGATAATTGATAAATCTCAATTTTTTAAAGCGATATCGATAAATTATTGCCCATAAATTTTTCCGAAAAATGTTGCGGTAAATTTTCAATGTGTTTAACGAAGTTTTTTTGTAAGTCAAATTGCAAAAATGCTTTTCTAGATTTTTTAAGAAAAGAGTGCAGCTCACGAACTTAGCCGCGGCATTAAATAAAAAAAAAGAGATGTTTTTTAGTTGTAACAAGACTTGATATGGACACCGTGTATTTTTCCATAGCGCCGACTCACTAACTTTGAACACTGTGTGCATGAAGAATCGCTTATCGCGATAATTTATCAGCGATAACAAAATATATTACAAAAGCGATATCGGTAATTGATAATTCAAAACTATTCTTAGCGATAACGATAACCGGTAATAAATTATCGCCGATAACTATCGCCGATAAATTATCTCGATGAATGCCCATCTCTGCCCGTCAAATGATCAAAAACTCTTAAAAATTTTTTTTCTGAGCCACATAATTGCAGCTTAAAAAGTTTTTATATCAGTGAGGTACAATATAATATATTAGCATCATGGAAGATCCCGAAAAACAAACTCGTGAAACCAGTTTCGAAGCCCAATTCACCAACCACTCGTCCAACTCCATGTGCGCAAAACTTCAGAAAAAAAATTTTTTTAAGCCACATAATTGCAGCCTGGGTTTTTACATGAGTGAAGTATATGCATCATAGAAGATGACCTAGCTGAGCGTCGAACCCGCGAAACCAGTTCCGGAGCTCTACGGACCAACCGCTCGGCCAACCATTTTTTTTGCCAGACAAATTATACATAACGCTTGAGTGCGCCATCTAGAAGCTATCGTTTTTACGTTATGTCTAAAACTATGTGGAAACTTGTGTTCTTAAAACTTTGCAATAAAAGTTTTGGCGAGAGATTTTTTTTAGGTGATAAAAGTATGGTAAGTGTTCCTTTCGGACTCTGATATTTAAATGTTGCCTTTTAAAATATTATCTTTCGATTGTTTAGATCTGTTTTAGTAAATTGTTACCAATACGGTTTTGCTGACAATACTGTAATTGGTCAGAAAAATTCCGTAAAAAGTTTTTACTGAAAATGTTATTCCCCCCTTAACTAGACAATCTTTGCGATGATTTTACAAACTTTTCGCAGTGATGTAATTGCTTAATTGCAAGGTAGACAAGCTCAAAGCATCAAAGCACTCATCAGTGGGCCAGAACTTTGCTTTATGGTAAGTTTTAACTGTAACTGAAGCGAAGTATCTATTTCTCTCCCTTACCGCCTCACTCAGTTTTGTAGTGAAACAATTTCTCCAAAAGTTAAACAGCACAAGCGTCATCTCGAAACAACAGAACTTTTGCCAAATCGCTTTAAAAGTACGTCGCTTAATACAACATGACAAAGTTACAAGGTTTAAATGACATGTTGCTCGTAAACTATTGTCCCGTACTTTAATTTTCTTTATTTACAGTATATGAATATGGTGTATCTTAATACGCAACCGAAAAGAAAAATCTTTGGTTCGATTCTCGGGCCAGTAAAATCGGACACTGTCGCCAACGTTCCTGCGTTGCCCAGCAGGCGCTAAGCCACGTAGACGGGCCCCGCCACTGGTTACGCTCTTCGGCGTAATACCGCAAGTATAATGAAGATTTGATTTATTTGTATGAATACGAATCAATCAATCAATCAATCAATTTATTTATTTTTTCGTGTAAACAATGAATACGTCGTGCAGTTTAAAAAAAAATACTATAAATTGAATAACACGAACGGAGGCTGTGAAGGGACCTACTGGTGCGCAAGTCTTCGAGTCAAACAGCCACCGAAGATTAAAAAGTCAATCAAAGTTTGAGCAACAACTGTACGAGTACAAGCAGTTGAGTAACATTTTTTGTTCCAATAACCTAGTATGAGAATAAATCATTAGAGAATTAGATTTTTAACAGTCGAGTAAATGCTGCTTTAGCAATTTTACAAATCTTGGGAAGGAATTAATTCGAATGTCTATGGGAATATTGTTCCAAATATTTGACCCTTGATAAAGAAATGATTGTTGAAGTTTGTTTGTTTTAAAAATTTTGTCAATTCAATTAATCGAAAAAAATTTTGTTAGCAACAGTACCAAATTTAATCAATTCATCGAAAAAAATTTTGTTGGCAACAGTACGGTAATGTTGTGGTTCCGTTATCGTAATTACAATGTCGTCGTCATTTACAGTCATCACAATGTCAAATTTTGAACTCTCATGCCATCCAACGTGCTTCTGTAATTCAAGGGAGTGGAATGTGCAGCAAAAGTGGGTGGGAAAACAGCCCTATTAACGCAAGATTATATCAAAAAAAATTTCGGTGATTCGTTTGGGTGAGTTTTTTCCGCGTATTCGCACATTAGGGGATCATTACCTTGTCCACATGTCCAATTTTATTGGGTCTAAAGCCCGCGGGATTTTTGCGTCATAATTACATTAAAAGTGATGATGACGTCAAAAATCTAATTACGACGCGGAAAACCTGTGGGATTTTTTAGCCCTCTAACATTGGACATGTGAACAGGGTCCGTGTAAATGTATGCCTACCAGTGGCGCCGCCAGGGGGAGCAAGAGGGAAAAGTTGCCCCCCAATTTTGTTTTGGGCTGTTTTTCTAGTTTGTGCAAATCCGTTGAGAAAAATTTTTCGAGGGTATATTCTCCGAATCCCCCCCCCAAAATTATACTGAATGCGTCAACGGCCTTTGTTACGTCACAAAGGCAAGGTAGCCTATAGCCAAGGCTACCATCGGTCCACTCCAAAAAATAAGCTCGCTGATTTTGCGACGACGTAGTAGCAGGTTACCAAAAACTTTAAAAGCTCTTTATTGCAAAACCACATTGGTGTCGCTTTGCAACGCTTTGTTCGAAGTTGTAGCGATGAAAAAATTAAAACAAATCTCAAAATGCTAAAATGAATTAATGAAAAAAAATGAACATTTGTTTATTTTTCGTTCATTTAGAGCAGGGGTGAGCAAACTTTTCACACGAAGGGCTTCATTGGAAAAAATTTTGAAGCCGAGGGCCGCAGTGATTGGAAGAGCAAAAAAAATCGCTCATCATTTCCGCAGATGTCCTATTTTCCATTATAAATCACGTGGTAAGCAAAACAAAAGAAAGGTCATCACTTCCGCAGATCAAGTGAAGAGCAAAAAAAAAAGGTCTTCACGTCCGCAGTTGTCCTACAATCCACTCAGTATCAATAAGGAGGAAAAAAAGGTCTTCGGCTTGATTCACGGCAAGAGTTTAAATATTTCTGTAAGTGTCCGCGGGCCGCATTAAATGATCCGGCGGGGCGTAGTTTGCCCAGCCCTGATTTAAAGAAAAAGCATTTCAACTAAGACATATTCAGCACGAGATTCAAAAATAAAGACGTTTCTTAGAAATAAGCACATTCACGTTTTGTAAGACATTGCCCGTGAAAATAAGCACAAATCTTAGAAATATGCACGAAATGGTAACCCTGCTTATAGCAGAACTCAAATGTATTCTACAGTTCTCCTCACATAACTGCAAATCTATTGAGTCAGTGTACCTGCACTGAGGAAGAACAACTAAAGAGCTAAAGTTCAGTTACGTTGCAAAATATTATTTTGACTTTTTTTTCCGCTTTTATAGGGGTAGTATTCCTGCGTCATCATAAAATAATGAAAGTCTTTTATGAGCTAAACCTCAAAGTTTTTCCGAACTATTTGTTACTGATAAAATAGAGAAGTAATGTTTTTCAGTACTTAAATTTATTACAAAGTTTATTACTTAATTACAAAGCGATGAGTGGTTATCTAGAATTTAAGTTTTATGCAACAAAAAAATAAGTTTTACGATATCTACGTGATGGGTTCGATTCGCGGCTGGAGCCGATCGCATTTGACATATGTAACGGGTGGCTGCTGACTCGAAGAGCGCAAGCTCACTTCGCAGTTTCCCTCAATTACTGTTGAATTTTCAGTTCAATATAATTTGAAAATAACCTGAGTTATTTATTTATCCTCATTTCCTCAATCAATTTGAGCAAAAGTACCGTGTGTGCCATTAGTGGAACATCGAGAAGTAGAAGGTTAAGGTTAAATCGATTTAGTTTAAATAGTTGCGTCGTTCGAACTTGTTCAGCGGTAGCTCGTGTCAAGACAAAAAACACTTTTTGGTTTAATTAGCCTACATCAGGGCCAGGAAGTGAGGATATAATAATTAATAAGGAGTAGGATTATAATGCGGACTATTGCGAGTAATACCAAAAGAGTTAAAAAAATGATATTCACAGCTTTCTTGCTTGGTGCTTAGCATTGAAAAGAGTGTGAAGATTCCTTCTTAATGTGGTAGACAGACAGGTGGCAGCTTGACTCGAAGAACGAAAGGTCACTTTGCTGTCTCCTGGTCAAGACAACTTCGCTTACAAACAAGCTGAATCAAATCTAGGTAGGCTATTATTCAAATCCACAGAATTCTCATGATATCATAGGCTATGAAATATCAAACATTGAAACATATAATCAAATTTTTCTACTTTGCCCCGACTGGTGACATGCCACTGATGTCAGTGGTCACCACCCACGTGGCAAGTCTTAACGTACAACCAGGCCTTAATTAGACCACTCTGCCATCGTAATCTAATACTGGTGGAGCCGAATTTCTCCTATTTAAGCCAAGATTTTTAATATCATCACTTCGACATCGGTAGAGCAAACTTTTTCAACATTAAAATTGCAATAACGAGACTGTCCCAGAGCAGATAAGAATCGCTCATGTTGATGTCGGTGGAAACTGACATTCACGCAGGGGTGCAAATCTATGTCGAGCATTGTGGGGATGATTTAGCAAAATTCACCATTTTTGGTATTGGGGGGATGATTTAGCAAAAAAAAAGGTCTCCATGTCCGCAAACTCCTATTTTTTTCGACTAGAAATCGGTGAAGACCTAAAAAAGGTCTGCACGTCCGCAGACTCCTATTTTTTTCCACTAGAAATCGGTGAAGACCAAAAAAAAAACGGTTTATTGGGGGGGATCCATTCCCTCACCCCTCCCTGGATTTGCACTCATACATTCAAGAAACTCGAGATACTGATGAATTGGTAGAAAAGTTCTCTTCTGCTGCCCCTCGTCGCATAAACTTACGTTAAAAGCATTTTTGTCAATGATAAACCGACATTGTTAGATGATAATTTCGTTTTCCTCTTCACCCATGGGCGTCCGCAGGGGGGACGCTTGCCCCCCCTGGATTTTGGATGGGCGGTATTAAGTTGACTATAACTACAACATATAGTTACGTCAAGATTGATTTTAGATAATTGCTTTCATTAATAGTTGAACCAATTCTGATGAAGTGAAGACAGATTTGAGATTAAACTAGCAAATTGAAATGTCTATTGTAGCCCAAGTTCAAATTTTTGCACATCATAAATAAAAAATTATTATTAAAACTATCTTGATTGATTGATTTTTTTTATTTTTATCCTCCTGTCACGAGAAAGCGATGGAAGCGCTATGCGTGGGACGAATCCAGACTCGCTTACGAGTGTTGATTCCGACTTTGTAAATTTGCTGCTTGTTAGATTCCACCAAGCAGAGATAATTACCGTAAAGCATCTTACCCAAGGACGCAACAACGAAATATGGGTGGGAGTTGAATCATCAACCTTGCCATCATGGCCGTCGTAAAAATGACGCTCGAAACGACTACGCTTCGTTGCGGAATAAAGTTTCATTATACCAGGCAGTTGATCAAATGCTGAAACGTGGAAAATTACCGTATGCCGTGTGTTTTTAAGGTTTGATTCTAAGGCTGACTATTTAAGTTAGTGTTTGAAATACTACTGACAGTTTTTGCTTGTGTGATCACAGACACAAAAAACAATTGATTCTTCTGCTGTGGGTCTTCCTTCACCGCGCTCAACGGAACTGCTTTGCAGTAAAGAGCCCGCAGCAAAACATTAACCAAAAGTCATATAGGCACCAACAAGGAGGGTAAAAGCAAACTTTTTCCCAATTTTTTTTTGATCCTTATTTATAATCCGTGAAAATTTCTTAACTTTTTTATAGAGGATGACAATCTTTTTTTTTTTCGAAGAAAAATTAGCATGTATTGCACGATATTGCATTATAGCAGCACAAATAGGAAAATTTACAGTTACTCATCAGAGTCTATTCTTGCCATTAAAATTATACCGAACTGTAATTCTATTCGCTTGTTTTGTATTTTGTATCAAATCTATTATTGACTTTGGCCTTGTTTGTTCAATGCTTTGCTGCTGGGTTTGGCTGATTGTACCACGGATCGGTAAAACAACATTTGAAGCTACTGAAATTGTGCAAATATGAAAACAGTCGGAATTTTTTTCACGTTTTCTGTTCCTGGATAACAGAGATGTTTGTAAATTTTTGGCACAAGCAGTCAAGCTCTTTGTACCAAATACTCGTAGCATGCAGCTGTAGCATTCCACAATTACTATGCCTATTAATGCTGAAGCGGTTGGTAAAGGGCGCGATTGTTGTTTTTTTTTTTTCGTTCAATGAGCAACTGTTTTCATGCAAGTGTGGTGATTGTAGATAGCATCATGTGGTTTTCAAGGGCAGTACTTTAAACAAAGTCAGGCTGATGCAGTAAAAACGCTGCTTAACACTGTTCTTATCAAAAAAAATTTTGCCCCCCCCTGCAAAAATTTCTGCGGACGCCCATGTCTCCACTTACGATAAAAACGACTCAATCGCCATACATTCGACTTCTGCGGTGATTCTAAGTTTCCGGTTAATATTTGTTTTAAATTGCCGCTTGTTAAGAATCAACCAAGCAGCGATTTCTTATAGTGAAGCATTTTTTCCAAAAGTGGGACTGGGTGAAAGTTACACCACGAGTTTGAGATTAACCCATCATCACGCCTGATGGCTTCTGACAAGTTGTTGTTAGGCTGCTTGCGCGTTACTGCGTGGATTCGTTGATAGTATGGCTGCTATTCAAACCTAGCAACACACTGTTGAAACATCACGTTGCTGGTGTTAGTCATGAGCTCACAATTTTGTTGTTCTTTGCTATGGTTGTTTTTATGACAATAAAGCTCTTCTGATATTAAATTATTTGTTTCTTGATGGAATGACAAGAAGTTCAGCAGCACTATCCGAAACAAGCCATCATCAACGCCTTCTCCTTCCTTGGTGCTAACTTAACTTCTGCAAACTCGAAAAGCCGGCGCCAGAGCAGTCGACTTAAGGGGGCCAAGAGTTTATCAAGGGGGGTCAAAATTTGAAATTAAGCGCAAAAGCCGCGGTCTTCAAAAGAGTAAGCTTGTTAATTGGGGAGGCCAAGCATGTCGATTGGGGGGGCAGGCCCCCCTTGGCGCCGGCCCTGTGCTAACTTAAGCCGAATGCACACAGCGCGCGGTTACGGGCCGGCTAGGGGATTTCACGTACGTGACGTCATCAAGTTGTAACGTCATTTTGCCTCCCCACTTTTTTGACCTTAGTGGCGCTGCTGTTGCCTACGGTACTAAACAAACTTTTTTTAAGAAGTTTATAGTGAACTTAAAAATGGGCGTTGTATGTCTTGGAAATTCAAGCCTCGCTGGCACGGTACCGCAACTAAATTCACATCAACTCCAATAAAGAAATATATTTATGGGCTAGTAATTATTCAACCACGCAAGCAAATTGAAAAACAAACAAATAATAATTCAAATAAAAAATCTTTTTCGGAGGGTTACTAGATTTCAAAAGACAAGAATTTGCAACAGCAGACTTAGATGTAGAGTGAAGTAAGAATTTTCATCAATGCAAACAACTTGAAAATTGAATTCCGCGTCATACTGGATGCTCTTCATAGGTAGAAACACCATGCAGGCTCGCTGATCTGTAACCTGAAGAAGGACCAGGCTCTTCGGCTACTGATGACAAAGGTCCTTTAGATTTTCTCCAACGCTGCAATCCGGGCAATGATTGCGACCTTGATCCAGGGACGACAAAATGTTCTGCTTTGGCTACTTTGAAATTTGAACAAACTGGAAATGATTCTTCGCATCCTTCGACGGGAGATGTTGAAATAAGGTAGGGATCAGAAGATGGTTCCTGTTCTATGGTTTGGACACTCACATCAGGGACATAAGAGACTCTTTGACTTTGTCCTAACTCGAGCAATAACGGATGTTGGGTAGGCCTTCTACCATGGTGTGATGTAGGCATATTGGCCATTTTTCTCACACATTTATCAATAAGTACAATGCACAAAATTCCACACAAACAACTGAACACAGTATAATAGCAAGACATTTTCACATAATAAAGTTTTTGTGTTATTTGGGGTAAATTTTTGAAATTAAAAGTCGATGCAGTTGTTGCATTACCCGACAAGCTTCGGTTGATTTGAAGGAAAGCTGTTTCCTGTATCCACCTTCCATAGATGATACTTACAATAAAGCCAGTGATAAGAGCAACTAAGCTAATAGAGAAGAGAATAAGATTTAATATCATGGCTCGGCGAAGTTCTGAAACAAAATCTGATTTAAATAGTTCGTTTTTTATTAAATCCATTGATGAGAAGATGCGTAAGAGAATGAAACTGAAAATTGTTTTCGCGTGACCGAGAAATTTTTTAGACGGTTTGCTGCTGCAAACTTTGTTGTTAGAAGTATGTGCTACATATCGTCGCTCCAAAATTATCATCGTTTATGTCCACTTTTTTCATTTTTCACTTTTTTGCGTTTTTGTAGGTTTGGACATACCCATCCGCTTTCACATGAAGCCTTTTAAACCTTCGTAACGGCTAAAATGATGGACCTAATGAAGGATTTTGAAGTACTTTTTGCTACAACATAGAATGTTAAAAGCGGTTACGTCCCAGCAACGAACGTAAATGACAGATTTTCCGTTTCATTAAGTCAGCAAGCGAATGTTAAAAATCAATATGTTTTTGAGAGTGAACTTAACTATACTTCTGTGAAACACTTGAGAGTTTAGGAAGGAATTAAGTAAACCAGTTGCTGTAAGCTGCTCTAGAGATAACTTATTTGCAATTATCCTGAAAACACCGAAACAGACAATGGTTTAAAGGCTAGTAGGTACCGGTAGTAGGCAGGGGGTAATGTTTAGTTTACTCTTTCATATAGTAATTGGAACGCAAGGGGGCAATGCAGTATCTTACGGGGGAGTAAAACAGACGTTACCTCCTGCCAACTACTGGTGCCGGTAGTTCATTGGAGTCAGGAATTTTGTGTTAATATTTACGGTGTCGGTATTTATATTTTTCCGTGAAAGATTTTTTTCTTTTAACACGATTTAGATTGAAAGGTTTACGTCAAACTAAACTTCTACTAGAAACAAAATTCTTCACTCCGCTGGAAAATTTGGTGTGAACGTTTTTTTTTGTGACGCAAATTTTTGCAAAAACACAACAACCTTCTGGTATTAAACTATCCAGCTTTTGATCACCAAGACGGTAGTGATCGTCAGCAAAGTAATATTATCTTTGTCTTAAGCACGGCAAATATTTAAACTCAATTTGAGATTGAGTAACATAAAAGAACAGATAGTTTCAGATTCAGCTCCAATCTCATAAAATGTGATTGCGCAATTCTTTTATAGTACATAAAAAAATTGCACTAATAAGTCTTGCTACAGAACCGTGAATGCTACGTTGCCGTTACAACAGCTTTCTGTTTGACTTGAGTAATTGCAATGTTATGTTGGATTACCCACACATTTTTTTTCAACATTTGAACGCCTCTGTCACGCTAAAATTAGAGCAAAGTCATGTTATAATAACTGCGTAGAAACTTACTTACAAAACTTTAAAGCCCATTGAAACAAAACCACAAAAATTATTTTTGAAACTTTTATTTATTTTTATGTTGGTTTTTTTTTAAGTACTCCAATGTTAAGTTGCACTTAAATTTGTTAATACATAGAGATTTTAAAAACTGATTTTTTTTCCAGAAACAAACTCAAGTAAATTATAGGTGATGGGAGTTTTGTAGCATTGTAGATCATCCAATGCAGGGATCGCCAATCTTTTACGTACAGCGGACCAGTTTGAAACTGAATTTTTTTTGTGGACCGGCCTTTGAAAAATTAAAAATATTTTGGCAATAAAACAGCTTAGTACTTGGGCGAACGTTTCGGCTCACATCTGGTGCCATTGTCAACGCTAAAAAACTTACATTATGCTGGGTCTTAAGCCATGATGCAAAAATCATCGTATAATTTTTTTGCATCATGACTTAAGACCCAATATAACGTAAGCTTTTTAGCGTTGACAACGGCACCAGATATGAGCCGAAACGTCCGCCCGTGAATCTTGGCTGTATTGTTTGTAATAAAATTACTAACCAACTCCCAACTGCAGCGTTTGCCAAAACAGCTTAGATTTATTCAGTTTGACTTCACGAAGATGGCAAATCTGACAATTTTTTTCTGATGTCTCCAAAAAAAAATAATCCAAAAAAAAAGTCTTCACTCTGCGACGGAGCTAAATCTGCCTAATGTTTCAAATTTAATGTGAAACCGCAGACGGACCGGATACAAACTTCCATGGTGTTTGCCGACCACTGTTTTAATGACAGCTCAGATGGCCGAGTGGTAAGAGCGTCCGCCTCGGGAACAGTAAACTTGGGTTTAATCCCAACTTGGGTCAAACCAATGACTTTAAAATTGGTATTCACAGCTTCACGCTCAGCATTAAAGGGACAGCGTGGAGAACAAGCCGGCAAGTTTACTTGTTGTGCCGTTGAAAAAGGCACTTAGCGAGATTCCCCCATCTCGGTGGGGTATACAGATGGCTAGAACTCGTAAGCGAGCATGTAAAACGCATTGATCGCTTTCTCGAGATAGGAGGATAAATATGCAACTAAATACAAAAATAATGCATTCAATCTGGAAAAGCACGCGGCCCAGTATCAAACCCTTCGCGGATCGGCACTAGACCGCGGCCCGATGTTTGCCGATCACTTTATTGCAAAGCAAAATGTCTACGACTACTATTTCACTAAGTGATGTTTTTTGCTGGTTTTCATTATAATTTAATGCTTGTAAATACACTGCGTAGAAAGTTGTTTTTAACAGCAAAAAAAATATGATTTACAAATTTAGCCAGTATAGGTCCAAGTGGTAAATTTTTTGCAAAATTTAAGTTTTATAGCTACAATTAAGTGCAAAAAAACAGGTTTTTGCTTGCCTTTATGACCACATTTTTTTTTTCTAAAACCAATTATGTCACCAGAATTAGTAACTTTCAACTCAATGTTTTAGTAGCAAATCCAGTTATATCCATTTTGGGCCTCCCAAAAGGGGGAAAGTTGGGTAAGCTTAATTTCTTGTGAGGGTTTGTATTTAACCAGTTTTGATGCAGCTTTTGCAAAAAAATCAAAACGAACATGCTGAAAATGAAGCTGCTACGTCATATTTTCTCAAGTAAAAAACTTTAAATCGATTTTTCTTTGAATTTCAGATACTCAAAAAGTCAGTGCCAAAACTAGCGCCTCCCGAATCCCCCAACCGAGGGGGAGGGCGCACAAAAAGGGTGCTCCGTAAATAGCCAGTACGTAGTACTAATTTCTCAACGTATGATAAAGATGCCTTAAACAAGCTTATTCTTAGATTTAATATATTTTTTGTCTTAACTCGCGCGATGTGGGCTCCCCATACCATATTTATGCTTTTAGTCATGGGGGGCCCTGGGGCCCCTGCAAATTTTTTGAAAATAGCAGTCAAAAAACTAGCTAACAAATGTTTAGTAGCATACCAAGGGCCCCTTATCCTCAAGTGAAAAATGCAAAAATAGGCCTTTAAAACGTTTTTTCTTCGCATAGGTAGCGAAATGTTAGAATAGGGTTTGCTTGCAGCATCGTTTTAGTGGGTTTGGAAGGGACCTAGTAAAACAGACTATTAAACCTTGTCAAAACTGAGAAATTTTAAAGGCTCAAAACGCACAAAAAGCCTTCAAAATAAGGTTAAGTTTCGCAAAATTTTCTAGGGCAACATGCCCCCAGACCCCCCTAGCTTGGCATCGCCCCTTTGGCGCTCGCTCTTTTGTATCACCATCCCAGAAAAAATTTTCAGGGGACCCCAAAAGATGATTTCGAGGGGGGGGGCTGCATTTTGGCCCTGCAAAAAGTAGTGACGACCTAAACTTTCAAGCGACGATATATCGCGACACAAGTTGCGTTTTTGGCGCTTCGTCACATGGCGCCAAGACAACGTTGTCAGCTCGTTTCTGATATTTTGATACTAAGAGCTTAACCGTCAGTAAGTGATTTTGTGCAGATATTATTGACCCTGAGTTAAGTTAGAATCACAGAAGTTTTACGCTGAGCTGGTTTTGAATTACTCTTTTTCAGCTTTCTCTTTGTTTATTTGAACGTATCATTGCATTTCGCAAAGGTGGAAACCGGACTATTTTGTCGTTCGGATGTCTGTTTCAGTTTCGGTGTGGTGAAAACCAGATGTCAGATTCCAGTTTGGGTTTGGCCTCATGGCTGTTGAAAAATAGGCTCCTGTTTCGGTTTCGGGGCAAAACTTCGGTTTTTAGGTTTCAGTTCCGGTTCTAGTTTTAGGCGAAAAAGCTATTTTACGTCAAATACTAAGTATATAAGTGCGTTACTTCTGTGTATTTTTGCTTGACCGGTATTAAAGCAGTACGTAACAGCTCAGATGGCCGATTGAGTAGAGCAATCTGCTTCAGCAGTTGGCGGCTCGGGTTTGATATCGAGTCAGCTCAAGCCAAATCCTCAAAAATTGGTATTTACACCTTCTCTATTTGACCCCTGGCATTTAAGGGATAGTGGTGCTAATGAAGGTGAACCATTGGTGATGGCAATTGTTAAAACATTTTGAACAGGTTTTTAGTGTCAGTCGCTGCGATCAAATCGCTCCGTGTGACCACGGCTTAAGAGGGGTTTTTCTCAAGCTGTAACGTTGATCTTTGCAATTATATAACAGATGTTGCGAAATTAGCTTTCAATAAAGTTTTACTGATAGCTTTCGGAGAGAAGAGAACCGTACTAGTCGACTGAAAACCGTCATGTCTATTGAATAATTCAAGACACTGTTCGAATAACATAGGTTTTGGGATGGTTCTACAGAATGACTTTTTTTGTTTATTCTGTTGCCACCACTCTACCCCATCCCAAATTACACATAAAAAAACAAATACGTTGAGAATAAAATCAACACCTAGAGCAGCATCGAACCCACACCCTATAAGTAGCAATCCAGCATACTGGCCACTACACCATGCCACTGCTGCCAGTATTTGAGAGCAATTTTTCTACCTAAAATCATCTCGATCGAGCTCTATCTTCTTCTGTAGAACCATTTCAAAACATGTTGCCGGGCTGAGTAGTATTACCAAATAACAAAAGATTTTTAAATAGCTTAAAATTCATAGCGAATCCGGGCCAGGATTTAAGCTACACGTCATGCATTGTTGTTGATCCAGACAGACTCTTTCTAGAGTGCAAATCACCGTAATATGCTGCGATTGAACAAAGAAAAACTTACCTTTTATTTTAGAGATATTGCACTCAGCACAGCATCCCGGACTTTGATTATTTGGATCATCACATTGGCAACTTCCACACATAGGCTTAGAGGTGTCAGTTATTTCCACACATAAATTAAATGTTGAAACAATGCACATCAGTTTTTAACGTTTTAAACGCAAAAACAGACGGCACAGCTGTAAAAATTGTAAACTCGGCAACATCATCCAGCGTAAATTTAGACTCTAGGCTAGTTAAATTTTGAGATATATTAAGTCATAACAACAATCACTTCTTGAATAGCTAGGCTATCTAGAAGCGAAGTGGTAATGTTTTCAGACCAGGCTGAGATCACGGCCGGCAGATTTCAAGGACTAATAAATCCAAATCTTTAACCTACTTGCTTTCTTTAAGTTTCAATGAGGCAGGAATGCAGAAGAGGCAAACCTATAGCATAGGAATTTCTCATCATCAATCGATTTTAATCCGTTTTTTTCCTCGTGACCGGGTGCATTTCACACTTGCTAAATTTAGCAGTGTTGGTGTGGGAACTGCTCTGGAATTTTGAAGTTAAGTACTGTCGCAGAGCAATGGCGAGAGTTAGTAAGTTAGTTGCATATTTATCCTCCTATCACGAGAAAGCGATCAAAGCGCTATACGAGCTCGCTTAAGAGTTGCCAGCCATCTGTCTACCATACCAAGATGGGGGAATCCCGCGAAGTGCCTTTCCCAACGGCACAACAAGTAAACTTGCCGGCTTGTTCTCCACACTGTCCCTTTAATGCTGAGCGCCAAGCAGGGAAGCTGTGAATACCAATTTTAGAGTCATTGGTTTGACCCGATTCAGAATCAAACCCGAGTCTACAGCTCAAGAGACAGACGCTCCATACCGCTCGGCCATCTGAGCTGTTAAATTTGTTCTCAGTTAGATTTGTTCTCTTGAATATTTACTCATTTCGTGGGTAAAAGTTTAACGTAGTGACTGAGATGAATCACCAAGCAATTAAAATGCTACGTAACAATGATTAGTCGCTGCGTGGTTTTTTAATCAAGCCACAACTAAAATTGACTTTGCTTGCAAGCAAAATTCACAAACCTCATACGCTTGTAGAACATTTTGATATAAACTCCTCCGCACATGACCTCCTTGCCAACTGTCAAACAACCTGATCACAAGATTTTCGACAATAGCAATTCGATCTCTAAATCAGTTGAATAGTGGATGAGGCAGGATAATTGTTGCTTACCTAAAGTTTGTTCTTAATCACCACACTTACCAACCGCACAAGTACTAAGCTCTATATCGTTTTTAAGTGATGTGGATTGGAAATGTCTCGACTTTTGCAGCAAGATACTATTGGTACGAATTGAGTCAGCACAGATCATAACCACGTTTTACATGAATACTCTGTCGATGGAATCATTTTTAACTTCTAATATTTGCTTTTAAGGTTGTGTGGAAAATTTTTTGCGTTTATGCTCATCAAAAACGCAATGCTCTTTCTCGTTAATGTTAGTTTGGACATGTCTAGTTGTAGCATACAAGCCAGTTTTGAAATAATGAACTGTTTACTATGCACATCTCGCACGTCCATACTGTAGTTGGCAAATAGGCAGGGTCACCACCGGACCACACCAAGAAATAAGCACTCTGCAGTTAGGTTACCAAAAAGTCAAAAGCTCTTTATTGTGAAACCACTAAAAATTGGTGAAGACCAAAAAAAAAGGTCTTCACGTCCACAGAGTCCTGTTTTTCCGCTAAAAATCAGTGAAGACCAAAAAAAGGTCCTCACGTCCACAGACAGGGCCGTTGAGAGCCAATAGGGGCCCGGGGCCACATAGCCAAAAGGGGCCCCTCGATGACGTCACTGTTAGCTTAAGAAGGGAAAACGATAGAATCAACATACGGTATACTCGTCCGTAAATCCTGACCCCATTTTTGCCTTTTGAAGTCATTTTTTTACCGCAGGTGGTTTGATGCGGACAAGCGATGGCACAATGTCTTGAGTTCAAAAGTTGTACAATAGGGAGCGAATTTTTTACAGCACTTTCTCGCAACTTTTGTCGCTTGCGCTTAGATACTCCGTTCTCACACTCTCTTGTTGACATCTTAATTAAAATATAATCTATACCGGTACTCTTACTCTCCTAGTCAAAAAAGGCATGCTTTGTTGTCTGATATCTTTTACCTATGCAGCATAAGAATAAGGCGGAATATTGCCGGTATTGCCTTTAATTAAGCAAACTTTCTGTTTACTCTTCTGACCTAATCTTGTAGATTTTGCGCTTCAACATACAGTACAAGTAAAATTGCCGAAAACCACGTGTTTCGGCGTCTCTAGTTTTGCTAAAGCATTTATATCTACTATAGTACAAACAATCAAGATGCGGTTGTTGCAAGAGGTCAAAGCGGTCACTCATGTGACTCAACTGTAGAAACTTGTTTCTTTAATTGATTCACCTAGGTCCCTGATTCCCAACCAGTGAAGATTTCCCCACTACTGGGGAAGTTTTAGGCAGAGAATTAAACACCCTCTAAAAATTAACACCGTCCTGTCCCGTAATTTCACTCCCAGCATTTTTTTGCTCTTCACCGATGTTTTCAGTGGAATACAGAACATCCGAAAACGTGAAGACCTTTTTTTGCTCTTGCCGATGTTTTCTCTAGAAAACAGGACATCTGAAAACGTGAAGACCTTTTTTTTGCTCCTCATCGATTGATACAACTGCAGTGAACTTTAGTAATAATTTGTTGTGGGTAATTGAGGATCAGTCATATCAAAAGTGGGTAATGAAGAAAAAAAGATGGTTGGGAACCGCTGATCTAGGTGGTTAGTTGAGCCGCTATTATTATTATTCCAATTCACTCAAACGCGAAGATATGCGCATTAGACTATAGTACTGTTTCCAATGCGGTAACTTGGTTGCCAAACGAAAGTTTTATACCACAGCTTAGAAGCAGTATTGCAAAACCAGTGGTTTGTTCTCGACTAAACTGATACTATTTGATCTACTTGGCTCAATCCAGAAATGGTTCACTTAAAATAGAATCACGCATCTTCCACATTAAATGCGTAATTTTGGCAGTAGTCTTACATTTGCAACTCAGCTACGTTCTAGCTGTTTTTCTTGCAAGACCTCACCGTTCTTGGTTTTTTAAGTTTACAGTACTATCCATTGGACCAATTACCAGTACTACAAAGCAAGTAGAAAACACTTGGTTATTATAGCTCAATGTGAATTGAGACGTAACAATTGTGCGTTAGAATAAAAGGTTTTTGCGTTTTTTGACATCAAAATACTTCATTATTTTAACTCATGTTACTTACGCAGTATTCCACTGAGCTCACGATCAAATTAAAAAATAACGTAATAGCCTAATATCTACTTGCAGACGCAAAATGGGGCCCCTCTATAGTACGGAGCCGGGCCAAATGGTCCCCCCGGCCCCCCTCTCGACGGGCCTGTCCTCAAAGTCTTGTTTTTCCACTAAAAATCAGTGAACACCAAAAAAAAGGTCTTCACGTCCACAGAATCCGATGTTTTCCGATAATATTCAAAAATAACCACGCTTCTTAGAAATAAGCACATTCACGTTTTCTCAGACATTTCTCTTGAAAATAAGCACAAATCTTAAAAATAAGCACGAAATGATAACCCTGCAAATAGGGTTTCTGGGCTTGAATAAAAAAATTCAAACAATAAGGCATCAATTTTTCAAAGTTTTTGTGAAGGAATGGATATAAATTCTATAATAATTATGGCAAGTGTTAAAACAGTTTGTTTATCAGAAAGAACATCGTTTATTTTTGTCAGTGGCATGAAATCAGCCTTCCATAAGTAAATTTTGCCATCATTTTCAGTAAATATTATCTTTAGCTTCAGAAAACTGCTACTACTTAAATTACAGTCTCAGGCATCTTCACTTGTATCGCAACAACAACGCTTAGATGGAAGTTCAACCAAAACCTTAATTAGCACCATGGTCGCAGTAAAAACAACGTTCCAAACCACGTGCTTTTGGACATATTGCTACCGTCAGCTGCTGGTTAATGGTTATTGCGCTCCTGCGGATATATGCGGAGTGCTGCATTCCTGCGGAGCACTCCTGCGGAGTGCTGCATGAAACATGCACTTTATCTTATGAAGTACAGTGGGTTAGTACAGTGGGTTTTATCGTGGAGCAAAATTTTTAGCAGGTTCTAACGTAAACCTGCGCTTGTAGCAGGCCGAACTACTGTATCACAGTTAATTTTTTTGGGGAGTTTTGTCATATTTTACAATGCCGTTCTTTGATTTACGTTTAGTGGAGGTATGCAGTGGATGTTTGTATAACACCAAATCTACGAGTGTTTTCTACTAAATTTTTACTCCACTAAGCAGGGGTGTCTTGGTAAAATTCGAACTAGGGGGGCCCTGTATAATGCAAAAAATCTGTTGATTTATACCACATGTTTTTAAACTTTTTTAGTCACGCCTCGTTGCCGTTAGTATTTTTTGCCCACGGCTCACCACCAGTGCCGAGTGAAGACTGTTGCTTCTTACCCCCCAAAAAAGCTCCAGCGGGGACCCTTTGATATCTACTAGCATTTTGGCAGTTTCGCGCTTTTTCGACTCATTAGCTGCATTATTTCAAGACACATATCCAAAATTTCCTCAGGAGAGGCACCCCCAACTTTCGTATTTTTTGAAAATTTGTACGCCTAATTTACATCATGTAACTGCAATTAAAGTGCTTTTTAAGCTACTTTTTGACGAAATTTTCCGAGTCTAATACAAAAAAATATTGTGGGTCCCCTTTAATTGCTTCTCCCCCGACCGGGGGGACCGAACTTCGGAGATGGCTTGATACGGCACTGCCCGCCACGCTGGAAAAACATACAGAAAATATAGACTAACAATTTATTTGCATTGTCTTAATCGTCTTAAAGGGGATGCAGCTGTTTCGGGGAAACAAGTTTTGAAGTTTTACGAAAAAAAGATTTGAGAATATACGTTCAATCATTAAGTCACTGCTAGTGCTATATGCTCACGCCCCCCTCGCAAATCTCTTACGCCTCCCAGGTTAAGAACCTCTGCTCTACAGTATAAACGTACTCATCGACTTGGCCGATTTTAAGAGCCCCCCTGGGCCCCTCCTACAAACAATTTTTTAGAACTAGGGGGGCCGAGCCCCCGGGCCCACCCGCCAAAGCACCCCTGCCACTAAGCAGCTAGAAGAAAAGCAAAGAAGCTATAAGCACTCACATAGCTTTGTTATTGACTTTCATTCATATTAACAGAATTGCTTTTACAATCTTGAGCTGCTGATCAACATGCTACGTTTCACAAATTTTTAATTGCATTAAATTTTGGAAGTGTCTATTTTGCCGTTAACAGCAACATACTGATTGGCTAATTTTCTCAAAACCGCATGCCAATCAACTGTCATGCGCATCTCATTCTTTGCGCTTGGCTTCAGGATTACTCGTTTTTCTGGAGTTATTTTACGAAATTTCAACACAAAGCTCGCTATTTACTGCAATACAATGCTGAACACCGAAAGTTTTTGTGTGTGTTCTATATCGTTAACGTTGACTAATCTTCAATATTTTCGGCGTCTGTCATGACCTGCTCAACCGCAAATAGGCTAAAGACTGACCTGTTTGGTTTCAACATACCAGCCAGTAATGCAATCAAGCTGAAAAAAGCGCAAACACACAACGATTTTTTCTGATCAGTCTCGCAGCTTTTGGCGTTTTTATTTTTGAAGCAGAGCAAATGGTTAAATTTAAAACCTGCCCTAGACACAACGTATTGTAATATAAGATCATTGTATGGCGTTGCCGTGATTTGTAATTAGGTCATCTGTCTTTGGGCTGACACCGATCATGCGATCACGTGTTCACCCGGCTTTGCTTTTGTGTGACCGTCTTTACAAGTATTCATAATTATCTTTCCAGTTCTCCAATTTTTCGTCTTCAAGCTGGCCACTACAGGCTCAACAGTCACATGCAACGAATTGGTTTCAGGAGCGTGCCCAGAAATTTGAAAGGGGGGGGGGGCGCAATTTCCTGTTTCCGTTTCCACTGAAAATATCGGTGAAGACCAAGAAAAAAGGTCTTCACGTCTTTCGACGTGAAATTTACCCCTCAAAATCAAGTGAAGACCAAAAGAAAGGTCTTCACGTCTTCCGACGTCCAATTTACCGCCCAAAATCAAGTGAAGACCAAAACAAAAAGGTCATCGCGTTCTCAGCCACTGTTCCGCTGACTGGAGATACATATCAGCTTATATTTCAGCGAAGGGGGGGGGGCGTGGACCCAGAGGCCCCCCCTAGGTACGCCCCTGAATTTAAGCACATCGTAATCTAAACATTAACACAAGACGCAAGAATTAAGCATACACCAAAAACACAGCAAAACAATGCACGCACTATAACCAAAGTCTCGTCAGCCTTGCTATGCACAGCCAATCCAGGCTAAACTCATTCCAGACTGTAAAGACTCTTTTTTGCATTGCTTTACCTGAACATCTCGACTTCACCTCTTTTCTAGGTTGTGCCCTATTTTTGGCAGGCGACTGGCCCCCGAGACTTTGGTTATAGTCGAAACATTAATTTGTCCCTTGAAAATGGACGCACTGATCTAAGCATTAGAAGACACTAGAATTAAGCATAGGTACGAAAAAAGATTGGAAAATCGTCATGCCACATCAACTAATATTGTGTATTGGAATGTTGCCAATCGAGAAAGAAAAGAGACAAAACGTATTTGCCTCATTGAATAACTGCACCAGATGGTTTGAGAAAATTGGAAAGACTTAATGTCGCTTTTGGATCGAACAACATTTGGAGTGTGAATTTGACGTATAATTTCTTTAATTCCTTTTTCAAAATTGATCTTTGATGGTTGTACTTTGGACACACAAAAAGATAATGGACAACATCTTCTGGAACGTTGCACTTTGAGCATAGACCGGTGTCATCCTACACCCGTTTTGACAACGTATCTTTCCATCACAATTTCTCGATAAAACTGAATTCAATTAGGATCACAAAATCTTGCTCATTCTTGGCCCAGCAACAAATTTATAAAATGCCAGCCACTAAACTAGCTAATGTTGTTTGTGTGGACGCTGTAATTCAAACATATTACAATGCCAGATGCTACAACTTGTAAAAAGACAACACGCTTGCTACAAGCCGGAGCCATGCTCCCGAAATATTGATTAATTGCAGTGCCGGATTTACCATTAACCTTACCAAGCTACAGCTTAGGGCCTCGCAAAAAGAGGACCTCGCGCACAGTCGTGCTATTTTCAGTTTTTATAATTAAAAATGTTCATAAAAACTCTTCATTTTTTAGTAACTAATGGATTTTGTAGCGCACTTTAAAATAAAAGTTCAAGAACATGCATATTTGTTTTATTTAATTAGTTTCACGCAGACCAAGAAATAGGCCATTTATGACGTCACTATGAGGACGAGATATCGATTCCAACCTGGCTAATTAGGACCATTTACTCGATTACTAGACAGCTAAGCCTTGACATTTTAAAAAGCGATAAAAATAAAATGAAACGCAGGTTTGAAAACGGTTTTCAAAAAAGAAAAAAAAAAGCGATTGGCGGAAGAACGCTTAAGAAACCTAGACCTACCCAAAATTAGCAAGTTTTTTGTTTCTGCTCGTCCTACTGCTGCAGCGCTTGAAAGTTCCAGCCTACGAGAAGTAGGCCTACTCCCAGATACTTCCAACATTGCTGCTAGTGCTACAGTTGGGACTATTGACAGTGACGGCTCTCGAGACAGCCTACCTGACAAGCTGTGGACAGGCCGGATTTACCATTAATAAACACATTGTCAGTTTAGACCTAAAACTTAGTCAGGTACAGGAGAATTCGCCTATATCGACTTCAGCTATATCGACAGCTCGTCTATAGCCTATCAGGGGTTCCCAACCTTTTGCTTTCTGCGTACCACTTCTGGACCTTTTTTCTATAGCTGCGTACCACCTACCTTTGATGAATACTTTTTGACTACAACATCCTAATTATACTGTAGGGCTGTTCTAAAACGTTTGCCTTAAATACAAAAACAAATACGTATTTAAATCCAATGTTCATTATACTTGCAGTATTACGCTGAAGCACATAGCAAGTAACACTGCGGCTTAGCATCTGGGCAGTACAGCTTTGAACTTCGAAGAAATCTCACTATGTACGAGTCATTATTGTGAATCGAGCTATGGGATGCTGGTAGCCTAAGGGTGAGCAAAATTTTCATTGGAAGAGCGCGCACTTGCGGAAAAGTAAAACAACCGAAGAGTAGCCACAGGTGAGTCAAAGAGCAAAAAAAGTCTTCAACCCCACAGGAGACGCAAATTAGGGGGATGAAAGAACAAAAAAATCTTCGACCACACTAGAGCTGGAAATGGGGGGGTGTAAGCGTAATTGCAAAACAAAAAAGGTCTTCGATGTTCCTCGCAAAGAGATGAAGAAGCACGTCTCACGGTTCAAAAAGTCGCTTGTGGCTAGCGAGCCGCACTTTGCCCACCCCTGATTTGATCAATTTGATTGCAAAAATAACGATATTGCCCCCAGGCTCCTGAAGATAACAATAATAGTAATTCATTACTCCCAAAATATCTGACAAATAGGAAAGGTGAAGAATGAAGTTTATGTCTTCTAAAATCTTCTGAAATTTGTAATCTTTTGTTTGGAAGAACTGAGGCAGCTTTTTTTGCAACGCAAAAAGACGCATCCATAAGGGTATTCTCTCGAGACCTCACTTCCGTATAAAGCAGCAATGACGTTCATCCTGATCTATATGGTGCAGCTTCGTCTGAAGCTATGCGAGGTTGTTGCTTCTGAGATATCAAAGGGTGTAAAGTTTGAAAAAGTAGGGCGGCAACTGGCTACGCACAATTTTAAAGCAAAAACCTCCCCGAAATGGGCGCTTTTAACTGCAAAATTTTGGGGAGGTTTTGGCTTTAGCCTGAATGATAAAACAATAGATGCATAAATGCACAAGTTTACGAAAAATTTTCACACCAGGTCTACGTTTATTACAACTTTTGTTTGAAATATAGAACGTTTTGCAAAACTAATGCAAAATGCAGTTTGTCTGCGCTCCCATTTCACTACTCCCAGGCAGGGGCGCCGAGAGAAATTTCGGGCCCCTGGGCAAAAATGTCGTTTGGGCCCTTTGGTTAGTGGTGCCCCAAAATCACGTGATGAGCAAAAAAGGTCATAGCGTCCGCAGATGTTTGAATTTCGACCCAAAATTAAGTGATGAGCAAAAAAAAGGTCATAGCCTCCGCAGATGTTCAAATTTCGGCTCAACATCTAGTGATGAGCAAAATAAGGTCATAGCGTCCGCAGATGTTTGAATTTCGGCTCGAAATCAAAAAAGAACATCATCGCGACCACAGTTTGAGCTGATGAATTTTGCATTCTAAACCTGACAATTCTGAACCCCGCGCCATCCTGTGTTCCCGGGCCCCCGGACAGTGACCCCTTCTGTCCCTCCCCCTCTCGGAGGGCCTGCTTCCAGGTAAGTTAGCTAGAACTGTAAAACTCAAGCAAGGAGTAATTTTGAACCCTAAATTTCGCTGTTAAACCAATCAGATGGCCGAGTGGTATAGAGCGTCAGCTTCTGGGTGGGTAGACTTGGGGTTCGATTCCGAGTCGGGTCACACCAATGACTCTAAAATTGGTATTCACAGCTTCCCTGCTTGACGTTCAGCATTTAAGGGACAGTGTGGAGAACAAGCCGGCAAGTTTACTTGTTGTGCCGTTGGGAAAGACACTTAGCGGGATTCCCCCATCTTGGTGTGGTAGACAAATGGCCGGCAACTCCTAAGCGAGCTCGTACAGCGCTTCGTCGCTTTCTCGTGACAGGAGGATAAATATGCCAACAATAATAATAAAAAAATTTCGAGCACAGAATCGTTTCTGTTAAAACCTTTTTTACCGGTTAGGTTGATCTCTAGATTCACCTCACCATTTCAATTACGCCAGCTACAATATTCGATGGTGTTGTAGCTTGCTGCTGCAGAAAGAAAAAAAGGCCCGCAAGCAAGCAAGCTATTGGCAATGCCCATATAAGAGTATACTACGTCATACCATAGTCTCCGCACATAATTATACACATATCTCTAGCTAATCTATTTTCATGTAACTTACTTCAGTAGTAAAGTTAAAAAGTTTTTGGGAGGATTCGGTGAAAACAAATTCTTTTTGCATTTTTGGAAAACATTTTCGCGTACCACTTGAAAAGCTTCCGCGTACCACAGGTTGGTAACCCCTGATCTACATCAACACTTTTTTGTTGATCCCGGCGAAATTCCTATCTTTTGCGTGCATTCGAGTTCGCCTATATCCAGTGGCGTACGGTGACCTTTTTGACTCGGTGTTCACTTTTTAAAAATACCTATCATACCCTGGAGGGCTTTGCCCCCCAGACCCCTCGTTTGTCGCTGCAATGCTGACTGCCTCATTGCCTATCACTAATGAAGATTCATAATATGGGGAATGGGGATACAACTGCAAATTGTGGGGCAACTAGTAACCACATTTTATTTTTATGCTATTAATACGGGTGAAAGCAAGCATTTATTAAACAGTAAACACAAATCGTTTTATGCTAAAGGATCGTTTTTCAAAAAATAAATGAAAAGCTTGTCATTCAATGGTTGGAGTAGTGCAATATCAAACAATGCACAACACATAAGTATATCAATAATAAAATAAATAAATATCTGAGGTTATTTTCAAATTATATTGAATTGAAAATTCAACAGTTATTGAGGGAGACAGCGAAATGAGCTTGCGCTCTTCAAGTTAGCAGCCACCCGTTATACATGTCAAATTCGATCGGCTCCAGCCGCGAATCAAACCCGTCACGTAGGATCTGTCACCTGCGCGCGGTAATTGCTAGACCATGTCGCTATCAACGTGATGTTTAAAATTCAATAGCCCTTGATTTATTTCAAAATGATATACAGTGTCTGTCTCTGGAGCATTAAACCCGCTAGGTTTGACCATGACTCTTATGACCAGTGTGAGAAAAGCAATTTGATCATCAATCAATCAAAGGATTATTTGTGCTTTGCTTTCAGTTAAAAGATATTCATCAACTACTGATAACTTCGATTGTCGAAAAGTCGCTGAGTAATCAGTAAAGTCAACAAAGACAGCATTTCGGATCAACATCATGTCCAGACCTTGCATGAAGGAAAATTCTTTTAAGATAATTCGCATGGCGCGGTCACCAGGTCTCGCGGTAATACGGCAGGCTTGGAGTCTGTAGTAACTTAGTGACTTTATCGCGAGACTGACAACTGAGGAAAGCTGAGATTTTTAGTAATCCTTAGTGTCTCATCTTATATCTGCTTTGCAACTGCAATTGAGTCTCATCTTAAATGATAGCCACAAGTTCAGATTCTTGAATGTCTTTTGCAACTGCATCCAGCATAAGATCTGTGAAGCTTTCATTAAATTATTTAAGCTGATAGAAGTTTCTATGAATGTTGTAGCTGCTTGAAGATGAGCATTTAAAACTGTATTATATTTTTTTGTGTATGGGTATTTAAGAAGCTCAATATAATTAATCCGATTGAAAGATGATGGTGATTTATCATGTCCTTTAAAAAGCAACTCTTGTGTTGCTTAAAAAACAAGTTGCATGGATTAAAGTTGTAAAAACTCTTATATTTGCTCATTGCATTCTCATTGCATCTACAAATCTCTTTCCAATCTTTGACTATCTAGAACTGCATTCACTCTCACAGAGCACTTCCAGAATACAAAATATCACCAATATATATATATCTTAGGCTTCTTCTGCCTCTGCATACCATCAGTCAAATGAGCAGGATCCTAGAAACCTTTATTCCAAATCGCATAGAACAAAATCTGTGGGCCAAAGTATCTCATCAAACTTGAAAGCAAGAACATTTGTGTGTAACTGCTCTTATTCAAATGTGCAAACATCAGCAAGGTTTTTCATAGCACGTTCCTCTTTTCGCAATTTCTTGTTTTTCATCACATGAACGATTTGAAAAAGCATTTTCTAACAGTGAGAAAATTAAGGTTTCCATTTTACGAACTCAGAACACACACATGTAAAATACTTTATTAAAATAGTATTCTGCAATTAATAACAAATCAAGTTAGTAGTAGCAGTGCCTTATACAGTTATTCCACACCGTCAAAAGCGTCAATGTAACAAGAAATACACTAAGATAAAAACATTAAAAATGGTACAAGAGAAGCAAAATAGCGACAAACTTTGTAACAAGCAGATACAAAAAATTTGAAAATGATAAAAAGCAAGACTAAGCATTGTTGCCACTCAGACTTACATACAGTGGTGGGATTCAACTGCTTCTATATAATCGTCTCACAAAATTTTACTAGATCAGCGAACCGGCCAGCATTACTGTATATAATACTTGTGCCATTAGTTGAAACAGAACCGGCTGAAAATATAACTTTGGTTATGGAACTGCCTGAGAAAAAAATTTAATCCCACCACTGCTTACATATGTGTTTGAATATTGCTATACATTTATTTCAATTTTACTATCAGGTTTTAAATCTTGGGTTGCATAAATATTGCTGTAAAAAAATTACCCGTCACTGTGGCAAATAACATTAAACAAAACATTCAGCACATGCAAAACCAAATATTTTGACAATAGCAATTCTAAACTAAAACTATATATAAAATTTAAAATGTCACTGTCATTGAAAACTCTAAGCTTGAGAACGAAGAAGATTTTGATGAAGATATAGCTAAGGACATTGAAGAAGCTTATGGATTCAGTTGTAATTTTGATATATATCATAAGGTTTATATATTCTTTTTTTAAATTTTTTTGCAAGTAATTTTTTCGGCAGTGGCTATTACCGTGGGCCCGTACAAATAAGCTCTTTGTTTCTTTTGTTATTCCTCGCGCTCTTCCCGATTGTACGAGAGCATGATGAAGTAATAAAATAAACCAAAGAAACAAATGTTACGGCACGTAAAAAGAGCCACTTCCAATTTTTTAGGCTATTTGGGTTTGGAATTGGGGTTCGCATTTAGGTTTCAGGGTTTGGGTTCAGAAAGTTTTTACAATTTTGTTTCATCATGTGATCATAAGCCTACGTTGCGTAACAGGGCGAAATGACATTTAGGCCTATCTTGCCACATGCGGCAAAATAGCCGATGCCTTAAAAGAAAAAATATTAATTATAAACTATGCTTGCTTACATGAAAATATTGTTTGCCACAAGTGAAGAATTTATAGCTCCAAGTCTCTTGAATCATACCAGCCTACTATTGCCATTTGCCACACCAAGTGACAAGGTTTCCAATTTGCTTATTTGCATGATCGTATCTGAGCTAATAGCCTTAGAAGTGGAGGATAAGAATGAAGAAACCAATCAATCAACTGTACCAGTACTCTGGTTGTCTATAAAAATGATATTAAAGCTGTCTAGGCTAGGTCCTGCAGTCCTATGCAATAGGTCATGTTTTGCTGACTATGGTATCGGTAACTCTTACCAGTACCCAGAGATGGGCATTTATCGCGATAATTTATTGGCGATACTTATCGGCGATAATTTTTTACCGATTATCGTTATCGCTCAAAATATTTTGGATTTATCGATTAACGATATCGCTTTTGTAATATATTTTGTTATCGCCGATAAATTATCGCGATAAACGATTCTTTCTGCACAAAGTGTTCAAAGTTAGGGAGTTGGCGTAATGGCAAAATTCACGGTGTCGATAAAGTCTTGTTGCCATTTGAAAAATCTCTCTTTGTTGTGTTTAATCCCACAGCAAAGTCCGAGAACTGCTCTCTTTTCTTGAAAATTCTAGAAAAACACTTTTGTGATTTGACTTACAAGAAAAAATACTTCGTCAAATACATTGAAAATTTACCGCAACATTTATCGGAAAAATTTATCGGCGATAATTTATCGATAACCGATATCGCTTTAAGATATTGAGATTTATCGATTATCGGTATCGCCCAGAGCATTTTTGAAATAATCAATTATCGTTATCGCTTTAGTACAGAAAAGTTTATCGTGCCCATCACTGCCAGTACCGTATATTTGGAGCTTGTTTGAATTAAGCCGCACCTTACAAAAAGCATATATATATCACAAGCACAAGCACCGCTAGTGAGTTATTAGTAGGGGTTAGGGTCTAACCCCGAACCCTAACCCCCTGAACCCAAACCCCAACCCCAGCTTTATTCAAACAAGCCCCATATGTTTTTGGCAGTGTCTGTTTTGCCGATAACGCCAAAACACTGATTGGCCAAAAAAATTTACGTTTTAAGTTTACCGGTGTGTATACAGCATACGCATGACTGTTGATTAGCTTACGTCCATTTGCAAACCGGCGCTTGGAATATCGGTTAAGAGCGTCCACTTAGTAGCCGGTACACTGGGGTTTCATTCCCAGTCGGGTCATACTAAAGACTTTAAAAATAGTATTTGCAGCTTTCACGCCAGGCGCTCGGCACAAGCGGAAGTGCGAAGGGTTTTGTGTATGTGCTGTTCGTCATGTATGTCCCTTAACAGCGTTCAATCATTCGTGATTGAAAATTGTAATGGGCCGACAATTGAAAATGGCCTAAACAATGTGTGCTTGCACCCGCTGTCCCGTACCCTTACCTTTACGTCCATTTCCACACCCGGTTTTAAGAAAATTAGCCAATCAGTAGCCTATCTTGCCGCTAACGACAAAATAGACACTTCCTATATTTTTTATTTTGGTCTAGTTTCAATTCTTATACACTTTTCTCATTAGTCTTTAGCCCATAAGCACAATGTCTACTGCCTAGCAAGATTTCAATTTCATCCTCTCACTTTCTAAGCCAAGCAGAATTAGACAAGCAAAACCAGTGGCAATTGCCAAGCTTCAGCAATCCCATGCTTCAACCAGGCAATGAAGCTACATGTTTTTCCAGTTTTTTGAATTGTTTATTATAGTGTAGGTGTTCACTCGGGTTCGGTGAATACCCTGGTTGACATCAGCCTAAAAAAAAAAACAATTTTTACGGTAATCGCAAAAAATTGCAACTATTGAATTATTTTAAAGGGGAAAGTAGTCAGTTCAGTTTCTGAACGAAAAAGTTTATTACAAAAATTACAAAAAATAAAAAAGATAAAAAGTTGGAAAAAAATATTTTTTTGGAAATGTCAGAGTGTTCACTGAACACCTTGAACACCCTGAGAATACGCCACTGCCTATATCGATTTCGGCCAGGGGCGGCGCCAGCCCAAAACGAGTTGGGGGGAACTAATAAATCTTTTGTTGGGAGGCTTAATCAAGGTGTAGATCAGGCCTAGCGTGCAAAGCTTCTAGCTTCCGGAGGCAAGGTAGAGCCCAACAGCGAAGCGTTTGGAGACTGAAATTTGTGGAAAACCCCCGGACAGTGGGCGATTTTTGAAATATTAGCTCAAAATAATTGCATTTTATGCATCATAGATGTAGGGGTTTTAGAATCACAGCACAAACGCTTAAATTTTTAAAGGTAATAAATGGTGCAATTGAGTACAGCAGTTAGAAGTGCGAAAAAAAACGTCATAGGCGAGGTTTAGAAAGTCTACTAACCATGAATATGGAATTTAAAAATGAGATTTCTACATAAATTTCCGAAGGTTATTTAGGTATGGTATGCCATTGTGGGACTGGGGAGGAGCTTAACTTCTAAAGTCACTAAATATACTAAAACATTTGGACAAAGAATAGTTCAAAATTTTAAAAATTTAAGCAGCTATACTGTCAACTTTTAATGTTTTCGGCTTACACACTGCCAGAGCACTATAACTTGAATTTATTTAGTGACTGAGCCTCAGGAAAGGCTATGGAACATTGCGTCATCTTATCGAAATATGCCAGAGCATCTATGAACAGGCGCGTCGTCAGCGAGGGGATGGGGGCCGTACCCCCCGATTTAAATTTGCTTCCCCCCCTCCGATTCACTTTTGGCCCCCTTCCTACAAAAAGCTAGCCACTGTAGTACTGATGTTTGAATAGCAGCAAGCAGTGGTGGATACAGGGAGTTGGGGGGTCTCGATCCCCCTTTTCGATCAACCAAGGTAAAATTAAAGTAAATAATGTCCATTTGCCATTCAAAAGGTCAACCTTTTCCATTTCAGCTTAATGCTGTTAGAAATTTAATCCCCAGGATCGTAGTTACGGTATTAGGGGAGGTTCAGATCTCCAAATTCTAACATTTGCCTATATAATAATCTATCGCTATTGATTACTGCCAATGTCGCTCATCAATGCACTATCACAATATTTGTGCTTTTTAACCTCCAAGTAGACCTAAAATCAATTGTTTTAAGCGAAATCTTGAACATTTTTCAGCGGCCTGGGCTCTGCCACCAGACCCCGGGCAGCTGGGAGCTTTACTCCCACACCCCAAGCCTCCGGGGGCTTCGTCCCCGAAACCCCGAATATTTTTTTTCACTCGACCCACCTCCTGCAAAATTTTTAAGATCCGCCCCTGAACAAGACACTTCTTAATAACTTGGGCAGGTGTAAAAGCACTAAAACGCATATTTGGGTTTTAAAAATCTTAAAATTTTCTCAGCAGCGAGGGCTTCGGCCCCGCACCTCCTTGCTGTGATCGTCACATGAGCGAAAAAACTCCCAGTGAGAAATTTTGGCTACGCCACTGGTTAAAAAGAGACCCCAGAAGTTAACAAAAGCAGATAGGTAACATTTTTCTCGTATAAGTAGAAACTTTACCATACCGCCTTTTAGACAAGCTACTTTTCCACGTTTAAAATTAAACACTGATTTATCAAAAAACCTAGGCCCTTCCGGTTTTTCGGCTCGGCTTCCTTCGATCTCACCAAGCTGGCGACGCCCCTGTCTATGAAATCAGCAATATCAGCGAAACGAACAAAATTGCATATCGCGATGACTGAGCCCCTATAGCACGCTACATAATTGCAATAAATGTGATTATAGTTTGATCTTGCGTTTGCTTGCGAGCTTAAATGCTTAAACCAGGGTGGTCCAAACCCAGTAGTGGCCCGCGGCAGCATTTTCTTTGGCCCGCGGAAGATTTTGCAAAAATTCTGGAGAAACTGCGAGAAAGTCTTTGTGAAATATGATAACATCCAAGTTACCGACTTACAACGTACAATCAGTGATATTTATTATCGGTAAGGAACGTTACGAACTTATTTTGACTCAACGCTTGCAGTTTTGCGTTTTGAACCGAACTCCCCGCTGTGCTTAGTTTGCGATTCGCTGTCATCTACTTACTTTTCCTGTTTACACGCATTTCAACGTTACATAGCCGGAGTCAACACGGTTTCCTGAATCTCTAAGTCTAAGCAAAGGAATAAGAAACAATTTGAGCCTGAACATTTCGATTAAGGCTCGATTCATTTTCAGCAGGATAGTAAAACGCACGTGAAGCAGTATAAATTAAAGCTAGTCGAAAAAACAATTTATGACGTTACAACAATTGCAAAGTCATTAATTGTTATTCGCATTGTTTCGTTTCAATGTCACAATCTTTGCATTGTTACGTTGCAACATAATGATGGTAACAACTTCACTATCATTATTCAATCCAGGGTCATACTAGCGGTGAGGTTGTGAAGGTACTCTTGATACTCAGAAAAGTAGAATCAGTTGAAATCTAAAACCTACATTTGTTTCTGCAGTGGTTTATAACTTTAAGATTTACAATTATTTGGCAAAAATGAGTGTGAAAAGAAAGTTAACCAATCCAAGTAGACATTTTAACTCAATATGGGAGGAAAAATACTTATTTGTTGAGGGGTACGAGTAAACCACAATGCCTGGCATGTCTGCAAATTGTGGCAGTGCCAAAAGAATACAACTTAAAACGACATTACGAAACACGTCATAAGAGTCAGTAGGAACAATACGACGGATATGCTAGAATAGCAGTTGTAAAAGACTTAAAAGGCAAATACTATAAGCTAATGACCAACTTCAGAAAAACTAATCTTTCTGACAAGAAGGCATCTTACGAAGTTTCTCTGATACTGGCTAAAAATGGAAAAGGTTTCAGAGACAGAGAAACCGTAAAGAAGTGCGCAATATTTTGTTTATTATTTGTTCGCGCTGATGTTGCTGTGAGTGGCCCGCGAATTAATATACAAAAAATAATCTGGCCCTCGACACTGTCAACCTTGGACCACCCTGGCTTAAACCATTCTATGAAGTTCAATATCGTCGGCAATGTCACGTTCGCAACTTATTTCAACGAGATCCTCAAGCCTTTCTGATGACATGGCGGTTTGCAAGTAATTGGTAATAAGCTCGACTTTGCTGTGAGTCCGTTAACAAGAAGTCACAGTCACTGGCAAAGTAGCAACAATCGCAATAATTTGAAATAAATCTTTGTACAAATGATGAAGATGATTTTCTCCAAACACCTTTAAAAGTGCAGTCAAACATATCCAGTCAGTTTTGGTCAAACTCTTTTGGTGCTTATCATAATCCAGCTTCCAATTTTGGCAAATGACTGACTGCGAAAACAAAAAATATTGCTATTCAACTTGTTCTTCATTAAAATTGTAAAATTTTGCAAGATTTTCAATTTTATGCATATTGGTCGGAGACATGTGTTGAGGACAAAATGCAGCAGCATCCGAAATCAATTCACAAGCTTGATCACTGTCAAGAAATGGATAAAAAAAGTTTTGTCGTAAACGATCAGCAACGGAATCACCTTCAGGATGACTCCATGGAAGGCTGTTGGAACCCATCATTATGGTTTGACCATGGCGGAAACGACTTGGTAGGCAACGTCGCCTCTTTGCCGGGGTCACAGTTTCAGTGGTGGATAACGTGGATTGGTTTTCTCTTGCAAAGAGAAGTGAATTTGAAATCAGTTTGTTAAACTCTTCTTGCGAGCGCATTGCCTCATATGTACTCGTTAAGTCTTGGATAGCAACAACTGCCGTGACAAGATCCATTTCTTTACTCTGCAGATATTCCAATGCAAGCCTGCTTAAATAATAGCACTTCTGAAAGACAAGACAAGCAGAAACAAAATTGAATTGTTTAATACGGAACAATAAACCTGCAGCCGTCCCATTACCCTCGTTTGACATCTGTTTGAACATTGACAAAAGCGCCAGATAAACATTGATAATAACGTCAAGATTGTCTGAGCGAGCCGTCCCCCTTGTATCAGACAGTGAGTGAAGTGCAGTTTTTCCGGAAGTAATTTCTTGCTTTTTTTCACATGCTCTTTGCATAAAGCATGCCTCTTCAGGGAACCATCCATAAAGCGGTAAATATCACCGATTGCGTCAAAGACTGTTTTTACTGTTGTTACATTTTCAACACTGTGCTCGAGCACCAGATTTAGTCGATGAGCAAAACAGTGAAAATACACTGATAATTGGGCACCCGCTTCAAATAAGTGTAGCTGCACGCCTTCGTCTTTGCCACTCATGTTGGCCGCTCCATCAAAATCTTTGCCTATTAAGTCCATTAAAGGAAGGTTGTGGTCACTCAAGACTGATAGTATAACATCAGCTAAAGATCGCCCAGTCAAACTTGATACTGGCACAAGTTTCAAACACCGTTCCTGTATTTGAAAATCTGTCACAAACCGCAAAATAATGGAAATAAAAGCTTTTTTGTGTGATGTCACCTCATCGCATTTAATTGAAAAGTACTTGGAAGTATGAATCTGTTCACAGATAGCATTAGTTATTAGGTTGCTGCAAATATCCAGCATTTCGTTTTGGCTGACATGAGACAAATAAGAAACGTTTTGGGGATGCTTTTCTATCCAGTCCTTCAAAGGCTGCAGGTATTTTGCCAAAAAAGAAATTTCTTCAAGAAACTTGCCTTTATTTTTAGAGTGAGGTTTCATCATGACCACGAAAAGCAACATTCTGCTTAGGTAAGTGTCGAACGACGTCAAATATAACCTCTACAATGTGACGGTTTTCGGATCGTTCCCTTTCTTGTCTTTTTCTCATATTGCGGGCAGCTTCATTCAATTGGATATCCGCTGGCGTTGCGGTCTTAAAGTTTTGCATTCGCTCTAACGAAAGTACATGCATTCTGGATTTAGCATGCTTTACATGTTTTCCCGTTTTACCTGAAGCATGTTTCCAATTTCGAAAACCAGACTTGATAAATGTCTCGACTGAACAACCAACTGCAAAAATGATACTTTTGCACCAGACGGGATACGTTTTGACTATTAAATTAAGTCTCTTCAGTGGTGCTATGAGCTTCAAATCCATGAAGTACATCCATCAACCTGCAATGTATTCTTCCAGATAACCTTTATTCTACCTAATACCTATAAAGGTTAATTCGCGTTTCTTGTTTCTCGATTTCATTGGGAGACATGATGTTAATGGTCCTGCATGGCAATGACGGTGTGCATACACACAACAGAGGTAGCAAAGACATATTAGGTGCTACTACACACTACACCCATGTGATGACTATAAAGTATGGGACTGCTCTCAAGTCTAAGACTGACTATAAGCTTGATCTGATGGCTAGGACTGACTATGAATCTATCTAAAGTCTAGGACTAACTATAAGCTTGATCTGATGGCCTATGGTCAAACTTAGAAAATGAAATTACTCCGCGGGCAAATAGCAACTCCACACCATGAAAACCCTTTTGACCCAATCTATAGATAATCTCCCAACCAGTTTCTGTACTTTAACTAACCATTAACATCATTAACTAACTATTAACATCATTAATTACCATTAACATCATGTCTCCCTATGAAATCGAGAAACAAGAAACGCGAATTAACCTTTATAGGTATTAGGTAGAATAAAGGTTATCTGGAAGAATGCATTGTTGGTTGATGGATGTACTTCATGAATTTGAAGCTCATAGCACCACTGAAGAGACTTAATTTAAAAATGATACTATTTTACAGTCGCGTAGCTTTCAAAGTGATACTTGGCGCTAAGTAGCAATATGTTCCCAAGATACCAAAACGTGCTTTTGTTGGGGTTGTCCAAGTGCCGTATGTGTCCTGGTGGCAGAGAGCCTGCTCCAGATTCCCAGATATGGGGTCGCATTCTGGCCACTTTATGCAGCGCTACACGCAATGTGTAAACGTATTTGTTAAGTATCTGTAGGTATTGTATTGCGTTATGCGCTACGCAACTAACCGGAATAAGGCACTTGGTCTCTCATCCAATTTCTTGGTGTAAATCGGAAGTCGGAACGTTTACAGCAGTTTACATATTAAGGGATCAATCAGCAGTGAAGCTTGCGTTGTTGTTTGACCTACGTGAACTTTGCACCGAATACATTACCTCATTTAACCGAATTAAACATAAAACTTTGTAAATATCTCAGTTAGAAAAATAAGAGCCAATGCCACTTGAAACATCTTTATTCGAGACCTTTCGGTTGATTTTCAATCCTAAAGTAAAATATACGCAACGTTAGATAATAGCCACAAGCCAGCACAGCAATCGTCCAACATTAGGCTTAATCTTATAACAATTTGTTGTGCTGACTCTTAATTATGAGGTGGCGTATAATTTAGAGATTGGCAATGATTTAAGTATGCGTGTTGAAACATCTTAAATTAAACTATTTAAAATTGCATTGGCTCTTATTTTTTCTTATTAACCTATTGCTACCGTCTCGTTCCTCTGCAGCTTTGTCAATATGCTTTCTTTCTTGGTATATTTTGTTTAATTTCATAAGTTACTCGTTAATATCAAAATCTTTATAACATTAAGTTATTGTTTTAGATTTATATGGATAGGTGCTCATGAAATTAATGAGAAGTTGATCAGATTAAAGCAATTAACTTTACTTCAAATAAAAAATAATAATGCAGTACTGTAGCTTATAAACTAGTGATGCCTAATCATTGTATCAAACTAAGACATTCTGGAGTAGGCCTACTCACCAAGCGTGCCAAAGCATCGGCATAAAAAACAAAAAGCAGCATCTTGAGATATCGAATATTCAATCCATTCGAACCCGTTGTACCAATTTTTGAAAATCGATATTTTTTGCTACCCTGATTGGATTGAGGAAATTCGATTATTGAAGGCCGAGTTGGACTTAACTGAACTGCACATGTCCTATTATCATTGTGTATTTTCTCGGTAGCTGGATCCCTGTTCCCATTGCTTGCACTTTCAGACATTATACTTCTCTTAATCTTATAACTCCACATACCTTTCCCACCTCCTCAAGAACACTACTGGCTCTTCGTGCTATTCAATCTTATTAAAGATTGCAGATTTGGATTGTTACGCCACAACACGTGAACCAACTTTCGCAACTTGCCGAATACTTTCAGGTTGCTTCTCTATGACGTAATAAAAGTGAATAACTTCGCTCAAGGTTGGAAACGTTTGCAAACTAAACTCAATCGATAAAATTGCGAAATCAGATTTTTGCATATTCGGACATGCAAGTGAATACAAGAAATCAAATTTTGAAAAACGATCAGCGTAGAAAGACTTGACTCAAGGAGAAATTGAATATAGTTGGTGACGTCACCCCCCCATACCCCAAAATTTTCTCATCGGTTTTAGACGATTCACAAAATTGACCTTAAGAGGAGTGGGGGGGACTGTTCCTCCCGGGGCGCCGCCCCTGCGCTCAGCCGGTAAAACAATCTACTGAAGAAAAAGTGAAACAGATGGAGGTACCAAATTTATTAGACTCAAATCAAATACTCCAGCTAGATAGATAGCCCATCAACAGCGCAGGACTAGGCTACTTTTCAGTTAGGCTTTAGTACTTCGAAGTGGCATTCCCTGCTAGGCTTTCCAGATTATGGCACCTCATTGACTATTGTGGGTCAGTAAAGCCGCTATTGTTCATTCCAGATTGTGTTCTTGCGAAATAATGACTAAAGCTACAGCTTTGGTGCTTAGCCTAGCCTATTATTTAGGTAGTAATAGGTTAGACAAAGTTAATCCACTGTTTAACCCACCAAAACTCTAGGATTAAATTTTAGCCTAGTTAATCCGCTGTTGAACTTAACCGCGCTTGGTGCATACCAAATTCGAGCGAATCCTCAGATAATCCATGGATAAGTTTAATCCGACGATTATCCACGTTGGTGCATTCAGCCCTTAGAATAATTAAGAATACCCCCCTCCCCCCCCCGTCCAAAATAGTGTTAACAAACACGTTGTTAGTTTAGACAAATTCATTGTAGACTAGGCTATCATGCTTTTGACACGAGGTGACCTATGAGAGTCCACGTATAGTGTTTATGATTTTTATGTGAGTAAATTTTTTTGTTCGCTTTCGTAAAAGAATGGTTATTGGTTATGAATGATTTTTCGGCTGAATGTTGTTGATGCACCTGCCTATGCTGCATGCATTCGCGGTATTAAGCGACTTAGACTTATGGATGAAGATGATCTTGATATTTAGGTTGATACGTTAATGTTTTCGAAATTTAGTTATCCTAATCCTAGGCAAAGTTAAAATAATACAAATGATCCATGCTTGATTTTTTTCCACTCTGCCAATAGGTCGCCTAAAGGGAAGGCCAGCACCCATAAAAGGGGCCTCATCGAAATTTTTAGCTTAGGGCCTCGCTAAGTCTAAATCCGGCCCTGATTAATAGCCACTGTTGTTTATTCTGCTACTAACTTGCTTACTGCTTAGGTTATATGAAATTATCAACTAGAAAACAACTAAGGATTTATTTACAACGTAGCCTACGACTCAAATCAAATCTTGGAATATAAAAGAACATAAATGGATGCACTGTGATGTCAACATGTTCCGGGAGCGTGATTCCCACATGATCGGGGCGTGATGTTGCAGCCAGGGTTGCCAGGTTGGCGTTTTCAAGGCCAAATTTAAGAAATTTGACCTTTTTTGAAGTGGTTTGGCCGTGAAAAATGGTGTTTGGCCTTTACGTCATAGTCACCACTGCAACATTAAAAATTGTGGCATAGTCTGGAATGATGTAGGTGCAGTGTTTTCATTGCTTAACATGTGTTTTTGTATTATTCGGGCATGTAATTTTTCGGTGTAATACTGCTGGCTATACAGGCCTATGTACTAGGCAGGTTAGTTTCGTTGTGTTAATTGTTTGTAAATTGTTACTTCACACAAAACTGACAAAACACGCTTCATGAAATGCTTGGTATTTGCCATTTACGCAAAATGGGGCTGCAGCAGGGGTTAAGTGATGCCTTTTTTGTTTTTGCCGTAATTTAGTTGCAGTCTATTGTGTCAGCGAAAAACCAATGAAGAATAATGTACTTGCGCGCTGCGCCAAAAATGGCCAAAACAGTTGCGGCGCAAACAAGGCGCAACTGCTATCTAAAAATTTGCGCCGCAAGCACAAGCGCAAGAATTTCTATCGCGGCGCAAATGCCCAGCTCTGACAAACAGGCAATAAATGAAAAGAAAAATAAAAATGTGTTGGACATCAGAAAGGAAAAAATAATAAGAATAATAATAACGAATCTTGTAACTTAAGGAAGCCGTGAAGGGACGTGAAGTCTTCGGGTCAAACGGCCACCTCTGAGTAATGCTCTCTCATCAATTCGTTTAGCAGTAGTGTCGAACAATTTATCACAGAAAATGATGTCGCTACTTAAACAACTATTCTTCATAAGTAGTCAATAATTTATTGCGATATGTTGTAGGAAATTGTTTGAAGTTGAAGCATTGGATTGAGGTTGGAGTGGAGTTCCGCTCTTTAGACCCTAGATACTTAATATATTTTTGTGCATGTGAAGGCAGCGCAAGTATGATCACGTCGGGGTCACCACTTTTGTAGAGTTTGTTGTCCTTAACATCTTGATGTGTTAATAATAGCCTACAATCAGGGATGCAGAGTCGAAGTTGGGAGTTTTAGTTTTTATAAAGGAGTCAGAGTCGGGAGTCGAAAAAATACATACGAGAGTCGGGAGTCGGAGTCGAAGTTGTAAAAACATAAGGGAGTCGGAGTCGGAAGTGGATTCGAACTAGAAGAGTGAGCGAGAGTGTGAGTCGGAGTCAGAGTTGTATTAATTATTTGCTTCGACTCTCATTAAGATTTTTTTTTACAACAAGTACCGTACGTGTAGTTCGGTTTGTTTGTTCGTTGTTTTTTGTTTGTTTGTAGTTCAAACAGCATGGGCGATAGACGGGTTCATCTCTTTAAAAGTTAAGTCTTGAAAAAGACTTTAGAGGGAAGAGAGTTGGCCGAAAAGATCCTCAAGGAAATAAACAGTCTTTTTCAAGACTACTCAGTCTTAAAAGAGGAAAAACAGTCTTTTTCAAGACTTTTACTTTGAATAGTTAACCAGTCTTTTTCAAGACTTAACTTTTAAAGAGATGAATCCGTCTATCGCCCATACTGTTTTAAGATTTTGTACCACTAAAAACCTATTCAAGTTTGGAATACAATAAATATGGGACGAAAATAGCTTAAGGAGGAAAAATAAAGCCGCTGTAAATCTCAAAACTGGACGTTTCGACAACATAAATTCAGCTGTCATCATCAGCAGTGTATGCAAGGCAGTACAAAACTGTAAGAACTAGAATTTAAAATTCTAACTACAAGTAATAGCATAACCCAGGCAACGGGTCAAAATAAGTAGTATAATTATAACGTCATAAACCACAAGCTAATAAAAAGACTGACGGAGTTAAATCAACAATTAAATAAATAAAGAGGAGCGGATTTGGAGTCAACGTTAAGCAATGGCTCATATTTTTGAATAAAAAGTGACTCAAGAATTAATAAGCGTGCGGAATCACCAGAGCTACTAAGAATGTTCGGTTTGGCAAAGTCCACTTTATGGTCAGGATTAGTCCATTAAATGTATTCAAGTTTGTAGTGCAGTTTGTGCACGTATTCCAACTCTCCGTTTGTGCAAGTAGTTGTGGCAACACTGCCACGGCAGTGCGTTTAGTATTTGTTGAGTGGAGACGTGGTGTAGAGATGGCACGGTACGCTAAGAGACCCGCCAACGAGCCATTAACCGGTCTTTTTACTGGTCCGCTAACTGCCCGGTTCTATCTTTGTTTATTATTGGGCCGCTAACGAGCCGCTAACACTTCTTGAAATTCCTTTAAGTTTGATTAATGTGATTAAAGGTTCGTAAAAAGAATAGGCTTTGGGCGGGCTGGGCTTTATTTTTAGTATGAATTGCCGGGCCGGTTACGGTTACTGGGCTAGAGGTTCCGGGCCATGGGCGGTCTGGGCCTCAAAAAAGTCAGCGCAAGCCATCTCAACGTGGAGTGCAAGTGCAGATGGCAATTAGCATTACTAGTTTACTACAGTTGAGAAAATAATCAGAGATTGAACAAAATAAGATAGGTGTCACAAACAGACCATCTGGAACAGCAGCAAAACAATATACTGCGCGATTTGAACTTTTGACATACAATATCCAGCAAAGAAGAAACCAATATTGACCTGCACTATATGTTGGTCACTTCGCTCGATGTCTCCTAATTAGTGATTACTAATCAATGACTGCTTGGAGACTATTTCTCCGAAAAAAGGGGCCCGAAAAAGAGTCTTTAACTTTAGTATTTAGGCTATTTTTTTAAAGAAAATTTAGAAAAAATTATATCAATTTCGTTTAATCTCGTAGAAACCCCACGTTTTTAATTACGCCAACTTTACTGTCGAAGTTGATACCGATGTTTCTACTCAAAGTTTCATCTATCGCAGGTACTACAGAAGTAATTCGGTAGGTCGTATTTGGTAAACATTGGAAACTGAGCAGGATTTACTTTGGTCTATGTTAGCCACTTAACAATTAACATGTCCAAAATTTTTGAGGCTTTTATGGAGGCAGGCTGTTTTCTCCAACAACCAAGATCTACTAAAAAACAGGAGGTGTGTCACAAAACGATCTCTGTTTGGACGAAAAAAAAGCCCAGCCACGTTAAAAGCCTCGATGTTTTTGGAGATGCAAAGTTACTATAGACGGCACTTTGGCACAATGCCCTTTGCATGCGGTCTTCGAGTCAAGCTACCACCCCAAGGGCGGCTCGTAATGAAGAAAAAAAGGCTGCAGCTTACGCAGTTTTGTTTTTTAAAAATGTATCCTATTTCATTTAGAATTTTTAAATATCGCTATTCGTCGGTTGTCAGCATTGCACGCGATGGAGTGACAACGCTAATTGTGCTTTGCATGTGTGCATCTGGCATTGGCTTGAAGGCAGTGCAGTTGGCCATACTAGTTAACAGGAGCGTAGCCAGCCCCCCCCCCCAATCCAATCCATCTAATTTTTTAACATACATTTTTATCAAAATTTTCAATTTTTTTATCAGCGGCTGGGACTTTGCCCCTACACCCCCAGTTAATCAAACATCGCATATTGTAAAGCATAACCGCCTGTAATATGTCTACGATTGATTGACATTTGCCAACAGCGCGATCTATTCCGAGCCGCAGCGTAACAATGATAATTCGTTTTTTTACGCTCCTGTGATTTTTAGCCTTTGGTAAAGCTTAAGGAAAGTGATTTAGCAGCGAGAGTGAAATTGATGTATGAGAGGCGGAAAGACTTCACTTGAATATGGCATGTTTTTGGCAGTGAATGGTAACTATTTTAAATTTTGTGTTTGTTTCGACACCAGACTGCCGATTTGCAACGCCAGTGTTGTTATCGGTCAGGATTGATGTAGTTATAGTACGGTAGTTTAACTACCGTAGTTTAACTACCGTAATGATAAAATAAGGTTATGGTATTTAAGTGCAGGCTAAAAGTTCATTGGGAAGCGTTTTGATGAATATAAGTTAGTTGTGTTGTGATAGGTCTGGACTGGCTTATGGTCAGTGGCGATTCTAGAGCCCAAAAAGTGAGGGGGCCACGTCGGGGCCAAAGTATTTAAGGAGGGGGCAAGTGACAAAACGCATAATGAAAGAAAAATCATAAGTTTAAAGGGTTTTTGTCGCCAGATTAGGAAAGCAGACTGTATTGTAAGTAGGCTAAATGCAACATGATACAGCATACTTATTACTGGAAATAGCGCAACATAATGCCAGACATAGCAATTTATGCATCAGAAAAAAACATAAGCAAACGGCTATGCGAAACAAAGCAAAACGTCCACATGGCCAAGTGGATAAAGCGTCTCCTGGAGCTGTAGACTCCGGGTTAGATTCTGAGTCGCGACTAATCAATTACTTAAAAATTGGTATTCACGGCTACTCTGCTTGACGCTCAGCATTAAAGGGAGAGTGTGGGGAACAAGCCGGTAGGTTTACTTGTTCTGTCATTGGGAAGGGCACTTAGCGGGATTCACTCATCTTTACGTGGTAGACACTGTGGCCTACAACTCCTAAGCGAGCTCGTTATAGCGCTTCCACCGCTTTCTCGCAAAAGAGAATAAAAATACTGTACGACAAATAAAAAAAAACAACAATGTGAAATTTTTGAGCGGTTCTTCTATTTATGGAATAGTATAGGTATAGTAATGAATAGTAGGTATGAAACATTGGGGTTAGGGTTAGTTAGGGTTGAATAATTAGGTATAGTATGGAGTAGTACGGTTGGTATATATGGAATACGCCTACTATTCCATACGATATACCTATAACTATTCCATAAATAGAGGAACCCATTTTTGAGCACTTAGCCATTTATTTTGGTCGTGTGAATTGAAAATTCCTTATCAGTGTAACTTAATTCTGCGATTGCCATGTCGGCTATCAAACTCGTCAACAAATGCGTCGAGGTTTATGCTTTCAGCTCGCACGCTTTCAATCGATAGCAGTGCAATGTTGCTAAGCCTTCCGTTGCTCATAGAGTTTCTTAAATATGTTTTTATTAATTTCATTTTTGAAAAGCTTCTTTCGCATGAAGCGCTGGTAATAGGGAGTGTCACTGCTATTAAAAGTAGCTTGTACATGCAGTCAAAAGCAGCCTTATAAGGAGACAATAACGACAAAAATTGAACAATCGATTGGGGTTGTTGCTATTCCTTCGCAAGAAGCTTTTTTATGAGGGGCACCTCATGCTTCAAATCTTCTGGATTTACTGAATAAGCAGCAGCAAATTGGAGTAAATCTTTTTCACGCAAGAATGATTGTTGCAAACAGTGGCGCGGGAACGTTTTTTAGACAGGGGGGGCTCAAAATAGTAAGATCGTGTCAACGTCTGGGGGGCGAAGCCCCCCAGACCCCCCTTTTTTCGAACGCACGTTTTTAAGAGCAGGACACTCAGCAGACCTATTTTGATAGACATCAATTGCATGCCGCTCAAGTGACCGGAATTTTTTCAGGATAATCTTTCATCATGGAAAACAAGATTGCTTACTACCATTAGGCTTTTCTAACCATGCTCGAATTACTACTCATGTATTTGTAAAATGCAAATACCTCAATCACAAAACCAAAAAGTAGGCAAACAAAATTTGCCCGATCTAACTTTTGCTTTGCTGATCAGAGTTACATGCAACAAACAATGCCCCATTGAGGTTTAAAAATAACAAAAAACACACAATCAAAATAAAGCACTGAACCATTTTTTAACATAATGAGATGTGTAGATATAGGTATTTAGGTAGGCGTACTAGCTCAATTTTAGTAACAATCATCGGCAGTGCTCGAGTTGTGAAAACACTTATGGGGGTGGTAGGCTACAACTTTTCATGCAGACCTAAAAAGAGATGGTTATTATAGTTGTAAGGGAACGGTTTACGCTAAAATGTTTTATGGGGGGATGGTGTTGTTTTCAGGGGGGATGGCATCCCCCTCAAATCGAGTAGCCTACTGATCATCGGTGCCAGTTTAGTAGTGATTTAGCCGCTTCATTGGGTTGGTAGAAAAAATTCAAAACCATTAAAAAACTCAACCAGAAGAGAACTTGCACCAGCTCATATAAGCTTAATTAGGGGTGCCCAACCAGTCGATCGCGATGTACCGGTCGATCTTTGGATGCTTGGCTGTCGATCGCGGGTCAATTTGGCATGTACACAAATCAGGTTGGCCACCAACATTTCCAGTTCATGTAACGCGTCCGGGCCGTGAAGACCTTTTTTTTAGCTTTTCACAAAAATTTTGGTGGAATTCGGAACATCTGAAGGATTGAGGACCGTTTTTTTGCTCTTCACTGCATTTTCGTTTACGATTTACGTAATTCCCATGATCAGTAGCGACTTTCATTCGAGCATTCAGAGTAGTTTGGCGTAAAGTGTTTGGCAGCTACAAGAATTGACAGCCATTATACTTTTACTGGGCCATCGTCCATGACTGCTGTAAAGGTTTGCAAACGCTGATATAAAACACGGTTAAAAATGAACTTCAAGCATTGAAAATTTTACCAAATTTTACGTTGACCAAGTGAATAATAACTGACTGATTTTTAAAAGAATAGTGATTCTTCGTTGGTTAAAAGCACTTTAAAAAATATTTGCTTCATTACGTATGTACGTTGCGAGCATTAATCACGTCGCACTCAGTGCATAATTGTTTTAATTGTCAGGGGGGGCTCAAATGGTTCAGGGGGGGCTAAAAAAAGTTCAGGGGGCGCTTGAGCCCCCCCTGGCACCCCACTTCCCGCGCCTATGCTAACCGACATGGCAAGCTCGTACGTCGGTCTATCTGAACGGCAATGGGAGCGGGTAAAAACAATGGGATCTCATCTGAAACATCTGTTTGCCGTTACAAAAAACCTTCAGTCTAACGACCTGACACCTGGCCTATTATTTAAACAGCGGAATTCTGTTGTGTTTCGACTTGCACAATTTGAAAACCCAATGTCCGAAGATATTTTGCAGTCGATGCAGCAAAGTGAATAAACTCTTCTTCAAAACAAGGTTTTGTTAGCAGGATTTTTCGTCGACCCAAAGTATAGAATTTTATTGAATGAAGAACAGCAAGAACTTGCAAAAAGAATCCTTTGGGATTTGACGGTCAAAATGGAGCCATTAGAAAATGCAGAAGAAGAAGAAATGGTTGAAATGTCAACGCACCCCAATCGGTTGAAAGTTTAGATTCTTCGTCGGAAGACGACTTCGAAAAGATGTTGGATGAACGTTAACGCCTATGCATTGCTGCAAAAATGATTCCCGATTCTAACCCAACAATTTCTGACTTTGCAAAAAGAAGAAATGGTTTTCTAACAGCATTGGAAAAAATTGAAGATTTCGATCGCTCAAATAAATTGGATGTAATAAAAGCCATTACCAAATACCCAAAGGTCGTTCAAGCTATGGCTTATACAGTTACTGCCTTACCAACTGCTCAAATTAGCGTAGAACGACTTTTTTCTGCTCTGCGCATTGTGAAATCTGACTTGAGAAGCCGAATGGGGGATGAACTACTTGACTCAATTTTGTTTTTAAAAACAAATTGGTACGGTTTCCAGGCATGAATTTTTTTGTGACAACTGATGCTTAATGCTTATGACTACTTTTTTGCAACCTCTCTGTTTCACCGTGCTTAGAAATTAACGTGTCGGAAAACAGATTATACGGTCAATCGTTGGTATGACAACAAGTATTTTTGATTTCAAAAATATGTTGTTCGCTCCTTATTAAACTTACTCCATTTATGTTGGGCTTGTATGCCTATTCCATAACTTGCTTCCCCATTTTAATGAGGTTGCGCAGAGATTGAGAAATATAGCTTATATAAACTTAAAATTACACTTTTAAACTTTGCTTTCATTACAGGTCGTATCTGCCTAAATTGTGGACGATTTTGGCGTTTTATAAGATTAACCTGAACGTGCACCAAATTTATTTCTTTAATTTTTATAGCAGTTTTAAACAAAAATGTGCTCTAAAATTGAGTTAATTTGCTCTAAAAATCAAAAAATGGCAAGCACTGGGAGCTCAGTCTCCAGATCCCCGACATAACCCCTATTCATAAATCCATGCTTACCGCCAATGCGTGCCCAATTAGGTATGAGGCACCAGCATACTTTTTGCTAGTGGTGCAACTAAAGGCAGGCCAAGAACATCATGCTTGATTATGAAGCTGATCTGAGGAGTCCTTGTTTGCCATTATGCTTCGAGTTAGGTTGTTAGTGTTCTAAAAGATATTCTTCAGTCCGATAAACGCCTTTTTTCAACTGATGACACTTCAGTTGCAATATTATGAAATTATGTTTCAGTTTCATTCTTTCAATGTTGAAAGGGAGCGCTGCTGGTTTTGCTGGTATCGTCAAAAGGGGACGCGTCTCAAAAAGTTTACGAACCCCTATGATAGTGTAATCAATCAAACTTACGAAGGCAACAACGAAAGTGTCTTCGTAAATTTTTGACAAAATTTATTCGAGGTTTTTGCTGCTTCGCTCACTTTGTCCCCAAAATTGCTTTTTGAAAAAACGTTTATGAAATGGTGAATCACAATTAATTCTACTTCAAAAACTTGTTTTTTTTATAACATTTCGTTGCATAATTTACCAAATTTGAGTTTGGCTGTATTTAAGAAAATTAGTTAAATACGAAATTGTGCTCATTTTTTTTATTTTCTTATTTTTTGGACCTAAGAGAAAATTTTCCTGGCAGACCTAGAACTGTAGTTTAGCAAATGTGTAATTAGCATGTGGATGTTGTCGTTAAAGGTTTGAGCGTGGTCAGCGTGGTGCATCTTGTAAATATCAAAATTTTTGAAACTGAATTCTTGGCTTTACATTTTACGGAAAACACTACGTATAGCAGGTAGAATGATGTGTTAGATCGGGCTAGCCTAAGTCCAATATTTATTACTCATAAAAAGTTTGCAACAACGCTCCTGCAAGTATAAAAAGATCTTTGCATGAAATTGGTATGGAAAAAACTCGAAAAGCATTTTCCAGAGTTCTAACTTTACTGGAAAATTACATTGAATGAAACTACTCCACCGCACTTAGCAAGCAAAACTAAACTCCGCTAACCCTATGCCGTAAAATTTTTATACGAAAAGCTCATAGCAGTTTAAACGCATTTTTTGTGGGTCGAAATGTTATTTCTATGGAAAAATTTTTAAAAACCTTCAAAGGCTATCAGACGGCAGAAATCGAAGAGAAGGTGAAGATCAGCTTTTCGATTGCCTTAAACTGCTAAGAAAGGCTACTTTTGATCTTCCTATTTCCATCTTTGGTCAATCCAGACCATGGGATGTTGCCCGACTGTTAAGTTTCCGCGGAGTTTTTCTACTCCCCCATTCCTTCAATAGGATCGGGTAGCAGCATCTATAACAGAAATAATAAGTTCGCGTTAGTTCTACAAGTGAGTAACAACTTAAGCAAGCGCGCAATAATCTTTTACAGTAAAATAAAACATACATATTACACAACGGCAGCCTAAGCAGGACTGCTAAACTTGCAACTTCGCTAAATCAGCTCAGTACTGTTATTGTTAGGAAGAGGATGTCCGCCTTTGGAGCTATTAGACTGGGTTCGATTCTCACTTAGGTCATGCCAATGGTATTCAATCAATCAATCAATTCGTTTTTATTTCCGCACTCCATTACGTTATAAACACACGTTCATAATAAGTATTGGCCAAGCGCGGAAAAGGGCACACGCAGCAAAACGGGTAATCATTGAAGCATGCCCGTCAAAAAGACTAGGCATGGCTGCGTGACCCTAACAAAATAAATAAATAAAAACAACAAAAAAAACAAATGGATTTAACAACAAAAACACACGCACAAAACGAACCAACGCAGAAACAAAATTAATTAATTAGTTAATTAAGCAACATGCCATAGCAAACAAGATCAATTTTGCGAATAAACTGTATTAGCACTAAGATTTCAGCCTGTGACCCTAGCTATTGGGGGGCTAACAGGTTCTAAACCTTGCCCAAGGGTTACCTGGAGGGAGTTGTGAATGGGTACCCTCATTCATCCGCATTTGTTTAAAAGACAAGTTCACAACCGGGTACAGTTTTTACTCATGTCCAGGAGTGTATTGGTATCAGATTAACGACAGATTAAAAATATATGCCAGTTTTTTGATAGGGTATTTAACAGTAGCCTACGAATGACTGCAGTTTTGTGTATAATTTATATATGTAATCACAAAAAGGTATTTTTTAAAAACTGAGTTTTGATAATAATAATTAACCATCTTTTCAGAAATGGCACTGTTCATCGATCAAATTAAAGTGAAATATTGCTTCTGCATTGTGGTTGTGGTTCTTGATTTAGTATTAGATGGAGTTGCTAGTCGACATCTTTTTGGATTTCCAACTTCATGATTCCATTCGTTCTCTGAGCATCTGCAAATAAAGATCAACAGCAGCACCAGAACAGATCAATTCATAAATCAATTACTGTAAATATACAATGACCCAACAGAGGTAACGGTAATCGACAGAGCTTGTTAACGGTAATCGACAGAGCGGTCATGCCAATGGTATTCACAGCTGTCGTACTTTATACGGCACTATGGGTCAGTGTGAAGACTTCAACTCAGAATGGTAAACAGAAGTGGCATTGACTTTAAAAACCGAAAGTTAAGAAACATCGCATTTTTCAGCTTAGCATGTATTAAGTGAAAAATGATTATTGATCGCAGCTGCAACAACAACGACATGTAAACAACTCAGGCTACAGCAAGAACATTTCTACAGAAAGGTCATTTCCTGTCTCTTGGCATTAGTGACGCGGTAAATAAGTTAGGAAAGCTGACTAACAATTCTTTTCACAGATACCGTAATTTTTGATATTTCCAAAAAGCACTAAAAATCGCTAAGGTGCTTCTCAAAAACGTCATGATAATAGAATTTTCGGTAAGAATAGGTACCCAAATATGCTTTAAAAGTTGGGCAAGTGAATTCCATCGAAGACAGGGTGATAAACCGAAAAATAATTTTGTCGTTTAGGACTTATGCCTATAAAAGAATATAAAGTTGAAGGCAAAGTTTGCCCTTTAGCCCAAAATAACGTCGAATAAAAAATCTAATAAATGCGAAAAGTTTTGAATAAAAAATGTCAGTCGGAGTCGAGAGTCAGAGTCGGGAGTCGAAAAAATTTTAACGAAGAGTCGGGAGTCGGAGTCGTAATTTTTTTAATAAAAGAGTCTCGGAGTTCGAAAAATTTTAGGGAGTCGGAGTCGGGAATGGAGACTTGGTTAAAGACGAGCTGAGAGTCAGAGTCGTGCTTATTTTTGGCCGACTCGGCATCCCTGCCTACAATCACCTTGAATTCCAGACTCAAGACTCACCAATTGATAGGCTAGCTGCAATTGGTTTCTTCCTTAATCCTTGAGCAAAATGTGAATCCTTATGCAACAGATGCAATAACAGGCTATTCAAATTCTAATTAAATGTTTGCCTAAAACCTATACTCTGAAATGCATCCAGAGAACGAACAGCTTGTTCCATGCACAGTTTACACGATAAACAGACCAAAACTTGTTACTGGTTACCGGCTTCCGCCAGGGATTCCCCTAACATCAATTACATATGCAAAGGGGGCTACAATTGTAGTGATCTGTGTAGAGATCATCACTTCGCACGTTTTGTCTTAAATAGAGGTAGGCCTATTACAAATTGGTCATTACTGGAAGACCTAGCACAATAATTATGTGCCTCCGAAATCCTGCTAAAGTGAGTAAGGATATATTTTGAGAGAAATTGATTGGCAAATTTATGTACGAATTCAGCAGTTTCCAATTTGGCGACGTCATTTATTTTTAGAATATTGAGGCGGGAATAGCGAGGAGTTAAATGCTCTCGCCATTTCAAAGAACATATTGCACGCAAAGCTTTATTTTGAATCATTTGCATTTTATGAGGATGGGAAGAGTATGCGAAGCCCCATGGCACAATGCCATACAAAATATGTGGGAAAATAAAAGCATAGTATAAAGTGAGTAAGGCGGAAGTTGGTAAGCAGTGACTTAACTTTGTCAAAATGCCAACATTGCGAAATAACTTTAATTCTTTTTTGGAGATGTGAGGCAAGAAACTTAATTCTTTGTCAAGGTTACTCGTGAACTTGTTTTAAACAAATTAATTAGTCTAATAAACTATCAACAGGTTAGTATGAGAATTTGTCAAAAAATAGCTCACGTGCAAAATCCTACGAAAGCGCAAGAAATGAACAAACAAATAAAAAAATTAAAGGGCAACATGAATTTAATGCTTTGGCGGGAAATTGCTGAAGCGTTGCAGCACCACTGAATGCTGCTGGAGTATTGCATTTTGCACGAGTGCACATAGGAGCAGGCGGACTTACTGTCCCCGTAGTACGCGGGGTAAAAGACACTTGGATGTTCAGTCCAGTTCTGTACCAGTCATGGCACTGTAAGCCTTAACCTTTTTGTGAATTGCTTTCTCATTGTGAAAGTAACTCCAAGACAAATTAGTCATTATACTGGGTTAGGTCTAGTACGGTATCAGCCCCCAGGTTCGGTTAGGGTTAGGTTTAGTTATGATTAGGTTCGGTTAGCAGGTCAGGGTTATATTTAGTTGGGGTTCAGTTAGGGCTAGATTTGGTTAGGGTCAGGTTATAGGTTAGATTAAGGTTATAGGTTAAGTTAAGGTTGGCAGACATAAAAAGCGTGAGAACTGATACCAGACATGATTTGTTATACTTGACCCACTACTCAACTAATAGAACACAACGTTCGTTTAAATACCTGGGTGTTAAGATGTGGAACTCTATTCCTCAAAGCATCAAACAACATTCTACGTATCAAAAATTCTTACAAATATTACCTGATCAGCTTATTAGTAACAGAGTAATAATAATTTCCTTGATATGTTATTGCTATTACTTCATTTGACACTACAGTATTGTGAATATACAACTAACTTAGAATCAAAAAAATATTCCATTTCTCACATAACTAAGGCTTTTGACATTTTTGTGGGCTATTCAATAATTGCAATAGTAGCGGTTTCTCTAATGGAAGTGTCTGTTTCACCGAAAATTCCGGTTACCAAAGTTTGAAAATCGTAGTTGCGCAACTGTTTTACGGTTCCTGTAGTGTGACTCTCCCAGTAGGGGAATCGTTGGGGGATGTTTCTGGTTCCGCAACCACGATTTTCGAACTTCGGTAACCAGAATTTCCGGTGAAATAAAGGCTTCCTTCTCTAATTATGGAATAGTATGGCATAGTATCTATGGAATAGCATGGAATAGTAAGTAAGGCACTGTGGTTGTGGTGTAGTAATGCAGAACTGGGCGATAGGACGTTTGGGGCACTAGAGTAAAGAGCATTTGGGGCAATAGGGGATCTGGGTCTCAGCATGTTTTGGTCCCTGGGACAAAGAGGCCTTAGGACAGTTGGGACGAAAGGGCCGTTTGAAGCTCTGGGGCATATTGCCTATATGGGATTCAGCACATTTCGAGTACTAGGCCATACTATTTCATAAATAGAGACACCCCAATAATAGGGCTGCTGCTTGACTTGAAGACCTATGCAGTATGGTCCTTTTGCAGTAGCCTGTTGCTCCTTTTTTTTTTCAAAATTGCGTCAGTTATTCATATGGTTATTGATGTTATGTATGAGCAACGAATAAAATTCTGTTCTGCTCTGTGAGATTTTGTGGCCTTGGTTGTTGTTGACATAATGGTAGTGTCTTTTATTTCTGCACGGCAAAATAAATAGAGCACAGCAATATAGGAGTTATGCTACAAACGGACACAGACAAGGGAAGAAGGAACAAAACACTTTACGTTGTGACATGCTAGCGAGAATGAAACTTGAAGATGAGGGAATTAGCAGATTAGTACGGTAGGCATGGTCGCAACACCCGATTAAACAGTAAGAAAAGAAAAAACAAAAACCAAGCAAATGATGGTGAGGTAAAAAAGACATGAAGAAGCCACAGCTCCAACATCGCTATGATGTAGTGCAAGGGTAGGAACCATAGTCTAACAGTGTACACAATTTCGAGGTTACCGGTACTCACTGTCGTCACAGTGCAACTAGAGTAACACAAAGAGACCCAACCTAATCCCAGACCAAGCGTCGTTAAGACCATGGAGTAACCCTGAACCACAAAAGGCCAGACAGGCAAAGAAACCTACCAAAAGAAATCCTGTCCAGCGTGACCGCTGATTTACAACAACTATCGCTAAAAAGAGTGGAAAAAATAGATTTTATCTCTTAATTGAAATAGTTTTCGTTAAGATTTCAACAATATACTATGGAAGAGTATACAGAGATTGTGTTTTAAGTATTGGCAAGATCAAGTTGTTTGTGAATCTGGGGGCAAAATTGTTTCAGGAAACTGATGGTTTCTCAAGATGGCAAGAGGTAATAATCAACTCAAGAAACAAAAAAACTAGTGGGATTGATAATGGAGACAAAGGCGTAGCAAAGAAAACTAAGTACAAATTGGCATGCAATAGATCCTGCCATCCAGCATCTCTCACAGATCTAGGCCTAAAATAACCAAATGCAAATGTCCAAAGCTGCAAAGGTGACAGTGGGTTTGAAGTTGATGAGTCACTGCAGTCAGCACTAGCACAACAGGCAGTGACGCATAAACATTCTGATCTACCAGTGGTTTGTGTGCTGTGTGTGTAGACTAGATCATTTTATTACATAAGCTATGGTGGCCACAGACGTTGATGACCTGATGACTGAGTAATCCTTTTGATGTCTCCAGTTGCAAGTTTATTTGCAGCGTAATTTCTGTATGTGTGGTATAATATGTTTTAGTTGAACAAATAAATTTGCTTGATTACGGTAATTTGTTGATGTAAAGCTGCTTCTACTGACAATCAACATTTTTTTCCCCTGTTTTGTTGTATTTTAATGTTTATTTACCATGCAAAGCCATCTTGCAACTTCTTGGAATCAAGTGCCATGGAAAGAACCTAAAATATGTTTAAGAATGACTACAGCAATTAAATACAATGAAAGCATAATTTGTAGAGATTTGAAAAAGTTTGTCAATACATTAGTTTTCTAGCTTTTTAAGTCGTATTTTTTCTCAAACTTTTTGATTGGCGTAAGTGAGCATGACAAGAATTGTTTTGCTGATTATCGGTTTGGTTTCAACTTTCATTTGGTTTGTATATGCTTCTTCATTCTAGACAATCCTGACAGCTTTTGTCATTGTGCACATTTACTTGTTATAATGGAATAGTTAAACATGGTAATTTTCTGACAAAACTTGCGACACGATTTGAAAGACAACTCGAGCAAGCGTTAGTGTCGCTCTCCTATTATTTCTTTCGCACTAGCAGTAACACTGTCTCATTCAATTTTATGCCAAGTCACCAGCTGCAGTGGTGGGCATTTGTACATTGCAAATCATTTTTGATGTGTGCTCAATGCTGTTGTAAAATGTAATTCATGATTTTTTCTCAACACACTTCCGCTCATTGCAATGCCTGATAAAAAACGCGAGTGGGCCAGACATATTATGCCCCCTCCAGTAGCAGACCTGAGGGGCGATGCCCTCCCTGTCCACACCTGATCAACATCAGTGATTGTAATTATGTCATAACAAATCTTCATCTTACTGGCAGTATTATGCTGAAACATTAACTTGTTGCAGAGTCCAGTTCCTCAGCTCAAAGCCTGGACAAGATAGTTCTGAATAAACAGAGCAGTGGCAGTGGTGAACTCTTATTGATGTTGTGTTTGAATTCACAACTCAGAAATCAAGCTTCAGACCTTCGGTTGACAGCGATGTATTTAGCGTTTTCACCAACTGATTGGTCTTGCTACTGTGTACATGTTTTATTTTGAAGACTACTTCTGTTGGTGTTTGTTGTTTGAGGTGGTATATATCAACATGTTGAACAGTTGAAAATTCGAGTAACGTCTAGTATCAACTTCCATGCTTTTTCTGTCTGCCAACCTTAATCTAACCTATGACTTCAATCTAACCGATAACCTGACCCTAACTAAATCTAACCCGAACCGAACCCTAACTAAATTTAACTTTAACCGAACTTGATCCTAACTAAACGTAGCCCTAACCAAACCTGGGGGCTGATAGTAGACATTACCTAAAAGTTCAAGTATGACCCTGTTAAGACTGATGAATTCGGGTCAAGAACTCTGCCATACACCAAAACAAAATGTATTATGATGTTTGTAACTTTAGTAGTTTGCTCATATAGCACTACTTGCAGTACTACTGCTTTCATACTGTTTTATATAGGAAATGGCATTTTTACCTGTAAACAAACTTGAATTAGGAGCTAAAGATTTACTGGTAGCTAGCTCAGTTTGATCTGTTTTGAACAATGGGGATTTTCTCAAGTGATCATATGAAAAAATTGCTTCACAACAAGTTTGTATTGTTGATTGGAGATTCAGGTTAGTCAACTTTTTGAAGAGAAACAGGTTTTATAGGTCAATGCCACTAGATTTGAAATAGTAGTAATTAGTTGCAACCATGCCCAGTTGCCCACTCTTGTATTCTGTTGACTCCCCTTCTCCTACCTGCATGCCGTGACGTTAGTCGTTTTGTTGCCTCTTCCCTTTTCTGGTACCTCGTTATATTTCTTTAACCTTAAGGAATTCAGGGATGTGGAAGCAGTCTACTGTAATGGAAGGGGAAGCGCGAAAAATATACCGCTTCCACTTCCACATCATTCAAAAAAGCATACTGTAAATAACTTATTAGATATTCTATTTTATTCAATTTGTTAGACATTATTTTACTATGCCAAATCTCACCAATACAATAGGCCATTACTCTTCGCTTGACTTTCAGATAGTACTATAACGTAGAATTGCTTTTTCTTTCAGCTTTATCTAAGTTTTAAAATAAAGCAACTAATTTATCAATAGCGCAAAAGCTATAGTTGGCTCTTTACCAAGTATAATTAATCAAAACACGAAATAGATGGAGTGCTGTCGGGAGCGCCTTTAAAGGGGGGCGTTGTGCCACCCCCCCCCTCGTCCTCTCTGTTTGACTCTGTCTTTTAGTAAAAATTAATGGTGCCAAGTGACTGAAATATGCCAAACTCTTTTGATGGTTTTTGTAGCTTATGGCCAGGGGCGGATCCAAGGGAGTAGGATGAGGGGTATGCATATCCTCCCACCAGCCATTTCGGAAAATGTTTTTGATGTATACAATTTTTCCATAATTTCGAGCATCTTTGATAGCAATAAGCCTTAATTACGCCATAAGCACTCATAATCGACAATGTGCGAACAAAATGCGTCATATTTGGCGAAGCACTCAGACTTAGAGTCAAAAAATTTAAACAAAATTTGGCCGAAAATTATTCAAAAAGCACTAAAATAGCCATTAGAGCATGTATAATTTTCACAAATTATTCAGGGGAGCATGCCCCCGGACCTCCATAGAGCCTTTCTTGTTTCTCAATCAGCTTCAATTAGTTCTGCTGAAAAAAAAAAAAATTACGCTTGAAAACAATGTGGAAATTATGCTGCTCCCCAATCTTTAAGAATTCTTGCCACGTTTCTGAGTGCTGTGTAACAACATCGTCCTAATGAAGGGAATAAGTTTTGTAGCAAAGTTGCAGTAAAAGACTCCCAACATTGTGACGCAATATTGTGACTCAATCATTCTTTTACACTTTCGTTTGCTTTTTGCAAATTATTATGTTTAAAAAAACGCTTGCTAAAGTTTGACCCAGAACTTTCAGCGTGTAGGAAAAAACGCTACGCTTTACGCAATTGGCTACCAATGCACTGGTTGTATTTCACATCCCTGATCGTATCCTTATATTGTGTTGACGGTGCGGAAATAAAAGACTCTACTGCTACTAGTTATGAAGGTACAAAAGTTTACTTCTAGCTTTTTGCTACAAGCATTCATGACGCCAGGGTTATATTTTTCAAAATTTGACTTTGGTCAGTTGACCTAACAACTGTCTACAAAAATTTTGGTCATTTCAATTATTTTTCGGTCATGTTTAAAGTAACCTGACGTGGAACAAAATATACACCAACTTCTTTGTAACCGCAACACAAATAAAAACTACTTTGATCAGTTTGATGTTTGTTAAACCTGACACTGTGATACCGGTAGTCCGTTTGTAATTGTTGCTTGCATATTGGCAAGATGTTTACTTAGGGCTTTAATTTTTTCAGTTTTAACGAATTTAATTTGGACTATGATCGAAAAAAAAAAACAGCATGACACCAGTTGAATTTGGCATGGATTTACAAAGTTCTTTGTCCAGTTTTGTAAGAGTTGAATGAAACTAACAAATTCACTAGCTGTGAATGTTTTCCAAGCTTGATTATGAATGGGGACATAAGTGCTTCATTCTACTCACATCCATCGTAGTGTTGGTGTGAGCTGAAAATTGTAAGAGAATGCCAGTTCGATACAGTTTGTCAATTTTTTTAGCTATTCTTTGTCACTGATAGTAATTTTAGTCTTCCTCTCAAATTCCAAAATCTTGCAATTAAAATTTTTTTCTATATTTACTAATCTTACAACTGTGTGGATCCTATTGTAGATTGGCTGATTTGGAACCGCAGAACATTATTGAGCTATACTTTTTTGTTTGTTTGAATTTATACTTGTCTGCATATGAGTACAAAAGTTGTTTGTCATTGCCCAATGGCAAACTTTTTTTGTGATCCAGACTGCATCAGTAAAAAGCGATCCATATGATGATATCACAACATCGATGATCAAACAGCTAGTACCAGAGTGCATGATAGTTTGCTGATGAGCATGTTTTGAACATTTTTTGTAGTGCTCAAGCCGCTAAGCATAGTACTGTATTATATATATGTTTTATGATTACTTCTGAATAAAAAGGTCGTTCAACTTCAATGATTTGTAAATTCTGTGACGCATGCTGTAGTTTGAAAGTGATTCATCTTCACTGTCACAACGTCAATAATGATTGCTAAATGGTTGGTATTCTCTCTTTTTTTTGCAGTGCAGCGAAGCATTTACAAAGATTTGGTGGTTCTTTGGCATGAAAATCGTTTCATGAAAGAAAAAGAACTTCGTGCAAAAGTATGTGATAATTAGAGATGTGCCAGATGGCAAATTTGCCAGATACCGGATATCCGGCAAATCCAACTCACCGAATATCCAGTATCCGGCCGAATACCGGATAGCAGCACCAAGCCAAATTAATATTTTGATGGTTTTTGTCCACACTATTGTCTATCTCGATTAGCGAGTCATGAAACTATTGCATGAGATCATGTGACACACAGAAAACTTCCAAAAGCATCGCGTCATTAAAAATGGAATTCATTACTATCTAAGGTGGCCGAATCGGTAACGTGGTCGAGTGGCAGTAGCTCAGTTGATATAATGACCATCTTACTGATCGCTTTTGATTCAGCTCCGATCCACGACGCTACGTTTGTGTAGCAACACGTTTTCAACCCTGGGTTTTATTTTTTGGGTAAGAAAAATTAAGTTGAAAGTGTGGACTTTGGTCAAGAGTGTGCCGAAAATCGGACGCCAACTCGGTCGGCCAATGTAGGCATCTATTCCGCGGGAGCAGGAGTAGTGCTTCCTTGGGTTTAATACCAAAGGGGGTGACATAATTATGTCTGGCCTCCAGAGTGTTTTCATTATTATGTTAAAACTTGACGACATGTACACTGCACTGTAGCTAAAACAGTTCTAAAATGTAACAGCGCAAAATCTTAGCATTGTTTTGACGAAATTTTGCGTTCATGCTACTGTATGTATGTAGGCCTGTAAAGGGTTTATGGACAAGTGGGCATCCGGACAATTGGGCACCAGAACAATTAAGCACCAGACAATTCGGCACCAGACAATTCGGCACCAGGACAATTGGACACCAAGACAACTGGGCACCAAGACAATTGGGCACCAGGACAATTGGGCTCCAGGACAATTGGACACCAGGACAACTGGGCACCAGGACAACTGGACACCAGGACAACAACTGGGCACCAGGACAGTGACTGGGCACCAGGACAACAACTGGGCACCAGGACAACAACTGGGCACCAAGGCAATTAGGGACCAGAACAATTGGGCACCAAGACAATTGGGCACCAGGACAATTGGGCAATTGAAAATTGCACCAGGACTTAGGGCGAATAAAAACCAACCCGGCCTTCAATCGGGCCGGACGCCGGAGCAAAATCAATATTTTTTATGAGTGATAGGGTTTTCGCAATTGTTTTTTTTTCAACTGAGGTTATTTTCAAATTGTATTGAACTGAAAATTCAACAGTTGTAGCTGGATTGCTGGAATAAAGCAAGGAGAACACCTTGTCGCATCTTTCAGCCTTCAAAAACGGTGATTTATTCAATGAAAATTCTGGCGTGACTGTGGATGGGTAAAAGTAAAACTCATTTCCTTGTATATTAAAATTTCTTCAAAATTTATTGATGTTTCTGATTTCGGGTGTAGGCTAAATCGGGCTCAGAATGGCTGATAAATTAGGATTCGGGTTCATGGTGGATTTGGGCTTTCAAAAATCGGGATCGGATCGAGTTCAATATCTTCAGCTCGTTGACAACTCTGTGCAGATAGCTGCCATCTGAAACCTGTTTTGCTAACATAGCATCAGCGCCAAACCTCGCAGTTGTAGAAATGTTACGTCACGCCCACGGCACTGTGGGAATATTTTTGAACTTTTCAAACCTAATAAGGGTATTTTCAAACCTAATAACTCGGTCATTTGTCATGGTGCTCAATTGTTCTGGTGCCCAATTATCCTGCTGCCCAATTGTCCAGTGCCCAATTGTCCAGTGCCCAATTGTCCGGGTGCCCAATTATCCTGGTGTAAATTATCCTGATGCCCAGTTGTTTTGGTGACCAATTGTCCTGGCACCCAGTTGTCGTGGTGCCCAATTGCCCTGGTGTCGATTTGTCCTGGTGCCCAATTGTCCCGGTGCCCAGTTGTCATGGGGCCCAATTGTCCGGTGCCCAATTGTCCTTGTGCCAAATTATCCTGGTGCCCAATTGTCCTGGTGCTCAGTTGTCCTGGTGCCCAGTTGTCCTGGTGCCCGATTGTCCTGGTGCCCATTTGTTTAGTGCCCAATTGTCCTACATTCCTATAAAGTGAGAAAAAAACTCTATCAAGTGTGTGGCCTGAATCAGCGGCGTGATTTTACTAGAAGAGCAATCGAGTTAGCAATTACCACACATTGTGTTGATTTTTGCGGTTTTACGCTTGTGAGCAATTTGTGATACCCATTGAAAAGCAAACTTCAAAAAGATCACACCTTCACTATACTCGCGGAATTACGCCAAAGTATGTAACGAATGGCGGAGCCCATCTCTGCGCCTGTGCAACGCAATTTCGAACCCCGAAAAAAAAAACGTCGCAACGGTGGTGAGCCTCTTACACCGATAGCGATGTCTTAACCACTACACTAAGCGGTCGGTAAACGATAAGTTTGAGTTTGAATTTTCACATGTTTTGCGCTATCACCAAAGCTACTAAAAGCGCAAGATTTGTGGTTCATAAATACCATATTAGCTCACAATAAAATTACTGCAAAAAATTGATCCTGCGGTAAATCTGCACTGATGGGTAAATTACAGTACGTCAAACTTTAACACAAACAGCTGACTGATGAATTAAGGACGTTGAATTTAACGATTTTAACTTACATAACATTACAAAACCGCATAACATTTAAGAGCAGAAACACATCCATTACAATGCTGCTGGTACCATGAAACGTCGTTTTTTGAACGTAGAAAACAAAAGTTTTTATAAAAATTCTCTCCCCCTGCTGCTTGCCTTCGAGAAAAAATTGTCACCTATGTCGGCCGCTCATTGCACTTTTTTTCATTTTGAACAAAAGGCGAACATCCAAGTTACAGAACAGAAGACAGGTTTTTAAACGTAAATTGTTTGCAGGGATACCGTATATATATCCGGTATCCGGCACATCCCTAGAGATAATCATTAATCGAAGCAATGTTTGTTTATTCTGCTAAGTATTTCTATAAGGCATTTTACTGTCGATTCTATAAAATGAAAACTTGGCTCGGTGTTATGACAAGGCTTTGTTGCAACGTCAAAACAGGTGATTTTGTAATTCAACTTTGGTGTCTGCTTGAACTGGGTTTAACTTGGTTTTGATGAACCAGCTGCTGGCCAGGAAAACTTAAGTGGGTCTAAAACCTATTATGTAGTTGTCAAATGCTTTCTGTAATTTCTCAATTGAAGAATAATTTTTTTTATTAAGGGTGAAGAGTCTTTTCTTGGTGACACTCTACTTGAAAGAAGCGAGTTAACAAATGGTGTTCACTACAAAGAAGTGCGAGAATTTAAATCTGATCACATTTTAATTCGGTTAGTTACATGTTTACCAAAAGATAAGTAGTTATTAATAAATGATCACGTTAATGTTTGACTTTATGTATTTAGATGAGCAGACAGTAGCAATGCTAACAAGCTGTTGCGATTAGTAATTGTTTATCTGTAGCGCCAATACATACATAGTCATACATCTTCGCACTTTTTATTTAATCTTTCCCTAGAAATGATTCTTTCTGAGTGTTTTGTTATTTTTCCCTTTTATTTAAACATTTTAAGAGTATCTAGTGATATTTAATTGCGACGAGTTTTTTAGAAAAACAGCGTAAAAAATCTTTATCTGACACATCTACCTCTGATGAGTTTGAAAATAAAGATAGTTTCTACTTTTAAAATTGCTGGTCTTAAAGTTCCAGTAATCTCTTCAGGTTATTGTTATGTTTAATGGTGCAATTACAGTGTAGATAACAATATTAAGTCATGCTCCATTCCATGTGAAATGCATATCTACAGATAGACACCCTATTCCTATCAGTTAAAAGTCCTTTCAGGCAAAAGATAATGATTTTTTTGGCTTCGTAGACGAAACATAAATTGCTTTATTCGTTGCTTCTTTTTCACTGGCCCGACTTACGAACAATATTAAGCTGGATATAGGCCTATACGAGTTCTGAAGTATACAATCATGTCCAAATGAACACACTGCCATGAACTGCCTTAACCAACCTTCAAATCTTGACTCACTCTCCAGCTGATACAAGCTTTTCACCCTTGATATCTTTTTCTGCCACTCTAACTAAGTCTGAATTTGTATTTCACCTTCCATAATTTTCTCTTTGTTTCTTTAACTTGTGACCTTGAAATTTTTTTCGCAGGTTTTGTTTAGCATCTTGATTGTATCGGTTTGTAGCGTTTACAATGCCACCAGGCTTTCCATTATCTTTATTTATTTAATAAAAGTAAGCGTGCTAATTTTTATAATGCTAACAAGGCTTACACATTTACGGAAGTGAGATATTTAGCTTATTTTGCATGCAATTGCAGGGTTCATACGCGGTCTTGAAAAGTATGGAAAGGTATGGAATAAAATTTGGTCAATTTCCAGACTGGAAAAGGCTGGAAAAAAATTTTTTTTTGGTTTGTTAGTATGGAAAAAGAAATTATTTTTCCAGACTTAATCTATAATATTTATCAAACGACTTGTTTAAGCTGACGAAGCAACTGCTAAAACGGTTCATTAAAACCGATGTGATGAAGCAGATAACAACCCCAATTAAATTATTCAAAAATAACTTTCGTAAGGAATTTTCTGAAACCAAGTATCCCAAAAATGCTTCAGAAGTCAATGTGGGATTTATTGGAGAGCAACAGTTGAGGAATTTGAATGTGCACAAAAAAGTATTCGATTTGGCATTGCTCAACGCAAAGAGAGAAACAAAAGGATTTTACATCGCTATTGTAAAGAAGTTGCTGGAGAAGTCTCCACTAAATTACAAACTGGTGCGCAATGCTGAGTGGTTAAATCCACTCAAAATAAAAGAAGATCGCAAGGTCTCTGTGGATCAACTAACAAAATGTTTGGAAGTTTTATGCAATACAGGAAGAATTAAAGCAGATAAATGTGATGAAGTTACATCAGAATTTAAAAGCTTTATGGATGAAAAAAAAGAGGTTATTGCAGAGTTTGAATACGAAACACGGTTGGATCACTTTTATCATTTTCATCTGGCTACATCCCATACCTACAAGAATTGTGGAGAGTAATAAAAATAGTGCTTTTGTTATCCCATGGGCAAGCATCAGTCGAACGCGGATTTTGAGTGAATAAAAACCTACTCACTGAAAACAGAAAAGCTAAATCAATTGTTGCTCGGCGATCAATTGTAGACCATGTGCGATCTGTGGGTAGAGTGGCAAATGTTGAAGTGGACAAAGAGTTTTTGAAATATGCCTTGGTGCCCGAAATCGTTATCACGATTACCTTGAGGGGGTTAGGAAAACAAAGGAAGAATCATTGCACACACGAAAACGGAAATTGGCTCAAGAGGAAAAATAATTCTTTGAAAACCAAAAGAAATCGCATCGAAAATAGTGTACGACGTTTGCATGCATCTGCTGACAGTTTAGCATTGCAAACCGAAAAAGAAAACAAAATGGAGCTACTTACCAACTTCAATGCTTTCAGAAAATCTGCCAAAGACAAGGAAGCCGACCGAAGTGCTTCAGCGTGACGAACAAATCAAGCAAAAAATTGAAGAACTCAAACTAATTTAAGCGTCTTTTTGGTTCAGCTGTTTTTTAATGTTTGTTTTAATCATACTGTCATGTCCAGGTCAGAATTTAAAAACTCGGAATTAGCCCCAGGTGTGTGGGAATGTTAAAGCTAGAGCAGATGAACTAGTTGCAGAGGAGGAAAAGCTTATGAAGGCATTAGTGTAGTATTCATGATAACTGTTTTGAGATTCTTGAGTTTGACATCTATTTTACCAAGAGTACTACGATGATTGATTGATACTGTGATTTTATCTTGCCATTATGTATTACGTTTTGAGATAGCTGAGCCAATGTTCATACCATTTTTTAGATTTTGGTTATAGCTTATGCAATAGGAGAGAATTTGCTGTAGCAAGCTCGTTATTGTAGACCAGTCTTGGACTCTTTGTATGCTGGTGCGTTGATGCCTTTGCCATGTTTATGCAAAACAGTGTTTGATTTAGATTGTGGAAGATGTAGATATGTAACTGTGAGATAGCTGCCCAACTGTGTTTTTTAGCTATGCTTTTCATGATGCAAGAAGTTTTGTAGTAACTTCGTCTGTGAGATAGGTGCCCAACTGTGTTTTTTAGTCATGCTTTTCATGATGCAAGAAATTTTGTAGTAACTTCATTTTGCAAGTCGTATTATGTGCATACCCACGTGTTGTAGCTTTGCGTAGAGTTATAGCGTTGGGATGTTTATTGTTTATCTATTGTCTTTTGCTTAGCCCTTGAAACGTCTCTAATCTCAAAGATGCAACTATACTTTTTTACTGCATTATTATTGAAAAATTAAGTCTGGAAAAAGTCTTGAAATTTATGTTCAATTTTGCGTATGAACCCTGCAATTGTTACCGGTATCATTACTTTTGTTATTATAGATTTTATTTTGCCACTCGAATATACAATGATTATATCGAAAGCGTCTTAAAAAAATATGAAGATGATGACGAATACACCCCTGACGTTGTGCTGCTCAATTCATGTTTGTGGGATATAACCAGGTAAGTAGCTACTGTGCTAACATCACGAGTTTATTGTGTTTCGAAAATTCTTTTTAATGGCGTGATAGCTTACCTTAAGGGCCTGTTAGCTCAATTATTAAGGCATTTTCATCGGTGTGTGAGGACTGGAATTCGAATCCCAAGTCGCTGAAATCGGACACAGTGTCGCCGCCGCTGCGACGTTTCTTCAAGGCTGTGTCTCCCTGGCGCTAAGCCGCGGAAATAGACCCCGCCACTCGTTAAACGCGAGTATAATGAAGGCTTGATTTCAGCACCCTTTTTACGGTTCACGGTATTGTCTGTAGATAGGATTACTCTGATTTTACAAAAATTAACTTGGTTGTTTCTTCGCGCAAATATGACAACGATAACTCATGGTGGAAAAAATAAAACCAAAATACGCCTAGTTTTTAGAATTACTATGGCATTTTTTTTCTCTTTCAGCTATTTTCATCCCATATTTATTGTATTACAATAACGATATATAGTTACTTTTTTCTTAATATTTTGTTTTAAGTTTGTGACGGTTTTGTCTCATCAAAATTTTACTTTTGAATTGAGTTGTTGATATACTAATATGCGATATTTAGGTGTGTTGCCTTTCATTCATGAGAATAAATAATTTTTTAAAGCTGCGTAAATCAGCGATTTTTGTGTAATCCTGCTTTGTCTTGGCTCATAAATATGGCAAAGTTTGGGCTCGTGTTGTTAGACTCTGTAAAACGTCAAAAAATGTTCAAACTTAAAATTGGGCCATTTTTACTTCTGTCTTACACATATATTTGAACGTTAGAGCTCCATTAGCTATATAAATTTTAGATACGGCAAACAAGGTTGGAGCAAGTACCAAGAAAATATAGAAAAATTTTGCACCAGACTAGACAATATTGTACCAGCAGAAACGTGCATTATTTGGAGGACAACTCTACCAGTAAGATTGCTGATCATTAGTGTTGATACTGAATTTTTTTGATTTTCTGGAGATTTACAATATCGGCCTTCATAGAATTAGAATATGTTTAAAAGAATAGCTTTTATATAACCCTTTTTTTTTGCTATTTTTGAGTTATAATTCTGCAGTTAGTTATTTTTAATTGCTGTTTCTTTTGTAGCGGTTGAACTTTTGGGTGTTTAGGTCGGCCAGCATGCACGTGGTGGGTTCTTGTCCAGTGATTCTATTGGAAACAAAAAATCACTTGTTGTGGATGTTTTGCTTGCTAACTACCTCGCTTATGCAGTGGTGGTACGACATAAATACGACGTCATAGACATGCACTTTATGTTCACACAACAGCAACAAAGGTTTGCATTGAATTCAGGTTTATTCATGAGTTACGGAGTTATGTCGGTATGGCATGATTTGCGGTCGACAGTCGAGCTTTTATCATTTTTTGGTTTTTATTTGTTTTTCGTTATCAGTTAAGTGTATGAACGTAAATCAAGCTGTGCTTGCTCATAAGAGCAGTCAACAGCAGCAATATTTTACTAAACTGATTCTGAAGAAACGCTTGGGGCTTGTTAGTATTCCAAATCTTTTTTTGTATATTGCATTACCGCTAAAATCGCTTTTTTCTGATTTTTAGCTTACATAGGCAGCTCTCCTACAGTGCATGCAGCTGTTTCCAGAGGCGGATCCAGGGGAAGGTGTGGGGGATGCATCCCCCCCACCAGCCATTTTCAACAATGCTTTGGATAAATAAAGTTTTTCTATAATTTCGAACCTCTTTTAACAATAAGCCTTAGATGCTTTGAGCACGCATCATAATCGAAACTGTGCGTACAAAATGCATCATGTTTGGTGAAGCACTCAAAGTTAAGGGCCAAAAATATGAACAAACTTTGCCTGAAAATTGTTCAAAAAGCGCTGAAATGGCCATTACTGTATGCAAATTTTAAAAATTTTTTCGGGGGAGCATGCCTCCGGACCCCCCTAGAGTCGTTTTTGTACTTAAGTTGCTTAAAATTATCTCTGCCGGAAAAAACTGCGCTTGAAACAGTGACGAAGTTTGATGCCCCTCCCTGAAAAAAATTCTGAATACACCCCTGACATGAAACATTTTGAAAGGGCTTGTTTACGCCCGTTCCCGAGTCTAAACGCCTTTGTATTTAGTTAATATTCAACCTAATTTAAAATCACATCCCCCCCCCACCAAAACTTTTTGGATCCGCCCCTGGCTGTTTCGCTCGTAAAAGCCACACTTGCGATGTTTTTGTGCGGTTAGCGAATAATGTGCTTGGGTTTACAGTTAAACGGCATTAGAATAATTCGGTACGGAGGCACCTGCAGTACGTGCTGTTCATTCTTTGCATGTACTTGTGCAACGTCAACAGCATGATAATGAGAAACTGCGACAGACAGCAACGTGGAACTCTGATGTAAACTTGCTTTATTTCCGATTATCTGATTTATTAATGCTGTGCACACGAGCTGTCTGACATAGCTTAGAGATCTATGCAATGTTTTTAGTTGTAGATGTGAGGGGCATTTTGACGATTTAATGATAATTTGTTTGTTTTTTTTTTCATCTTAGCCTTAAGTGTGCAACCAATGTGATGTTGATTTAAAAACAGTCGTTTTCTATCCATTTTGGCAGTGCTTACCGATTCGTTTTTCGTCATGCACTTCATCGGATTGATGAAGCCAATCTTGCACCTCCTACTTTTTACGTAATTATTCTTTCGCATTCCTGCCCTTTCTTTTTTCTACAGGTTTAAATGTATACTTCCGTGTTCTCGGTGGTTTCGTTTCTTGCTACTCGGACCTATGATCGGGAAGCAGCGCATTATCTATTACTATGTAGCATTATCGTTTGCGTTAAACACAATCGGTAATCGTGAGGTAAAGTGAAACAGGCTCGTGTGAAACTGATGGATTGCCCGTTCATTATTAAACTTAGCGAAACAGATTTAAATTGATCAATTTTATTGGAAGTGCGTGGGAGTTGTTTTAGGTTTGTGTTTGTTTTTTATCAGCTTGTTGCTCGTAACTTTTCATTCTTTTGTACAATTCTGGGAAACGCTGCGCACGGGTGCTCGTCAAAACAACACATCATCATTAACTACACCAATAATGTTCGAGTCAAAGCTAACATGCGTTTGTTTAATGTGACGGCTTTGTTGCATTTTCTTTTTGTAGGTAAAACGTTTTATACTGCTACGTTCCTTTTAGTCGCTGCAACTTCTCTGGTAGTTTTAGTTCATATCAGATAGGAAAGATAAATAGATAGAAAATTCATATCAGACAGGAAACGTTCATATCATGACAGATTAATTATATTTTTTCATGACGAACAGTAAGAAACATATGGCTTGTATTTGCATGACGTAATCTTCAACTGCCTTGTGTATTAATTTAGATTTCTACTGTTGGTTATTTGAACTTATTCTTTGAAGTTGGAATATTTATGATTTTAACATTTCTGTGGCTAATGAGGCTAATCTTATTGAAGTTTTCCTCTTTTTTCGTGAAAGTGGGACTTTCGTTGGCATTGGGGATAGAGTTTACTCCAAAACAAATTTTGTTCCAGTGTTGTTTCTAAATTTTGACAATGCATTAATTTGACGCACGTAACGCTTGTTTTTTTCCAACTGGTTATTTATGCATTCCCGTGTCTTGCAAACATTAGCAAAATGCGTATCGTTGATGACAGTTGGTGAAACTTCGTGTGAGAATAATAAGTTGAAGGGCAACGCACCATTGCGCTAATATTGCATTTTCTCGTTTTTTGCCTTTTCGTGCAAGTTTTGTTTCGCTCCAAACGCATGTAATTGATGTTGAGACAAAAATTCGTGCCACGCATTTTTGCACATAAGCAGTGTGAAACAGTACTCTTGAAAAAGTTTGATCTGAAACCCCTGGGTTTGTGTGAAGATCACTCTTTACTCCGTTTGTTTGTCCATTTTCGACTTAGTTGACCAAAAACAAACAGTGGACTTTCAGCTTCATGATTGATTTTTTGATTTGATCATTTATGACGTTGAAAACTGATTGTTTCATAAAAAAAAAAAAAGTTACGAAAAATAGACACGCCACACGCAAATTGAGTAATTGTGTGTGGTCGTTATGATCTATGAAACATTGAAAATTTTAGGTGCTCGAAAATCGTTAATACGACTAGTGTTCATATACCTGTGCTTTTAGTGTAATATGGTCGGCGAACTTTGCATTTGTATGGTTTTCTTTCGCATGAGCTACACGCTCCATTTGGAAATCTGGTGAGACTGGGCTACCACGGCAAGATGACTGCATGGCTCAACTCCTTTTTTGCATATTTTACAAGCGAGTTTGCAATGTATAACGAGCTCGTCTCGGAGTTGCTGGCCATCTGTCTACCACTATTTAGTCGTGGGAATCTCGTGAAGAGTCTTTTCTCAACGACAAGACAAACAAACTTGCCAGCTTGTTTTTCATACTGTCCCCTTAATGCTGAACGTCAAGCAGGGAAGCTGTGAATACCAATTTTTGAGTCTTCGGTTTGACCCGACTCGGAATCAAACTCGAGTCTACCGCTTCAAAGGTAGACCCTCCACCATTCGGCGACCTGATCGGTTTTACTCTTTAATATCGAGCAATACCCCCAGCTTAAGTACAGGGCACTAATTGGCTATAATTTGGCAGGCGAGCGAAGGACGGGGTGCACTGGAATATGTTCGCACATCGGCGCATGACTAACATTGTGTTATCACATGTGTCTACTGCTTGGGGTTTGGGTTTACCTGATCACCCAGTTCAAGATAACGAATATGACTTCAACAGAAAAGGTAATTTAGTATCGTCAATATGTAGGTTACAATAAGAAGCAAAAGTAAGTCTAGTGACTTTTCTTTTGGTAACGCTTTTGAATTTTTACCATTTACTTTTAGAATATCAAAACTTTTGACAATGTTCTTAACTGAGGTTATTTTCAAAATAATAACAGATTTGAAAAACTAACATTGAATTTGTGTTGACATAAACTGAGAAATCAGCTTGCGCTTTTATTCATCAACCACTCGAAATATACTTTAAATACGGTATGCTCCAGCCATGAATCAAACCCGCTGCAGAAAATCGGTAACCCATGCATTGTCAGGCGTTGTCGCCGATAGTGGTCATAATTTGGTTCAGAAGTGACGAACTAGCCCGTGTAGGTCAGTTGACTGAGAGATGGAAGGCTGGTGGCTAATAGCAAAGAACCGGGCACTTAATGTTTTCTTTCAGTAATTTGTTACACTGTTTTTTGAACGGGCTGAGCTAACTTCGTATCGTGGAAGAACAGTACAATTGCATAGCAGCAAACTAGAATTTTCTTTTGCCAGTGTTATTTCACGAAAAAAAAGATTACGTTTTGGGGCTCATAGAAAATAGTATTTTTAATATAAATCTTCATTATACTCGCGGTATTACGCCGAAGCGTGTAACGAGTGGCGGGGCCCATCTCCGCGGCTAAGCGCCTGGGCTACACAGCTCCGAAGAAACGTCGCAGCGGTGGCGAGCCGTTGGCGACACTGTGCCGATTTGACCGGTCCGGCAATCGAATCTCAGACCTCTCGCACCGAAAGCGTACGCTTAGCAACTGAGCTAACGGCCGGTGTCTGTATTTTTAATATTTCAGTACAAATTCAGATAACAAAGCTTTTAAAAAGATACTGTGAATTGGAAAGGGCTATATGTGAATTAAGATGACTTGATTTAGATATTAGTATGAATACAACGGATGTTCTAAAATGCGCTTATCCTGCTGTTCCGGCTCCGTCGTCTCGTCAGCGTGAGATGGAAGAACGTTATGGTGGACCTGTTCGTTCAAGTGAAGAAATGTTTCAATATTACAACAATTTCTACCAAGTTCCACAGAACAACAACAGACGTCGGCCTAATCAAGAAGTATGTCACATAGTGGTCTAGGCCAGTGGTTCCCAACCTTTTTACATCAGCGGACCGGTAAAAACTAAACAAAACGTTCACGGACCGGCAGCGAAGTTTCGCAATTAGTATGTCATATTTCAGAAGCTAACAACCGCATTTGTTAACCATCAGCTAAATTAATGGGAGAAAATAACTCAATATTTTGGCATTGGCTACATGCTCACGCACAAAAATTAAAATAAAACTTCAATCAGTTTAAACAATAACGTAAATTTATAAACATATATACTGTCGAACAAAATCAAAGTTGCTGGGAAACTCGTTGCTGTTTTAAAATGCCAATATGAGAGATAAGCGAGGCATCCGATAGCTTTTTTTGCTGTTTGTTCCACTGAAGCCAAAGATTGCTGTTTTAAAATGCCAATATGAGAGATAAGCGAGGCATCCGATAGCTTTTTTTGCTGTTTGTTCCATTGAAGCCAAAGGTGATAGAGTTGTTTCGCATGAGTTGTGGAAAGAATATGTTTTGGGGACCGGCAAAAACACTAACGCGGACCGGCACCGGTCCGCGAATCGGCGGTTGGGAACCAGTGGTCTAGGCTAGCCTGGTCTACGCTGTGCTTGTCATAAGAGAAGCTTCCAACGCTACACTTTTTGGCGCCAACTTTTCGTTTCATTGTTTTCTTCTCTGGAGCAAGCTAGCTTAAACTATCAAAAATAATGAAAAAAATGATAGAGCTGCTTCTGTATCTAGCGAGCAGTGTTAAGCCAGGTTTTAAGTTGTTGTATTGTAAGCGTTCGGTTTTTGAAAATAAGGACGCATTTTATAATCAAGATACCTGCTACTATCTATAATGGTAATGTAATTAATTTTATAGTGGTCTGGCATTACGAATGCCTTAAGCTCCAGTGTTCTGTATAATCTGCAAATTCGTACTTATTTCATTATGTGTGGATTATAAAAAATTTGCGTGCTGAGAGGTGGGAGACCGTGATCGAACGATTTTAATTTATTATAGTTTTGATTTAATATTCGCTTTCACCTGATATATTATACCTAACGTGTGGATTTATTTGAAAGTTTAGATTTAAATTCTGTATAGTGCCGTCATATCAAATCATTCAGTAGCATTGTTGTCAAAGGCACAATGCGTGCACAAAAAACTAAGGAATAGCTTTGAATAGCTCTGTTATTGACAGAACGTTTTTCTCAAAGCCAAATACAAAAACAGTTTTTTTCGAAGATATTCTTAAAAGCTCTGTACCGCCCTTTAATTAGCATATACAAAAAACTAAAGCAACTAAGAGCTCTTTGTTATGATTAGATTTTCTAAAGTTGTGTTTACTTATTGATACATGTTCAAATGTGAAAGTAAGGATAGTTTAATAACTATATCATTTATCATTCCATGAGGTCGACTAAGCGAGCTTACTGTTGACATTTACAGTAAGCATTTGTTGAAAACACCGCTTCAGCAGAGCGTAACTTGCTTTGGTCGCAAATTTTTTGCAAGGCCAAACTAGTTTGTGTATGTAATCCAATGTTTGTGAAATATGTTTAGTTCGGTGATTTTTCTAAACATTGTTTGTTTTCAGTTCATGAGCAGTTACTGCATTTAGTGTTGAGTTTTTGTTATGATTTTTATTATTATGATTTTGTTTACGTAGTTACCACGCGATTTAAATGCCATCATGAGAACAATCAACCACTTTTTAGTAACTTTTATTTCAGAACACTGCCCCGTTTTTCTTTGATGTACATGCCCCCCCACCTCGTCGTGTGGAAGTCTATAATTACTGGCCCAGTGATGGTCCTCCATCGTCGCACAACATGATGCCAGGCCCAGTTTTAGCGCGTGGTTACAACGATTTTCGCGTAAGTTGATAATTGTGAGATAACTCACCTTTTCGTTTGTTGTCATTAGCGGATTTAGAGGAAAGGGTTGTGCCATGCCCCCATCCTTTTGCCTTTTAGTAAAAAAAGAAACAAATGTTGCAAAGTGACTGAACTATGTCAGATGGATTTGGTAATTTATGTCTTCTTTTTTTTCAATTTCTCGCCACACCACTGTTGTTGTTATTAGTCCTATCGGCTATAGCTAAAGTTGTTAAAACTGCAATTTTGAGTCGGATCGTTTTGCTTCGCTATAATACTCAGGTGGCAACAATCTGTGTTACGACCATATCAGCACGCGCTGGTTTATTAGTGCAATGTGGTTTCCGCTACGCTAAACCAACATTTCGCTAAACTGCCTTAAATTTGAACGCTTTTTCATTTAATTTGGTTCAACATCTTTTACACTAGTTTATCCTTGACAAGCGTATTTGATCGCTTTAGAGTCTAGACTCTAGATCAGGGGTGGGCAAACTTTTCACACGAAGGGCCAGATTTGGAAAAACTGTTGAAGCCGCGGGCTGCACGCTGATTGAAAACAAGGTGAAGACCTTTTTTCTTTTTTTTGGAGATCACAGTCCACGTACGAATGTGACCTCCAAAATAAAAGGTTTTCACCTCGTTTTTCATTACAATTTTGCACCCTTGAGGCTTATTTTTTTGAAAATCACTGCCATCCGTGCTCTCTAAAGGAAAAAAAAAGGTCTTCCGCTCAATTTATGGTGGGAGTTTAAGTTTGTGTAAATGCCTGCGGGCCAGAATGAAAGAACCGGCGGGCCGGATTTGGCCCGCGGGCCTTAAGTTTGCCCATGTCTGCTCTAGATCGTTATCACTTTTTGTAAGCAGTCAATTTAAGATCCGCTCTGAAAGGCGTAAATGCCCTTATAAAATTATTGATATCACTGCATAAAGTAATGTCAACCAAGTTGAACAGCGATGCCATTTTAGTGCATGCGTTTCATGTGCTGTAGAACTGCGTTATTGAGTTTGCCTAATCATTAATCAATCAGTTCCTCGAAATACCGACTTGGTTGAGGAAGTCGTTGATGTTTAATTGCTTTTGAAACTTGATTTAACTTTGAGGCTGTACAACTGCAACGTTACTCAACCGTTTGAAGTTTGCAAGAGTGCAACCATGTCAGGAATTGTTGAATTCTCATACCGTACTAGGCCTTTTATACTATAACCAAAGTTAGGCCCAGTGATTGAAAAAGTGGAGCTATGATATCAGAAATAAAATTTGACGCGAAAACTTCATAAGCCTTTGGTTCTTGAGAACGAGCATGCAGTTAGTCAGGTAACTCTGATCAAAACAGCATATAATTACAAGCTTTGTATTTCAAGGCTCTGAAGTAATTATTTATACCATTTTTATCACCTTCACGTGCAATTGCATCCACGTATTTTCGCGTGTGAATTCGTCTCTCGTCTTGCAACATAATTTTACCGTTTACCATTTAAGCATTTGTCTTGTGAAAAGTTCGATGATGACATTTTTTTCTGCGAAACGAATTACTGTTCTCTTGTTCTAGGGGAATTCTCGTAAAACGGAGTTTGGTTCTTTGAACGCAGCAAAGTGGGAAATTAATTTCGATTTTCAAGGTAACGTTACTAATTAACTTATTGTGCGGTATCTGAAATTTTCTTATACAAAAGCTTCAGTTAATTTCCTTCAGCCCTGCGTGGTACGGAATGCCTTGTCATCGTTGACCAATGCTTGATTAAGGCGGAGATGTTGAATTCTTCGTTGTTTTGACCGATTTTGGTATGACAAATTCGCGCAGTTTTACCAACAAACACTATCAGTTCTTGAGAAAGTTTGCAGCGTAAAAATTAAAATAATGTAAATATTAACCACATATTTTGTTCGTATCATGAAAGTACTTTTTCCCGGGGACTGAACTATTGCGTGCCATGCTTTATGAAACTGCCAGTTAAATGTTTGTCTTGAGCAGAGTCACAATCGGGTGTGTTTCAATGGATGTTACACGCCGTTTTTGAGTACCGTGTTTTACGGACCATAAGGCGCACTTTCAGTTCGTTTTTTTTTCCAAAAATTGATCGTGCGCCGTTTGTATGGAAAAAAATAATCGAAGCAACTTATTGATAGTGAGCTTTAAGGTTCGTAAAATACGGTTTGTACTAGTTTTATGCAATGAATTGTGGTAAAGTTTCGTGTGATTTAACTGAACCTAATTTTTGTTTTAATGTTAAACAGCTGGTGCAAATATGAAACCACAGTGGAATGAACCATACTTTCCCCCTAACTCAAAGCGAGGAAAAGCCCCTAAACGCCGTAACCACGGTCACAAACCGTATAACCGTGCTCATGGCGCTAAATAGAACCTATGCATTTGCCTTGCCTCGCTATCAAGTGTTTTTCATTGGGCAGCGACCCTGCTTGCAAGTTTGTGGGTTTTCTGGCTGCGTCTTTGTGTTGTAGTTTACGGCTTATGTTCTTTCGTGTTTCTGTTCTTAATGCTTCACGCTATGCATTTTTAATATTAGTGAAGTAGACAGCTAATGAGGCAGCCCTGTCCCCCATTGCGCAAAGTATGTTTTTCGTTTTGTTTCCCGTTTGAACTGAATTTTGGTGCAAGTCTTTTTTTCGTCTCATTTATTCGGCTTATGTTCTTTCGTGTTTCTGTTCTTAATGCTTCACGCTATGCATTTTTAATATTAGTGAAGTAAACAGCTAATGAGGCAGCCCTGTCCCCCATTGCGCAAAGTATGTTTTTCGTTTTGTTTCCCGTTTGAACTGAATTTTGGTGCAAGTCTTTTTTTCGTCTCATTTATTCTGCTTGTTTTCTATGCTTTTGTTGCTTGTGCAGTGTTGTAATTGTCATCGTTTTTTTGGGGAGTTAATTACAATATTTTCTGATTTTGTTATTGTTTTTGCTAAAAGCGAACGCATAATGTTGCTTGTTGTCGAAGAGTGTAATGTCATCTCTCGTGACGCGACCGTCTTTTGCGAGTGTTACAAATTTTCACTTAAGGTCAAGCTTCTACGAGCCGTACTACTTTTTGTTGCAGTTGTGTTACGCTTTTATTTTTTGTATTTGAACGGTACGATGCGTATTTTGAATTTTACCTTATTTGTAGGCCCTGCGCAACTGTTTGTTTGGGAACCGTTTCAAAGGTGTCTCAAAAGCCTTTTTTTTTGCCGTGCACCTTTTTGATTTTAGGTCGAAGACAAGTTTTTTTTACGTGTGTCAACTGTGCAGGCTATGCTTTTCGCATAAAAACATTTTAGTTTGAAGGTGTTTTTTTTTTTTCAAGTTATTTTCCTCCCGTTTGTGCTTTGTTTTCTGCTAAACTTTTTACACTGGCATTGTAGTTTGTTTTGGTGGAATTGCTTGTTATGTGCTTTCAGGAAAGTTGAAGAATGTCGATATACCTGGGGGGTTGTTACAGGAAGTTTGCGAGCTCGCAAACTGCTCGGTAGAAAATTTTTCCTCGCTAACGCGCTTTTCGAGATTACAGGATTTTCCGAGCTGGGGAACTCGCTCGGCAAGTAACGAGAAAAAAAATGAGCACTTTAAGTTACTGAGCGACAATTTCATGCACTGCTAGCCATGGCAGAGCGCAGTTTTTTACGTCATAGTTTATGCACAATATAGTATATGACCCAACTAGAGCTTTACACAACACTCAGGCTTGCTGTGAGGTGGTAGACTAGCTGGCTAGCTGCTGATTACTGCCTAGTCTAGTGCTAAAATTGTGCCAGTATTGCAAACATGCGTTGGCTACAGGGAGTGTAGGTAGTAATGGTATCTTCCACCGGTAGCTGTGTGGGGCCATGGCTAGTAACACTGCTATTCTAGCACCTCACAACAAGTCTATACATCAGTAGACACCATTACTACCTACACTCTTACCTGTAACCAAGTTAAAACCATCCCAACTTTGTAATACAAGCACAGTTTTAGCACTAAACTAGGCTTTAGCCAGCAAACAGCAGCTGCCAGTCTAACTTCTCACATCAAGCCGATACATACCGAGCAGCTAGCAAGACACTTGATTTTACCGAGCAGCTGTGCTTTTTGCAAGCGCAACTTGTAATCCCAACTTTGCGAGCTCCTTATCTCGGCTGCAGCTCGGAGAATTTTTCCTGCGATGAGATTTAGCGAGAGAAATCACTCGCTATCACATAAAATCCTGTGATAACCCAACTGGTGGGCAGTAACAGTGATAACTCGTTTTGTTCAGTATTAACTCACAAACTGTTTTTTTATCACTTGACCGAAATTAACTGTTAAGATGTATTGTACCAGTTTTGATTCCAAAAGCAAACCATAATTTTCGAAAGGTGTTTGTTTAAACAGGGTCATCCCTTTTTTCTGCTCATTCTGTATTTGATACGCAATAGATGCATCATTTTATATTGCAAAATTTGAAGTGATTTTTGTGTGCGTTCAACGCTTTGCTTTCTGGCTAGTGTTTTGCTTTCTTCTTTGATAATTTTCTTATGGTGCATTTATTGGTACGGGGCAAGCAGCAACGCGATGATCATTTAAATTTTACTGGCGGGCGTAACCACTAACCAGCAATAATTGCCACATAAAATTGCTTGTCTGGATCATAATGATTTACTCAATAATGTAACAATCGAACGTGCATTGTTTTCAAATCACTTAAACTTTTTTGACCTTTGGCGATGAAACGTAAGATATTGTACTAGGCCTATTTCAATTTATTAATTTCGCAAGTGTTTTTATCGCTTTGCCATACCCAAATTCCATATTATGAAATAAGCAAAACATGAAGTGGTCGTCAACGTTGGTAAAAAGATTGTAGCCAGTATACCAGTAATCGCTTTATAAACGTTTCGGTAAAAACTTATTCCATCGTCAGTGTAAAATTAACAATAGAGGCACTACGCTAGAATCATAGTTCATAGTCTTAGCTTCGATGAAGTGAAAAAATAAAGTAAAGTAAAAACTTAATTTTACACTGATCATGGTATTAATTGCTACCGAAACGTTTGTAAAATGATTACTAAAATGCTGGCTATAATCTTTTTATCAAAGTTGAGTTCCAATCAAAACCCATCTTAATATAGTGGCCGCGTTGCTACTTGCCGCGTAACGGTAGACGCTCCTTTGTCCTTTATGGCTGTTTTAACTTGAAAATTGGTTTGCTTGGGACCTTTTTCTTATTTATATTATTCACTAGCAGTGTTCCCTCCGGAGTGAGAAATTTGAGAAAAATTCGAAATTTTTGGGCAAATTTTACTGATTTTGAACTAGAAGTTAATATTATAAAATGCAAAACTAAAAAACTTGACTATTTTAATGCAAGAATGTAGCTTTTATCTTGGAAAAGCAAATTTAATGCAAAAAAATTGTGAAAGGGGTCCTTAAAGTAGTAAAATCTTTGAGCAAAAATTTCAATGAATTTATCATTTGGGCAAATTCGCACTTGTCGAATTCCTAGAGGAAACACTGTTCACTAGTTTTCTTTGTTGTTGCCCCGCAAACAGAGTGGCGTGTGACTATGCGCTGCTGGCAGGCATTGTTGGAATTGTAAACTCAAGCAAAACCTTAATCATTATTCAGTTCCTGAATTTTCCTGTGGCACAAATCTGCCAAACCCATATAATGAATACTGTCTCAGAACCGTTTTTGCATATCTGAACCTCCGTTGTATTGCATTCATACTTTCGCATTTTGAATGGATTGTCGCACTTCCAGCAACGGCTACAGTAGGCCTACTTGCATCTGGGGGTGCGGGCACTGCTAATCGCGAAGCAATGGATTCAACACAATATCGCGAGGTTTTGTTCGATTTGAGCGAGCATGCGGTTTAGTTGATGATTGTCATTCTACGCTTTTGCCTGTTTGCTGCTTTTGTGTTCACTCATTTTTGCATTTGCTTGGTAACACTGAGATCTTCCGTGTTATATTTTTCGCATTTCTCAATAAAATAAAAAACAACTATCTCTATATGGAAAATTGAATATTAACTTTGGTTTCATACAGTAACTTCTCCAGTACTCTACTGCCAACAAAAAATAATAATCTAGATAAAATTGACATGAAAAGTGTTTTGCTTTAGTTGGTGCTGTTGGTTCTACAAGCAATTATGAAAAATTACCAAAAAGATAACAATTTAATGCCTGCAGTAGAATAAACTGGGCTAGGCAGTGAAGCAAGAGCACCGAATACTGTTGAACAATGCGATAATAATTGGTGTTGTAAGATGGATAAACTTTTGCAAAAATGAGTAATTGCGTGGTACAACAGACAATATTATTGCATGCAGTGGCGTATCAAAAAGTGTTAAAAAGGGGGGCCATCAAAAGTCCGGTATATTTCACTCCCCATTTTTGACTTAGCATAATGATGCTGAGTGACTGCTGCAGAAAAAGCTTGCTCTTACAGTATCGAGTTCGTTTCATCCATCAGCAGACATGAGATAATTGTAATGTAATTAGTGAGCGATTACAATTGATTACATTTTTTTGAGTAATCGTAATCGATTACATTTCAGCTGATTACATCATCCAGTGGATTACCTTTAATATGACATGCATTTTGTGAGCAGCAAACAAATATCTATTTTCGTCAATTTAAAGCCAGATAATTCGTCTCAATGTTACTGCTGCAGTAAGCCTAATTAAGTTCGCTTTTGGTGCTAGCTGAAACGGTGAGAATTTTCGCTTTGCGTAATTGTTCTGCATCGTACGCAATTGATCAGTCAATCCGCTGTATTGTTTTGCTCAACACCAAACAGTTATAAGCGAAAATTTAATTAGCGCACTGCTACCTTCATTTATTTGGTCTGAGTGTTAGACTCTAACGTTACGAAGAATGTAAGGCAAAGAAAAGCCTGTGTCCTATCTAAGATATCGTTGTTCATTCATATACGATTGGGTTATTGCAGAAACGTATTTTTTGTTGTAGCGTTTGTTTTCTGAAGAAATGTGCATAGACGAGCTATTTTCACGTGTTCAAGAATTTTTAAACAGCAAAAATAGTTATTTTCCTGCATGATATGCGATATTATTTCCGCAAAAAGGTGTAACAGAAAATATTGACGACAGAACATGTTTCATTCGGCAGGTAGAAAATATAGCACACAGTAACACATCACTCGTTAAAAATGCACTACACAATCTAGAGCCGTGGAATGCAGGGCAAGAGCGAAGCTCACCGAGGCAACTACAACCACAAACCTTGAAATTAGCCTACAATGCGCTATCTTCAAAAATTATCAACGAAAACGAAAAAAGCGAATGTGCAATGCAAAATGATTGAGGAAAGTGAGTTTACGCTGAAGCAAACTATTCACAAAAACTTCAGTATATACAAAATACACTCCCAAGTTTGGTTTGAACGGAAAGCAAATATCTAGGGCAGGGATCTGCAAATACTTTTTGGCGCGATCCAAAAAAAAATTGCCCTTAAATCACGCGACCCAAAAAATTTGCAAGCGTCATTTTTGTCGAACATTATTGTTTTAATTACCAATTTTAAGGCTACTGTCAAACGCAGCAATTTTTAGTCCAGGGAGTCGAACCGTTTAAAATATCGCTCCGGTTCAGGTTCACGAAATTTAATTTTTAACGGTTCAGCGCCGGTTCAGGTTCAAGACTTTTCAAAAATTGGGGTTCAGGTTTGGTTCGGATTCAGTTGCACCAAAATTTAAAGGTTTGGGTTCGGTTCGGGTTCATCGAAACCAAATTTTTACGGTTCAGGTTCACTAAATCCAAAATTTATAGGTTCAGGTTCGGTTCGGGTTCAAGACCACAAAACAGTCCATAAAGCTACAGGTAAGCCAAGGTTTTTGTTCACGTCCCGGTCATATATGTTTCGTTTTAGCCTGTGCCATGATAACACAAATGAAGCACAAAATAAAAAAATTGAAATCAAAATTACATGCAACTGAAACCTCGAGGGAGACTGCAAAGTGACCGTTTAAGGTCTTCGAGAATCCAGTCAAGCAACCACCCAGAGACAAAAAAGTATATTTTTTGAAAAAATTAGCCGATCGCAGTGGATTTTGCCAATATGTTGGTAATGAAAAACATCAATTATATCTAAAAATTGAATCAAAAATAAAGTCAATCAAAAAATTACCGGTAAGAAGGAAAAAATATTAGTGTTTGATTGACGGAGCAAAATACTTATGACCTGCGCCTGCAACGGAATGTTGGAAATTGCGTAGTTGTTGGTCCGTACATCTTCCAAAATGGCAACTCTGTAGCTATAGGAACTGCTTTGAAATCGAAGCTTTTATCATCACGGTAGTAAGTCATTTTTCGGTTCTAATCCCATTGTGATGCTATAAGCACGATCAGGCAATTAAGCGTCTGCATTTAAGGTGTAGATTTTATACTTTTGCTTTTTAATAAAACAGTACAATAATCCGAAGGGAAAACTGGACTAAGCAGTAAAGCTGTGTCAGAAGTGGCAGTAGACAGCCATTACCATATTACAGGTACAATAGGCTACCCAGCTACCAGACTTGTCCACATGACCAATTTTTCTGGGCTTTAGGCCCGCGGCCATGGTTCATGGTTTTAGCTCCTGCTTCATAATCAATTTCTTGATGTCATAGTTAAAAAAGTGAGTACAGTATGACATCAAGAAATTGATTGTGATGCTGAAACTAGAACCAGGAACCATGGGCCTAAACCAGTAAACTGTAAAGTACACTAAAATTGGACATGTGGTCAGGGTACATGTGGAGTTGTGCATAGACTAGACCTGTAGACTCCCAGATCTGCAGATACTTATTAAGCAGATAAGAACCTTTAACTGTTTAGATGTATAAAATACCCCAAATTTAAAAAACTTTTGAGTACATACCGTTATAAGATTAGCAATTGACCTCTTGATGACATCAATACAGCTGTCATCATCAGCAGTGTATTGGTGTACAGTAGACTACCAGTACTGCTAGGCTTGTGCTGGATGTGAAAGCTAAAACAGGCCTTGCATTAATTATCATTTTTAAGTAGTGTTTATTTTGCCGTCAATGGCAAAATAGCTTTTAGGTGTACCGGTATTTTGCCGTAAGTGACATTGTGGGTTTTTAAGCACCGTTTTGTGCTAGATTGCCACGACTTCTCGATAGCTCAGTAGATAGAGCGCAGCGTATGAAGGAAAAGCTGCAACTAGTTTTGGGTTCAATTTTAGTCGTGGCTTCGGTTTGTTTTGCTTCCATGGCTTTGGTTCGATTCGGATTTGTGTGACCTGGGGTTAACAATCGAGTTCGTGAAGACATTAGAATAGAATAAGATGTAATATTCGTGTGACATGGGGTTATGTAGCTGTGGCAAAATAGACCTAAAAGCTATTATGCCATTAACGAGAAAATAGACACTGCCTCATTTTAAAATTTGATTTGGATGTTTGATATTTAGGCTATCACAGCATCACTGTTTAACATTGGTGTTATTGCATAACAAACTTTGATACAGTATGGGCAGATTAGTTGCAGATTAACCTGCATTGTAAACAGATTAGAACTCAGTAAGCAGTATACCGGTACCCTGTAACTACTCCAGTCAAGGTGCAGCTGCCATGCTAATTCTTGAACCTTAGGTACCTATTTTACGTGTACTAATGTTATGAGCATGCTGTAATGAATATCATTTTGCAGCTGTTTCCTTATTTTTTGCCTTGCTTTGGCTTCTGTTATCGATGTTTGTTATCTCATGGTCAAAAGTAGAAACTCACTACTACTACTGCTGGTCGAGAAAGCAAATCTTGGGTCAAAAAATTTTGTCTTTAAATTTTGTCAATGTTATTTGTTAGGCAGTGTCTGTTTTCCCGTTAACGACATAATAGTTTTTAGGTCTATTTTGCTGCAGCTACATAACCCCATGTCACACGAATATTACATCATATTTTATTCTAATGTCTTCACGAACCCGATTGTTAACCCCAGGTCACACAAATCCGAATCAAATCGAAGCAATCCGAACCAAAGCCACCAAAGTGAAACAAACCGAAGCTGCGACAAGAATCGTACCCAAAACTAGTGCAGCGCTTCCCAAAAACACTGCGCTCTATCCACTGAGCTATCGAGAAGTCATGACAATCTAGCACAAAATAACGCTTAAAAACCCACAATGTCACTTACGACAAAATAGACCTATAAGCTATTTTGCTGTTAACGGCAAAATAGACACTACCTATTTTTTGAGCCTGATTTAACAGTTTTTGGGCTTGTATGTGCAAAAAATGATCCTGATTGGCAATGTATATTACTCCTGACTTCATTAACCATGTTATTGGTGTGAAAATTTTCTGACGTGAAACAAGGCTTTGAACTCGAGGTCGCTGAACTCGATCTTTTTTGCGGAACTTAAACTCAAACTAAAACTGAAAAGCAAAAATCCCTGAACTTGAACTTGTTCTCGAAAGAAAGTGATTGAGTGTTGGTTTGAACTTTTTCTAAACTTGACAAAAATTATGTGCTCTTAGCATGAACTCGGAATCAGTTATGGAGCTTGAACTCGAAAAATCAAAAATGGAGAACTAGAACTCGAGCTGTCTTGCAAATTTTTTGTGAACTCAAACTCAATTAAAAATGCTTGCGAGTTTGAAGCCTTGGTGTAAGATCATACTGAATAGACCAGAGGTTCCCAAACTAGGGTCCACAAAGGGGGTCCGTGACAATGTTGCAAAAAATAGAAACACTAGAACTTGCAAATGATTTTACAGGACGTACACAGACCCAATTAATTACTGTAGTGATTGAAAATCTTATAGAATGCTTTTTTCTTCTACTATCTCTTGATTGTTGAGCAATTATTAAAGTTAGTCATGGATTATGATACTCTTGCCTTTATTGTTTATGAATTATAATGCTGTAAGAGCTTAATTGCAATGACAAGTTGAGCACACAAGCAGAAATGATAGACTAGATCAGAGAGACCCCGATAGACCCTGATGCAAGCTTATTAAGATATAAGTTTATAAGATACAAGATGAAAGCTTTAACGGCCTACTCTCTTTTCCATCCTGTTGGTAGAGCTAAATAACAACTAAAAGCATTGCAATTGTGTAAATGTAAAATCAAATCTTTATTATACTTGCGGTAATATACAGAAGCGTGTAACGAGTGGCGGGACCCATCTCTATGACTGTGACTTTATTAGCGATCGTGCAATACAGCTTTGCCTCCCAAGAACCCTCGAAATGATGGCAAACTGCTGTTGGCGACGCTGTGTCTGATTTGATCGGACCCCAGACCTTGCGCACGGATAATGATGTGCTTTGCAAGTACGCCAGTGGTCGGCAACCTACTGCATTTAAAGAGCCATCTTAACCAATATCCCAAAATATTAAACACACTGTGAGCAGCAAAAACACTACGGCAATCAAAAAATTTAAAAAGATCTTTGTTTCTTCCTCTACCAAAAAAAGTTTTCGTTTATCCCCACAAAAAGCCACAACCTGGGGATCAAAGAACCGCAGGTTACCGACCGCACTACGCCATTTGCTCGGTCTAAATGTACAATTTGCGGACAAACATTTGAAACAAAAACTGTGAGAAGCAACCACATCCGTCCCATTCATGTTATTCATATGTGTCGGTAAAAATGAAACTACAATTAAGCACAATTTATTTTCGTGTTGCATTTTACGCTTTTTTAGCTGTTGGGTGAAAAATTAACGCAACTTATTAGTGGGGTCCACAGTAAACTTGATTTGCAAAAATGGGTCCGTGGCACAAGAAAGTTTGGGAAACTCTGGAATAGGCTACCAGTAGTATTGTATGTGCAATGTTTTGGTACGTAGTGTATATCAAAGGAGATAAGTCTATCGCTTGATTTTGAATAATTCATTATCTTGCTTAGTATGCTATAGTACAGAGGTGGGCAAAGTGTGACCCGCAGGCCGCATGCGGCTCATGAGACCTTTTTATGCGGCCCGCAGACGCTTACAGAAATATGAACTCCTAATGTGAATCAAGTCGAAAACGATTTTTTTTTCTAAAGCTGTGCGCTGAATGTCAGTAAGCCAATTTACAAGAACGAGTTTGATTATGCGGACAGTGGCATAGCGATAAATTTAAGGGGGAACCATGAGTTACACATTTTTTTCAGCAGAACTAGGGCATGCTCCCCTGGAAAATTTTTGAAAATTTACTTGCTGTAGTGCCTATTTTAGTACTTTTTGAATAATTTTCAAGAAAGTTTTGTTTGAATTTTTAGACCCTAATTCTGAGTCCTTTGCCAAATATGATGCATTGTGTTCAAACATTTTTGATTATGCGTACTTAAGAATAAGGCTTATCGCGTGCTTAAGATGTAGTCTAAGGCTTATCGCTATCAATGAGGTTCGAAATTATGGAAAAATTCTATACACCAAAAACATTTTTGAAAATGGCTGGTGGGAGGATGCATACTCCTCATCCTACCCTCCTGGATCCGCCCCTGGCCATAAGCTATAGGAATCTTCAAAAGAGTCTGTCATATTTCAGTCACTTGGCACCATTATTTTTGTTGTTTTTTACTAAAAGGAAGAGTTAAAAGGGGGGGGGGGAGCATAACACAATGCTCCATCCCTTAAATACGCTCCTGTATGTTGTTTACACGCTTCAGTTTCAGTTTAGGAAATTTTTTTGCTTAACCGGCTATTCTTTCAATGTGCTTTTTAGTGGGTTGAACCCAGTGCTCAAGTTGCAAAAACACTTACAGGGGGTCGGTGCAAGGTTTTCACGCAAACGTAAAGGAGGGATGATCATTATTAATAGGGAAATAGTATATGCTAAAATGTTTTATGGGGAATGGTGTTGTTTTTCGCATCCCGCTTCAACTCGAGTACTGGTTGAACCTACCTGTTACAAGCGAGTAATTTCCAACCTGCGATGCTTACACAAGCAGTATGACGTAAGTTTTTATCTGCCGTAAGCGAGGTGGATTTGCCGGGTTAACTCGCTTAATTGTGCATGTAAATTGTAAATTGACTTGGTGAAAAAAGAAAGACATTTGTGGACGTGATGATTTTTTTTGCTCTTCACTTGAATTTGGTTGGAAAATTGGATATCTGCAGACGTGCGACTCTTGGCTTCAAAATTTTTTCAAATGCGGCTCTTTGTGTGAACATAATTGCCCACCCCTGTTATAGTATATCAGTATATATAATAACAGTATGCAACATGAGTTGATAAATTCAACGTGATACATTATCATCAATCGGTACCAGGATGCATTTGTCAAAAAGCTACTTTTTCAACAAGTGTGATGCATTAAATAAATAAAAAAATTGAGTTGAAAGCCCTGTTAACCAGTTTATTTGGTCATCTTTTGAAAAATATTTATAGAGCTCTATTCTATACACAGTACTAGTAAGTAACCTCGTGTTAAAATTATCTGATGGTAGAATATGCTATGGGCTGTAAACCTGATGTACATTAATGCGAAGATTAAAAAGAACCGGTAGAAACGTCTCCTCTACTTACAGTTAAAAACTTGAGCTTGCTAGTCACATGGGCCTCCGGATGATTGGTTAAGATGAAACAGTCTGTTGAGGTTTTATTTGTGTTTTTTTACTATAAATACAATACCAGTATGTAGCTTACATGAAACAGTGAACCATTTAGTACTGAACGCATGAGTTTTTTCACTGTTATCCTTCAAACATAGCCTCCCAGTTAGCTCAGTGGTTAAGATATTACTGTCATTGCAGTAGGTCTGGGGCTTGAATGCCGCTCAGTCCAATTGGACACACAGGGACAGCAGCTCGAGTTGGATCCTCCAAGCATCTCGATCCTCTGCAACAAAGGATAGATGCTCTGCTGGGATGCCAAGGCAAGACTAACTAAGATCTTCTACGTAATCTCGCCATCGAGTTCTGGGACGGCCTCTAGGCCTTCGACCAATCGGTGTTGAACAGAGCAGTTTTTTGGCTGTCCTTTCCTGGGACATTCGTGTCACGTGTCCATACCAACGCAGTTGCGATCTTTCTAGTCGGAGAAGCAGCGATTCGATGTTTAGAGATTCACGAATATCTGCACTTTTAACCTTGTCCAACAAGGTCAAACTGCTAATTCTTCGCAAGAATCCCATTTCGGCTGCTTGAACTCGAGACCTCACTTTCTCAATCATGATCCAACACTCATGGCCATAAGTCGTAATAGGAACATAGACCGATCTGAAAATGGATAGCTTTGCCTTGGTGCAAAGCTTCCGTTTTAGTGCCACAGATCAGTGAAGCTGGCGCATTACTGCACTTGCTTTTCCGATGCGGATATCCAATTCGCTATTTTGTCTGCCGTCACTTGTGAATGAGACGCCAAGGTACTTGAATTTCTCTGACTGTTTAGTGGTACTCCATCAATTTGGAGAGAGCACTGCTTTGGTTGTCTGGACAGGCACATGGTTTCTGTTTTTGTTGTACTGATTTTCATTCCAACAACAGAGCATGCATCCGAAAACCTGTCAAGAACTTGCTGGAGACCATTTTGGGTAGAGTCGAGTAGCACAAGATCATCTGCAAATAACAGACGTTGTACAGTGCATTCAACGATCTTTACTCCGCCACAAGACTCACTTTTCTTAACTATTCTATCCATATAAATAAGGAACAGAATAGGTGAAAGAGAGCAGCCTTGCCGTAGTCCCACACTTACTCTGAAATGTTTCGTCGTTGCACTGTTAACACGAACACAGACCTCGGAATGCATGTACAGCGACTTAATGGCATTTAGTAACTGGCGATCAATGCCATACTGCAACAGCACCGCCCAAAGCTTGTCGCTAGGAATGCGATCATATGCTTTTTCAAGATCAACAAAACATGCATTGACCTCTTTTGCATATTCCCACGACTTCTCAAAGATTTGCTGCAAGGCAAAGATCTGATCCATTGTGCTTCGGCCAGGACGAAAGCCATTCTGAGCATCCGTTAGTTTAGGCTCGACTATTTCACGGCATTTCTTTTCAAGGCATTTGGCATAGACCTTACCCGAGACACTGATGAGAGATATGCCCCTATAATTGGTGCATTTTCTCTTGTCTCCTTTCTTGTGGATAGGTATTATCACACTAGTTTGCCATTGCTTTGGTGCTTGCCCAGTACTACATGCCACCTTACAAACACGAGTCAGCCAACGAACACCATATATGTTCATTGCTTTCAACATTTCAGGTCTGATATCATCCTCACCAGGTGCTTTTCCAGTTTTCAATGATTTGATTACTGCATTCACATCTGCTTCGGTTATCTGAATATCTTCCCGAACCTGTTTGTCGTGAATTTGTATCGGTGTAGCATCAACTGGGTTTAAAAGATCACTAAAGTAGTCTCTCCACCGATTCAAAATAGCATCTTGATCTTTCAGAGTCACACCATTTGAATCTTCGATAAAGAGAACGGCTCGAGATCTTTTTCCACGCAAACGACGAATGGTCTGCCAGAACACTTTGTTTGCCGTTTTGAAATCATCGTCTAACCTTTCTCCAAATTCCTTCCAGGCCCTTTCTTTTGACAGTATAACTTTTGTGGCTGCCGCCTTACGTGCTTCAGAGTACTGTGAACGAAGTTCAAGTGATGACTTACTTGCAAGCCAGGCCTTATCGGCAGTGGTGTAAAGTAACGAAATACTTTTACTTGAGTAGATTACTTGAGTATTTTTTTGCGGTAACGAGTACTTTTTTGAGTAGTTTTTTTTTGGCTACTTTTATGTTTACTTAAGTACTTTTAGAATTAAGTAACACTACTTGAATAGTTTTTATTTTAGAAAAGTACAAAGTAGTCCTTGAGTTACAAGTCTCACTTGAAATCCCTTGTTGCACCTAAAATCTTGCGTTGCAAAGTTGCGTCGCATGCAATGTCACTGTTGTCTGTAATTACTGCATGACCGTAACTGCAAGTTACAGAAAATGCTTAATATGTTCACGATAATGCATTCATTCCATAAACCTGTAGACCTAGCGTAAAACTATCGTGTTTCTCTTTCAACCTTATGGAAAAAAGCACATTGCAAAGCTAAAAATTAAGTGTTAACAGAAATAAGCAGGTTTTCGTTTTTGAGTTAATGCTTATTTATTCATATGTTTGTCCTTCTTTGCGACAGAGGCGCTATAACGAGCTCGCTTAGGCGTTTTGAGCCACCTGTCTGCCACTCCGAGATGGGGAAATCTCGCTAAGCGCAGTTCCGAACGACACAACAAACGAACTTGCCGGCTAGCTCTTTACGCAGTCGCCTTTGATGCTAAGCGTCATGCAGGGAAGCTATAAATACCAACTTTTAAGTCATTGGTTTAACCGACTCAGAAGAAGCAGACGTTCTATCTACTCGGTCATCTGAGCAGTAATAATTTCTTTTGTTTTTGCCACCTTCAGAGCAAGTCATCATCGGCAAGCGTGCAGTTGACACTTTAACGATTGAGAACGCTATACTTTTATTTGAGTAGTTTTTGATTGACTACTTTTTTACTTAAGTGCTTTTTTTAGGCAATACTTTCTACTTTACTTCGAGTAGTTTTGCCGTCAGTAACAATACTTTTACTTGAGTACAGTTTCAAAATACTTTTTACACCACTGCTTATAGGGGTCACTTTTTTTGCACGAATAGCTTCTTTAACTTCTTGGTTCCACCAAGGAGTTCTTTTCTCGCTACTCTTCGTCCCTCCAACACGCTTACGTCCACAACAGTTAGTAGCGGACGTAATGACTGCTGTTCGAAACAAACACCACTCAGTTTCAATGTCTTTAGTAAACGTCGGAAGTTCTTTGAACTTAGATGCAATGTTGTCTGCAAATGCAGTTCGTACCTCTCTGTCAGCCAATGATTCCCATTTGATTTGATAAGTGTCTCGTGGTCGAAAAGTCTTTCGTTTTTTCAAGGGTTTTAAAGCTTTCGAAGTGCAGACAACTAGGTGGTGATCAGTTGACAACTCAGCCCCTCTTTTAACACGAACATCAGACACGGTAGAAAACAAGTCCACCGATACAACAATCAATCAGGGAGCGTTGTCCCAGAGAGTCTTCGTACCAGGTGTACTTTATTTTGTGCTGAAAAAATGTGTTCATTATGCACAGCCCATTGGTGGCACAGAACTGCAATAAACACCTTCCGTTCTTGTTAATGTCAGGGTCACCATGTTGCCCAATAACACCTTTCCAGGTTGCATTGTCGATGCCCACATGTGCATTGAAATCGCCCAAAAGGACAAGGGATTCTGATGGAGTTGCTTTTCCCAATGCAACCTCAACTTCCTCCCTAAAGGCTTTGTACTGTGATTCTATGTTAGGTGCGTACACCTGCAAGATACACAGAGATCGTTCCTGCAGCCTTAGCTTTAGAAGACAAACCCTTCCTCCCAGTGGTACCCAGTCAACGACACACTCAGCTATGTTGGGGCTCACAAGTAAGCCAACACCAGCTTGAGCAGACATTGCTGCATCATCACCTGAGTAGAAAAATTTCCACCCACCGTTCAACTCGACAATTCCAGAACCTTGGCGCTTTGTTGATGAAATTCCCACAATATCAAGGCGATACTGTAGGGCTTCGCAAACCAGCTCCTGCTCTTTTCCTGTCAGTGACGAAACGTTCCAGTTCCCGATGGCTAGATCCCGGCAGTTTGGTCCAACTCGAGTACATTTTCTGTGCACTGCCCCCAGTTGCCTCCCCAAACGCTTAGCGACTGCGTTGGTGGGTTTCCGGTGACGGTCAGCTTGTGTGGGAGACTGTAGCTTATTTTTCGAACGGGTCCCTCTGCCTAAAACTCGAACGCGGACCGTTTTCTCCTGCGCCCCGTCCGATGCAGCATGAATATTGTTATTACAACTTTCCATTTAGCTACAGCATTGGATTGCTATTTGGTCTGTTTCTCTCCTTCGATCTTACCGCCATGGGTGACCCTGATGGAAGTGATAAAACACTGCCGACGGCATTGCTCTAAGGATCATTGACAACTCAAACCCACCCACCACGTTAAGGTGGCAATCCGTAGGAGAGGGACAGTGCTATAGTAGTTTTTAATTTTCTCAGCAGCTACAAGGATTAATATTCTCAAAGATGTACTTTGGAGAGCTAAATACTGTTTTGCTTCAAATTTTGTTGTTAAGATTTGAAGCAAGTTATGTGAAATAATTACGATTTTACATAAAAATGCCACATTGTTGTTAAGTTACAAGCGGGGTTGTCTACTAGCTCAACTCAGTCTGTTTTACCGAACTCGATCTCGGAAAAAAGTTGATCGAGTTTTAAACTTATCCTAAGCTTGAGAAAAAATGCTTGAACTCAGCATAAACTCAGTAACAATTGTCGAACTCAAACTCGAAAAAATGAAGAACTCAAACTCGGCTTGGAAATTGTTAGTAGACTCGAACTCGAACTTGAACTCGATTAAGTGCGCTTGTGAGTTAGCAGCCTTGGTTATGAACCCGTATATTTGATCACTGCTTTTCTATTTTCTAGTTAATTAGCTGATGCTTGAATTATCCAAATTGGTTAAGGTTTTCTGTTGTTAACATGCATCCGCAAGGAAGTGGGTCACGGATGAGTTCTCGTGATCCTCATCCTCCGCGAACTACACCCGGAAGTAGCCGGAAACATACAATCCTGAGAAATCCTCAACAATCCCAACTCAGTGTTCGTTCTCGCACAGTAAGAGCTTCGTCATTTGAATGACATAGTAGTGAGCAGTATCAACGATAATGTTAATGCCATGGAGTTCGAAGAGATGCTTTTTGGTTATTGTTATCAGTTAAAATATTAATAAGTAATTAACATAAATCGCTAATTGCAAACTAGTCCAATGGCAGTAAACAGCTTTTCTCTATAACCATTAGCAATGCAACAGAGTAAATCACCCATGAAAGGATATGTAAAAAACCCCAACAGGCTGTTTCGCCGTTAGGCTCCTCCAGAGCTAAAACTATTCTATTTGAATAAGATTTCATTTTTATAGTTTTAGCGTCCCCCATGAGGAGTGTATCGGCGAAACAGCCTGTTGGGGGCTTTTAAATATACTTTTATTGGTGATATGCTTTGTTGCATTTATGCTCTGACATGCACCATTGAGTCACATTACACCATAATTAGCAATACATATTTGTTTTTAGTCAATCCCAGAAACTGCTCCAATCCGTCATCCAGAAATCTGTCAACGTGGGTTTTATTCTGATATCGTCAATTATGGAGCTTCGGAAAAACTTGGTGTAAGCAAGTATTACATTAGTTACTCACATTAACATAGTTTTAATGTCTATCATATATGATGACTCGCCAATACTTCCTTTAAAATGCACAGAGAGTGGGAACGACTGTGATAATTTATATTAATTATAACAAATCATCGTATTGTTGTAATAATATTTGCATGGTCATTTTTCGTACATGGTTTTAATTTTGTGCCCGTAGATAAAATGCTTGCTAATTACAAGATGCTTCTTGGGGACGGGCGTGCTTCCTAGGCTAGTCAAAATTTGTCCTGTGCAGAGCGTCATGATAGGTTTTTGCAATAAGCGGATAAAAGTTAAAAATTCAATCAATAAGCAACTGCTTGTTACAGTGAAGACAAAACTAGACTCAGACTCCTCAGAGTATGTTTGGAGTGAAAAGTTTGATGTAGTACTGGTCTGGAAGATTTGAGTCTACTTTGTGCACGCTAGTGGTGATTCAAAATCTGAATCCATCTCGTGATGCCACCGCTAGATCAAAACATTCGTAGGACTATCTTTGATCAGACTTGTGTTCGACCTTAACTAGGCTCTCTGGAAGGTCTCATCTGCTACGCTTTTGTGTGATTGCCTTGCGCTGCATCTCACAGAAAAAGAGGTGAATAGCACCAACAGTTACCCCTGCCCTTGCGTGATTGAGACAGCACCTTTACCGTATTTACGTAGTGAGATCGATGAGTAGTAATCTTTTAGTTAAACTTCGCAGAACGTCGAACGTGGGCCTGAAGTTGATCAAAATCTCACGAACAAAAGTTTGAAAAAGAATCATCTGCCGCTGAGTATGACAATGATCTTTTTTGTTGTTGAAATAATAATGTGTAATGTAATACGGAAGTGTTCGACTCATTATTTTATGTTTCATCTTTCATAGTTATTTTTAATTTGAGCTTTTTTGTGATTATCTTTTTTCAAATGTAGCAAAGAATAGAAGGTTTAATTGCACTACATAAGAACTTCTGTCATTCTTGATGTTTACGACGTTTGCCCGGTTAAAATATGAAAATTGACAACTCAATCATTGCGTAATCTTTTTATTTCGAGTTACAGCTGAGGTGGGAAACTGGCCAAGCACAGCGTATGGGGCGCCGTTTGTAAACACATGTTTGTGTAACGTTTTTCTGTTTATTTACATCAATAGTCAAAAAATCAATAATATAAAATAAATATACATATATTTTTGTTTATTTATTAAAAAGTTTTACATTTAATAAATTTTCACTTTAAAATAAATAAACATACAGTTTTGTGTATTTATTTTTGTGCATTTATTCATGCTTTTTTATTAAATAGCCATTTCGTTTTGTCCATTTAATAATAGTTTATCCTCTTTATAAATATCCAAAAATAAATAGACAAAAATAAACAATCAAAAATATATAAACAAAAACTTTTGACTATTTATTTCATGTCCATAAAATAACTTATTCATAGCGTTCATTTAGATACTCTGAGTCATTCCTTATTGCGCGTACAGAAGAAAGGATGAAATGGCTAAGGAAGGTAGGCAGGCTAGTCGAGCTGTTCTTTAGCTCAATGGGAGAGTGAATACAGGTATTGACAATAGTAGGACAGTTTGAGAAAAGATGAGGAGCAATTAAACTAAAAAGGGTTAAGTGAAGCCAAGCAGTGATAGACTGCAATTGTTTAACAGCCCTCTTTACAGCAGTCTAAGTGTGAATTCGACGCTTACACAGAGAAGATGACAGTTGACAGAAGATGGCAATAAAAATTGAAGTTAGGTTCAAGATTATACGTAGGGTTAAGGTCAAGAATTAGGGGTTAGAATTTGTGTTTACAGTGTGACAAGTTCACAAGCAACTGAAGATAGTGGCTGCTGGTATATACCCTAGTTGAATGAATAAGTAGTCTCAGAGCAAAAAAAAAACAGCTTGAATGGCCTCCTTTCCTTAGCCATATCATCCTTTCTCCTGTACCCGAAATAAGGAATGACTAGGCAATTTTTGCATCCAATCAGCATTTGGCATAATTTATTTTATGGACATGAAATAAATAGTCAAAACTTTTTGTTTTATTTATTTTTGGTTGTTTATTTTTGACTCTTTATTTTTGTGCATGTATTTTTGAGTGTTTATTTTTGGATAGTTATGAAGAGGGTGAACTATATTAAATGGACAAAACAGAGTGACTATTTAATAAAGAAGCATAAATAAATGCACAACAATAAATACACAAAACTTTATGTTTATTTATTTTTGTGTATTTATTTTAAAGTGAGTATTTAATAAATGTGATGCTTTTTAATAAGTATATATTTCAAATTATTGATTTTTTTCACTATTTATGTAAATAAACAGAAAAACGTTACGCCCCACGGCACCCCATAACAGCGGACGAAATCGATTGCTTAGTATTTAGTCTTTTGAGCTTAGTATTTTGCTTTAAAAATACACATTTACTGTAGGCCTACTTTTAATTTTTAAATTTTGCTTTAAAATGATGTAATTTTGCTGTAAAAATACACAAATTTACGTCGCAAATTTATTGAACATTCATGGTGAGTTGTTTTTTTACCGTAAATTTAGGGATTTTTGCGCGATTTTAAGCCACTGAAATAGCACGTAGTTGAATGTGAAGTAGTTTTTTAAAAAGATTAGTATTTTCCATTCCACTGGTGTGTTTGTACACTTGACAAAGTTTTGAAGCGTGCCGCGGGTTCCCCACCTCTGCATTACAGTAATTCAAAAAAGACATCATGCGACAATAGCGAAACCTGAGCATAGCCTACAGTACTAAGATCTTCAAAAGCAGTATGTGTAGCTGAAAAATTTCTCGACGCAATTCAACTATATGCTTTGTGTTTTATGTATTCAAATATTACCATATAAAACACGTAGGCCTATACTAATAATAATTCCTGCTGTTTCTGTTTTTCCTATCTTATTATCAAATCACGGCTTCTAGGTTTGAAATAAAAACATTTCGCCGTAAGGTGACGCTAAAATATTGTATGAGTGCGTTTTACATCTCACATGGAGTTGGCCGAGTGGTTGATGTATTGGGCTCCGAAGCTGTCTTCGCGGGTTCGATGCTCAACTAGGTCATCTCCATGATGCATGTACTTCACTACCACAAAAATCCTAAGCTGCAACTAAGTGGCTTGAAATAACAAAAAAAAAAAGAAAAAACATATTTAGACTCTGAACTTGGTACATATACTCTAAAGCCGAAAGCCGCTGTTGTTAGCGAAATTGAATGTAACAACCACTGACTTTGCTGCAACATTTAAAAATGAATGTTTGGAAATGAACAATTTTTTTCATGTTTTGATTCGTTTTTAGTTACGTCATTCAAAGGACCTGATGACGAGGTTTTCAACCAAGTTTTGAAGAAACAGAAACTTGGTCCTACAACTGAATTAACTACGAAAACTGATTTCCCGACGCAATCATGGCAGCCCAAAGTGCAAACCCCATTTTATGTACCTCCAGGAGAAGTTCCGAGGAAAATCGAAATTGAAAGGTCAGTTCTAGTTCAATGTTGTTTAATCGATTATGCCTCGGATGTAGCGTTGTTTTTTTTCTTACAATTGCCGCTACTGATAGAAACTAGGTTTGATGCTACTTCAAGATTTCTTTATTTGCGTCACGCTCAGCTCTCGTAACAGCAAAAAGAAACGACGTTGGTAATAAAACAATCAAAATCAAATCTTCATTTACTCGCGGTATTAGTGTTACGCCGAAGCCTGTTACGAACAGCAGGGCCATCTACCCGACTTCGCGCCTGGGCTTGGTCTGGGCAACACATAAACGTCGCGACGGTGACGAGCCGCTGGCGACAGTGTCCGATTGTGACCTCCCGCACCGATAGCGATGTTTTTCAACCGGCCGGTATGGAAATAGAATGGGCAAAGTTGATTTTGAAAGTGTCGTTTATCATTTTATTTCGCAAGTAGGATTTATTTATGTACACGCTTGGTTGCTGACGATCATTATGTTTCAGGGGAAAGAGATTATTTGCGAAGCAGAGGTTGACTCACTTACTTATTGCTGAAGGAATTGACAGTGATAAATTGATGCCAAAAGATTATCCAGATGATTACAAAGTCCAACTCAACAAATCACCGGACCCTGCTCCTTTCCCAGCTTTCCTCCCTCTTGAAATTTTTGATAATTGTGAATATGACTGCAGGACACCTGATGAATGGCTAGCACTTGGTTTCGAACCCGGGTCTGAAGTGAGGAGACCGGTTCCTGCTAAAGCTCTCATTCCCACTGAGGATAAATATTCTGACAAAGGTTAGAAGTTTGAAATATCATTGAATAGGTAGCCTAATTCCTTTAGTTTTTGGTATTTACTCCAAATTGACTTGAAAGTGGGATCATATATGCCAACTTCCAGGTTACTCAGTCTGCTAAGAGGCTCAAAACTAAAGTTACTCAGGTTGACGTGATTTGGGCAAACAATTTGGAGAAAAGCCACAAATAAACTAGTTAGAGAATTAATTTGTCTAGGCTAGGTCAAAAATTTCTAAATATTACTCCACTTAAGCTACCCCCACCTCTAGTACCCACTAGGCCATCTGTCCAATTGCAGTTGCAGACGCGTTTCGACCTCTTTAGGTCTCATCAGTTCAACATAGCAATAACCCCTCTCAAAAAAATCTTAATAAAACTGAATTCCTGCTGTCATTCTCCCCCAAATTTCCTACTACCATTTCTCTGCTAACTCCCTGCTACCATCCTAATTGCTTAGATCCAAACTAAATCCTTGCCACCCCCTCCAATTTTTAGACTAATTTCCTGCTACCATCCCCCCCAAAAAAAAGAAAAATTACTAAAACTAATTCCCTGCTTTCATTCCACTGAAAAAAGCCTAGTTATGTCGGGACAGTTGTAAAATCCAACATTTCATATTTTTGATGCTCTATGACTTAACAGAAGGACAATTCAATTCCACGAAAAATTACTTCTTGCAAAAGGAAAATTGGACAAGTATTTCCAAACAATTTAGGGACTTATCTGGTTTCTTTTCTTAATTTAGGGACTAATTTAATTTAGGGACTTTTCTTCAGTAGCAAATTGCCTTACAAATCCCTTTTCACAGAACGTCGCAATAGAACTTTTCACATTGGTCTTGACAAATACTAATCGTATTCTTCAAGCTGACTCTGATCTAGCAATGTACAACATGTGAGGAACAACTTTAACGGATCATGAGACTCCAATTATCAGGAACTCAAAAAGGAGTGACATCCAAATTGGCTTCAACAATAGATAAATTAAATAATGACACCGCCTCATTGAAGATATTGAGTTCTTGATCTTCAATGAGTTCTTGTTTCTTATTGAGTTCTTGATCTTCAAAGAGGCGGTGTCATTACTTAATTTATCTAAAGATTAGAAGCATAAGAATTTGCAATTTTTATGACAATTTTTCCAAGTTCATTACTCGCTGCCAACTTTTTTCTACAATATTTTCCTTTTTCTATGAATTCATTGGTCGTTTTACGGTTGTAGCTTGGCCCCGCGGTGAAGTTTCACTGGAGTGTTTCCAAGATTCTGTTACGTACCACAACGGTTAAATTATCTTGGGTCTATAGTTTCCGACGGGTGATTGGCTGATTTCTGGTGACCGTGAAACATTATGATGGATGAATGTACCAGTTAACGAAGTGCGGTTAATGAGGGCTAATAACTCGTAACAGCGCTGTCCCGCTTTATGAGTTTCTCTACATTGTGAGAAAAAGGTCTGGTATTATTTTCGGACCTAATGTAGTTCTATAAACTATTTTAAATGGAAAATACGAATAAACTAAGAGAAAACTAAAATAGAGCGTGTTCTATGATACGGTCGCAGCACCACACGTGCTTCTACTGTGCTGAGCGTTTGCAGCCCGAACATTTTTAAACTGAAAGTTGTCGAGTATTTGCCGTAGAAGCATTTCATTTTGTAAAAGCGCTCTTGTCTTTAATCGACAGTATGTCTCTGAACATATTACGCCGTTGTGGCCTCAGAAAGGCACTTCACGTTTATTTCCTCGTAGGCATGAGTTGTACTATGACTGTGATGAACAACTTAGTTGAGAACCAGTAAAAGTATCAACGTGATTTGTTGTGCTTAGACGCGTTAAACATTATACACACGAACCAAATCAAAAAAAATCAAATCTTCATTATACTCGCGGTATTACGCCGAAGCGTGTAACGAGGCCCATCTCCGTGGCTTAGCGCCTGCGTAACGCAGCTCCGAAGAAACGTCGCAACGGTGGCGAGCCGTTGGCGACACTGTGCCGATTTGACCGGCCTGGGAATCGAACCTCAGACCTTCCGTACCGACGTTCGTATTCTCTAGGGGATGAGTTGTATAATCACTGTGGAGAACAACTTAGTTGAAAATCAGCGAAAGTACCGATATGATTTATTGTGCTTGGACGTGTTAAACATTATGCACATGGACCAGTCATAAAATGACTTTTGTTAAACCAAGTATAATTAGATGTCCTTATACGCGGATACGCTGCTTTTTCCATTACTTCATATTCTTGTTCTTGCAGCTTCATGGAAGGATTTAAGTGTATCATTCAAATGGTGTAATGTTGGTGTGCTTGATTACGATCCCAGTACACAACAGTGGTTGGTGCAGAAGATTGATGATCAGGGCCGCGTGCTTACTAATAAAGGTTACCCTGTTGTCAATGGAGGATTGCGGAAAAAGAGTAAGAAACTTGTTCCGTATTTTTAAATGCTCTTTGCTCGGTAGAAACAATCATCAGCGTTACTAGATTTGTCTAAGCCAGTTTTCGCCTCCAGTAAAGGTTGAGTGAGAAGATTACCAAATGTTTAAAGAAATTACGGTAACAAGTTTCATCAAAAAGAATTGCAATTTTACAATTCGACGAATAAAACAATTGAGAGTGGAGTAGAAACATAAAACGTTTCGCTTAACACGCTGTAAAAAGTACGAAAATTGATTGCAAATGCAAAGTCATTTTGCGGCAGCAGCACATAATCGTTTAGGCTTTTACCGCGAAAAGAAAAATATAAATCTTTTACCGCTTCTGCTTCCACTCATTGGCTAGTACTAGGCTAATGTAACCAAATTTGTTCACTTAATTGATATTAACTTTGTTTTTAGCAACTGGAGAGAGAATATTGCAGTCGAATCAGTATTGGATTCCTCGTATTCAACTCATGTTTCGCGCTGAAGACGCTCGCGTGTTTGCAAGGAGAGTAGCAGACGCTTATCGACTGAGAAAGAGAACGGAAGGTCTGATCAGGTGAATAGACGTTGTCACGCCGGTAAAATTTGTCACCGTGTTTGACTTTTTTCAAATTTTAAGAATGTGCTACTGAATGCAAAGTCAACACGCAGCGACTTTAATCATGGGCTTAACCGCTTTTGTCGCGACCAACAGCATTCTCTCCCTCTGTACTGCAATTGCAGCAAGTTTTTACCAGGAAAGGCAAACTTTGTTTTGTTTAGATACAACTTATACATCGACTGTATGCCGACCGACAACATCGGATCCATCAATCACATCCACTTGGATTCGAATTCATTCAGCAATATGTGTGATCGAGCTCTCACTACTCCTGGAATCAGGTCCAAAGATCAGGAGTAAGTTGGACTGAGTTGGAAAAGTCCAGTGTTTCTCATTTTGTTTTTCATCTCGCATCCACCCTTGTATGCAGATATGCTTTTGCATCCTAGAATCATTCTTAGCAAGAATTATTCGAACCTCCTGGTGGTTGTAGCACCCCAATAAGAAAGGAATCCTATAGGCAGTAACAGTTTGTTTGTGGCAAAATCTAGTTATTCAGAAAAATTGATATGGCAGAGTGCTCCTGCTATTTCAGATAGTAATAACAGTTGATTGTGGTGGATCGAGAGAGGAATAAAAAAGAAATTGAGAATAAGCAAAATATTTAAATAAAAATTTTGATTTAAAAATAAGGAATTTAGATTGAACACGTGTGGCCACTTAACTATGAAAGAAATGACGAAAATAGGATAAAATTTATTGATCTTCGTTTTTCGTGTCCTGCTCGTGAGAATATAAGAATTTCATTTGATGTTGAAGTTGTTGGTTGTTAATGTATTGTAGGTGAAAGTTTTCTTAAAATTTTTGGATTGACATTTTTCAAATTCAACGTTGTTAGTGGACATACAAGACAAACAACACGTATACACTTTACTCTTCACACTCCCCGCTTGGACTGAGTGCTTCTTCTTCTTCATTTTTATCCTTCTGTCACTAGAAAGCGACGGAGGCGCTATGCACAGGACGAATGAATCCAGACTCGCTTAGGAGTTGCCCTTGTTTCTGAGTTTTCCGCTTGAGTTTTGCTTCTGACTTCTTCAATTTGCTGCTTGTAAGATTCCACCAAGCAGAGATAATTGTCGTGAAGCGTCTTATCCAAGGACGCAACAACGAAGCCTGAGCGGGAGTTGAACCATCAACCTTGCGATTATGGCCGTCGTAAAAACGACGCTCCGAACCACTCGGTCACGCTGCCGAGTGGTGAGGATTTTTACTGAGTGCCTGGTGAGGAAACTTTGAACTGTACTTTTAAAGCCTATTAGTCTACCCTACCAGTAAAAAAAAAACAGTCTCCCACGGTTTGCAAATAACTAGAAAATTTTGTGTAAATTTGATTTAGTGCGTCTACTTTCGGGTGGTATAGAAGCATTTAATATCGGTTAACTTGCACGGCAAAGCTTTATCATAAAGACCTTATCTTGTAGCTAGCGCTAACATGAATAACCCTTTCAGTTTATTGGACTTTATCCCTGTGTTGGAAAGGCAAGTTGGTCTTGATTACAAACGAGCTATGAACAAGATGGTCTTCGACAAAGTTGTCTCGCGAAGCCCCAAAGAATTTGCTTACGTGACCTTGCCTGACCCCATCAAGGAACCAGTTTCAGAAACCGGTAACCTGAGCATAGCTCGACACTAGGCGGGATCTATGAGAGATATGATTGCATGGTTGTTATAAAACACTGCGGTATATATTAATGGCAATAGTGTGATGTATGTTTATGTTCTCCATACAATGTGCAACCTTTCTAAAACACCGCGGTTGACTCGCTGGTATGTTGAGCTATTGGTCATGTATTAACTGTAGAGTTGTTTCAATATGTTTTGAATTTGAGTTTATCGACGTTAAATCTTCTTACGTACGGTTAATTGAAGAATATAATTTTTACTTACGCGCTTGAACAGCTCAATATAATTTTTGTTATCATTTTACGTTGAAAAAGTAAGTCCTTCGTAAAACGATGATGACTCTTACCGTTTTAGCTCGCAATGCCGATATTCCTGCTTACAACTTTGAGGAACAACGCGATTGCTTTGCATTTAATTCGTTATGGACAAGAGTTGAAGCCATAGTTGCTTCTGGAAAGGTTTGTAAGTTGCAACCACTGATCTGCAATTGTGTGCCACAATTAGTAGTTCCATGTTGATTAGAGGCATATTCCTATCAAACATGCTACATGGTTTAATTCTCGTATGGGTTAGTTAAGTGCATCATTTTAGAACTTTTTCCTGGAGCACCTTTCTGAGCTCCAATGTATGGCTGCTTAGTTCGCTTGACCGTACCCTACCGATTCATGCGTCAATCAAAGATACGCAATTACACTACTTCACCAATGTCTCGTGCAAGATCCAACTGTAGAATGGGATTCTACGGCTTATGTAAAGATTTTAACCAGCATGATATCCTTCTACCCAATGAAAACTGCATATTTATCAGTACTAGTGAAATATCTAACACCAAGAAATAGGCTTTTTTGGCTTTATGAGTTACTTCTTAGAAGAAGCCAATTAAAAAATCTTTTTCACCAATTAAGAACATCTTTTTTTGTAGTCCATCAAGCAAATACAAGCGCGGTTCTTGTTCATATCGTTATATTTTCCAGGTGCACACTGAGTGTAATAAAGTGAAAGTGATGTCATTGTTCAACACAACACTTACTAAGAGCATGAAACTGGAGGAGTTCGAACAGACACAATCCCAAGCATACACACAGGTAACTGTTTCAAGTTGTTGAGCTGAAAATCCAACTGTGATTGAGGAAGATTGCTGAGTGAGTTTGCAATCTTCAAGTCAGCAGTCACCCGTATACATGTCAGATGCGGTCGGCTCCAGTCGGGAATCGAATCCACGACGCAGGATCTGTAATTTGCGCGTGAGTACTGCTCGGACAATGCCATGTCACTTGCATTTGGCATTATAATGTTATGAACTAAGCAGTTAATTGGTGGTACAAAATTTTAAAATAGCCAAAAGAAGAGGTTTCGTATTCCCGAAGCTTTTCGTCTGATACTTGTCAAGGGAATCGTCAGAATGAAAGAACATAGAGCTGTAAATGCGAGAAACGCATTTACAGCTCTATGTTCTTTTGGTTATGAACTAACGTTCTCACATAAGTCAAACCAACAATATCTTAAATAAGTTAGAGTTTCAACGCTGCTAGCACTTACACAATCACGCTCAGTTTTACCCAAAACATTCCAGGTCCAACTTTTTCTTCGCGATTCTTGGATTTCCACTTTACGAGCAATGGTTCGCGGCAGTTTCCAGTATGCTGGCAAAGGTTGGTTCAACATGTACGAAAACAACTGGGAAGTTTATCGGATATCGAAGCTGAAAAAATACATGGAGATGGTGAAGTTTTGCATGCAGGTGGGCTAATTGCAGTTATGATATCTCCTTCAATCACGAAAATGCCATATAGACGTTTTTTTGCAGCACTTGGTTGCACTCGAAGCGAATTTTACGCATTCTTGTTATTTTTTTTTCATTTTTTCGTCTGAGTTTGCTGCCTATAAGAATCAATTAAATTGTAAGGCAATCAGTTAAGTCTTGTATAAACTGGCTACCCGAGCCTTTTTATGTAAAACTTAACTGGCTGCTTTATAGTTTGCGTAATATTTGCGTAAAATCTGGGGGTAATATTTGCGTAAAACCCAGATCTAGTGGCTATGTATGCCTGTCCACATGTCCAAAGTACTGGGCTTTAGACCCATGTTTTTTGGTTCTAGTGTCTGCATCGTAAGTAATTTTTGATGTCACAATCATGTTTTTAAACCATGACATCAAAAAATTAACTATGATGCAGAAACTAGAACCAAGAACCTAGGTTATTTTTTTCAAAATTTGACTTCAGTCAATTGACCTAACTGCCTACAAAAATTTCGGTCATTTTAATTTTTTTTCGGTCATGTTTGAAGTAACAAGACGTGGAACGAAATATACACCTACTTCTTTGTAACCGCAACACAAATAAAAACTACTTTGATCAGTTTTGATGTCTGTTAAACCTGACACTGTGACACCGGTAGTCCGTTTGTAATTGTTGTTTGCATATTGGCAAGATATTTACTTCTGTCACCTGACCGAAATGGCTCTAATTTTTTCGGTTTTTACGAATTTTATTTGGACTATGACCGAAGTTTGACCGAAAAAAAAAAAAAAAAACAGCCAAGAACCGCGGGCCTAAAGTCCACTAAAATTGGACATGTGGACAAGGTAATTGCTGCACTAACTGCTTCTCTTTAATAAAGTTGAACGGAAAAGGTAAAGAAATTTTCGATTTTACTGCAGAATTAGTGGTTGCTAGTTTGGAAGTTTCTGATTGCAAAGAAAATTAAGAAAAAATGCAAAATTTAAACCAGAAAATTGTAATTTTTAGGATTCGCTTCGATATTTGGTGCAAGACTCGCTGGCTAATTTCACTCAAATGATAATGGATGCCTGCCAACAAGTGCTTGATTGCTCCGAAGAACTTGAGTGGGGAGATTCAATTCTTTCTTCAAATTTTAAACCCAAAAAGAACCCTCTGTTTGTCATCGATCTTGTCATAGGCAAGGAGCAGCTACTACATATCAAACAAATTTTTGCTTTTTAATATTTGAACTACAGCTGTATGCCCAGTGCCTTCTCGTTTCATTTTCAAGGTTTAAAGCAGAACCACAAACTCGCAAGTGTTTTTAGTCGAGTTCAGTTGCGAAATTCACGAAAAAATTGCATAAGTTTAATAATTTTTACCGAGTTCATGCTGAGATTGAGTCGTTTCTGTCAAGTTTAGGATAAGTTCAAAACTCGAGATCAAGTATTTCCGAAAACAAGTTCTAGTTCAGGGATTTCTTTTCAATTTTGAGTCACGCGAAAAAGAGCGAGTTTGAGTTCGCAGCCTTGGTTTGAAGACTCCACTCCCTGCCTGACTCCAAGTTTTTGTGCCGTTCAATTATTTGGGCTCCACGTTCGATACAACATTAAAGCGCGTTTACCGATACGCGACACGCGGCAAAAATTTTTCGCACCTTGTTTGTTTTATTTTACTGTTCACCGATCACGCGAAAAGCTGCAAAATCCTTCTACATTTAGTTACGTCATAATTTTATTCGCACTCTCGCGTTGTCGCGTGTCGCGTTGTCGCGTGTCGTGTATCGGTAAACGCGCCTTAGACGCGTTGATAAATTGTTCTCGTAATTTTTGCCCAGACAATCAGAGAATTCCAACTTTCATTACATGAAGGTGTTAAGCTGGATTTTGATCACATTTCATTTATTTAATTGAACATGTTGAGGTTTATTCACTAATCAGTTTCAAGTGATGACCGTTTTCAAATTTATTCCACTATGTAAAATGTGTTTAACGATTAGATGGCCGACAGGACAGAGCGTCTCCTTCTACATGGGTAAACTTGTTGTGTCGTTGAAAAAGGCACCTAACGGGATTTCTCCATTTTAAAGTTGTAGACAGGTTGCCGAAAATTTCTTATCGAGCTCGTTATAATGCCTCCACCTCTTTCTAATAACAGAAAGATAAAACGCTACTAATACTTTTATTACGCTATTCATTTGAATGCACAGAGTGTTCTAAAAGTCTTGGGTACATTTTGAAGTCCCCATATCTCCTTAATTATGAATGGTAGGAAGATAAAAGTTGTGCCATTTTAAAGCGAATTACATTATGTTTTTTCGTAAGTTTATATATCGTTAATAGTTTCCAAGATATGCAATGTCAAACTGTGCCCATGACTTTTCGAACATTCCGCGTATTTACATTTAATTTATTTGCAACTCTGTACAGATGACACAGTGCGATTCAACACTCCTCTGGAGAATTTCGAAACTGCTTTGGTGGGATTGTTTGACAAGGCTATTGCTTCCACCCAGCATGTGCCTCAGTTGGAGAGATATGTCTTGGAGGAATTGTTTTGGAGAGGATCCGCTCTTCTGGAGTCCGTAGGAGCTCATGAACCCCATGTCGACGAACTCCGTAACAAGATCATGTGAGTTCTGGCGCTGATAAATGCAGAACGAATAGGATGGCTTTTTAAAAGAAAGAATAATAATTGACAGATATCTCGCTGTTTCTTTTTGAAAGCAATAGTTTGATTTAACGTGCGATCACACTAACTGATACCTTTGAGACATTGTGCAGGTTTATCTTATAATGACATCACATTCGTCATATTAAGATAAACCTGCACAATGTGTGATCGCACCTTTAACCGGCTTGTTGGTGTTGTGATTGAAAACATTGCTTTGGGCGCGGTAGGTCTGGGGTTCGATTCGCGGGCAGGACAAATCGCTTACCGCTTGCTACCGCTTCGACGTTTCTTTGGAGCAGTGTTACCGAAGCGCTACGCAGCGTAGATGGGTCTCGCCACTCATCACAAGCTTCGGCGTAATACCTCGAGTATAAAGAAAATTTGATTTTTTTGATATTGACAGCACGTTTCTTTTTCTAAATAATAAGCTGGGCTAGTTTAAGATGTTGCAGATTGTGTATTGGCCGTACAGAGATGCTTTTTCTCCTCGTTTCGTTTTGATGATTATGTCAATGTGAATTATTGATTTAGCGCTGCTGTGAGAAAAGCTTTGATTCCAATGAAAGCTTACGCGAAGTGTTATCAGAAATACATTGAGCTGAATTCTTTGAATGTCGACGATTATATCAAGTAAGTCAGACACAATTAACGGGTCAATACAAGATGTAGTTTAAGGAGGAAGAGCAAAGTCACCGTAGGTTTTAAAACTGATCGTTTCGGCGACGTAGATTCATTATTATCAGCAGTGTAAGTAAGGCGGTACAGAATTGAAAGAATTAGAATTTACAACTCCAACTTTAAGTTGTAGCATAGCGTATGTAGTTAGAATTGTAAATTCCAATTCTTTCAGTTTTGTACTGCGTTGCCTACGCTGCTGAATATGACAGCTGACTCTATGTCGTCGAAACGTTCAGTTTTATGAAGTGCTGATGCTATATCTTTCCTTAATAAGCTGTTTTCGTGTCGCATTTATTGTTTTCTGAAGATCTTGCTTTTTTTCACTCAATTGTTTGCAGGAAATTTGACAGCCAAGAACACAGCGCTGCTCAGGTGAAAGCAGAGATTGACATGCATCTCGCGGAGAAGGAGCGCCTAGAATCTGCAATTCCGTCCAGTATTGTGGTTGGGGCATTCTGGGTAAACACTGAAAACGTGAGGCAATCTCTGTCCAAGAAAAGAAAGGCGCTTGCCAACGCTGTCCTCGAACTTTTAGCCAAGAAATTGCGAGAGCAGGCTGATGAGGTAGGATGTTGATGTCACGTGACTCGTTTAAAACGTCAAAATTGAAATGAGAATGACGTCGTTGCTGGGAAAAGCCGTTTTTTGAGGATCAATATAACTTTTTTTAGATAAAATTAAGCATTTGTAACTTGAAATTTAAAAGGCATAAAGATTTGGGTTAAAAACCGGACTGAATTCTAGGCAGGACTTGACGAAAACAGCGTCTTTTTAAGCGTACAATATTTTGCCGTAACTGCATTCTTACTAATCATTTGAATAAGCATGCTGAGGATGCCGTCAAAGCGAAATATGTGTGTCCAATCAGACTTTGCTTTCATTAGACACTTTTTAGAAGTCATGCTAGTTTTTAACATGATTTTAGTAGTTAGTCAATGTACACAGAGGTCGAAATACTCAAAGTGGAACTACGATGGGCAGATTTCTCGCATACTAATGATGCTAAAATGTTAATGGCTTTTTCAAATTTTGTTTCTAATATTTCCTCCAGGCTTGTGAAGAATGCAAACGAATCAGTCGCAAGTTGTACGAGAAGCCGAACACGATTGAGGAGTTAACTGAGATGAGGGATTGGATGAAAGGAGTTCCGGAGCAACTTCTGCAGCACCAGGAGCGCATTGATAGAGCGATGGGAGACTACGAATTGATTGAGGAATTCTACTACAATCTCTCACAAGATGATTTCGTCGCCAAGTAAGTTTCTTTTGTTTTTGCCAAGTTTATTCAAATTGTTCACAAAATGGAAAAATGTTACAAACTTCATTTCACATCACGGAAGTCAGAGTTGTTAGGGCTCTCTAGGAGAAGCTGATTTTATTAAACTTTGACTTCGCTTTAGGATTCTAACGTTTTACTTTTCCTTAAGAAGTGTAGTATTTAAAGCGCATTTCTATGTACTGGGTAGAGTAATACAAAAATGTTAGATCATAAAATTTTTTCTGAGGAGATGCTAATGAATGCTACCTTTGAAATGCTAGACTGAGGGCTCGATTCCTAGTCGAGTCAAACTAGTGGCTTAAGAACGGTATTTATGTCTACCTTACTTGACGTTTGGAGGTAAACGGAAAGCCTTGGAAACAAGCCGGCAAGTTTTCTTGTTAATGGGATTTCCCCACTCTTAAATGTAGTAGAAAGGAAACCGGGAAACTTCTAAGCGAGCTAATCACAGCATCTCCGTCGTTTCCTTGTGATAAGATATCAAAATCCCCCTCAAAAATGCTTTTGAGGGCTGACGAGGTTATTGAGTGTGCTTTAGTGATTAGATGATGACTGGTGAGTCTTGTCGAATTAAAGCGTTGAAATATGCAGTGTGACGATTGTTGATTCTTTCAGATGGACTGCCATTGGTTGGCCGAAGAAGCTAGAAGATCAGATGGAAGCAACGTATGAAACACTTCAGGAACTCGAAGAACACTTCCACAAACTGCAACTTGCTGATCAGAACAACTTCCAAGATCGTCTTGATTCGTTACAGGTTCGAACGCTTGCAACTATCAAAAATTAGTGGCTGGTAACAAGAACACTACAGACGCAACTCCATCATTTTTGCTTATAATTTTTTAATTGTTAATGAGAAAGCCAGTTGCTTCGACAAGAATAAGAAGGTTGGCGCATAAAGTTTGCTTTTTCAAGTTTAGGCCTTAGCAATAAGAGTGCGGACCAGGCGTAACTGCTTTAAGAAATTTTTTTTCGATTTTTTTGTTCGACTTCCTTGTAGCTGTTTGACAGCTATTTTCTTCAAAACTTATTATAACTGAAATTATTTTCAAATTATATTGAACTGATAGTAATTTAACAATAATTGAGAGAGATTGCGAAGTGAGATCGCGCTCTTCGAGTCAGCAGCCTCCTACTGTATGTGTCAAATGCAATCGGCTCCAGCCGCGAATCGAACCCGTCACGTAGGATTTGTCACCTGCGCGCGGTACCGCTCGGCCATGTCACTGACAACAACTATTATAATACTTGTTTCTGACTATGACGTCATGCATTCAGATGATGGTTGCTGGTTTTGCTGCTCACAATGACGTGGCTAAAGCACACGAGGTCGCTAATGAGGTTCGACGAATCAACAAGCAGTTGAAGGAATGCCAGACGCTTGCACAAACTTACAACCAGCGTGAGCGATTGTTTGGAATGCCAGTTACCAATGTAAGTTTACTCTGTGTATTGCGAATAGCATCGCTAAGTCTTTTTTTTTTTTTTCAAAACTGAAATACATTTTGGTTTACTTTGAATAGATTTGTTTTGCTTTAATTTTAATCTTGGATGAAAATGTAGTACGTTTAGGTATGTTATCAAATGGAAAGAAGTATTGAATTTCTATATTTTTACTGCACAACAATTGACTTAGTTGTTTTTTAGCAACAGGAAGCAATATTTTTATCTTTAATCATTCCATTACTGTGGGTCTTTCAGTGATGACTTGCGGAATAGAGATATAACATATCTGTCAGTGCGTTAACGTTTCATAATTATGGAAGTGTTGCGTTGCGTTTAATACATAGGGTGTCTCAAAAAATATACAACATTTTTATTGTTGGAAAGGTGGTCACAAAACACATTTTTTAAAGAAAAGTATATTCAAATGGAACGCGGAAAGGTTGAAGTTTCTTGTGGAAAAGTAACATTTTCTTCTTCATCACATGTTCGACGTAGGCTCTGCGTTGACCAGTGACTGACTGAACACGAGTTGCCATGTTAGTCATAACTTTTGGAAACGTTTCTAGAGGAATGTTTCAAATTTCTCGACGGATATTTTCCTTCAATTGATCAAGGTTACAAGGCCTAGGATTTCCATAAATCCTGTCCTTGAGGTACCCCCATAAAAAGAAGTCTGGGGGAGTAAGGTCAGGTGAATAGGGTGGCCACTCAACGGTATTGTAGAGAGAGATAAAACGGCCATCAAAGTGTCGTTTGAGAAAAAGCCTTGTTTCTCTGGCTGTATGTATAGTGACTTTGAGAATTGATGTGGGCACTTTTTCAGTCGATGCATCGCCAGGATTTTCAGTTCCCTAGTACCGAAAGTTTTGGTTGTTTATCACCTCAGACAAGTGGGCATGGCTTTCATCAGTCATACGCAGTTTCTTTAGGAAATCTGCATCTTCCTTCAACTTTACTACAAACCAATTAGCAAAATGAAGCCGTTTTTCTTTCTGCTCATAAGTAAGCAAACTTTCGCTTTGAATCTTGTATGATAAAGCATCAATATCTTGGCGTAGGATTCTTTGAACAGTGCATCGATGAAGGTTAGTTTCGGCAGAAAAGCGTCGAACAGACCTTTTGGGCTTCGAACAACAGCTTGTCTTACCACATCCACAGAATTTTCACTGCGACCACATACGATTCTTATGAAGGTCACAAACTGTTCCCTCATTGGTAAACTTCGCAACTGTAGCCTTGATGGTTCGAAAGTTTGGGGCATCACGCATGCGCACACCAAAGTGACCACAAAAAAGACGTTGTACTTGCTTTACACTTTTTACCTGATGCGAAAATTCAATAATTTTGGTCCTTTCTTGCAGATCAAGTCCAGGCATATCAACTAGGCTTTGCTTGGCATTAAAAATAACTTCAAAGACTCTAAAACAAAAATAAAGCATTAATAACAAATTTTCTGTAACTTGAAGTGTCGAACGAAGCATTTCAAAAGTTGTATATTTTTTTGAGACACCCTATACACTAGCTGCGTTGCTACCTTGCTACACAACGTCGGTTTTGTTAAGCCGTAAATAATGATTCAGAATAAAGTGCTATCAAAAATTTGGGCATATTGCATATATCTTTGGGTTTTTTTTGCTAAATTATGGTAAACAATTTTTTGCTTTCTAACTTTTCTTGATTTCAAGCCACTTCTTTGTTGGTTGGGTTGCCACTTCTATACGACAAAATGACTTCCGCTATGTTTTATTTTCTATTTAATTCCTGCTTATTTAATTCGTATGAGCTAAGTCAGCGCTCCGCATAAATCGCATCTCTGCAACATAGACAGGCTTTGTTGAGTGATTTGCTCGTCTTTGGTGAGGCTTGCTTTTCCATAATATGAACGTTGGACCGCCCAGCCTTATAGGCAAAATCGAAGTTAATATGTACTTTCTTAAGGACACAGCGGAACAATAATCCGTTAGACTCACCATCAATTAAACCGGGATAAAAAATTCTTGCAAAACCTTCTAGTAAACCATCTTTGGTAAAACGACAGTAGTTATGAATGCGTGGTAATGCACTGACAGATTTGCTGGTTCTCTACTCACCCGATGTAATCAGACGGGGGAAAGTCTATGACGTAATGGTTAGTCTCAGAGCAGCGCTGCTCAACTCATCAATGCAAGGAAAAATTGAACAGTTTGTGTGTTAAGCTCCGAAGCATTACGATATACATTAATGCTTTGTATCAACGAAATTTAAATCTGTTAGTTTGAACTTACCTCGTCTGGTAACCAACCTCCCATTAATTTATTTTGTTTCCGTTCACTGACCCTTTTTTGTTGGAGGAGGGGCAAGCACATGCAGGAGCTTTATTTCCTTCAATTTTGTAGACCCACTTATCCTTGGGTAGTCGCGGGAGCAGTTTCTCGAATTAGTGCCTCCTAACATCTCGATCTTCTGCAACAAAGGGTATATGCTTTAGTGGAATGCCAAGGCGAGACCAGCTAAGATTTGTCCATAAAAATTAAACCCTCTTATCTTAGGGTGTAGGGAACAATTGTTGAGAGCCTAGTTATGAGACAGTCCCGACCACTAGCCTAGTATATCAAAATTTTGGCCTACATGACGGCGGGTTCTCTTGTTGAAGTTTCAATCAGCAGTTAAAGATGCGAAATCTATCCAAAGTTTCGTAATATATCAATCCCAATAGTTGAAACTATGTTTTCATGTACACCAACATTTCGTATAAATCAGACGATGCTTATAGGATTTAACTGTAACTCAGTTTAAGGCATATTTTCAGTGAGTCTTGATACGAAACTGTTCTGTTTTTTCTTGCAATGTTGTGGCAATTTTGTTAGCAACAAAAAGCTTATATTTTAATGTAGTTATTTTCTCACCTCATTTAGCATTCACATCCAACTAACTGTTCTTTGGTAGCTCTACTACTCGCTGTCAGTTGTTTCATACTTACCCAGCCACATGTCGATTTTCGTGGTCTTTCGTCCCACGGTTCCTGGTTTTAGTTTCGGCATCATAATAAAATTTTGATAATCCCTTATGTCATCAATAATTTTATTATGATGCCGAAACTAGGACCAAGATCCGCTAGACGAAAGTGATCGAAAATCGGACATGAGGACTGGCTAATTATTAGGTATTATTTTGTAGGCCTATTTTTTATCATTTTTATCCATTTAGTGCCTTCAGTTTTTAGATAAATGTTTGTCGTATTTTTTTTTTTGTTGATTAAAAGCGGTATAGGGGAATTAGTAGGTTAGATGATTCGCTAAACTTTGTTTTAAGCGTTGCTGAAGCGATCATCATTTCATTACCATATATTTTACCACAAAGCTATTTTTTAATCCGCGTCCGCTGAAGTTTTTGTGATGGTGGGATTCAAATCAGCAGATGTAATGTTCATAGATTATTTATGTAGATTTTGAGTTCAGTGGCTTATGCTTTTTGATCAGAATGATAATCCCACCATCACAAAAACTATTAACATTCGCTTACATCAACATTCGCTTACATCAAAGGTGACGAACATGCGACCCGCGAACATTTCGGCGAGACCAGTACTTTTGAATTTCTTTTTACCGTCTATAATTAATCTTAGCGATGCGATATCAAATGTTGAGTCCCCGATTGAAACGCGTGCGTATCACACAGGAATTATGCAAACGTACCGTACAAGCCTTTCATCTGTTTCAGGATTCAGCAGTTTCATTTTTCTGCAATAATAATAACACAACTCGTGGTCCGTTGCAGCTTCAGCATAGTGCAGTATACGAGTAACTATTTGACTGAGAGCATAGTTTGCCTAACAGTAGTAGAGGCAGAAATGGGCATTTATCGAGATAATTTATCGGCGATAATTTATTACTGATTATCGTTATCGCTCAAAATAGTTTGGATTTATCGATTACCGATCTCGCTTTTGGAATATATCTTGTTATCGCCGATAAATTATCGCAATAAACGATTCTTTATGCACTCAGTGTAAAGTAAATGAGTTGGCGCTATGGGAAAGATGCACGGTGTCCATAAAGTCTTGTTACAATGTAACAAAATCTCTGTTTGTTTTGTTTGATGCCACTGCAGTCTGTGAGCTGCTCTCTTTGTTCGAAAAATCTAGAAAAACATTTTTGCAATTTACTAAAAAAAATTCGTCAAACACATTGAAAGTTTACCGTAACATTTATCGGAAAAATTTATCGGCGATAGTTTATCGATTATCGATATCGCTTCAAAAAATTGAGATATATCGATTATCGGTATCGCCCAGGGCTTTTTTGAAACTATCGATTGTCGTTATCGCTTAGGTACAGAAAGGTTTATCGTGCGCATCACTGAGTAGAGGTTATGTAAGTTTTCCGAAATGAATTGGTGAGCTTGTAGTACCATATACGCTAATTTTACAGCTTTTTTGAGGTATTTGTCATTCTGTTTTTCAATCAATACTGATTAGCCGTTTATTTCGATGTCTTCGGCAAAGAAACGAAAGATTGTGATAGAAAAAATGGCATTTCAAAAAAATTGGATCGATATGTTTATGACTAAAAAGCTATGCGGCCCGCTTGCTCATTGGTAAGTGGCAAAGTGGCCCGCGACCGCAGGTAGGTTCGTCACCCCTGGCTTACATTACAGTTTTTGTCGCGTATCGGTAAACGCACCTTCAGGCAGAGTACACGTGCTCACAACAGAGTGTTGAGCAAAAGCAGATTTGAAACATGATTTTAACTTTTATCATCAGTTCATTTTATTGTAAAGTTATAGGTTTTGTTTAGCCTGCTGCATTTTTTTCTTGTTAACAAAAATGTTTATATTTTTCATGTATTTTTCGCTTTCATCAACATGGCAACAAAAATTGTCGTTATGAAAACGTCGTCATTTCCGTGATAACTCATCTTTGCTGTGAAAACCGTCAACGACTTTGAACGTTTACTGTCATTATCACCATGACAACAACCTCCGTTACCATCTTCATCGTTCATCTAATGATCATTTTTATCATCTCCATTTCGTACGTCATCATTACGTCACCATTGCGTACAAATTTGCCACGTCACAGTATGATAAGCTGAGCAAGCTGATCAAAGACTTCCAACCATATCGTGATCTGTGGACGACCACATCTGATTGGATCAGGTGGCACGAGTCATGGATGACTGATCCTTTGACGTCAATTGACGCCGAACAACTGGAGCGGAACGTGAACGACAGCTTCCGGGTTTTGCACAAATGTGGGAAGCAATTCAAAGATATTCCTGGCAAGTGGCGTAATCTTGAGTGGTTAGCTTTGCATTTTCTATATTTTCTGATCCTGCAATTTCCATAGTTTATTAAAAATATGGATCAAAGGTGTTATGCTTCAAATGAATTAACTGAGGTTATTTTCATATTATATCGAACAAAAAATTCAACAGTAATTGAGGGAGATTGCGAAATGAGCTTGCGCTCTTCGAGTCAGCAGCCACCCACTATACATGTCAAATGCGATCGGCTCCAGCCGAGAATCGAACCCATCACGTAGGATCTGTATCTGGCGAGGTACCGCTAGGCCATGTCGCTGACAAGAATCTATTCCTGTGGAATCCATGTACAATCATGGATTACGTGCATTCCATTCCTGTTAAAACATGCGGATTTTTTGTTTACTTTGCCGAACTTAGTACAAAGGGGTTAGTTTTTGTTGTTTATGTAAGCTTTTACTAGTTTACTTACATGTAAAAATGTGTGTTTTTTGTTTTAAAAAAAGAGTGGTATGCTTTCAGTGAACAAAGTTTTGTGTAGGTGTATTATTTTGTAATAACATTGTTTTGACTTGAAGGAGTTCAACAAGTGTCCCTTCACATGAAAGGACAAGTGGAAGATTTCAAACCCTTCATCCCACTTATTCAAGGACTTAGAAACCCAGGAATGCGAATCAGACATTGGGACAGGTTGTCTAAAGATCTGGGATTTTCCGTGCAACCTAAGGTAGGAGTTTCTGTCTTCATTTTGTTTTATGAAAGGCTATTTTACTCTACTGGAATAAACTTGAAAATAGCAAAAAATTGTGTAGAAAGTAACCAGCCGGTTCGCTTCATGTTAAAACATTGCTATCGGTGTGGAAGACTTGGGGTTCGATTCCCGGGTCGGCCAAATTGGACACAGTGTCGCCAACGGCTCGCCACCGCTGCGACGCTTCTCGGAACTGTGTAGCCCAGGCGCTAAGGCGCGGAGATGGGCCCCACCACTCGTTACACGCTCCGCCTTAATGACGCGAATAATATGAAGATTTGTTTCTTTGAAGTGATTAATCTTGGATTGTTTAGATAATACTGAACTTGCAATTTCAAACTAAGTTCTAACCTTCCTTATATCTGACTAGGCAACTCTAACTTTTGAGAAATGCCTTGAAATGAAATTGGACGAGCACATTGATAAAATTGCGAAGGTGGCTGAAATAGCTGGCAAAGAATACAGCATCGAACAAGCTTTGGATAAAATGGAAAAAGAATGGGAGCCGATCCACTTTGAGGTGGTTAATGGTTATATGTTTATTTGTAGTTGTTGTGTGTGCCTTGTGCTATTGCTATTATCTTAGTCCTATATGTTATTTGTTTTTGAAAATGTTGATTTTAAAATGACTTGTGATGGTGGAAAGTTTAAACCTAATTTTTTATTAAGAAAAATTTTTCAATGCGATAGTTCAAACCTGCCCAAATATTAAATTTTGGCAGATTTATTTAAAACGCTAGGCATTTTTGCTGTGGTTTAGCTTAATTTATCCTCAACGGTCTCAAATGAAAGAATTTTTTGCAATATATTTCCCGAAAAAACTTGCAATGAGTCCACTTGCTCTATTTTGTTTCGCGTAGACGAGTAATTGTAATCGACTAACGTTGTATTTATGAAAATTTGATTTTCAAGATTGTTTTCTTGCATCAACTCCGGACCTTAAATTGTGATTCTACTTTTAATTTTTAATTTTATGCCTTGTTGAATATCACCTTGACACAAATTATAGTGAATTATTGGAACTACTTTCATGCGGTTTGACAACGTAATTATCGCTTTATAGGTTAAACCTTACAAAGAAACAGGAACATATATTGTCAAATCACCTGAAGAAGCGACCCAACTGCTTGATGATCATATTGTGATGACACAAACCATGTCCTTTTCCCCTTACAAGAAACCATTTGAAGAAAGAATTAGCAATTGGGAGGGAAAGCTCAACATGACACAGGTGTGAAATACAACAGATTGCATGATACTGTGTTGTTTTGATATGGGGCAACTATTTCCTTACTATTCAGATACCCAGCGTATATGTAACTCGCTGGCAAAAGTGTGAGTTGATTTATTGCTGGTAGTTTTTGGTCTCGCTGAGCAATGCCGCTACTGCACAACGCGTATTAGTAGGTACTTGTAGTGAGGGAAGAATCATAATCTAGAGGGTATCTGCATTACAAAAGGTATGACGTTTACAAATGCTATAGAAAATATACATACTTCTGGCATGGAGTGCCCCACCCTTCTGAGGCTTCTTAATGTGGGTGTAAACTGTGATCAGCTTGGACTACGGGCCTTATCCGGGGTCATTGGCCGCTATGGAGGTCACACGCGCAAGATTTATTAACCTGTCAACGATAATCAACCACTAATGACCAGTGGATGGCTGTAGCTGTTACGAATGAAATACCCACTAAAAGTTTTGTTGCTGAACAGGAAGCCACAAATCATGAAAATTTGAGAACAACTGGCTTAAACCCTATTGGAAGGCACAAAATTAACTTTGAACTCTCTAGCTATAAGGTTATTTCTTGTTGTGTTCAGGATGTGATGGACGAATGGATGGTCTGCCAGCGTTCCTGGCTCTATCTGGAACCTATTTTCAGCTCAGAAGACATTAACCGTCAACTGCCAGTGGAGGGAAAGCGGTATCAAACAATGGAAAGAATGTGGAGAAAATTAATGAAAAACGCCAAAGAAAACACGCAGGTTGGAAGAGAGCATGGTTATGTGTTACATAGAAATTATATTGCACTTGAAGGCTTCCTGCGCTGCAGATCTGAAATTCGATTTTTCAAAGCTCAACTTTTTTTTAGCAAATTTAAGAGTAGGATTGTCATTTTTAGTTTTCACGTAGCCGTTCTTTATCGTTGTAATTTCAACAAAAAATTCTTTAAGTGTGTCAATGGCTCAGTAAATTCTCCCTGCTACCCCTTTTTTTAGTTGATTACTATTTAAGTATGACTTGGAGCTGTATTCTGAACTTCAAATACATCCATTCAAACTAACCAAAATAAAAGATGCTTAAAATTATGAATTCGAAAGCATAGACTACAGCCTGGTTTCATTCGCATTATCTTGGCTGGATCTTGTAAATTTGGCATCGTCAACGGCAATTTCGATATTTTGGAAAATCTGCATGCGAACTGGTACAGTGGTAATTTTATCTTTGCCTAAGTTGTTTAGATTTTGTGCGTGATTCGTTAATTTTTTAATAAATAGGTGATTTCCCTTTGCTCTGACGCTCGGCTTCTTGAAAGTTTGAAAGAATGCAACAAACTGTTGGAACAAGTACAGAAGGGTCTCAGCGAGTATCTGGAAACTAAAAGAGCCGCTTTTCCCAGGTTTAAGAAATTGCTGTTTTTTGCCAATGCTTTTTGTTCTTTGCACATTTACATCACTATGTGATATGAAACAGCGCGTGTAGCTCTTCGAGTTATTTAAAGTTTTAATCATTCGGCAAATTACGAATAAATTTTAAATTACGACTTTGAAGATTGTGAAAGTATATATCGTTTTAACATAATAACCTGTTGTTCATTGAGATGAATAACTTGCTCAGTTTAATCTCAGTTATCTCACTTACTTTCAATTTCTTGACGTTGATGATGTGGCAGCCGCCTGTGACTTCTTGAAAGAATGATATATTAGTGATGATAACGTATGTTTCGAACAGATTTTACTTCTTGTCTGACGATGAATTATTGGAAATTCTCTCTCAAACTAAGGATCCAACTGCAGTGCAGCCTCATCTCAGGAAATGCTTCGAAAATATATTTAAGGTCAGTTTCAAAATAATCTTTGGATCCAATACAGCAACAATAGCGTTTCTGGAGCAATCTAGTGATTGTATGATCATAGAACATCCTAGCTTATGTGAAAAATGATGGGATTTTACATCAAATGGCGTCTTGTACTTCCAGCTTAGTTTTTTGTCATAAAAAGCGGTAAATCTTGCTATATTCTTGCAACATTAGCCGAAATTTTTAAGTGCAAAATTTTAAATTTTTGTTGAACAACTTTTCACGGAAATGAAAAGTTTTTGCTCCTTACTTTGCTGAAAAAATGTAATTTCAGCTCTGAGTTGTACAAGGAAACCAGAGCGCCAAAATTTGTCAAACACTGCAACATTCGTCAGCTCTCTTTTTTACTACATATGGCCTATTGTGATTCATCTTCTGTTTATTCATTGTTTCCAGATTCGTTTTGAGGAGGACATGAAGATGACAGAGATGATCTCGGGAGAAGGTGAGCATGTGGAGTTCTCGGAGGAGCTTTATCCTGCAGGAAATGTGGAGGATTGGTTGGGAGAAGTGGAGAGAGTGATGTTGGAATCAGTGCGGGCACAGTGTGATAAAGCTGTTGTTGATTATGCCCAATCAGCTCGTACTGAGTGGGTGCTTCGATGGCCAGGTACTGACGGAGTTTTTTTCTATGCCTTTAACTTTACATTTATCGCAATTTTTTTTTGCTGTGTCATTTTCTTGCTTTAGATGTTTTTTGTGTATTTTTTACCGCTTTTTAACAGTGATGCGTTATTATTGATGTTGAGTTGCAGTTGAGGAAGCTGCCACAGCTCCAAGTTTTACAAAGCTAAAAAAGCAATCAAGTTGATTTGCATTTGAAGCTTTTGCTTAAAAGGCTCGTACTTATCGAGTAGTTCTTTGTGCTTATTTTAACCAAGACACGTTTTACGAGAAACTGCAACTTTCGTTTTTTTTTAAGGCCAGGTCGTGATTGCAATTTCTCAAGTCTACTGGGCCAAGTTGGTCGAGGAAGCAATACGTGCTGGGAAACTGCCTGAACTGCATCAGCGATTAATCGGAATGCTTAGCGATCTAGTCGGATTGGTCAGAGGAAAATTGACTCCTCTGCAACGAATGATGATGTCAGCGTTGATTGTCATTGAGGTGACGTCAGCATGACGTAGTATTATAATATTTTTCATGTTTTTTGACGTAAAGTTTAATAACTATCACGTCAGCGTTTCAAAAGTGCTCTAGATGACTTTTTGTGCCCAATGATTTTTGTTATCGTTTTCCTAATTTTACTTAGCATGTTGTGAAATTGATGTTGTTTTCACGTAAATTTTTTTTCACATAAACCGGAGAAGATTTTCTTTGACCATACTGTAGATGTATTGAACCACCAGAATGATGTAACTGTGCAAAGGATTTGAAATCTGTACTGAATAACGTTTTGTCTATAATGTTTAAGTTTAAAATAAAATGAAAAACTTGTACTCACCGCGATTGCACATCTTTTCCCCCTGTGGCAATAACGCTGATGATGACAGTTGAATTAATGTTTTAATACATTTATTGTTCCATCCTTTTTTGCTCAAGATTTTTCGGGTTTGACATTGTTCTGTTTTTCAGGTCCACGCTCGCGACGTGGTTGGTAATTTATGTGAAGAAAAAGTGAAAACTGTCAACGACTTTGAGTGGATCAGTCAACTTAGGTAAGTGGTGTGGGGATGGTTGCAAAGGGTTGTGGTGTGGGGATGGTTGCAAAGGGTTGAAAAAAGTTTAATCGACGGTTGATCATGCGTATGATTTTTAGTGCATAAAATAAGGCGGCTTCTCCGTGTCAGTTACGAGCTGAAAAATTTTTTGAATTTCTTGTGACTAAGTCATGTTCGAATGAAAAATAACTTTGCTTTTGAAAGCAAAACGTCTTCTGGGATGTTTTAACTTGAGTAATATATGTTTCAAAAATCGAATCTTCATTATACTCGCGGTATTACGCCGAAGCGTGTAACGAGTGGTGGGGCCCATCTCCGCTGCTTAGTGCCTGGGCAACGCAGCTCCAAAGAAACGTCGCAACGGTGGCGAGCCGTTGGCGACACTGTGTTCGGTTTGACCGACCCGGGAATCGAATCCCAGACCTCCTGCACCGATAGCTATGTCTTAATTACTGAGCTAATCGGACAGTTTAGGTAATATTTAAACTCCCGTACTTCGTGCCGACTGAGCAGCGTTACAACTTTATGATTTTGCTAAGCGACGGTTTACTTTTCAGTTTGTTGATGGAGCGATGTGTTTTGTATCTTCGTGATTTTGATCTTTAATTTTTTTTCAGGTATTACTGGACGAACGACTATTTATTTGTGAGAGCTGTGAATGCAGAGTTTCCATATGGTTATGAATACCTCGGAAATACTGGAAGATTGGTCATTACTCCATTAACTGACAGGTGGATATATGGTGTTATTGGTAATTAGAAGCATCTTTTTTGATGAAGTTATTTTGTTATGTCCGAAATCTTTAGTTAAAGTATTTTTCGGCGTTTTGGTTCTAGTTGGTGTTTTAATTTCACGAAAATTTTGAATGCATTGGCGGTTTAATGTAAAAGCGATCACGTAAAGCCCTTTTTTCAAAATATTAGGCATGTGCTAGTGTGTATTGTACATAGGTTAAACGAGCGTGTATACTTGTATGGATTAGCTCTCTGCTTTATTGATCTCATTAATTAAGAACCTAAGGTGGATTTCGCAGAAGTTTCGGAACATTATCGTGTCAACTCAAAATATTTCAGATGCTATCTGACTCTTACTGGAGCTCTTCATTTGAAATTTGGTGGAGCTCCTGCTGGTCCGGCTGGGACAGGAAAGACAGAGACAACAAAAGATCTGGGCAAGGCACTGGCTATCCAGACAGTTGTGTTCAATTGCAGTGACCAACTTGATTTTATGGCCATGGGCAAATTCTTCAAGGGTCTAGCCAGTTCGGGTGCCTGGGCTTGTTTTGACGAATTCAACAGAATTGATATCGAGGTAGGTAAACTGGATTTAAAACTTTTTTTTTATTTTGTTTGTGAAAGTAGAGTTTAATTCGAGTTTTTTGACTCGAATTCGTGTTCAGATTTTGGTCTGGTCGTTTAAACAACAATTTTTGCTCAACAAAGCATAAATTCATTTTTGACGTTAGCTTTCGTGCAATAATTTTAGGATTTCGGGTTGGGCATGTGTTTGTATTTTTGGATTCAGACCAGGACGGGACTGTTGATTTCCATTTGTGGATTGAGCAGGTGTTTCCCTGTTCAGAAAAGGATGGGGTCAGTTTGTTCTTGCTCGTCATCTACGGCCTGATCATGTAATTTTCATCGTGACATTCTCAACTCCACGCCGGTAAAGCACGGATAACCAATAAAAGCATTATTTTTTAGGTGTTATCAGTTGTTGCGCAGCAGATCGCCACCATACAGAATGCCCAGATTGCTCGTGTTGATAGATTCATGTTTGAAGGAGTTGAAATTGATTTGAAAGTTTCCTGCGCTGTCTTCATCACCATGAATCCCGGCTACGCGGGCAGGACTGAACTACCCGATAACTTGAAAGTAAGACGAACGCTTAACATTTATTCATTTTTTAAATAACGAAAACTATTAAGTCAGAATTTTTAGACAAGAGCTTGAAATTATATATTCTATTTTTTTCCTGTCCTTGTCATTGTCATGTTGCTTTCTTAGGCAAAAAACTTTTAAGGCCTATTCGTGTTAAGTTTAGGCCTTTGCCAAAAGTGACAAACATGTCCCCATGAACTAATTCTAAGGGTTGAGAATCAGTCAGATCGTCGAGTGGAAAGAATTTCTACTTCTGCTGCATCAGTTGACTCGTGATTTTTTCGAAACCAGAAACTTTAAAATTAGTGGTTTGGCGAGCAAGCTTCTATATCCCTTGTTGTGCCATCAAAAAAGGCACTTAACGGGGTTTCCTCATATTCCATGCGATAGAGGATAACAGTGTCACCAAGTGTTCTACGTGACGGACACACACACTGTTTTTCAGTTTCAGAAAATGACTCAAACGAAAGTTAATAACCAAAGTGTACAGTAATCTGTATGTGTGATTGGGCTAACAGTGCCTATTTGGCCATAACAAAAAGCTTATTATGGCTCGACGTTGGAGCAATGAAGTGTAAATGCAAAAAACACGGGTTTGATTCTCATGTAGGGATGTATTTGTTTGTGTGTTTATGCTGGCGTTTAATTTTTCGGTATACCAAAACCCTACGTTAGGTTTGATGAATTAGTTGGGTAAAGGTGCGTTCACCGATACGCGACAAACGACTGGCGACCAAGCGACAAACATTATAATGTAAGTAAATGCAGAAGGTTTTACAAGTTTTCGCGTGATCGCTAAACTGTAAAATAATACAAACAAGGTGCGATAAAAAATTGTCGCGTTATCGCCTGTCACGTATCGGTGAACGCACCTTAGTTTTAGTCGATTGAGAGCGTTGTTCGCATTGGTTGAATAACATAGCATTGGTCTTTGCTTGCAGGCTTTATTCCGTCCAGTTGCAATGATGGTTCCAGACTACGCCATGATTGCTGAGATTTCTCTCTACAGTTTTGGATTTAGCAATGCTAAAGTAAGCGTCATTGTATTATAAACGTTTATAAAGATATAGTACGGTAGGCCGTAAAAGACTTACGAAACGAACGCTGCAACATCCAATTCTACGACTAAATTCTACAACACCAATTTTCCTTATTTCAGCATTAGCATTTTTTGCCAATTAAAGGAACAGTGTGAAGAATGAGCTGGAAAGTTTGCTTGTTCTTCCGTTTGGAAGGCACGTAACGGTATCCTAATTTCAGAGTGATATGCAAATGGCCTTAACTCCTAAGCAAGTTTGTGGTAGCGCCTCCGTCGCCTTCTGGCGATTGAGAATAAAAACGCAGCGGAATAACTTATGAATTCTTATTCTCAATCTGAACCTTCTTTTACTTAACGTTATCACTTTGCGTAATTTGTTCATGCTTATAACTGTTTGTCTTTTTATAGCATTTGTCCAAGAAGATTGTGACAACATTTAAACTTTCATCTGAACAGCTCAGTTCACAAGACCATTATGATTTTGGAATGCGAGCTGTTAAGACTGTCATATCAGCGGCAGGTGAGCAGTTAGCATCTACTACATAACTTTAACGCTGCGTAAGGGTTTTGTTTTTGATGTAGATATTGCTGCTTAGTGATCAGAAGACCGAGGTTCAATTACAAAACGGGTCACATCTTGTGTCTATTTTTGGTTGGCTTTAAAAAAAAATCAAATCTTTGAGAATAGCTTTGAAAAAAGCTGTTTTCGCGTTAGGCTTCAAGTAACCCTCTGTCATAACTCTTTGGAGTAGCTTTGAAAAAAGCTGTTTGTCCCAGAAGCTTTTCGTGACGCACTCGTCAGTGGGTAATCGCGTTAAAGTGAGAACGAGAAATCACGAAAAGCTTCTGGGACAAACAGCTTTTTTCAAAGTTACTCTAAAGAGTTGTGACAGATGGTTTCTTGAAGCCTAACGCGCAAACAGCTTTTTTCAAAGCAATTCTCAAGTTCTGTAACGCCAATCAATTTTTCAAATCAAATTTTTATCATACTCGCGGTACTACGTCTAAGCGTGTAACAAGTGGCGGGGCCTATCCCCCCTGCTTAGCGACTGGGCAACACACCCCGAAGAAAGGTCGGAGCGGTGGCGAGGAGTTGGCGACACTGTGTTCGATTTGACCGACCCAGGAATCGAACCTCTGACCTCTCGCGTAGATAACGATGTATCAAAGCACTTCTCCAACCGACTGGTTGGAATCAAATTTTTACATCACGATTAAAACCCGACTACAGCATGTAAAGATCAATGGCGTCGCAGAGAGTCCATGGGTGGGCTGACCACGAAACGCAGGAGAACGGGAGATATGAAATTTAAATTTGTAATTGTTTTGTAAACCGTTTAGAGGATAGGGTACTTCATTATTTGTAGCTTTCCATATCTTGTTGAATATAATGTCTTTATATTTCGCTTGATCGTGTTACGAAGTAAAACGAAACGCAAATAACTTCATTTATTAAGAACTGGAAAAACTCTTTTGTTGCGATATTTTCCTCAGGAAAACCAAGTTGCGATGAGATACACTTTGAAATGGTAAAAAAGTGATAAATTGCGAAGCGTTCATAAATGATCTTTGTTGCCAGGCAACCTGAAGCGTGAGCATCCGGACATGGATGAGGAAGTGATTTGTTTGCGCGCAATCCGTGATGTCAATGTACCTAAGTTCCTCCTGGATGACTTAAAGCTCTTCCGCGGTATCGTCTCCGATCTCTTCCCTAAAATCAAAGAGGAAGCGATCGATTACGGAGCTCTCATGGATTCGATCAAAGACTCCTGCGCTCCTCTCGGAGTTCAATCCGTGGATGGTGAGATCTGTTATGATGTGGCAATAACTGATCCAAAAAAAAATTTAGAAGTCAGAAAATCTTGATTATACTCGCGCTATTACGCCGAAGCGTTTGTGAGCGGCGGGGTCCATCTCCGCGGCTTAGCGCTTGGGCAACACAGCTCCAGAGAAACGTCACTGCGGTGGCCAGCCGTTGACGACCATAACGGCCGACCCGGGAATCGAACCCTAGACCTCCCGCACCGATAGCAGTGTGCTTACCGATACAACTGAGCTTACCGACCCGGTTCAAGTGAGAAGTGTTATCAGTAAAAAAATTGTTCTTTTAGTTTAGTCTTCAACGGATCTATTAGAAGGTTTCTTACCCGTTTTAGGTTAGGATTGAAGGTAAAATTCGGAGCAATTTTGCAGATTTTCTGCTTACTTTACATTTCGTGTGATGATATCTTGAACTGCTCATTTAATTTCAAACAGCTCACGATTCTTGGGTACCTAATCATCGCCGGTAGTGTTATAGTAATTCGACTATTCAAGAATCAAACCAGCGGTAGTACTAATTTGGCACTGCAGGCACTGTAGGCACTGTAAAACTAATTTGGCACTGTAGGCACTGTACGTAGAACTGATTTAGCACTGCAGGCACTGTAGAACTAATTTGACACTGTAGGCACTGCACACACGTAGAACTGATTTAGCACTGTAGGCACTGTAGTACTAATTTGGCACTATAGGCACTGCAGGCACTGTAGAACTAATTTGGCACTGTGCGTAGAACTGATTTAGCACCTACAGTGCCAAATTAGTTCTACAGTGCCTGCAGTGCCTACAATGCTAAATCAGTTCTACGTACAGTGCCTACAGTGCCAAATTAGTTTTGCAGTCCCTGCGGTGCCTATAGTGCCAAATTAGTACTACAGTGCCTACAGTGCCAAATTAGTAGCACCCTCAAACCAGAGTCTCTTGATCTATAAAATGTTAATCGACTGAGATAATAGTACGTTTTAACTGCAGTACGTCGTATCAACAAATTCCAATGATACTTTACCCTGTAGCAGAAAACTGTCAATCATCATCTGAAACTTTTAACCACAAGAATTGAAAAAAAGAGAAATCTTCATTGTATTCGTCGTATTGCGCCGAAGCGTGTGTAACGAGTGGCGGGGTTCTTCTCCGCAGATTAGCGCCTGGGCAGCACAGCAGCCTCGAAGAAACAACGCAGCGGTCGCGAACCGTTGGCGACATATATTGCCGAAGCGAAAAGGTTTTAATGAGCAAAATTTTAGGTTTTGTTACGAAATGCATTCAATTGTACGAGACGACGGTGGTACGACACGGTCTCATGCTGGTGGGACCGACATGTTCTGGAAAGACCAAGTGCTACAACGTGCTAGGAAAAGCCCTGACTAAACTCAAAGGTCAAGATTCTATCAGTGGTGGAACGTACGAAGCTGTGCATGTAAGTTGGTTTACTTGTGTTATGGTTACCTTTAAGTCATCCGATATTTCCGAATTGTATCAGATACAATCGAAAAAGATCAGATTGTGCTGCTCACCTGTTCTTATTTTTTGTGCTTTTTACCACAGAGTGTCATACTACCTTAAATTTTTTTTTTTTTCTGTTTTTGTTATATTTTGATTGGCAATCTGCGTCGTATTAGAATCTTGTCAGACCAATCTTGCATTTATTCTTTGTTTCTAAAAGTTGAAAAGTCAAATCTTGCCAGAGGAGCTATTAGCTCATAACGGTTTAAAATTATGCATAAGGCCCGACCGGAAGGTGAAAGGTCACCTTTCGGCTACGCGGTGAACGCTTTAACTGATGAACCAAATTGTCGCTTTATTGTATTTTTGCTGCAGCCTAAATTGCTGTTTTGCGTTTCGTAGAACTTTTGTTGATGTAGAGTATATGTAGGTGAACGTATTAAACCCCAAGTCCATCACGATGGGGCAGTTATACGGAGAATTTGACGCAATGACCCATGAGTGGACCGACGGCATCCTGTCCACTCTCATCCGACACGGTGTGGCCGCCACTGACCCGGACAAGCGCTGGTAAGTAGATGCTACCTGACGGGTTCGATTCGCGGATGGAGATGATCGCATTTAACACAATGTTTGCGTAATTGCATATTTTTGAAAGTAAACTATCCCCAAACTGTTGGCTTTACAAGGTAGTGATTTTGGATTATTGTACTGGGTCCATTACATTGAAGCGATTTTTTTGTAATTATAATAGTTTTTTGTAACCTTTTAAGTTTCACATTTTATAGCGTTACTCTTTTTTTTTGACTTTTTTTTTTGACTTTTTTTTGAACTTTTTATATTTTTGAAAACACTCAAGTATAGTGAAACAGGGTAAAGCGCGAAGTATATACCTATTTTTTTGAAAAGAGATGGCAAGTCTTTTCAGTTGAGCACATATTTTTCTACAGGTACATGTTCGACGGACCAGTGGATGCTGTGTGGATCGAAAACATGAACACAGTTTTAGATGATAACAAGAAATTGTGTCTGAGCAGTGGAGAAATTATCAAGCTCACTCCACATATGACCATGATGTTTGAGGTGAGAAAATAGTCACAAATATTTGAAAAAATAACACCTAAATCTTAAATAGAAACCTTTTTGTTTAAAAACAGAGTTAAATTTTTCAGTATCTATTCGCATGTTCATTGTTTATCCTCCTATCACGAGAAAGCAATCAAAGCGCTATAACGAGTTCGCTTAGGAGTTGCCAACCGTCTGTCTACCACACCAAAATGGGGTAATCCCGCTGTTTTTCCCAACGGCACCGCAAGTAAACTTGCCGGCTTGTTCTTCACACTGTAGCTATGTGCATACCCCTATTAATGTCATTGGTTTGGCCCGAGTCTACAGCTCCAGAGACAGACGCTCATATTACTCGGCCATCTGAGCTGTTAAAATAAACATGCATAAAACAAAGCGTTACAAATCCATTTTCATTTGAAAGATGCGTTTTCTTTTTTTGAGTTTAAATTGTTATGTAGGCTTAATTAAGCCTGTCTATCATGTTGCTGGAAAAATTAGTTTTGTTTTCTTCGATAAGAGTTTCCATCTTTTCAATATTAATGCAAATATTTACCATTCTTACCAAGCTAACTAAATACAAGTCTTTCTTTGTTTCAGGTCGCTGATCTGGCTGTAGCTTCCCCTGCCACTGTGTCCCGATGTGGTATGGTTTATCTGGAACCGGGTTACATTGGGTTGGCACCGTTTGTGTACTGCTGGTTGAAACGAGTTCCTAGCATCATTGAACCTTATGTGGAACAGCTGCAGAATTTATTCGATCGATATTTACAAGTGAGAATGGAACTTTTTGTTTACTTTATACTGTTTCAACTCAAAATAAAATAAAATTTTCAATTCAAAACAAAAAAATGCAAAAAGTCCAATGTCTTTTCAACCCGATTACACGTCAAATGGATAAAGAAAATTTAACTATAGACCTTACACTTGTTCATCCCACATAGCTTTTGTATTGGTTATTTTGGCCCTATTTAAGTCATGAAGAGACTTTTGACACCGTGGTAAGTTGCTAGACATTGTTATAACGTGTTCCTTGGTGGTGCTTGCAACACAACTGGTAGTTTGTTCCATTCATGTATTTGTTCGTGCTATGATCCACGATTCTTCTACCACACCAGTAAGTTGTGTGGTGCACTCCATCACATTGTGGGATTACCTTGCATTTTTTTGTGACATAATTTCGACATTTTTAAAAAAAATTGTTGTGGATGCTTCTAGAAATTTTGAAAAGGTGCTATTACAACAATTTGTATTTTCGCTTGTGAATTCCATCAGTTTTTGCAATTTCATTCTCTATTTCGCTGAACGTGATTGTTCGTACTGACTGGCTGACGTAGTGATGAGGACATTGCTATCGGCGTGGAAGGTTTGGGGTTCGATTCCTAGGCCGATCAAATCGGACACAGTTCCGCGATTGGCTCGTCATCGCAGCGATGTTTTTTTGGAGCTGTCCTGCTGAAGCGCTAAGCCGTGCAGTTCGTTACAAGCTTCGACGTATTATTGTGACTGTAATGAAAATTTGATTTGTGTTTGTTATGTTCAGCCATGTGTGGAATTCATCAGAAAAAATGTTAAAGAAATTGTCCCATCGGTGGATGCCAACCTCACTTTTAGCTTCCTCAACTTCCTGGATTGCTTTTTTGCTCCTCTTGTTCCAAAAGAGGTGAGGATTGAATAGAAAATATATGATTTTATTTACAGAGATCAGATATTTTAAAGTTTTGTAAGGTGCTCTTAATATAACGCATTACGTTTTCATAGTTGCAGCTACTGTAACAGACTCTGCGCTATCTTTAGCCTGTAGTTCCTGGCATTCAATAAGGGTTCACAAAACGCTCTTTTTATTTTTGAAAGTAGGTATACTTCTAATGTGATTGTACATTAAATTCCAAATGGAAGCCTCCCAAAGCATTTTTTTGGTAAAATTCATTAAAAGTGTAACAATGTAATTAAGGATTGACAAGATATACTGGTATCTTTACTAGTAGAGCGTGTTTGCATACTGGTTGCTGTGGCACAACGTAAACATGGAGGAAATATCTCCCTTTTGTACTGGCTAGTTTGACCGTTTCTGCTTGGCGCAAAGGAGATGTGCTTTTTAGTGAAAGAGTGTCTCGTGATGTGTGGGATATTTCGTTGAATGAAGTTAAAGTTGTAGAGAACGATTTTAACCCGGCGTAAATCAATTCAATCGATTCAGATCGGTCAGCTCAGTTATCAAGCGCGTCACTGTTGGTGCGGGAGGTCTGGGTTTCGATTCCCGGGCGGATCCAATCGGACACAGTGCCGCCAACGGCTCGTCACTGTTGCGACGTTTCTTCAGAGCTGTGTAGCCCAGGCGCTAAGCCGCGGAGATGCGCCCCGCCACTCGTTACACGCTTCGGTGTACTACAGATAGGATAATGAAGATTTGATTGCTTTTTTGTAAATCGATTTACACATTTTTGTTTTGCGTGAGAGTTTGCTCAAAATTAAAATCGTTGATCACAATTCCAACTGAACTCCAATTTCAAGTTACAACCATGTATCTAGATCATTTGGAGCTTGTATTCGCTTGGTATATTGTTGTGTTCGCATATCGAGGAGTTCGAATTTGATGTTAGATGTAGTTGAAGTTGTTTTTTTTATTATCGCGTGTTGTGTTATTGAATTTCAATTGCTTCTAACACTTTTTCCTACAAGGGTGATTCTATTCTGCGACAAAAAGCGAGGAAAGATCCAAGATTTGCCAAATACATGTCACGTGTCAGTGAGCAGCCATGCATGACGGCCTGCTTGCACCTTTGCATGTTAATTCTTGCATGCTACGGTTGATATGCAGGGTATTCCAAAATTCTTGGGCACATTTGAAGTTCCCATATCTCCTTAACTATTAATGGTAGGAAGATAAAAGTTGTACCTTGTTAAAGCTAATTTTGTAATTACATTAAGTTTTTCGTAAGTTTATATCCTTAATAATTTCTAAGATATTCAATGTTAGACTGTGCCCAGGATTTTTGGAAGACCCTGTAATATTGATTTATAAGCTTGAATCACTCTCTTAGTCTAATAGCTAGACTGGATAGACTTCGCTAAAAGCCTTCATTGCTCTCAATGCTACGATTAAATGATAACTTTTATTAAGCTTTTTCTTGCATTAATAGGACAATTAATTTGCTGTAGTGAATATCAAATTATTGGTTTTAAGTGCTTTTTCGTCTATTCACGCTTAAAAATGTTCAGAAAATTAGTGAATTTAATGATTTGCAATTTCAATTATTGTGTTTAAATTGCCGTTTATTCTTCGAAATCACTATCTTTGCATAGCCTACGCAAAAAGAATTAAACCTTCTTAAGATTTACGCTTGATAATTACATGTACCACTAATTAAAAATTAATGAACGAGTTTTTAGTCATTACATATGTTTAATTGATATGTTCATACGCCTATAGTAGTAGCTTATACCTAGGGTCCGCTTCTCACCAATGCTAGCTATCACCAAAAATCTCATTCGAATAACATTAGTATTTTTTAATGATTTCTTCAGCGTAAAACGGACTGTAGGGATCAATTTTATGAATGAACCAAATTGACTAATGTTGTCTTGCTCTGACTTTACGAGACTGTACCGTATAGTGAGCAAACTTTATGATTACGCAGGAGAGCTTTCTATTTTTCTATTTAATAAATTAAAAAAAGTAGTATTTCTTGCTGAAGTGGTTCATTGAAACTGGATACCAGTGGTTTTCGACCTTTCTGGTGGAGCGGAACCCAATGAAACATTCCACAGACTTGAGGAATCCCTGTGCATTAATTTCACTTACTAATTTACTTGAACCCAGCTCTAATTTGTAAACTTGCTACACCCCTGGACTGTAGTGGCGGAACCCCGATTGAAAACCACTGCAGTAGATTATACTTTACGTCAAAATCTTCTGTAAAAATTTTGTTTGTGCAACCCATAATGTGCATGAATTATAGCTAGTGTATAGAAGATTAAAGGAATGTGAAAGAAGTTTTTTTATTTTTTTATTTTCTTCGTAATATAGCTTTGAAAATGTTTTGAGTGAGAGAGGGCAAAGCCTGGTGAATTGAAGCCTACTTTCTGCGGTTGAAGGTTACGTGGATGAAAGAAAAGACGAACAATTTTTTATATAACTGTAAACGTTCCTTTACGTTTGAGCTGTTGCTATATCAAGCTTGGACTTTTCACTTATCTTTGTTTATGAGCAAATTCAATTCAAAGTGATTAGCATGTGCTCTTTGTGATGCTATTTTCTGTTCTGCCTTTACTGTGGATCTCAAAATGAATTCGCGGTGAAATAAATTTTGCGAGATAATCTGAGAGCATTGCTGCCGACTAAAGAGTTTTTTTTTGTTTTTTAGGGCCAGCCATCTCTGTCCAACGACCAGCTTGCGAAAATAGGAGAGCTTATTGAGCCGTGGTTTTTCTTTTCGCTTGTGTGGAGTATTGGAGGCACAACTGACAATGAAGGCAGGAAAAAATTCTCCGAATATCTCCGAAACAGAATGGAAGAAGATAATGTAAGAGTATGAGTTACTTAAAAAAATTGCAAGAACTCTTTGCAAGAATAAGTAAGGTCAGGTTAGCCCAATTTCATCAGTTTAACCAAACAATACAAGATGCTTTTTTGGGAAACATCAGTAGTAACTGAATCAGTAATCACAAGCAATTATATTATTGGCGGTCTTGTCGATTGTCAAAGTTAATTTCTTCAAAGTAAACTTGTCTAATAGTTTCGGCCAATCTGAACTCTGTGCTACAGACAAAACGTGAATAGTCATTTAAAACAGGGATAGGAATTTGCAGCCCGCTTACTTTTTCAAAATTTCCCGCGTTGGAACTAGCTAAGTGTAGAACAGGGGTGGGGAGCCGGCAAAGCGTAGCGGGCCACATTGATTGGATGATACTTTCAGGGGGCCGCATTCACTCTCAATTTGCAAATTTTGTCTTGAAAATACACAATATTACGTCGCAAATTTATTAAGCATTCATGCTGAGTTGTTTTTTACCGCGAAAATCAGAGACTTTTGTGCGTTTTTTATGCCACGAAAACAGCGTAGTTGAATGTGAAACAGTTTTTAAGAAATTTTGACGTTTTCTATTCTACCAGTTTGTTGTACACCCAACAAAATTCTGACGCGGGCCACATTCTAAATTTCAGCGGGTCGCATGTGGCCCGCGGGCCGCAGGTTCCCCACCCTTGGTGTAGAATATAGTATTGAAAAAGTTAAACTTTCTTAGAAACTGCAACATATTGAGTAATTGCGTCGTAAAATGCTCCCAATATTCTTGGATTTTGCTGTAAGAAATAATTTGCCATTACTATTTGGTAAGTTTGCAACATAACTGGGGGTAATTCATGTGAATTTGAAAATTCAAAGATGATTTGGCCCGCTCGAAATATTACGCAATTATTGTGCCAGTTCTCCACCCCTGATTTAAAACTGAATTTTGGCTTCATAATTGATTAATTATCGAAATTGTGTTTGTCAAATAAATGTTTTGGTGGTAAAATTCGCCTGATGTGAGCATGTGACTTTGTCCAATTTAGTATAGAAAATCTGTCTCTGGGACTAATGAAGCTTTTGCTAAGTTGACACGAGAAAAATCGTTAGGTTTTTTTTTGCGTGAAAAACGATTCGTGTTCGAGTCAACCGTGATCTGCTTTTTAAAACTTGACCCCAACAAGGCCAAACTTAGCCATCTGCTACTTGAATTTTTCACAGTTCGACGAACAAAAATTAAAGATGCACGATAAAGTGGCTTCATTGTCCATGTTTTTTGTGAGGCCCTCTTCAAAAAAGTTGTGAGAAATAGGCAAAACGTTGTGAGCAAAAATGTACTTTGATTTCTTATCTTCTTGTTCAGATTGACTGTTCATTGTTTGAATCAGGGTTTTTCCATCGAAAATACTTAAACCGCACAAAGGAAATCACGTAAATGCACACATAAGACACTCGCTGTCGTGAACAAATGTGTGGAATTCTCAAAGATGGACTGCAATTTCACGTCAACTCTGCATTGTGCACCTTAGATTGCTCTTCCATTCCCGAAGCAGGGAATCGTGTACGATTATCAGCTGGATGATGGTGGAATCAGCAAGGTTGAAGGCGGAGGAGGAGATCTGGATGATGAAGAGGAAGTGGTTGAATCTGGAAAGGTACAGCTGACTTCTTCACCTTGTTGTAAAAGAAAGCACTTAACGAAATTTTCTTCCTTCTAGTAGGAGACAGGTGGTCGGCAATTCCTTAGCGACATAGTTTAGCTCTTCCATCGCTTTCTCGCAATAGTAGAATGCAAAAAATGACAAAAAGAAATTTCATTGACGACTTGTAATTACGCATTTGCTATGATACAAAGTGGCTTCACTGTTAAAACCAACTGTATGTTAATTCCAGTGTGTGGTAAGAATATAGTTTTACTTTGAACTTTTTTAAAAACATCTATGAGCGCGTTTTCTAATTTTTGTGCCAGGTTGTTGACAGTTTTAAGGTGGTTATACTTGCAGTTACCGTAAGTAAAAGTTTTCCAGCCACTTGCTGTAGCAATCGCTTGCAGAAACACTTGATATTGGGCAAGCTTCAAATTCTAACAATCTGAACTTCATAGATCCACTGGCGGAGTTGGATGTCATCCGCATCCAAGTTTGAAATCACTCCGTCTACTCCGTATGCGGACATCATCGTTCCTACTGTGGACACTGTCCGAACTGCCCACTTGCTAGAAATGCTGGTCACTCACAGGAAACAGGTTCGCTTGATTGATTTTTGTCATTTCTGTTTTCTTAATATTTTTGCAATATTAAGAACTGTACCGCTGCTAAACACTGTACACAGTTTACGTTAATGATCCATTTGATTTGCGATGCTTCAACTAGACTGCTCACATCTTTTTGATGATGACATCGTGATAAATCCATTATCGGTTTTGTCCCATTAAACATAGATGATCGGATCAACCACATTGAAATTGCCTTCTGTTTCCATTTCGTTCGATTGTGGCCATCTTTCAAATGTAAACCAGCCTTAGCACAATCTTCTTCCACTCTGTGCTTCCGTACCTTCTTCTTCCGTTTTCGTTTTTTCGCACTTCAACATTTTATTTTAAATCGTTTCTTACCGCATCTTTATCGTTCCTTTAAATATCTTAACTTTTTACTGAATTGTTTATGATTTTGTATGACCACATCAATACAATTATTCAAAAATTTCAAGAAATTTTTCCTACTATGTTTTATCATTGCTACTGACGCAACTGTACATTGCTTCAGGTGCTGACTGTGGGGCCAACAGGAACCGGCAAAACAGTCGTGCTGGCTGAAAAATTGCTCAAAGGAATGCCAACTGAGTACATACCTAACTTCATGATGTTTTCTGCAAAAACTTCAGCCAACCAAACACAGGTAAGTACACTCAATAATGCCACCGTTCAATAACTTCGGTGAAATAGCAGAGTAACCAAAATGTCAATGCAAACATGTTAAGGTAGTTACCTTATTGTATTACCTGGTCCCCAGCCTGTGTCGAACGTGCTAAAACATTGTATTGTTTAGACCAGTGATTCTTATTTTTTTAGTGCTCGACGCTCGAACCTTCTTGAAGTTTCATAAAACTTCTTCGTACCCCTTCTCTACAATAAATACAAGGTTAATTTATTAAGAAAAACACCTAAACAGGCTTTAATCTCACAACTTCTTTTATAACCTCTGATTTGATGCTTCGTATCCCCATTAAAAAACCCTTAGTTTAAACGTACTTAACTCAGTCGTAGAATTTTTTCATCGGGTAAAATAATTCTAGCAGGACGGTGGTGACTAAATCAAAACTATATTCACCAAATTTTTGTTTCTTTTAAACTTTTTATCATCTTTTTAGGACTTGATTGATGGTAAACTGGACAAACGCCGGAAAGGTGTCTTCGCTCCCCCACTTGGCAAGTACGCTGTGTTTTTCATCGATGATTTGAACATGCCAGCATTGGAGAAATATGGCGCTCAACCTCCTATTGAATTGTTGCGACAATGGATGGATCACAAAGGATGGTACGACAGAAAAGCTATCGGTGAGTTAGTAGTATTAGTATCTTTTATTTCCGCGCTGTCAACAAAACAAAGAATACGATAAGATTAAGGAAATATAACGCGATACAAGAAAAGGGAAGAGGCAGGAAAACGATTAACGTTACGGCATGCAAGTAGGAGGAGAAGAGGAGTTAATAGAATACAAGAGTGGGCGAGTGGGCACGGTTGCAACGCCCTAGTTTGTACCGTAAATAGCTGGTTGGTGGTGCGGAACTTAAAGTAGCCAAAAACCGAAATTGTCTTTTTCCCAAGAGTAAAGTTTCGAGAATATGAAACCTTTATTTTTGTCTAGTTTCTAATGTTTTCAGTATTAGACCTACTTGCATCAACACTCATGAAAATGCAAGTTCCACAGCTAATGTTAGTTTTTTACACTTTGCCATAGTTGGTGGTGCCTTACTTTGACTTGTTTTGCCATCTTATGTAAATCTGGTTTGGCTTTAATCATTGACAGCAACAGAAATAGAAACTTCACTGATTTGGCCAATAAATTGCATTGAGTATTTTTGCTCGATGAAAAAATACCGAACAAAAAATATACTGATTGGTTTATCTGATCACGGTGGTTCTGCAGTTGAATTCTTACGGCCAAAACATTTGGGTTTTACTTTTTGAATGTTTTATTTTTGTGTTTTCCAGGCTCATTCCGAACCCTGGTTGACATATCATTTGTTTGTGCGATGGGGCCCCCTGGAGGGGGTAGGAACCCCATTACAGCCCGATTCCTTCGTCATTTCAACTACATTGGTTGCACTGAGATGGAATTGGAAAGCAAATCCAGAATTTTCAACACGATTGTCTCCAATTGGCTCAGTAAGTTTTTACTTTTGTGGTATTAGCGTACAGTAGGTTTAGCGTGGCATGTCATGATGAGTCTAATTAACAAGATTTTAAGCTAATTTGATCGTTATCAAAAAAATAAGATTAATAGTGGGATTCTAGCCCACGTCTGCATCTACTACTGACGTGTCACAAGCTCAATGATTGCGGCAAGCCTTTAATCAAAAACATGGTTTTATTTGTCGGGTTTATTTTTGGGCTGTAGCGTCGGTATTATTGCTATTCGTTAAAATCTGCTGCTGAGCTGCTGGCAGCAAACGAGTTACAAGCATAATGCTGTATTTGCTGTATTTTCAACATCATATGCCTTCGTACGAAATTTTCGCATCAATACAAAATTTCGCAACATCGTGCCATTGTAGCAACAATTTTTGTTGTCATGTCTTCCAAATTCACACTCCAACTCGTGTCACGGATCACCCAACAACCAAATTAAATAAATCCATCGCACATTGTCTAAGCCGAGAATGGTTAAAGAAGCCAACTTGTTTCAGTGGTTTGTTCAGTCGATCTCGCAGTTTCTACGTGTTCAGTTTTGTTTCATTTGGGAAACTTCTTTTTATTTTAAGACCTGCATTTGTTTGTGTGCATTGTGGGTAAAGTGATATACGAGGTTAACTTATTTTAATTTTTCAGAGGGCAACATGTCAGTAATTGATCCGGAAAGTGAGTAGGCGAGCAGTTCAGTCTAGTCATGTCCATATATATCTGTGCAGATAAGTTATGAAGTTTCTATATATATTAATGTCTGGTTGCACGAAAGAATTGGAGCAGAGTTAGGATGAGTTGAAGAAAGTTGAAAAATATTGAAATAGAAGTAGACCAGGACGAGCGGAGTGGTAGTTAGATTGTTGCGACGCTTTAGTTCAAGTTGAGCAAAACGCATTTGAAGCAACATTAACATCAACGTGATTAAAAATTATTTGCAGTTGAATTTACATTAAATATGGTACGAAAATAGCTTAAAAAGGAAAAATAAAGTCAGTGTAAATCTCAATGCTGGACGATTCGACAACATAGATTCAGCTGTCATTATCAGCAGCGTAAGCAATGCAGTACAAAACTGAGGCACTGCTCTGCTTTGACAAAAAACCACAGCTCTGCTTTGACGATTTCAGAAAAATGCTTACTCATGCTACAGTACTATTTTCTCCCCTCTGAGCAGTGCTATAACATAAGTAGGCATTTTTTAAAGTTTCTGCTCGTATCGAAACCAGTAGCATCAATTAGGGAAGTAAATGCCGTATAAAGTGTTTTCACTTACAGATAAATAAGAAGTTTTGATATAGATAAAATGTTCTGGCTGTGACGATGTGTTGTGAACTGCATTTGCATGTTAACAATTTGGTTTGCCCACATTTCATCACCTAACATTTATTCACCCGACTGTTAATCACGGACATTTCATCACTAGACTTGTAGTCACGTAGACGTATTACCACTACGGCAGTTAATGGCTTGGATATTTTATCACTACACAGACAATCACGTGGACATGTAAGCACGTGTGCGTTTAATCACTTAACCCTTTACCGCTGAAATTTTTTTACTTTAATAAAAAAATTTCTTGTGGAACTAAACGAAATCGTTACATTTAAAACAAGATCAAATATTCTGTTTCAAAATATGCCACAAATTAATATTTTCACTTATAACATATTTGATACACCGTGAATCAATTTCAAATTTTCCTAAACTGATTGCTACACTCTTTTAACGGTAAATCTGCTGTAAAACTCACCAACCTGCGTGCCTGTGAGCAAAAGCAGCACGTGTGGCACAAAGCTGCAATAATAAAATCGTCTCACTCGGCAGCAAAGACGAAATTGGCTTTCAAGTTTGTTTTAAGTCAATTGTTGCAAACGTAGTCTGATTTGAGACAGTTTTTACATTACAACTTGAGCCACTTTTTCCTTGAGACACTTGAGAGCGTGATAAAGTGTCTTGATGATTAAATTCTAAAGTGATTAAACGTCTGCGTTATTATCTGTGTGGTGATTAACTGCCGTAGTGTTAATACGTCTGCGTGATCACAAGTCTAGTGATTATATGTCCGTGATTAACAGTCGGGTGAATAAATGTTTGGTGATGAAATGTCTGTACACCAACAATTTGTATATCTTGTGAAAAAGTTTTACCGAATTTTGTTTATGTGCAAGCGTTTAAATTTAATTGCTGCCATGATGTAGTGACTCATTGTTTGAATGTCAACAGTAAACACTCTATAATCTTGAATTTGAATTTTATTTCAGTAAAGATTATTTTCTTTGTAAAAGTAGGATTGTGTTTGAATAGGACTGATAATGTCCAATAACGGCTGAATGTATTGATAAAATTTCAAATGGTGAGAATGATCCTGCTATTTCTAATCATGGTGAATAGTGCTAACATTCCATTGTGATTTTAGCTCCAGCTTCAGAAGAATTGCAAAGCCTTAGCTCGTTGATTGTGAGTTCGACGGTGGAGATATATGATCAGATCACCACGCAACTGCTGCCCACACCTGCCAAGTCTCATTACACTTTCAACTTGAGAGATCTTTCCAAAGTCTTCCAAGGCATGCTAATGATGGAAGTTGGAAAAATTGAGGTAATCACAAAAACTTCTTTAAAATTTTTGCTTGTTGTAAGTCTCCCTAGCTCGTATGCATTCAAAATAACATACCGGTACCGGTATGTTGCACGATCAATCTTTCAATGACTCCAGTCGGTTAGCAGTTGTTACGTACATCTTTATCGGTGCGGGAGGTCTGGGGTTCGATTTCCGGGCCGAACTAATTGAACACGGTGTCACCAACTTCTCGCCACCGCTGCAACGTTTCTCAAGAGCTGTGTTACCCAAGCGCTAAACCGCGAAGATGGGTTCCGCCATTCGTTGCATACTGCAGCGTAATAATGAAGTATAATGACGATTTGATTTTTTTAACCTTTCAGTAGCCATTGCTTTTTGCTGAGTCATGCTCTTGTGAAATTGATCCAATTTTTCTGCCTAAATTTGAGTTGAAATTTTGAATGGGGCTGGATGCTTGTCTTAAAATTTGTTGTTTTTTTCATTTTTACCCCACCGTCACAAAAAGCCAAGAAGGACAAGGTCCTATTCTTTGAACAGGCTTAATAGCAGCTACTTGCAGCTTTATCAAAATATAAAAAAATCAAATTTTCGTTGCGCTCGTGTTATTACGCCGAACGATGTAACGAGTGGCGTGGTTCAAGCTCCACGGCTTGGCGCCTGAGCAACACAACAGATCCGAAGAAACGTCGCAGCGGTGGCGAGCCGTTGGCGACACTGCGTCCGATTTGACCGGCATTGGAAACGAACCCATATCCTCTCGCACCGAAAGCGATATCTTTCACCGCTGCGGCACCCTGTTGTTCATTCTTACTGTTCCAGAGTAAAGAGATGTTGCTTCGACTGTGGTATCATGAAAGTTGTCGAGTCTTTCAAGATCGACTTGTTAGCAATGAAGATAGGAAGTGGTTCGCTGATCAACTGGAAAGCAAGATCACCGATGTGTTCAAAGTATGGAGCATGCTGTTAATATCACAAAATTAGATCAAAGCATCAAAAAAATATGAGTAAAAATTAAACGTGGTTTGGTCGTTATGCCAAACAGAGAGCTCAATGGTACACGCCAGAGCATACAGTATAAACACAGAAAATCGATCACTAATTGAATTAAAAGCCCCCAACAGGCTGTTTCTGCCTGTTGGGGGTTTTTGATTTCAATGAGTGATTGATTTTCTGTGTAAGTAAAAATTGAAATCACAGCAACATGTATCTAGCCAAGCGCAGTTATTGGAAAAGTTTCTCGGCTTAAAAAACTTTAAAATTTCGGTTAAAAACTTATCTCCACCATGTGACTGATTTTAACCTTTGCTGTACGAGCTACAGATCATCAGATATATTGTTGACGATCATCATGTTTTTTACTGAGAAATTTTTTAGTTTTGAATATAGCACTGTGATTTTTGTTCTGTGTATGATTTCAGTTGTTTGAAATTTTGTAAAAAAATTTTTTTCCGTTTATTTTTTGATGTTGTGTCTTAACAATGTTTGTCATTTTGGCCAGCTTGAAACGGCGGACGTACTTCCGGTACAACCTGTGCTTTTTGCTGATTTTTCCAATCCCAATTCTGACGTCAGACTTTATCACTATGTGGAGGATCACAAGCAGGCAAGTAGTTTGTTTCGAAGGAAAAAAAATACTAAAACAACTGATTAAAGCGCTGCCAATCTCAGCTGCTAAGTAGCAGGTTTCTGACTCAAAGAGCTTTCATATGCCATTTATTCCTGTGATTTGCAAAAATAATTGTCCATTGTTATGAGCTAATTGCTCCAAGCATTTAATTAGTGCAAAATGAAAAGTATGTTCAAAAAATCAAATCTTCACTATACTCGCGGTATTACGCCCAAGCGTGTAACGAGTAGCGGGGCCCATCTTCCCGGCTTAGCGCCTGGGCAGCACAGCTCCGAAGAAATGTCGCAGCGGTGACGAGGAGTTGGTGACACTGTGTCTGATTTGGCCGGCCTGGGGATCGAACATCAGACCTCCGCACCGATAGTGATGCCTTAGCAACTGAGCTCACTGGCCGGTAGCCAAGTTATTTCGGAAAGCAATTTTTATGGACAGAGTCGTACTCCAAAACTTCAAAGCTTTTCTCCAACTTTACATTTTTGTGCAGATGATTTCGGTCATGGAAGAGTTTTTAGAAGATTACAATCAAGTTAACACTGCTCAGATGAAACTTGTTCTCTTCTTGGACGCGGTCCAACATGTTTGTCGAATATCTCGTATTATTCGGCAACCTCTCGGCAATGCTCTGCTCCTGGGAGTAGGAGGCAGTGGAAGACAGAGTCTCTCTCGTCTCGCTAGCCACATGTAAATTATTGTTTACGCTAAAACTAAATCATTCTATTTACACATACAATAAATATGGTTCGAAAATAGCTTAAGGAGGAAAATTAAACCACGGTAATTCTCGAAACTGGACGTTTCGACAACATAGATTCAGCTGTCATCATCAGCAAAGTGAGCAAGGTACAAAACTGTAAGTAATCTAGATACAGATACTTACTTTCAGTTTAGTGCTGCCTTGCCTACGCTGCTGATGATGACAGCTGAATCTATGTTGTCGAAACGGCCAGTATTGAGAGTTACTGTGGTTTTATTTTTTCTATTTACATATAATTTTTGCAATTCCTGTTTACGTTGTTTGAACTCTTGTCCAAGAACTTTTCTAATTTGTCCGTAGAATATTCAGGCTGGTGTGGAAATGATTTTACGTGGGAAGCTATAGAATTTATCAAATAACCTGGTACTAGCATTACTGTATATTTCATTCTAGTCAAATCAGAAATTCTGGGCCAATGGTTCCAGTTCATCTTTTTACCCACCAAGATACTCATTTATTCACTCCTCGTTACATTGCTAACTTTTTTGCGAAAGTTTACTTTTTGAGTTGCGGAAAAAATGTGACCTAGTTCTTTTTCCTTTGCGCGTTTACTATTAAATAGAGACAAATTCATTTTCGCTTGCATAACTCTTTTGTTACCTTTAGATCTGTTTTACTAATTCTTTCTAGCTTTTAGGAGAGCCAACTTGGTACTTGCACTGGCAGAGGGTCTACTGCGTGTATTGTTGAGTCACGCTGTTGCTGTTACAGTATGGCAGTGTTTTTTTGTTTTTGATGTGTTTTGTGTTTCACAGAGCGGATTATGAGTTATTCCAAATCGAATTAGCAAAGAATTACGGAGTTGCAGAGTGGAGAGATGACATCAAGCGTTGTATGTTGAAAGCTGGTCTACAGAATCAACCAATCACATTCTTGTTCAGTGATACCCAAATTAAAAGCGAATCATTTTTAGAAGTCAGTATATTTTTATATTTTTTTATGCAATTTTGGTGGAAAACAAAGATTTTAAATTTTTACCTTGAAAATTAACCTGCTTTGCGGGTTGATCACGAACAATTCCGAATTTTCTGCTCCGTCGCCACTTTTGATTGAAAAATGTTAAAACTTGTTCGCTCTGTGTTTGTTAGTCGCAGCGAAGGCGGAAACATTTCTACATTGGGGGGGCCCAAAACCAATGACCAGATTTTCTTCACCTACAACCAGGGCCGGCAGTGGCGTAGCGAGAAATTTTAAAAAGAGGGGCATAATTTCCACATTTTTTGTCAAGCGCCTTTTTCTTCGGCAGTACTAATTTGAAGCTAATTGAAACAAGAAAAGCTCTAGGGGGGTCCGGGGGCATGCTCTCCCGGAAATTTTTTGAAAATTTACATGCTGTAACGGTTATTTTAGTGTTTTTTAAATAATTTTCAGGCAAATTGTGTTTAATTCTTTGATCCTAATACTGAGTTCTTCGCCAAATATGATACATTTTGTTCGCACATTTTGAATTATGCGTGCTTATAGCGTAAGGCTTAAAGCTATCAAAGAGGTTCGAAACTATGGAAAAATTGTATGCATCAAAAACATTTTTCAAAATGGCTGGTGGGAGGATGCATACTCCTCATCCTACCTGTCTCTGGATTCGCTCCTAGCCATAAGCCACAGAAACCATCGAAAGAATCTGGCATATTTCAGTCACTTGACACCATTAGTATTGTTCTTTTTACTAAAAGGCAGAGTCAAAAGAGGGGGCATGGCACAATGGCCCCGCCCCTAAATACGCTCCTGAGGGCCGGATTTAGACAATGAGAGGCCCTAGGCTATTCGATCACACTGACTGGAAGAGCAAAAAAAGGTCTTCACTCAGATGTCCAGTTTTCACTGAAAGTATCGGTATAGTGAAGAGCAAAAAAAAGGTATACACGTCCTTAGATGTTCTGTTTTCCACTAAAAGTATTAGTGAAGAGAAAAATAGGTCTTGATTGTTCGTGATGAGGCTCCCCATTTTCTCCGAGGCCCTAGGTTTCAGCCTACTTAGCCTTTACGTAAATTCGTCCCTATGCCTACAATTCATATTTAGCCTGTCCACTTTGAGTGGGCTTCAGACCCACGGTTCTTGCTTCTAGCTTCTGTTTCCTCCACCCCACAAACAAAATTTGAAAGAAAACATCTCTGGATTTAAGCTCTTTCTTGGGTTTTAATTTCGATGGTAGGTCTATTCAGTTTCAAATACATTCATGCAGGGGCAATGTTGTAGAAATAAACGCGTAAATTAGGGCTCCCCCAGGGCCCCCCTGAAAAAAAAAGTGGGGGCCAGGGCCCTCCGGTTCGCCACCTATGGGTTAGTCGTGGTGCTTGCTGCATTTAATTGCAGCTAGATGTAATTAAGTTTCATTATCAACTATATTTTTGACCGATTAAAACATTTTTTCAAGGATTTGAACAATATTTTGAACTCCGGAGACGTGCCTAACATATATGCGCTGGATGACCAAGATAATATATTCTCTGCAATGAAACCTATCGTTATGGACCAGGGGCTTCCCCCTACCAAGTCCAACTTATTCAATGCTTTTACCAAGAGAGTGCGAGCTAATCTGCACACCATTGTTTGTATGAGGTGAGAAATATCAATTTTCATTTTGATTTCTTGATGCTGCGCGTTTATTAAGCAAGCTGATGAAGTAAGTTTATGTTGCGTACGGTAATGCATAGGTGTTTTCACAGATCGCAATTTTCGACGCAGCGCCGGAGAAAATTGCTGCAATTCAAATAGCCAGGTTGACTGTTTCAGTACACTTGCTTTGCCCATCCAAATCCGGGCTCGCATGTTTCAAATTTCAATCACAAAGTAATTTCCGCGCAGCCCGCATTGAATCGCCAGTCGTAATTTCAAATTTACCGAATGCGTAATAACTGACTACCGTTGAAAGACTTGTTGAAGCACAAACCTAAAACAGAGTTGTGGTTTATGTTTTTGATGAAATTTAGAGAAAAAAATTTCAAGAAAGAATGAAACATCGTGCCACATTTTTGAGAAAATTTCCCCGCCCGTCAGTGCAATTAGATCAACGATTGCCTTGTGAATTCGCTCGAAAATTAATGAAGTCAAATTTAAATCGACAGAATGCACAGTTGCATACTGTATTGTGTTTTCTTAATGTACAGTGAATCTGTTTCGTGTAAGTAATTGTTTCGTCTAATGGTTATGGTCACAACTATTGAATCAATCTAATTATTTTAGTCCGATCGGTGAAATTTTCCGCGCACGCCTGCGCATGTTTCCTTCCCTCATCACTTGCTGTACTATCGACTGGTTCAGTGAATGGCCAGATGAGGCGCTACAAAGCGTCGCATTTAGTTTTCTCGGGGAAATCACTGACATCGATACTTCGAACCAAGAACTTATGTCAGGTGACTAAATTTTCTCAGAAAATCTTTTTCGGTTATTTTCTGAAAAGGATGAATAATTGTAACTTAAAATACCAAATCGCTTGAATATAAGCAAAATGTTTCGAGTTCGTTTATCTGAGAAAAACTGCTGTGAGTGTAGATCATGGGCGGCTTGGGTAATAATTTTGTTGTTGCTGGGATAAGGAGAAATTTTTTGCTAGTTTTTTTGCATTTACACTGGTTCAACGTCTTGTTGTGCGTGTTTTTCTATTTTTGGACTTTGCTGGGCTCTATAAACATCTACCAATTCATCACTCACTTCAAAATGCTTATTGGCACCTTATAAAGGTTTAAATTCTGAACGACTTTTTGACAAACACCAATAATCCTTTTAATTGGGTTTGAACCCAGATTCTGTGTTTCTGTAGTTTGGAACCCTAACTAAACATCAAAAATCAAATCTTCATTATGCTCGCGATATTACACCGAAGCGGGTAGCGGGGCCCATCTCCGCGGCTTAGCGCCACGGCAACACAGCTCGTAAGAAACGTCGCAGTGGTGGCGAGCCGTTGGCAATGCTGTGTCCGATATAATCGACCCGGGTATCGAACCCCAGACCTCTCGCACCGATAGCGTGTGCTTAACAACCGGCCAGTTAAATTTTCTATATTCCACTACTACAGCTTTTTGCACTTCAAGAAATTGTAAAGCTTTATTGTTTTAGGCATGGTTGAGATGTGTGTTAACTTCCATCAATCTGTTGCTGCTTTCTCTCTTCGTTTTCTATCTGAATTATCACGTCACAACTACGTCACGCCTACGTCATACCTAGAACTGCTTGGCATATTTAGCAAGTTGATTGGCATGAAGATTAACGAGTTAACCACGAACCGGAACCGCATGAAGATTGGTTTGGATAAGGTAGGTCTGGTCACTGGATAAGGACATGGAACAAATAGGACATTGGTGGTGGTGACAGTTATGATTCTAGACCATATATACCCTGTTCACATGTCCAACTTTCGTTTGCTTTAGGCCCGTGTTTCTTGGTACTAGTGTTCTGCATCATAACCAGTTTTTGACGTCATGATCACTTTTTTTTAAATTATGACGTCAAAACATTGATTATGATGCAGAAAGTAGAAGAAGAACCGCTGGTTGAAACCCACTGAACTTGGACATGTGGGCTGGATAGAAATGGCGGCTTGAAAATACGTTGGGAAAATACAAACTTGATAACGTTCGATTGCTTGTTGTTCACAGTAATTGCTTTCAGTGCTTTTTTAAAGCGTTTTGAGGAACCGAAATGTCTCCTCTCAAAATCTGCTTTTGCAATAGTGTATAAAGCTGTTTCACGTTATTAAAAATTGGCGGTCTTTCAAAATTGCTTAACGGTTTCTCGAACCAAACCTTGAAAAAACACTGATTGCTTTATTTGTGAATGAATTCAAATCTATACAAATTTTTAATAACTTTGAAGTAGTTTGACGTATTTACTCGAGTGATTTAACAGTTTGAAAGTGATTAACTCGCTACAGGGTGTTGATTGAGAGAGTGGGCTACTAAAATAGCGATTTTGTGATTTTTCTCTGTCAGTCAAAATTATATTTAATAGGTAGAATTAATATCCAAATAGGTAGAATAGATTATTAACCAGATACTCATTTGCAAAGATTAATTCAAATAATTCATTCAGCTTCTCAAAACTGCGGATGATGTGTCGAAGATGCAGGAGGAGTTGGAAACGATGAGTCCTCTTCTGGAGGAAGCCACAGTGGAAACGGTGGCTACGATGGAAAAAATCGCTGTGGATACGGTGGGTGGTGGTATGAGTGGAAAATATAACAGCTAAATTTGACCAATATGTTCTATAAATCAAAGAAATGATAATAATTTGGGAAAGCATCTGTCAGTACCTTGCGTCCATTTTGCTGACTTAATTGTGATTATTTAATTTTCGGCACAAGATGAAAGACAGAATTTTATTGTTGGATAACACACATTGATTTCTAGTTTTGCCAACTTCTGACGATTTTCTCCTGAAGAGTGTTAGATGAAAACCTTCCTAGAAACAAGAATTCTCTATCTTGCTTTATTAATTAACTGCATGAACATTGCTTAAGAATTATGTCTACTTATATTGAATTAGAAAGTGACCTACCTTAACAAAAAAATTGTACTACGAATCCGAATGATATGGTGTTGTCCTCTTCTATCTTAAGTAAATTGCGATAATGTCGATTTAATTACAGAATTGCGGCTAAGGCAGAACATGTGGTTGCTTTTGCTGACATATCGGTAAAATGTTAAGCGCCATTGACTTTATGACTATTATGCCTGTAGTCTATCTGGAACAAACAGACATTCCAAGTCTGTAACAGCTGAATTTTGCCTGTGTGATGTTTCAAACTGTAACTTATTTATTTTTCTAGGCCGTTGCCAAAGAAACGCAAGTTGTAGTACAGAAGCAAGAAGCCGAAGCGACCCTGCAAGCTGAAAAAGCAGGTGCAATTGCTGCAGACGCTCAGCGGGATCTGGATGAGGCTCTACCTGCTCTCGAGGCTGCGCTAGCGAGCTTAAAATCTCTTAACAAAAACGACGTCATTGAGGTAAGTTTTTTAGACGCATGCTGTTAAGGAGTCCAATTTGTGTCTCTTTGATTGATGAAACGGAAAATACTTGCTAAATTTTAAACAAAAACTGTAGCCTAGGTCGATCTTATCAACTAAATCAAATCTTCATTATGCTCGCGGTATCACGCTGAAGCGTGTAGCGAGTGGCGGGGCCTATCTCCGTAGCTTAGCGCCTGGGCTGCTTAGCTCCGATAAAACGTCGCAGCGGTTGCGAGCCGTTGGCGACACTGTGCCGATTTAACCGGCGCGGAAATCGAACCCAAGACCTCCCGCACCGATAGCCTGTGCTTTTAACGAGCTAACGGCCGGTCGTATCAACTATTAAATCGTAATAATCAAATATCTGCCCTTTTTACGAACGCCTGCTTTGATTTATTGGCAAAACTATTCTGTTTAGACAGTAGTGGAAATGGTGATCTTGATATTTTTTAATGATTTGCTTAGTTTTCTAACAATTCAGTCCTATTCTGCCGTGGCAAAAATCGGTTTAGAAATGATGAATCACGATAATAATGGGCTTACCCCCGTCTATTTAAAAAAGCCTTTTTTGATTTTTTTGAGCTTTTCTTCAGATTTGTTGCACTGTAATAGTTTTCAAAATTAACGCAGTTATGTTTTATTTATTTAAACCCCTTCTTTTCATATTATGTTATTATTACAATAGCTTTCTTATCTGGTGTACTACCCTGGTTTTGACGTTAAAGAATATGTTTTCACTGCTAAGGTGCGAGCTATGATGCGTCCTCCAGCTGGTGTGCGAATGGTGATGGAGGCGGTTTGTATCATGCAAAATGTCAAGCCCAAGAAAGTGGCCGGAGAGAAACTGGGAACGAAAGTCGACGATTATTGGGAACCTGGTAAAGCGTTGCTGCAAGATCCTGGAAAGGTAATTTGTGGTGTAATTTTACTTTAGAAAAAGAGTTGAAGTACATACGATGTGGCTTGACTCTGATGTTTTTAGTTCAACTTTTAATTCCCGGGTTTTTATTTCATTTATTTCAAAAACGAATCGTCGCGTTCGGTTTTCTGATTTTCAGTTTGTACGATACTGCTACTCGCCATTGCTACAACGTTTCTAACCGGAAATGATATTTTTCGGATGAATTTTTGCGTTTTTGCTGCTGGTAACTGGTCCATTATTAACAGTTTTTGCTCCTGGCTTATTTTTTCAGTTTGTGAAAATCAGTTTTACTTCGCTGCATCCAAATTTCATTTCATTTATCGAAATGATAGTTAAAAAGTATCAGTCACAGCTTGATATTCATTCATCCTTTTTGTTATCTTAAGTATTTTGTGTTTTCAGCTAGCTCAGTTGTGAAAACTTTGCTGTTGGTGCGATCAAATCGGACACAGTGTAGCCAACATCTCGCCATCGCTGAGACGTTTCTTCGGAGCTGTGTTGCCCCGGCGCTGAGCCGCGGAGATGGGCCCCTCCACTCGTTACACGCTTCGGCGCAATACTGCGAATATAATGAAGATTTCATTTTTTGATCTGCATTTTATTACAGCTTTTTATTATTTTGGCATTTTTTCTAGTTTCTGGAATCACTTTTCAAATACGACAAAGATAATATCTCTGATTCAGCCATCACCAAAATCCAGCCGTATATTGATAGCGAGGATTTTATGCCGGTAGCTATCGCGAAAGTTTCCAAGGCTTGCACATCTATCTGTCAGTGGGTGCGAGCTATGCACAAGTAAGTTGGACATAATTGCTCCACTAACCGCTCCCACAATTTATAATCGGAAGTAGGTAGGGAAACAAGTTTATTTCAATGAGGTAAGCGTAATACGCAGCTCAGATGGCTGAGTGATAAGAGCGTCCGCCTCTGGAGCTGTAGACTTGGGTTTGATTCCGAGTCGGGTCAAACCAATGACGTTAAAATTGGTGTTCACAGCTTCCCTGCTTGACACTCAGCAGTAATGACACGGTGTGTTGAACAAGCCGGCAAGTTTACTTGTGCCATTGGGTAAGAAACTGAGCGGAATTCCTCATCTTGATGTGGTAGACAGATGGCAAGCAACTAAGCGAGCTCGTTATAGCGCATTGATCGCTTTGTCGTGATAGGAGGATAAAAAATATGCAACTAAATACTATACACATGTTGATTATGCAAATTTGGTTGCTTCACGCTTTACTTTCATAGTATAATGCAACCGGTTCATAGGTTGCCGCGTCCCAAACTTCGAGTCACGCATCTTTTCCTGGGGAACATGTAGCATTGAAGAGGCGGTGTGGAAAATGAGCTTGCTACTTCATTAAATGTGGCGATGTACAAAACACTTAACGTTTTTTCTTTTTAGAGTGGTAGACAGTTGGCTGACAACTGCTGAGCGAGCTTGTAATTACGCCTCTGTCGCTTTCTCACCCAAAGTAGGGTTAAAATTCAGCTAACTATTTAACTAAATTTAGCATGTTTCAGTGAAAACTATGGGATTAAACCTTGCCTTGATTTACTTGGCTTGAAATGAACTGAATTTTACTTTAGTTCAGACGCTTGATTCATTTTTTATTTTATTTAGATATCATTACGTTGCCAAGGGAGTTGCACCAAAGCGCGAAGCGCTTGCACAAGCTCAGAGTGAACTGGCTACTACACAAGCTGTGTTGGATGAGGCTAAGGCTAAACTCGATGAAGTAGAACAGGGAATCGCTACTCTACAGGAGAAATACACACAATGTGAGATACAGCAACACGTTCTACTCGCTTTTAGTGCTCGTGTATCATGAGCGAGTAATTTTCTTTGTTGTAAGCCGGGAAGCATATTCGGAAATGGTTTTACAAACCATTTTTCCGTATTTTTGTCGCCATCGCTTTACTCAGTTCCTAATTTCACATAAAAAGCGTGGTGCGATGAGAACAAATTTTTAATGTATAGCACCGTTGAACCTCATATACCATCATATATACTACTAGTACGCAAAATTAGTCGATAATTTAAAACTTTATTCTAATCTAAAATCGATTTCGACCCAGGTGGTCATCCTCAGTTAGTCTGCAAAATAATAAACGCTCAATCTAAGGCTCGAAAACTGTTCCTAAAGTACACACGTAAAGGGCATGCACAAACTAAACTTTAAATAAAACCTTTAGGAATCACAATGCATCCAAAGATAGGCTAAAATCAATCAAACGCAGCACAAGGTTGAAAAGCGGAGTCGAGACCACACAAACCAAGAAACCTTATTTATATTTGGGTAGAATCTCTTTAGCTGTATTAATTTGAGCATCCAATTTATAAATCCATTGGCTTTCATAAACGTCTAAGTTTTGTTTGTTTTTGGGTTGTTGTGGAAAAATTACCTTAAGTACGTCCGAGATTGTGGTGGCTTTCGGAGTGTGTTGTGATATTTGATCATGTGGGCATAAAGAACCGAGCTGTCATCCGCTGTTGGAGTTAATTTGCTCTCCGAATTGCCGCAAGCTCTCCACGAGGCCCAGCCCATCGCTTGGAAAACCTATTGATGGTCTGGCCAACATAGAATTGGCTATACAAGAGACACCTTGCGGCGTAAATACCATAGTTTGTGCAACTGAGATTCTGTTTAAGCGTGAAAATTTGACCATGGAGATTAGTAACACTTTTAGTGTTTTTGACCATATTACTGTGAGTACCAAAATTTCCGCATAAAGCACAGTTCCCACAGGGTTTAGATTCACCCGAATTCGGGGTAGCGGTAGCATTTTTTCCTGAAGTTAAAGCAATTTATTTGTAGTTAGTTATCATTGAGTTCAATGAGCAAGGTCTTTTGTAAACAATGGTGGCGTGAGGAACCAATACTTTTTCCTTTTCCGAAAGAGACACAATATTCTTGAATGCGGTAGCCCAAACTATTAGTTTTTTATTGTTTTGATTACTGGATTTAGGTCCAAAGCTGTCGGTTCAGATCATGGCCTTTTGAATCATGATATCCACCATGCCCATATTAAAGTGAGATTTTAAACATTTAGATCGGAGTCGACCTAAATTTTTTGTGTGTTAGATCTGACACTCATTCAGCCATCTCAATCGTAATGCTTCACCAAAAACTATCGACTTAAAAACAGCCGGCGGGTGATGGGATTCGCCGTGCTAGAGTAACTGAGGATGTCCTTAGATTGGGCGTTTATTATTTTGCAGTTTTCGAGCCTTAGATTGAGCGTTTATCATTTTGCAGACTAACTGAGGATAACCCACCTGGGTCGAAATCGATTGTAGATTAGAATAAATTTTTGAATTATCGACTGATTTTGCGTACTACTAGTATATCCAGGAAGTCTATGGATTCGTGCATGCAAAATCGTCAGACAATCAATCTCTGCTTTGTGGGCTAGATATTTCTTTTCTGAACGATGGTTTCCAAACACCATCAGTAGCAGTCCATCAAACTGCCTCTGCTCCACACCGCGTTGTTGCCAATTTAGTTGACACTTTTCCATTTGGTGTCTTATTTTTTTATTCCGAGCCCAATTCTTTCACTTAAGGTCATTGCGAAATATGCAACCGGTTCTGTGGACTCAAGCCAGGAAGCAGTGATGTGATGAACACTGAACAGGGTCTAACCAAAACTTAAACGTTTAATTTTCGTTTTCAAATATTTAAGCTAGGCCGGTTATCCTGCGGCAGTGTGGTAAAGTGTTTAAAGTAACACTCTTTTGGCGATGTTTGGTATGCTCTGCTCAGGTATTAGGCTAGTTAGTGTAAGTCGGTAGTGCTTGAAAATTTTTATAACCAACGGAGTAGTATATTTATATAGCTTATTTTTTGTGGGGAAAATAGCAATTTTGTTTCGTTTAAAGTGACAGCTCAGTCTTAGGAACGTTGTAAATAATGTTATTTATGATCTAAATACTGTTGGTGCCAATGATAACAAAATCTACCTTTTATCAAAGATCAAGTAACCGCATGAACCTATTTTGGTCCGATTTACGAATTCAGTTTCGCTGCAGTTAATGTTACAAAATGTGAACGCATTACACACATGAAAAAAATCAAGTCTTCATTATGCTCGCGGTATTACGCCGAAGTGTGTTATAAGTGACGGGGCTCATCATCGAGGCTTAGCTGCTGGGCAACACAGCTCCGAAGAAACGTCGCAGCAGTGGCTAGCCGTTGGCGACATTGTCCGGTTTGACCGGTCTGCAAATCGAACTCATGGCCTCCCGCACCGATATGCTTGACGACTGAGCCAACCGGCCGCTACATTATTAGCCAAAATATCATTATTTGTGTGACGTTCTGGCGAGAAGTTGTTTTTATAAGAATATGTAATGTCCGGTTATTAATTGTTCGGATCAAATTTTAGTTATAAAGCCTCAACAATCTGTTTCTCGCTGAACGAGGTCTTCAGGAGGTATCTTATTCAAATAGAACAAGATTCTATTTGAATAGATTGCTGGCTCTGGCTTAGTCATCAATCTCTCTGCTGTTCGTACAGCAAATCGTCGATACAGTTTATGTCCGGTTATTAAATAGCAGTCATTATTGTCGCCAACGACTCGCCACCGCTGCGACGTTCCTTCGGAGCTGTGTAGCCCAGGCGCTAAGTCGCGCAGATGGGCCCCACCTCTCGTTGCACGCTTCGGCGTGATCCCGCGAGTATAATGAAGATTTGATTTGATTAAATAGCAGCATACCTATATGAATATTTTTACTGAAACTTTTCTGTTTACTGATAAATTTCAGGTGTAAACAAGAAAGAAGAGCTGGAAAACAAATGTAAACTATGTGAGGAGCGTCTTGTGCGCGCTGATAAACTCATCAATGGGTTGGCTGATGAAAAAATCCGTTGGCATGACACTGTGACGTCTCTCGATCACATGGTTGCCAACATCATCGGTGACGTCATGATCTCAGCTGGATTTGTTGCCTACCTTGGAGCATTTACTGTAAGATTTTAAAAAATTTGTTATATGGAATATTATTAACTAATTTGATATCTTTATTGATAATTTTATATTTTTTTGAGTCGTATTATGATTAGAAAGAGATTGTTTATATTAATGCATGTTCTTTAAGGCAATTTAGGTCCCTGAAAGGGAAAATCGAGTTTCTAGAATTGAGGGGATTTTGTAGAAAATTTATGTTTTTTTATTTTGTGTTCCTACAGGTCTATTTTGCGCACTTGGGTGTTGCAGCGATGCCCACTCTTGTTCTTTTTCAACTCCTCTTCTACCTACATGCCATAACGTTAATCGTTTTGTTGCCTCTTCCCCATTCTTGTATCCTTGTTATATTCCCTTCATCTTACCGTGCTGACGGTGCTGAAATACAAGACACTGCTGCTACTACCTTTCTTTTTTTTAAAGAAAAACCCTGTTTAATGTGTAGATTGTTTTTATCTCAATATTTGCTGCAGATACATCAGATAGTGTTATTTTATGATATTCCTAATTTTAAATTCACCAGGGAGAATACCGTGCTGAGCTGCTGAACGAGTGGAAGAGCCACTTGGATGATTGCAAAGTCCCTCGCACCGAACACCCCACGCTCGTGGCCACCCTCGGTGACCCGGTCAAGATCAGAAACTGGCAGATATTTGGTTTGCCAAAGGACAACTTGAGTGTTGAGAATGGCGTCATCGTCCAGTTCTCGCAGCGATGGCCGCTCTTTATCGACCCTCAAGGACAGGTAGCGATGTGCACCTGCTGTTGTATTATTGTGACCTCATTACTTAAAATGGTAACAAACTTGACTAATATCGACTGTCGTAGTTGAGTGATGGTAACTGTATTTGAAAATACATTCACAATGCTCTGTATAATTGCCGAGGACTCCTGTGCACAGCTGAAGTTTATATATTCAGCTCACTTTTCCATTTTTGTGCTGAAAACTAAGATTTTTGCATCAGACTCAAAATTTTAACGTATTTAAACAAAGCGTTTACGACATTAAAAATTGGGTTGTGACGTGAAAGGGCCACGGGTTTTTGGTCTACGAAAAATGGATATATGCACAGGGCGAGTATACTGCTCAGTGTCGCGGGTCTGGTATCGATCTATGTCTATGTTAATTCATCTCCAGCAGCATCTTTTTTTGAAAGACCGGTTCGGGCAATGCAACAACTACTATGATGTTTTTGAGCTGGTTTTGTTTTGCAACTGAGCAGCCTTTGCATTAGCTAAAATACTTTAAAAGCCATTCAATGAATTCGATATGTTAAACCAACAGAAATTTATAAAACTCTGAAGTATTGATGGCTTCATACTGAAAGAACACGAGCTCACTTCGCAGTCTCCGTCAATTACTTCGAATTTTCACTTCTATGAAAAAGTGCTCGAGGATAAGGTGAGGACGGATTCAGTTGTGAAACAATCCTCAATTTAGGCAAACAAGTGGATCAAGAACATGGAGAAGGATCATGGATTGGATACAATAAAATTAACGGATCGCGACTTTTTGCGGAGTTTGGAAAATGCTGTTCGATTCGGAAAACCGATGCTGCTTGAAAACGTTCTTGAAGAACTGGATCCTGCTCTTGAACCAATCCTGCTTAAACAGGTTTGAACCGGTTGTAACAACGCATTTTTATATCGTTTTGATGCTTGTTAACCAAGGCAGCAGCTTTCTTGCTAAAATTTTGATACAAATTTGGTGAAAATTCAATCACAAATTGGCACCAATTCCTGTTAATTCTTGATGGCTTACGTGTTAGTTACCGCATTTTACGGACTATTAAGGCACACTTTAAATCCTTTTTTTTCTCAAAAGTTGATCGTGCGCTTTACAAGCCGGTGCACCTAATGTATGGATCAGCCAGTGCTTTACGCTTTATTGCCATTAAAATATCGAGTTTTTTTTTTGCATAATGAGCTTTATACGATAGCCCTATACTTTTCAAAAATCGCTGCGTCGTATGATCCGGTTCGCCTTGTGGTTCGTAAAATACGGTGAGACAAAAAGTATTTGCTGGTTAGTTTTGGCTTTGTGCTACTCTTTCAAACTCGATTTTTTTGTTTGTTCCTAGCGAAATTTCAGAATTTCTGTAGTTTTCAGTGACGACTTTTTTGTTCTAGACATTTAAGCAACAAGGAGGTACCGTGATCAAATTGGGTGACGCAGTCATTCCTTATCACGATGATTTCAAGCTGTATATCACCACTAAGCTTCCCAACCCCCATTACACTCCCGAGGTATCGGTCAAAGTAACTGTGGTCAACTTCACTCTCGCTCCGAGGTAAATGTCGTCAGAAAATAATGAAAAAAGTGTCACTTTTAATTTTTTGGTGTTTTTCGATTATTTTTTTCTTGTTTTTTTCCTGCAAACTTACGCAGAGCATTGCAACTACACATATTCTTATTAGTTTGCATTTTTGGAATGGTAGTATTTGTTGAATTTCTGTGTTTTTTTTAACTTGAACTGGCTGAATTAAGTCTTTCTGCTGAATTCGAACTCGAAAAAAATTGATCGAGTTTTAAACATGTCCTAAACTTGACAAAAGTTGCTTAAAATTGGCTTAAACTGAATGAACACTACCGGTACTGGAACTCGATGAACACTACCAGTACTGGAACTCGATGAACACTACCGGTACTGGAACTCGATGAACACTACCGGTACTGGAACTCGATGAACACTACCGGTGCTTGAACTTAACATAAACACGGTAAAAATCTCTGAACTCGAACTTAAACTCACAAAATTAAGAATAAAAAACTTGAACTGGACTAACATATTAACGAGTTTACAGCTTTGGTTTGTACCATGCTGATAAGAGTTACTACAGTATTGTTCGATTTTGAAATGTGTTCAATTCCACTTCTACGAACTGTTTCGAACACATGTGCATATGCTTTGCTTTTTTGCTGTGGTAACTTTGTATCTGATTTGGACGTTGAACCGCATCACATTTTTTTGCATTAATTGATTTGGTGCAGACTACTGCTGTCTGAGCTTTAGGCCATGGAGTTTGAAGGTGCTAAGTTCTATTTCAGTTTTCAGTGTAAAAGAAAAAATATTATTTTCAGTGGTCTTGAGGATCAATTACTTGGCCGCGTGGTGGCGGAAGAGAGACCTGATTTGGAAGAAGCAAAGAATCAGTTGATTGTGACCAATGCAAAGATGAAGCAAGAATTAAAAGTGATTGAAGATCAAATTCTGTACAGACTGAGTGCCAGTGAAGGCAACCCGGTGGATAATGTGGAATTGATCGAAGTACTGGAGCAATCGAAAGTGAAAGCAGGAGAAATTCAAGTAATTAATTGGTTGCAAAATTGCTTTAGTGGAGTGGTCCTCAAACTTTTTAGAGTTGTGACCCACTATTTATTACCACAGCATATGGCGACCCACCGTTAGCTCAGTTAAGCGCACAGGCTATCGGTGCGGAAGGTCTGGTGTTCCATTCCTGGACCGGTCAAATCGGCACAGTGTCGCCAACGGCTAGCCACCGCTGCGACGTTTCTTCGGAGCTGTGTAGCCCAGGCGCTAAGCTACGGAGATGGGCCCCGCTACTCGCTACACACTTTGGCGTAATACCGCGAGTATAATGAAGATTTGATTTTGATTTTTTGTGGCGGCCCACTTAACTTTGTTAACAAAGCATTAATGAAGGAAACAAATTTATTCTTCCTACTTAAATTTTCAGTTAGGCTTGTGAGAAAGACAAGTTTAAGTGTTTCTTGCTACTTTCCATATTGGATTGACATTAATTTCAATTTGTAGTTTTAGATGTAAAGAATTTGAAAGTTTCAGTTTGTTTCGAAATTTTGTAACTTTTTGCGACCTACCGGTGGGTCGCGACCCATAAGTTTGGGAAACGCTGCTTTAGTGTGACGTCACATTGTTGAATTTGATCTAGCCAATTAAGTCGAGTTTCTCACTATCAAAGTGTGCTTCATCACTGGTCCACGGCTTGCTGGTGATATTTTATTCAAAAAACATTCTTTTTCCTTTTTTTTTGTTAATTTTGACTGTCGCGTCGTAGTTACGTGGTTTAGACAAATTTGTGTTTGCATTCCTATATTTTTCGCTGTTGCAACTTTTTTCGTCTTTACGTTTTGAATAGATAAAAAAATTACTTCTTGATGTGATTATATCAAAAATATTGTAAAATTGTTATGTATTTTAACACTAGCGTTTACAAAATTTTCTAATTTATTCAGGCAAAAGTGACAATCGCTGAACAAACTGAGAAGGACATTGATGTGACGCGCTCCCAGTACATTCCCGTTGCTGTCCGTACTCAAATCCTCTTCTTCTGTGTATCAGACCTGGCCAACATCGACCCCATGTACCAGTATTCACTAGAGTGGTTTGTTGGTATATTTTTGAACAGCATCGCAAATGCAGAAAGAGCAGGTGAGGTTTCTGGCAGTTTCAATAATGTCGGGCAACGAAATTGTAGGCTGCATAGTGCTGTGAACATTAGGCCTCGTCCCTTTTTTTTGTACTTGCACGGTTGTATTGGTCTGATTTTGTTTTGACTTTTCTATCAGTAAAAAGTAGCGAAGGCTCTATGGAAAAATTGCGTGAATGCATGTGGTTTATGTTGCATTTGAATAAAATATGTCACTGATGATATGGACGAAACAGACTTTCGAGTATTACATTATGTTTATAAAATGTTTGGTCATAAGTGGCAGCTATTTGTTCGTTTAATATTTTACTGTGATCATAGTTGTCACATTAAAAAACATTTGTCAAAAAATGTGGCAAAAAGTTATTTTCTATTTACTGGAATGAAGAATGTTTTTTTGGGCTTTAAAAATGAAATAGAGTCAAGCAGTTCCTATTTTTTCATCAGTCAGTTGCGTTCAAATCACGCTCGCTGTGTTCCAGTAATTTTCGCATTTACTTTTCATATCAGTTGTATTGACCGCTGCTGTGTGTTGTGTAGATACTGTGGAGAAGCGGATTGTGCACATCAACAATTACAACACATTCAGTCTGTATTCGAATGTGTGTAGATCATTGTTTGAAAGGCACAAACTCATGTTTGCATTTCTTCTCTGCGTAAGTTTTCTTTGGATAGTTAAGTTACTTGAATCGTAATTAGATTATTGAAAATTTTTTATGGTTAGTGTTAGTAGTAAAATGAAGCCAAAATACAATGCTTTTGTTTTTAATTGTGGAATGTGGGTCCGTATGAAGTGACGCACTGTAGCAATGCTGATAATTGAGCTTGGAGGTAAGTTGTTGAATTACAATGAATCAAAATTTAAACCAAATTTACTCTCAATTCTTTTCCACTTGGCTTAGTTGTTAAGACAATGCAAATGATATCGGTGCAGAAGGTCTGTGGTTCGATTCCCGAGCCGGTCAAATCTGACACAGTGTCGCCAACGGCTTGACTCCGCTGCGACTTTCTTTGGAGCGGTGTTGCCCAAGCGCTAAGCCGCGGAGATGGACCCCGCCACTCGTTACTATCTTTGGCGTAATACCGCGAGTATAATGAAGATTTGTTTTTTTTTTTAATTTTAGGCTATTGATTATGATGCTAATGTAAATCTTTATTCATCGATATTCATGAAACTCACTACTCTCAGTCTCTCATGCTTATTTAAGGCGAAGCGTTTTTGTTCTCTTGCTCTTCAATGTGCTTAATTTTGATTTTGTTTGATATTCGAAATTCTTTGTCGCAGGTTCGCATCCAGATGAATGAGGGATTGATTGACCCTGATGAGTGGAGGTGGTTCCTGGCTGGAGGTACAGTGGTGCCAGAAAAGCTGGCCAACCCTTCCCCTGATTGGATATCTGACCGTTCCTGGGGTGACTTGCTCATGCTTGCTGCATTGGTGAGAAATAAAATTGCGAGTGAAGTTTTTTGGATACAAACCAAATTAAGTGCTTGAAACACCTTTTTAAGAGTTTTTATTTGTGTTTATAAACAAAGGAAACATCGGTTTATTTTGCTTATGTTTGCTAAGCGCAGAATTGTAAAATTTTAAGTTAACAAAATATCAAATATTAACTCTGTTTTGAGTCGGGCGGTTGCTCAGTTGTTGTGACGTTGCTATCGATGCGGGGGGTCTGCGGTTCGAACCCCGGTCGTTCAAATCCACAATGTCGCCAACCGCTGCAACGTTCCTTCGGAGCAGTGTTGCCCCGGCGCTTAGCCGCATAGATGTGCCCCGGCACTGGTGACACGCTTCGGCGTACTGCCGCGACTATAATGAGGATTAATTTTTTTAAACTCTGTCTTGAATGAGGTTGCAGAAATTTTTTCCTTTGCGTGATTTTTTTAATGCAATCAAAATGAAGTAGCATTTTTATAAACTTAACTTTCTTGCAGCCCAAATTCTCCGACTTCGCACGCGACTTCAAGAACCACTTGGAGGGTTTTAAGAAGATTTTTGACTCCGCAGATCCGCACAGAGAGGAGTTGCCCGGAGATTGGGCGAATTTGTTGGACAAGTTCCAGAAAATTATTGTCCTGCGTTGTTTGAGAGCAGACAAGGTTTTTAATCAAAGTGTTCCTAACACCAAAGTTGATAAAGATACTTCACTAAATTATTTGCTAACCTACTTTCTATTATTATTATTGCGAAATAGCACGTGTATTTTGGTATTTAATGTACGGCGCTGCCGGTTGCCTTTGCGGTTGAAGACATCGGTACCTGTGCGGAAAGTCTTGGGTTCGATTCCCGAAGGGGTGAATCGGACACAGGATATCCAATGACTTGTCACCGCTGTGAGGTTTCTTCGTACCTGCGTGGCCCAGGCGCAATGCCGCGAAGATGGCCTCCGCTGCTCGCTACACGCTTCGGTGTATTGCCGCGAGTATAATGAAAATTTGATTTTTTATGTGCAGCTCAGTGGTTGTTGCTCCCGTACTCAGATGGCCGAGTGGTATAGAGCGTTCGCCTCTAGAGCTGTAGACTCGGGTTTGATTCAGAGTCGGGTCAAACCCATGACTTTAAAATTGGTATTCACAGCTTCCGCGCTTGACGCTCAGCAATAAAAGGACAGTGTGGAGAACAAGCCGCAAGTTTGCTTGTTGCGCCATTGAGAAAAGCACTTAGTGGGATGTTCCATCTTAGTGTGGTAGACAGATGGCCGGCAACTCCTAAGCGAGCTCGTTATAGCGCTTTAATCGCTTTCTCGTTATAAGAGGATAAATATGCAACTAAATAAAAAAATAAAAAATACTTGTCATGGAAAATTAATTCGCTTCGGTCGTGAAGTTCTGGCACCATAGAGCAGGCCTGTGTTGCCGCTGTGTTCTTCTAAATCAAGCCCAGGATTAATTTTACCAAAAATTAGTTAATGTTGGTTCCCAGTTGTTGTGGCAAGATTTGCCATAAGTGTAACAATAGCTTCGCAAGATGCTTTTACCGTTGCATGTTGTACATATTATCAATCAGAACTTACTCAACAATCTGTAAGATTAATTTTTGTGAAGTTTCAAATTGCAACGAGTGTTGAGTATACTTTGTTCTCACTTGGCTTGTTTGCTTTTAGTTTTTTAATTCATGGGACGATTTTTGTAGGTGACAAACGCGATGCAGGATTATGTGTCCGAATACATGGGACAACGTTTCATTGAACCTCAGTCCAGTGACCTCGCTGTCGTTTTCAAGGAATCCTCTCCTGTAACTCCGCTTATCTTCGTTTTATCCGCAGGAACGGATCCTGCTGCGGATCTTTACAAATTTGCCGAAGAAATGAGATTTTCAAAGAAACTTTCCGCGATTTCTCTGGGACAAGGACAGGTAGCTGTCTAATGCAGTTTTGTATTTCGGTTTTGAATTCTGGGTTCGAACCTCGGCTAATCCGCTCGGAGCTGCAGCAACTTGTCACCATTGCAACGATCGTTTGTTTTGCATATTCTGCATAAAAAAATCCTTTTACTTTTGCTTGAGGGAGACAGCAAAGCGAGCTCTTGCTCTACAAGACTGCACCCATCCGGTGCATCAGTCAAATGCGATCGGCTCCCGCCGTGAATCGAACACGCCACGTAGGATCTGTAACCTGCGCATGGTACCATTAGGAAAATGTCATTACAGTGTGATGGTTTGCACTGTGGTTACTCCGGACTAACTCTTTTGACACTACAGGGTCCTCGCGCAGAAGCGCTGATTCGTAGCGCCATGGATCGAGGAAAATGGGTCTTCTTCCAGAATTGTCATCTTGCACCCAGTTGGATGCCCAATCTCGAACGACTGATTGAAGCGATTGATCCTGATAAAGTAGGTTGTGCCGAGTTCATTATTTTTTTATATTTACACAAAAAGCCAAATTTCTTTGTATTTTACCAAAATTAACTTCAATTTCAACAAAAAAAGTCGTCAATGTCTCGGTAAAATAACAGTTGAAACCTCCTTCCATGTTCTTCAATCTTTATTGCGTAAAATCGCTGAAAACCCGAAATTCCAGTTAACTTTTTGCTTTTCCTATCACGTTTTGACACGCTTGATTGGTTTGTCGTAGGTGCACAGGGACTTCCGTCTGTGGCTGACGTCAATGCCTAGCAACCAGTTTCCGGTGTCCATCTTGCAGAACGGAAGTAAGATGACGATCGAGCCACCTCGGGGAATCAAGGCCAATTTATTGAGAGCTTACATCTCGCAGAATGATGATTTCCTCAATTCATGCTCAAAAGTGAGAATTGATTTTAATTTTCTAGAAGACGATTTGCACTGATTTTGCGAAAACGTGATTTCAGCAAAAAATCCTAATAGTTTCGGCGAATTTTGCATATTGATGCGTTGTATTTTCATAAATGAATTGTGAGCTAATTAGACTAGCACAAATCAACTGTATTAAGTTTTTGAATAGTGACGAGTAACGTTGATACGTGTTTTGTGTCTTTTAAATCATGGTATAATCACTCAGTAATCTTTGCGTTTATTATGCGAAAAGTAGGACCTGGGTTCGTTTCTTAGACTGCTTAAGCTTTGCCGCTCTACGGCTGGTTGCACATTTTGTCCATGCAGTTTACAAGTCTATGACATTGCGGGAATGGTGCATATCGCTGTGACTATAAAACCGCAATCATACTGACTGACACTTCCCAATATCCTAAAAAAACATTATTGGTTTGTTTTGTTATTGCATCACATATGTTGCGTGATGACGTAACAATAAAACAAATAAAAAATGTCTCTTTAGCATTGAGACGGCTCAATCAGTGTAATTACACTGCAAAATTTGATTGAAATCTGTCCGACAAAAAATTTAAAGAAACGTTGCTTTGCCTGGAAACATTTGAAGTTGACAACCTATACGTCTTCAATTTGCTAAAACTCGTCTGTGTTCTTTACTTTGTGTGAGCTGCACATAACGTTTGATAATCAACCTCCTGACATCCACTGTTTCAATTCTGTTGGGTCTCATCGGAGGGACATGAAGTATTTTCAAATGAATTGAGGGAATACCTTACGTTTTATATATTTTTATGTTTACAGTTGACGGAGTTTAAATCTCTCCTTTTCTCCCTCTGTCTCTTCCACGGAGTTGTTTTGGAGCGAAGAAAATTCGGAGCACTTGGATTCAATATTCCGTATGAATTCACCACTGGAGATCTTCGCATCTGCACGTCACAACTCAAGATGTTTTTGGATGAATACGAAGAAATCCCATTCAAGGTTCGTATTTGAATGTATCAAAATAATTCTAAATTATAACATAATGGATAAAGCTGAATGTAATTTCTTACTGCAAATACCAGCTCCACCTAGTCCACAATCGTACATCATAACTCAGTCAACAATTTTCTTCTTGTTCTTTCGCGTCACTGTTGCTCGCATGTTAATTGTGAACAAAAACAGAAATTATTTTTAAGAAATCATCATCACTTTTGTACCGATGAGATGAGTGAGTAAATAAGACGCTCCTGAGCCACACGCATTATCCACTCAATCATGTGATCGGTGTAATAGTGATGATCATAATCATTTCTTCATTTTTATCCTCCTGTCGCGAGAAAATGGCGGAAGCGCTATGCAATACGAATCCACACTCGCTTAAGACCTGTCATCGTTTCCGAGTTTTCCGGTTAAGTTTTGCTTTTGACTTGTTTAATTTGCTGCTTGTTAGATTCTACCAAGCAGGGATAGTTATCGAGAAGCATCTTGAATAAGGACGCAACAACAAGACTTGGGTGGGAGTTGAACTGTCAACCTCGTGATCATGGTCGTCGTAAAAACGACGCTTCGAACGGCTGCTCCACGTTGCAGACTTTGTTTTCACGCAGTATGTTGTTTTCACACAGTGTCTCACATACACCGCTGGTCACATCAACTACGGCGGGCGAGTAACAGACGACTGGGACAGACGATGTATGATGAATATATTGGCTGATTACTACAACTTCGATGTGCTCAAGATCGGACACAAATACTCGGAGAGTGGAATGTACAAACAAATTGACACCGAGTGTGATAATAATGTAAGTTGGTGTGTTACTTTCACGTATTTCGAGTCTAAATTACATTCTACAGTAGTGCTTTCAAACTTTTCAGTTCAATTTTAGCTCAGTTGTTGAGCTCACGTTATCGGTGGAGGAGGTCTGGGGTTCGATTCCCGGGTCGGTCAAATTAGCACAGTGTCGTCACCGCTGCGACGTTTCTTCAGAGCTGTGCTGCCCAGGCGCGAAGCCGCGGAGATGGGCCCCGTCACTCGTTGCTCGCTTCGACGTAATACCACGAGTATGATAAAGATTAGTTTTTTTTTTTTACTTTTCAATTTATTTCGACAACCTACTGTCATCCTGTTTTTGGTTTTTGCAAAATCAACACTCTTCTGTAAATTTAATTTTTAACGACAGAGCAGCAACAAGCCAAGTCAAAGCTTGTTCTAGAAATTGAGTCATTTCTATTTTTATTCATCAGCTAATGCTGGCAGATGGGTATATTTTGATAATTCGAGCTACTGTATGGGTTATAAGTTGTCAGAGCAGTGGAGGTCCGAGTCGAATTTCAATTTTTGTGAAATTCGATACAATGGGCCCTACTTTCACGTACTGCTTTTGCGACACCTCCTTACTTCGGTTTTTTTGGCAATGGGAAAAGTTTGTGGTGTACGTGGACTACAGTAACACAATTGATCCAATGAAGGAATTTATAAATTTTTTATCCTAACGTTAACTATTCGCTTTTACAAGAATTGCTGTTTCATTCAGGCTTATATTCAATACATCCGTAGTCTTCCGATCAACGACACTCCGGAAATCTTTGGAATGCACGACAACGCGAACATCACGTTCGCACAGAACGAGAGTTTCGCTACACTCAACGCTCTCATTCATCTGCAACCAAAATCATCATCTTCTTCAGGAAGATCAAGCGAGGAGGTATGATTAAAACTTTTGGGCGTCTGCTTCCGGGGCTGTAGACTCGGGTTTGATTCCCAGTCTGGTCAAACCAGTGACTTTAACATTGGTATTCACAGCTTCCCTACTTGACGCTCAGCATTAAAAGAACAGTATGGAGAACAAGCCGGTAAGTTCACTTGTTGTATCGTTGGGAAAGGCACTTAATGGAATTCCCCCATCTTGGTGTGGTAAACGAATGGCTGGCAACTCAAGCGAGCTCGTTGTAGCGCTTTAATCGCTTTCTCGTGATAGTAGGATAATATGCAACTAAATGCTAAAAAAAATTTTGCCGCATCATGTGTTTGCTAATTTGTAGTTCTCACGTGAGAATGACTTTTTTTCATCAAGTGAAGAAATTGTTCATTGATTCAAATTCGCAAGGAGTCTGTGCTTTTATTTTTGTCTGTGAAAGTTTTTACCCCGTTTTCGAGTGAAAGTAAATGCGTTTGTGCGTTATGATTCATCATTATTTTCATAAAAATGTTTAAAAACACTTGAACGATTTGATGAAAGTCTTCTATCATCTGTAGTAGTTTTTTAAACAGTCATAATTTCGTATTTATTTTTTGTATGTAGTTGCATATTTATTCTCCTATCACGAGGAAGCGATCGGTGCGCTATAACAAGCTCGCTGAGGAGTTATCGGCCACCTGCCTATCACTCCAAGATGGGGTGATTCTGCTAAGTGCCTTTCCTAACGGCACAACATGTAAACTTAGCAGCTTGTTCTCCACATCTTCCCTTTAATGCTGAGCGTCAAGCAGGAAGCTGTCAATACTAGTTTTAAAGTCATTGGTTTGACCCGACGTGGAATCAAACCCTAGTCTACAGCTCCAGAGGCAGAAGCTCTATCCACTCGAACATTTAAGCTGTTAAAGAATCTTATCGGATTATATCTAAAAGGTTTTTGTACTGATCAGATCTAAGCAACACATTCCGAGGATTTTGCTAAATTTCTTATTTCAGTTTGTGTTTTTGCGGCAAGCCTTGTTTTCTTTCCCCAACCTCGCAATGATCAAACTGTTGAACTGCATATTTTCATTCAGGCTGTGGAAGAAGTCACAAAGAAAATCTTATCCGAAGCTCCTCACCCTGTGAAGTTGGATGAAGTTATGAAGAAGTATCCGGTTCTCTATGAAGAATCGATGAACACGGTCCTGGTGCAAGAAGTAATCAGGTTAGTGAAAAATTGAACTAGTTTTAGATCGTTATGCAGGCAAAAATAACTCAGAAAACAGACTGTATCGATTTGAATGAGACATTTTTTGACGTTAGTATCTAGCCAAAAACTGGCTACCAAAATCATGGTTTAAATTTTACTATTTTTCAATGAAATGTTTTAAAAACGATCTGTTTATTATGATTTTTTGATATTTTTAATATTTCAATAACATTACACTCGCACTTTGGTACCCGAAGTTTTAATGATATTGTTTGACTTGTCGCCAAGATTGTTATGCTGTCTATCGTCAAAGCAATAAATTGTTTTTTGAGATAGTAGTTGATAACTTAATTAACCTTGAGCAATGGGATAATCTGGGTGAAGAAAATAACTTTAAAATCTTTCTTTTCTGAAGTGAAAAAATGTCAAGCAATCGATCTTCATTCTAGGCGTACATTGCGCAGTTGTCCACAATTGTATTTTTTATTCAATATCAAGCTCTTTTCAGATACAACCGACTCCTCCAAGCAATCCACCAAACATCCCAAGATCTTCTCAAAGCGATCAAAGGATTAGTTGTTATGTCAGAATCACTAGAGAAGATGTTCAACAGTCTCTACATCAATGAAGTGCCAGCTCTCTGGTCCAGTAAAGTAAGTAGCTGATTTCAATCGTCTTTAGCACTTTGTAAATCTTGGCAGCAGAAAAAATACTTGTATCACTTGCCAGCTGGTTGGCGTAATGCTAAAAAACATCGCTGTCGGTGCGAGAGGTTCGATTACCGGGCCGGTCTAATCGCCGATGTCGCCAACGGTTTGCCACCACTGCGGCGTTTCTTTGGAGCTGTGTTGCCCAGGCGCGAACACGCGCAGATGGGCCCCGCCACTCGTTACCGTTCGTCGTAATATCGCGAGTATAATGAAGATTTGATTTTTCTTTCCAACAAGTTATGTATAATGCAGAAAGGAATAATAAACTATCAAACATATGCTTCTTGTTTTTTTATGATTTTAAGTTAAAATAATTTTGCTAAAAATAAAAATTTTTTACCGGTGTAATGAAGTCTTGAGTTTATAACATCTTCATTTCTTTTCAATAATTATTGCATGTTATTTTGTTTAAAAAATTAATTTTTAAAGTTATGTTGTTTAAAGACAAACGCTTTATGCTCAGGCATTTAAACATTTAAATAATGAATAATTGCGATTTTATTGGCACAATTGGCGCCACCAATGTAGCGGTAGTTTTGCAACATCGTGAGTTTCTGATGCTCAAAAGTGTTATGATTTTAAATTACGTGCATTATTAAATTTCATTTTTTGGTCTTTAATTTTTGTGTTATCCGCAGGCTTATCCGTCGCTGAAGCCTCTGGCTTCTTGGGTGGAGGACTTACTCGCTAGGATGAAATTTATTCATCACTGGATTGAACACGGAGTTCCGGTTGTTTTTTGGATCTCCGGATTCTTCTTCCCTCAAGCTTTTCTCACTGGAACTCTCCAGAATTTTGCCAGGAAGGAAATTATCTCAATCGACACAATCAGCTTTGGATTTGAGGTAAAAGATAGTTAAACGGCAAATTTTTTAACGCGCAAATTGCTCTTTTTTCTTGACAATTTGTTACGTTTAGCGACTAGGTTAAGTTTGAAAGACAATTTATGGAGTTTTTGAATACTTTCATTTAAAAATAAGAGCCAACACTATTGGAAACATTTGAATTTTTCGAGACTTTTCACCAAATGGAATTTGACAATGGTTTAAGATTGACGATGGTTGAAGTGTAAATCGAAACCTCTCGAATAATTCAGGTTTCCAATATTCCTGGCTTTTATTTTTGTAACAGGTTTAGTTGGTTTCGGATTTGCGTAGAAGCAAGTTACTTATTTAGAATTAACTGTGTTGTTGCTGCGAAACTAACATCACAGACTTTCGATGTAACTGCCGCATAATTATTTACAACCGAGTTCGTCAACAAAACTTGGCTGAAAAAGGTGTTTTTAAACGTGAAACATATTGTGATAACTTTCCGGCTTTACCACAAGCTAGCCTGATGCTGTGAGGTCACGCTCAAGCTAGCTGCTGCTTGAAAGCTCACTTCTGCATTTTTTACGAAGGTAATGTTTAACTACAAGGCTTTTTCTTAGTTGCCCTGCGCTTCGATTTTTTTTGGCCTAAATCATTAAATTTTGTGTAAGGCTCCGCTGTTTGGTCTCCGTGCGATTTCTTTAATCGAGTAAAACATAACCTGGCCTGGTCTCTTTTTATCAAAAGTTGTTATTTTTTCTGGCTCTGTTAGTTCAGAATTTTATAAGCTTCACATTTTCCATGTGATTTTAGGTGCTGAAAGAACACTTCGAAGAGATCAAAGAGCGACCTGTGAACGGTTGTTACATCAGGGGCTTGTATCTTGAAGGTGCTCGATGGGATCACACCACAATGATGCTAGCTGAATCGAAACCGAAAGAACTCTACACCGACATGGCTACTATGTGGTTAGTGCCAGTCGGCAACAGGTGAGGCTGAACAAATGACACAGTTGCTTTCTTGCGCGATAAGTGAAACGGTTCAGAGGTTATGAACCTTCTCTCTTTGTAGTTGTTTTAATTAAATACATAAGTTTGGGCTACATTTGTTTCATAATTTTTTTTTTGATTTGGAGAATGATTTTGCTAAAAAAAAACTAGGTGTACTTGCTCAAGAAGCGGTAACTGAATTTTGAAAATTTTGAAATAGACATAAGGGCCTGCTTTTTGTGTGAGTTTATTACAAGTACCAATAAGTTACCAGCAATTCTACAATGAATTTTTGCAATTTAGCTACTATAAATTAGAAGAGGCGTGGACATTGACAATACGCAAGAATTTGCTGCTTGATTCTGTTTGGCTTGTGCATTGAACCTTGCTCTATTGTTCGCTTGCTATACGCTCCTTTTAAAACAAGCCATTACCAAAAAGCGAATCATAAATAAATTATAGGTTTGTCGTAATGTTCTAAGATTGTTAAACTTGAAAACATTTTACGGTAGCCAGTAGTCGAACAGATAAACTTTTGAAATAATTTTACGGGTCGTGGTATTCTCTATAATGCTGTACATAGTAGCACAGCTTAGCGGAAAAAACTTCCTGTAAGCTCATAAGCTAAACTTTCACACATGTATCAATGGTTAAAAAAAATGAGTCTCCCGTTACGCAACTTTAAATAGTAAATATTTAAAGAACATTGTTATGGCGCAATTTTTAGACTTAGATTTCTCTAAGCTTACACGCTTTTAACCAATTACACGATTATTTTTGCGCTTTAAATGCAAAGCAAGACGGGCTCTAGTTTGAAACCGCAAACCTCATGATTGCATTTAAGCTTTTAAAAAATTTTGTATTTGCGAATTAGTCACGTCTTTGATAAATTTTTGAATATCTAAGAAACATAAAACCAGAAAACTGATGGGAAGAAAGAGATCAATTTATTGCTTGTGATCACATAGGTAATTAGGTATAGCAACCAATATCTTTTGAAAAAGAAACATTAAGGTTTGGGAAAGCAACTGCTCCTAAAACCATAAATCAGGTCATGAAGCTTGTAAAAACGATGCGTGTCTGTTCTTGAACACTTGTTAAGGTGCGGTCACCCCGAGCGATTTTGGTCGCTGCGAGTAGAAGCTGCGATTAGTCGCCAGTCGCTGCGAATGAGTGGCGACACGTGGCGATCAAATTTTGCATTAGTCGCTGCTACGTAACCTCTGTATATAAGCCGACGAAAGCTTTGTGATAGCCTTTTTGGAAGTTTGCAGCCGTGTCGAAGCATCACTTACCACATTAGAGGATGATTCCCTCCCAACCTTTGCATTTCTCATAAACAAATCCGCCTTCGAAAACCACACCAGTTTTGGTGTATAGATGTCATCTGCACCTGCCTCACTTTTTTTGGATCTTTTTACTTTGTTTAATTCATTTCTGTAGCAATCTTTCAAATTTCTAATTTTTCTTTTTAATGACTCTTCGCTGTCATCAACATGCAGACCTGCAGCTGCAACTTCCTGCAGTAACTTGCTCATACTATATTCACGAGCAATTTTTTTCGCATAATTTTCATCTGCAGTATCCCATAAAGTATTAAAATTTCTGTATATATCCAAAAATGTGAGTATATGCTCTCCAGGCAATCTTAAATTCTGCCTTTTTGTCATTTTTTTGATATGTTATCAAAAATTTGTCTAAACTTACAGCCCCACATGTCAACAATTATAAATGCGTGGTCAGACGATGCTGTTTGACGTGACGATTAGGCCACGTCACCATCAAATTGCTAGCGAGTAGCGAGTAAAGTTGAACATGTTCAACTTTGATCGCAACGACTGATTTCACTAGCAAGTGCGACTAGCGAGTAACGATTAGGTGGTCGCACGAGACCAGTTGTCAAACTTAGTCGCTGGGACTGCTCTTGCAGCGACTAAAGTCGCTCCGTGTGACCGCGCCTTTAGACATGGACTACAGTTTGCTGTGATTTTCTCAAGCGACACCAGTTTTCTCAAATCAAATCTTCATAATGCTGGTGGTATTATGCCGAAGCGTGTAACGAGTGGCGGGGTCCATCTCCCCGGCTTAGCGCCTGGACACTGGACAACGCAGCTCCGAAGAAAGGTCGCAGCGGCGGCGAGCCGTTGGCGACACTGTGCGGATTTGACTTGCCCCGGATTCGAACCCCAAACCTTCCTCAACGATAGCAATGTCTTAAAAATTTTTCCAGTGCATGTGATATGTATTGCATTAACCAAGCGCCTTTGCAGTTCTTACATTAGCTATAACAAAATAAAACATTTGTTCTTGTCAATTATAAAAGATCTACAACACAATCTGTTTGAATAAGCATGCCGAGAATGCTTTTAATTAAGTCAAGCATACAACGTAATAGTTTATCTAAAATTGCTGAATCACTTGTAACTTAATATCCAGACAGAAGTAGTAAAAGAAATAGGTTGTCTTTACGCTCTGCTAAATACAATAATTTAGGTCGATTCATTAAATTTATTCAATACTGATTTAAAATTTGTGTTTATTCTATTTTATTACAAATCACAGTCAGCTTTTGTGCTATTTTCGGCTTTTTCGTTTCATTGTAATGGTCACGTCATTGTTACGACGCAAAGAGCGTTTGAATAGCGCTTGTTACTAGGTGATAATGTTTTCACGAGGCGATCGGTCTGTTTGCTTTGCGAACTTTTTCCCAAGTCAGGAGCGATTAACAGGAATCAGCAAAGTGCCGCTTTTATATAATGCTTTTCGTTATTTAGCAGTTTTTTGTAGCAAAACTTGTTTTCTGTATCATTTGACTGACTAGTTAGTTCAATTGTTAAAAACTCGCTATCGGTGCGAGAGGTCTGGGGTTCGATTCCCTGGCGGTCAAATTGGCACAATATCGCCACGGCTGGCCACAGTTGCTACATTACTTCGGAACCGTGTTGCTGTGGCGCTAAGCCGCAAAGATTGGTCCAGGTCACTCGTTACACGCTTCGGCGTATTACGTCCAGTTCTAGTATAATGAAGATTTTTTATTTTTTGATAAGTTCTCATCGCTTTCACGGTACGTTAACTGGTTTAGTTTTCATAACGTTTTCTGAAAGTTGAGCTTTCGTAGGGTTGCTCCTTTATTTTCATTTCTCCCAAGAGGTTGGGTGACCCAGGATGTAGTGTAGTCCTGACCGGTTTGCTATACCGTTTGGCAACTCGTTGGTGACAACGGTATTCCATGTGTTGTGAGTCTTTTAGTTTGCGTTGGTTTTGTGCTACATCCTTTTTCCAGTGCGCAACGAACAAGTAGGGTGCTTGGATAACTTACCACCATTCCTGAACGAAATTAAAATCGAAAGTTTCATTATCTGGACTATGAGTGTGGATGAACGGTCTTGCATTTTATCGCTTGCGCTATGCTCATAAACGATTGACCTCGAAAATTTAACTTGTGTTCGTCTGAAATTGCTGGGTGAATGCACGTTGATATGGGTATACCGTATGTGCATTCTGGTTTAGCACACTGAACGAATGTAGTTGTATCGGTTCAGAAACTCGGTTTTAAAAACTTGTAACCTGAGTTTTGAGAAATTTTCCGCATACTGCTCACGTTTTTACGCTTGAACGTAGCTGGGGAATTTTGTTTTGAGAAAGCGAATTGAATAATTCTTTATCAAATTTGCCATGACGTTACGATATCACATGACTAGACAGTTAAAGATTCTATTGTGATGCGATTGTTCGCGTCAAGATAAATGACGTCATTGCACACCTACGAATTGTCAACATTGGATAAGTCAAAGCACAAATTTTCAAGTACATTGTCAATGCGTAATGATGTCATATTGCGAAACCAGGTTGTTTGTTCTTACGTAAATGTGAAGTCATGGCGTTGGCATTTTTTCAGTACAGTATTAAATTTTGGGCTTTGCAAGAAAATCAGTTCTAAACAGTATTTGAAAAACTTCATCTAATTTTGCGGTATCAACTGCTACACTATCGGTTATTGAGCTCTTTTATGTGTTGATGCAAAAAATATATCCATTTTTCAGGCTACATACAAACAAGATTTCAAACTAGAATCTCAAGCATCAGTATTATAACCTATCATGTAAAATAATACCTAGACTTCTTTTTCAAAAAATTCAACTTCTCTTTCAGAACTGCTCCAACTTCTGGGGTTTACTTGTGTCCTATCTACAAGACATTGACTCGGGCTGGTACCTTGTCTACCACAGGTCATTCCACTAACTACGTCATTGCAGTGGAAGTTCCCACAAACAAGAAACAGCAACATTGGGTGAAGAGAGGTGTTGCTATGATATGTGCACTTGATTATTAACATCCAATTTCTACTTTTTTAAAATGTGTTTTTTGTGAGTGTTTAGTAGAGAATTTAATATTGTTGGTTGTATTGTAGATTTTACTTTGGTCGATACTGTGTTCTCGTTTTACGCTGTTTCATAAAATAAATTGCTCAATTAAAAGTTAGAGGAGCTGTGTTAGCAGATTTATCGTCATTACATTAGCATCATTGAGACAGGAAATAAGTAATTTCGCGTTAACTCAGCGAGTGGGAAACCCCCATTCACAAAAAAAATCGCTCTTCTCTCTTGACAATCTAAGCAGAAGTGAATTGATGATGAAACGGATATATTAGATTATGGCAAAATAATGACGGACATAAAACAGTAGAACGAAACCAGTAATTTCTACAACGAAATAACGTTTAAGTAACATAAAAAACACACGAATCACAAACCATGGCAATGGTGTATGTATGGTTTTGGGGGTAAGGCAAAATGATTTTACACAAAAATGCATGAACATATAGAGGTATTATGGTGGGCCACAGAAGAATTAGTAAATAAACGCTGTAAAACCAATTTTACTAGTAGAATTGGTCAATTGGTGTAAACTAGAATAGGTTTATGTAACGTTTATTTAGTAAGTTTTCTAAAGCCTACCATTATCTCTCGTTATATGTTCAATTGTTCATACATACATAGCCTCACATCGCCTCCCCATACTTCAATACAAAAACACAAGTTATCTTACTTCGAAATCAAAAATATAACTGATAACGTTTGTGCATGTGTGAAATACCACTTTGTATTCCGGGTCAGTGCGCCATTCTGAATAGCAAAGTTCACTAAACATATCTAATCCATAGCAAAAAGGAAACTAAGCATTTCCCACGCATTTACCAGCTAATATTCTTTATACTTTGAACCTAAACACAATGCAATATACTAAAGAAGTCCAGTCATCTGCTTGCGTGTTTTTAAATGCCCTGTTTGCGAATTGAATATGCACAAATCAATAGTCATGTAGCAACAGAAATGGCTTCGCATAACACTAATCACTTCCGCTCAAACATAAATCATTACAAAACGATAGAACACTGGAAAGCGATATTCATCTCCACGTGACACTTAAGTGACCTAATTCAAAACAATTATGTGTGATATTTGGTCGATATGCAATCACAAATTGTTACCGTACTTTTATAATAATATTAGGCATATATTCAGCTAAAAGTATAGGAGTTACAACAAAAAGAAATTACCGAAAGGTCAAAGAAATTCAACATTTGCTACAAAAACGATAAAGGTTTGAGAACTTAGAGAAGTGGCGATAGTGTATCAACAAAAAAAACACAATAACTACAAAACTTTAAAAAGAAATCCGTTTAGCACGAGTAATACTATATGCACTTAACTGCTCATCATACTAAGAGTGTATGAAACGACAAGCGATTTGCTTGCAGATACCATAATCGATATTAATAAATACAAGACGAAAAAAACTCAAGGAGAAAAACTGAAGTTACAGCAATTCTCAAAACTGGACGTTTCAACATAGATTTATTTGTCATCATCAGCAGTGCAAGCAACGTTCAGTTTGCACTGCCTTGCTTATACTGCTTATGATGACAGCTAAATCTATGTTGCCGAAAAATCTAGTTTTGAGAATTACCGCTGTGTTATTTTTCCCTTCAACCAATAATGGATAAATTAACCACAAATTGAACCGTATGTAAAGCTGGTTTTCAATACGTTCAAGAAACTTACAATTACTACAATACAATTTGAATGAAAGGTTTGTATCGTTTCAAAATGCATGAACTCGTGCATATACACATAGAAATGACAAAACAAAAATTCTCGTAAAACGCAAAATTGCATAATAACGACAACTCTGTCTACTTCACTCATATTATGCAGTGCAATATTTATATCAAAAATAAAAATATATACTCTAAAACATTAAAAATGTTGAACATAACTCCACGCAAAATCAAGAACACCCTGAAACTATTCAAAATCACCAACTCGACTAGAATTTAACACCCGGATTCAACTCACGAACACTCGATGTCACCATTTCCTTTCTTTTCCAACATGAATTCTCAGTTGAACAACAAAGCAAGCAAATTAACTGCAATGATGATTCGTTGCTCAGTGTTCCAACAAAACTTGGGTTCACCATACACACAGCAACATCACCTAGTCGGTCCGTTTTCAAAGCATAATGAGTATTTGTTGCTTAATTACGCAAAAAAGCTTAACTAACCAAATCACAACTTTGCGGTGTTGTAGGCATGTGAAGGCAGCGGCAAAGAAAAGCAGTGCGTTATGAGATTAAAAACAGAAATCAACTTCACATTTGTACTAATTCCAAACATCACATCTTTAAAAATGAAATTCTAAAATTAATATATAAAAATCAGATTTTGCAATATCAAATCAGTCAGCCCACTTGCAGACAAACAAACTCCTAATGTTCTGAATTTTCGGCTCAAATAAACAATATCGGCTAATCTACGCAATAAAAGTGAATAAAGTGTAATTTTCAACATTCATGAAAACGTACGTAACAGAACAAGAAGGTTTACGAGCAGATGTATACACAGACAGTAACTAGTGATTTTGCAACAGCAATTAGGCTTTAGTAAAAAAACACCACTGAAAAAAATCTGAATAATTAAACGAGTTGTAAAATTACACAACGAAAGTGCACATAAAACACTGCATATACAATTAAAACAAAGAATTTTAATACGTTAATAAGATTTATCACCTTTGGTGCGTATGCTAAGTGAGCCAATTAGACCGTATTTACATCTGAAAAAAACTTTCTACGCAGAATGCCTGCAGCGCCAAAGCAATCCACTTAAAGCAAGGCTTAACTCATATATTCGGGAGTAAAGTCATGGCAGGTGAATTTTTACTGAAGTAAAATTGCGGTATTTTTGAACATTAAGATTACAGAACTCAGCTAATGGTCGAACTTAGATTACATTTCCAAATATGAATTGGTTCTTTCAAATGAAAGTTTCCAGCACGAACCGAGCCACCAAAGAGCAGCAATATAAATGGACCTCGCTCGCTGCGAGATTTAGTCTTCGAACCTGCAGTTCTGTGCAAATTCGTCTCAATTTCTCGTAACTTATTTGCATTTTCGTGAAAAGTTGTTGGAAGCACTACCTGCTCTCTATTTGGAGATTTTGCAAAAGTTACTGCATCGTTTGAAATTGACTTAATTGACTTTTGTAAATTATGACTATGCGATATATCAATGAATGATGTGGTCTGGTATTTTGGAGGCTTTCTGTTAGGCTGCCATGGCAAATTTGAAACAGATAGATTGTACGAATAACGTTTCACAGCTTGATCCTCATGAACTCTGGGGGAGTCAACGTAACACTTATTAATATAACCATCATATTTGTATTGGAAGCGTTTGGGCAAGTCCCCACTTTCACCTAGTTTGAATGATTGCAATAAATTTTCTTTGGAATTCGACCACACTGCATCTCCGCTACCATCATTATCATCAACCGTAGATACAACTGTATCTGTATCACAATCTACATCAAATATGCTTGAAGGGCTGTCTTCATCTTGGGAAAGAGAAACTACATTTTTTTCATTATGACCTTCAGAAAAGTTGCGATCATCAGATAAAGAACGAACATTTACGAGCTTTGGCTTGGCTTTTTGATCCAAAACTTCTTCATTTAACGATATGTCCGTCCTTGTTGCATCTCCACTAGAATCGGTATCATCAATTTCTTTTAGACAGGAGTCAAGTATGATATCTGAATGCAGGGGTTCGGGGGACGGAAGCCAGATTGAAGAAGGTAAAGCAATCATGCAATGATTACATGATGGCGAAGGGGAAACTTTATCTTGAAAATGACAAAGCCTCCACGTCTGTGAATGTTTGTTTTTAAGATCTGTCATTTTTGCTCGCCACAATTTGGAGCTTGTTTGGCCATTTTCTTGGTTCCCTCCAAAAATCAAAACTTCATCACCTGCTAAACATGCTGCATGATTAAATAACTGAGATGGAACACCTCGGATTTTAATGGGGGTCCAGAAAAAAGACAAATGATTCCAAGTCCATATCTGAGTTTCATTGCGATCCGTAATTCCCATTAATCCTCCACATATCCACAGAGCATCTTGGTAGATAACTCCAGCATGTTTGTACCTGGCAGCAGGATAAACATTGTTCAAAGAATCGAACAATTTCCAAGTGTTTTTTGACACATTGTAACTCCATAACTCATCTGATGGTCCTTTCAAATCAATATACCCACCGTGAATCAACAACGACCCATTAAATATCACAGCAACATGCTCTCTTCTTCCAACTGGCATAGAGTCAGAATTTGTATGTGCTAATTTCTTCCACTCAGAGGGTTTTGTGCAGAATTTCCACAATGGTACTTCATCAGCGGATGCAAAACTAGTTTCACCACCGAACAAGTACAAGTCGTTGCTATACACCAGTAGTGAGTGTCCTTCAAGTGGTGGAGGTTTGCTATCGACATTGTTATGAAGTTCAACCAAGGACCATGATTGCTTTTCAATGTTATATTTCCAGAGGTCATTTAAACAGCCGTAAGGGCCACGACCTCCATACAAATACAAGAAATCTTCAGTAGCACAAATTGCATGCTGACTTCGTTGACACGGACGTTGGAGCAAATCAACCACTGGCTTCCAGGAACTATTCTGACAAGTAGGTGCAATTTCACTGTTAAGTTTAGGATTTAGCCATCCTTTCAATAACCTCATTACCAGCTACAATATGGTAGTGCTAATATCTAAACAAAATGTGAAGTCAATTGCATAGAAAGAGTGCTGGTCAGATACATTATATATAGCATTGCTATTGATAAAACGTTTTATTAAAAATTACAATTGGGTCTATTCACCATCAAACTGCAACATGATAAACCGTAAAAGATAACTGACTCAGTGGCTTGTTGGCGTAGAGATTAAAGACATCACCAGATCATTATTGGCGTGGCAGGTAATGGGTTTGATTCTTAGGCTGTGAAATTGGACACTATCACCAACAACTTAATGCTGCTGTGATATTTCTGTGTCGCTCAGGCGCAATGGCATGGAGTAGGGCCTCGCCACTCATTATGGATTCACGCTTCAGCAAAATACTGTCAACACAATGAAGATTTATGTACAGTAACAAAAGAGGAGGAAACAAAGATTTAGAACTATGAAAAACTAGACTAAATCAAACTCACTCTTTGAAATGCTGCAACTCACCCTCAAGGGTGCGAGAATTTTCAGTTGGGAAACCCACACCCTAATATTATGGTATTGGTCAGACAAAAGTATTTTTAGTGAACAATCAGCCGTCCACGACTTTTCTCGTTTTGCGTTCTTGTAACTTCAGGCAACTGGGCTACATCTGATTCTGAATCAGGTCAAACCCACGACTTTAAAATTGGTATTCACAGCTTCACTGCTTGACAGTCAGCATTAAAAGGACAGTGTGGAAAACCAGCCTGCAAGTTCACTCGTTGTGCCGTTAAAAAAGACAGTTAGTGAGATTACTCCATCTTGGTGTGGTAGGCAGATGGCCGACAACAGCTAAGTAAGCTTGTTCTATTAGTGCTTCAATCGCTTTCTTGTGATAGGAAGAAAAATATTCAACTAAAATTAACATTGACGGGTGATTATTCACTTCATTTCCAGTAGACTACCCAGCTACTGGTACTAAGCTAGCAGACGCCACTCAAACAATACTGAATCAGGCACAAGGGGGGCAATTTTTTTTGCAAGGGGGCAAGAAATTTTTAGAAACAATTGGTTTAAAAGAACTACATCCACTCTGTTCCAGATGAATACGCTTTCATCACACTTTCTTTTACCAGTTACAAAATTAAGAGTAACAAAGTACCTTACAACCCAGAAGATATGACAGCGTATAACTTTGTGAAAAGCTATTATGCTATAAATTTGCATGTAATTCGAAAACGTGACGAGAAAAGTTTTAGTGCAAAAACAATAGATAGCACATCATCGGCTTACGAGCTTGGTGGTTTCTTTTTTGCAAATGTTCTGCACCAGAGGCCATCAAATGTATAGTGGATTCTTATATTTGTAAAGCAAAACATGCACCGCCACCCTAGTTAGCCAAGTATATAAATCGCAAAAGGAACAATTGTATTTATCTTTCGAATAGGCACGTAGTTTTGGCCTGGAAGGAGCGTCTTCTAGCAAATTATCTGGTAAGCAATCCTGATGTCTTTGCTGAGGTAGCGCTACTGTTCAGTGTGCTTCGTGATAACAAAGGAAAGTGCGAAGTTGCATTAGAGGAATATCTTGCGAAGGAACGAACTGAATTCTGGTGACAAACTTGTCCACATGATTATCCAATTCCAATCCAGCAGTAATGTAAGAAAATAGACCTCACCTAGCAAGGCCATAGCTAGGGACAAAATTTCTGCAATGATGGATTATGACATCATAGATAAAAAGTGAAGGAAAAAATTTTTCTTTTCTTGTTCAAAACTACCATACACGTTAATGAAAGGTAGTGTCTATTTTGCCGTCAACGGCAAAATAGATTTTATGTCTATTTTGCTTTAAGTGACGTTGTGGGTTTTTAAGCGCTATTTTGCGGTAGAACTAAACACCGTATGGGACCGTATGGGCCCTTATGGGACCGTATGGGCACTTATGAAACCGTATGGGCACTTATGGGACCGTAAAGGCACCGTATGAGACCGTGTGGGCTCTTATGGGACTGTATGGGCACCGTATGGGCTCTTATTGAACCGTATGGGCACTTATGAAACCGTATGGGCACTTATGGGACCGTATGGGCACCGTATGGGCTCTTATGGGACTGTATGGGCTCTTATTGAACCGTATGGGCACTTATGAAACCGTATGGGTAAGGGTTAGGGTGCCCATACGATCAGGGTTAGGGTGCCCATACGGTCAAACGGTCCCATACGGTCAGGGTTAGGGTGCCCATACGGTCCCATACGGTGTTTAGTTCGACCCCTATTTTGTGCTAGATTGCCATGACTTCTCGATAGCTCAGTGGATAAAGCACAGCGTAAAAAGGGAAGTGCTGCACTAGTTTTGGGTTTGATTCTCGTCGCAGCTTTGGTTCGGATTGCTTCAATTTGGATTCGTGTGACCTGGGGTTAACAATCGGGTTCATGAAGACAGTAGAATAAAATTATAAGATATTGTAAGATGTAATATTCATGTGACATGGGGTTATGTAGCCGCAGCAAAATAGACCTAAAAGCTATTATGCCGTTAACGGCAAAATAGACACTGCCTTAATAAAAAATATACCAAACCATTTGGCAGAAATATAATTCAACTTTGACGCATTGCTGCAACATTTTCGGTAAGTTGAAGTGCGCATATTTTGCTGTTGTTTACCAAGAAAGTAGGGTTTTCTTCCAAAGCGCAGAGGCACTGATTACAATGATTAGCATCTAACCCAGGGTTGACGAACCTATTTGCTGTCGCGGGCCACTTTGTTACTTACCAATAAGCAAGCGGGCCGCATAACTTTTTAGTCATAAACAGTGGCGTAGTGAGAAATTTTAAAAGGGGGAAGCCATAATTTCCATATTTCTTTAAAGCGTTTTTTTTTTTGGGCAGAACAAATTTGAAAATGATTGAGAAACAAGAAAAGCTCTTGGAGGGTCCGGTGGCATGCTCTCTCAGAAAATTTTTGAAAATTTACATGCTGTAATGGAGAAATTTTAAAAGGGGGAAGCCATAATTTCCATATTTCTTTAAAGCGTTTTTTTTTTGGCAGAACAAATTTGAAAATGATTGAGAAACAAGAAAAGCTCTTAGAGGGTCCGGTGGCATGCTCTCTCGGAAATTTTTTGAAAATTTACGTGCTGTAATGGCTATTTGTAATGCTTTTTCAATAATCCTCAGGCAAATTTTGTTTAAATTTTTTGACCCTGATTCTGAGTGCTTTGCCAAATATGATGCATTTGGCGCGCACATTTTCGATTATGCGTGCTTAAGGCGTAGGCTTATCGCTCTCGAAGAGGTTCGAAGTTATGGAAAAATTGTATACATCAAAAACTATTTTGAAAATGGCTGGTGGGAGGATGCATGCCTCTCATTCTAACCCTTGGATTAGCCACTGGCCATAAGCTACAGAAACCATCAAAAGAGTCTGACATGTTTCAGTCACTTGGCACCATTAGTTTTGTTCTTTTTTTACTAAAAGGCAAAGTCAAAAAGGGGGAAGGATGGCACAATGGCCCCCCCCTCTGAATACGCTCCTGGTCATAAACATATCGGATATCGGTCCAATCTTTTTGAAATACTCTTTTTTCATCTACATAATTTCGTTTTTTCGCTGAAGACAAGCGGCTAATTAAATATTGATTAAAAAACAGAATAACAAATACCTTAAGAAAGCAGTAAAATTTGCATATGATAAATGGTGCTGCCACCTCACCAATTCATTATCGCAAACTCACATAATTCCTACTACTGTAAGGCAAGCTAAGCTCTCACTCGAATAGTTACTCGTAAACTGCTGCACTATGCCGAAGCTGCAACGGACTCGAGTTATGTTATTATTATTTCATAACAATGGATGAACTGCTGAATCCTGAAACAGATGACTTGTACTGAGCGTTTATATAATTACTGTGTGTTACGCGTTTGATTAAATCAGGGGCTCAGCTTTTGGTAATCTTTGGAGTACAAAATTGTTTAAAAGTACTGGTCTCGCCAAAATGTTCGCGGGCCGCAGGAAATTCTTTCGCGGGCCGCATGTTCGTCACCTCTGACGTAGATAGAGTTACGCTCCGGGCTACGGGAAAGCATCTGCCATCCGGAGCGCACGCTAATGGAGGTCCAGGGTTCGATTCCCGGGCCGGTCAAATCGACATAGTGTCGCCAACGACTCGCCACCTTTACGATGTTTCTTCGGAGCTGTGTTGCCTAGGCGCTAAGCCGCGGAGATGGGCCCCGCAACTCGTTACACGCTTCGGCGTACTACGGCGAGTACGATGAAGATTTGATTAGATTTTGTTATGTGGTGATCGCATCATAGTCTACAGACTGTGTACGCAATCTATAGACTATGATCGCATTATGTCTAGACTTTCTTAAAGTCTGGTTTCATTCTTTTGCCAAAAAAAAAATTCGCAAAAGCAGTAGGACTTCGACACTCCAAAACTTCATAAAAATTTATGATACTCTTGAAAAACGAAATAATCGGTAAATGAATTAAGACTAATCGAGAATAAATACTGTCACAAAGAACTAGTGAAAAACTGGTTCTATTCTACCAATTTCAACCTAGGGCTGTATTTCAGGCAGTAAATCTTTAAGATTTTTTCGTTGTAAAGTTTCATGTTTTTGTGAATTGTTAGGAATGCAAGACTATTCAAGCAGTCATACACCATTGAGCTTGACAAATACATTTTTAGCAATTTTAATCGGCTGAAGGAACGTTCGGCGGTGCATGAGGTCGCTGGTATTGAAAGTTGAATTGAAATTTATTGTTTTGTCTCCATATAGCAATAATAAAAAGCAACTTCAACAAAATATGCACAAAATAGCGACGAGGATGCTGCGAAGTGACCGTTTTAGGGTCTTCGAGTCAAGCAGTCACCCTAGATTAAGATATTCTCAAGTACAGTGTAAATAAACTCACATCAGAACGGAAATAACAACAACAACAACAAACAAAGGAAACAATAAAATAATAATAGGAATTTCAGCGAAATTTACAAATAGCCAAATTTTTTAAATCAGTGGCATCGTGGCCATACTTCGCATCAACTATACAGCCTATTAAGGGTCACAAAAATTACTAATTCGACGTTCAAAATTTAATGAACAAGAAAATAATTTAGCTGTTTGTGGAACTGTAATATCAAACTAATACTGAGTAAGAACAAGCTTTTTGAACTTTTTGGCAGATGTTTTAAACTACATCTTCTAATTTCTGAAGAAAGTGATTGCTCAATTTTAACTCCTCTGTACTTGATCGATCGTTGCAATGGAAAGAAAGATTTTGGTATGGAAAGAAAGATTTTGAAAAGAAAGTGTAAATTGGGAAAAAGTGTGCAGTCACATGTGTGTGTAGCCAAAGCCACAGAATCGATAAGTTTTCGCTTGTTTTCTTCTTCCTGTTCCCATTTGAAATTCGGTTCCCATTTGAAATTTGAAAATTTGGCATGACATACGTGTTTATCTCTGATAAAACTGACATAGCCTACTGCATTGTATTTTGTATTTAGTTGCATGTTTATCTTCCTATCGCGAGAAAGCGATCAATGCGCTGTACCAGCTCGCTTAGGAGTTGCCCGCCATCTGTCTACCACACCAAGATGCATACCGTAAAGTGCCTTTCCCAACGGCACAACAAGTAAACTTGCCGGCTTGTTCTCCACACTGTCCCTTTAATGCTGAGCGTCAAGCAGAGAAGCTGTGAATATCAATTTTAAAGTCATTGGATTGACCCGACTTGGAATCAAACCAAAGTCTGCAGCTCCCGAGGCGGATGCTCACACCATTTGGCCATCTGAGCAGCACAACTCCCAAGGCGGACGCTCTTACCACTCCAACTGCCCAAAAACAACATCAACAGCCTCTGTAGCAAAGTCTCTTAAGTCTATTGAACAAATTGGGGGAAGTCAACGGGAGATTTGCTTTGCAATCTGTGACTGGGCTGAAAAACGTGACTGCAATTCTAATAGTATATACCAGTGTTTCTCAACCTTTCATGGTTCACGACTCCTTTTTAGAAATTCGTACAGCCAGCGACTCCCCTTCCTACTTTGCTTTTTAAACGATTAAAATTACGGTACCACAAAAAACACTTCAAAGAAATATAATTTTGAACCACTGCTCAATTTTACATCTGCTAGTGCGACGGCTGATTTTGCAACCGCACAGCCGATTTAGAGATTTGTGGTTTACTGTTTGATAAAGCCAATCGCATACCACCATCAACTTTCCTTCGATTTCGTGCTTTGGTTTTGATAGAGCTGAAAAACCGCTCTCGCCGAGGTATGTTGAGGCAAATGGAAGTAATATTCGAAAAGTCAGTTCGGATATTTGTTGTTAGGATTTGTGCATAGCACACCAAAACTGAGAGATTGTTATTTCCTGTAAAGCATCAGACGGATCATTTTGAAGATCACAAAATTATTCTTGTAATTCTTCGTGAGAACGGATTTCGTACGAATCCAGCTTCTTGTTCTTTAGGCTCAGGAAAATATCGTTTGAGCTCAGCTTCAAAAGATTGAAGATGCTCTGTAATCGATGTCTTCAAACGTTCATTGAGTTTTTCATTTTTAATAGCACTGGACAAATTTTCAAACATGGCGATATTTCCATGTAGGCCTATCACATTTCAATGCCAGTTTTGCAATTTTGAGCAAAAGACATTCAAACTGTCGCGGTCATTTTGAAAATTTCAGAAATCTTTGCGATTAAGAAAATATTTTATAAATAAATTAACGACTCCCCTGGAAAGACCTTTGCGACCCCCAGGTTGAGAAACCCTGGTATATACTGAGACGAGTAGTGAAAACCAAATGGCACACTTGTAGTACTCATGTGGAGAGATGACGCTAACGTTGTTTCGGTAGGTTTGAAGGGTAGTTGTTCGTCTACAAATCTACATGGAATTTGTGCATCATCATGTACTTTGGTATACATTTGCTCTGCTTGCTGAAAAACTTTATGAAAAGCGATATCCTTTGCGCATGAAACGCAGGATTTTTAATTGCTGTAAAACAGAGTGTACGTGATTGATTGATATCATATCTGACAATTCATATCTGACCTGATACTTGATTACGAAGACTGGGAGAGTGAAATGACCAAGGAAGAAGAAAATTGCACTGTGATTGAAGTCAAGAGAGCATTTCCCATGACAGAAGCTGACAAGCAGTTTGTGAGGCGAGTGAAAGAAAAAATTAAAGATTTACGAAATAGCAATGAAAAGGAATCAGCTGTTACTGATCGTGGTGAACAAACTCATCGCCCTTCCCAATCACAAACAGAAAATAGAGAAGCCTTTTTCAGCGACGATGAAGATGATGAGTCTGAAAATACATCCGCTCCGACCTTCGACGGTTCTAACAGCGGCATGGGTTTCAAGGCAGAGCAGAGACGGGATCGCGACGGACTACCTCGCTGCCGGACCAAAACCACCAACCGTCATGCCTGCGGATGGGGTTCGTGAAACGTAGCAAAATTAGCTTATTAAATATTTTTCATGCTATTAGACACATCTGATTTTATCTCGCGTTTTCGACCTTTTTTCTCTCTTTGCATCATTTTTTTTACGTTTTAGATCAGAGTTTCTTAACCTTTTTTGTTTCGTTTACCCCTTGCCAAAAGAAAAAAGTAAAATTTACCCCCAGTGTATCACTACTGCTTTTTCAATACTGAAAATTAAAGTTTTCTTTAGTCTTTGGATTCATTATTCATTGGATTGTGTGACTTCGCCGTATATATCAAAGCGCGCTCTACGCTAACTCGACTGGAAATAAATGAGATGATGCAGACTCGGCGTAAGCGTCTTGCGTGCTTTCTCGGCTTAAGCTTATTTTGGTCTTTCGCAGCCTCTCACCAGAAAGTGTGAAATGTTATTGTTGTGCACTATAATATATTTTGGCAATACTGTGTCCGATTTGACCGACTCTGGAATCGAACCCCAGACCCCCGCAACGATAGCGATGTTCTAAGCCAAAATATCAAAATAAAAGGTAGTTTAGCTTTCAAGATGAAGTTCATTGGTATAGCCAAGGTAGCAGCATGCCTAAACGCAAAACCAGTTTCAAAGAGATGTGAAACGTGAAGTTTTTGTTTATTGAAACGCCAGGTTAATTTAGACAGCAGCGTGTTTAGGACTCAAGGCAGGTTTTTGAGCCTGCAACGTGAAAGTGTGTTAGCCTGATGAGTTTGGGGTTTCAATGCGCTGGTAGCTCATGCAGGATTACATGAGAAAGCCTATGTTTTAAGCAGAGCCGTAGCAGCCGCCCCCCAAACCCCCCAATTGGGGGGGGGGGGCCACACTGCCAAAAGGGGCCCCAAATTGTCTTGAAGGACCCGAAGTTGCATCAATTCAAAAATAAAGTTTTGCTTGGCGAATCGCGTTGAATGGGATTTTTTGCGCTCAGATTCTATATATTTCAGTTTTAAAATTTTTCGCTATCGTTTACTTTCAAATAGCGTCATAAACTGCATAGCCTAATGATGTCATAAACAATACACTGTGTGTAAGAGTGCGCGTAGGACTTGAAAAAGGAGGCCGGTGCAGAGTTGGATGCAATCATTTTTCAAAGCTTAAATTCAAATTCATTCCTCTTGAAAAAATTAAATTCAAATTCATTAACACCTTGTGAGCAGATTTAAAATTTGATCTATTTATTTTTTATTTATTCGCAATTTTATTCTCCTATCATGAAAAAGCGACGGGGCGCTATACGAGCTCGCTTAGGAGTTGCCGACCATCGGTCTACCACATTTAGATGGGGTAATCCCGTTTAGTGCCTTCCCAACAGCACAACAAGCGAACTTGCCGCTTGTTTCGCGCTATCCATTATACTGAACGTCAACCAAAAAAGCTGTGAATACCAATTTTCAAGTCATTGGTTTGACCGGACCCGGAATTGAATCCCGGAGTCCACCAATCTAGAAGCAGATGCTCTATCCACTCGGCCATCCGATCGGTAAATTAAATTCAATCCTACCCTATTTCTGTGTCAGCAACCATAATCTGACATCGAATACAAAAGTCCATTGAAAAAGGATTTGCTAGTTTGAAAACGTGTGCTTTTGAAATAGCGCAGGAATTGGACATTGGTCCGGTCTTCCTCAATCAAAAAGTAAAAAAAAAGAGAATGAAAATAGAAAAAGAGAATGTTTAGTTACGATGCAAATCTATATCGTACAGCTTCTGAGGAAGAGATTCAAAGCAAACTTTTTAAAACAACTGGTGGACCAGGCTATTATGTCGATACTAGAAAGTTTTAAGCTCACATGTGATGTCGCTTCTGTCTTTGCATTGCTGTTTACACCCAGCAGCTTCGTGCATGAACAGCCATTGTCAGCAATATGATCTGGCAATACCGCACGCAGGTTCAGATTCTTTGCGACGGGTTCGATTCACGGCTGGAGTCTATTGCATTTGATATTTATATCAGATGGTTGCTGATTAGAACGACACAAGCTCGTTTGGCAGTCTCCCTTCAACACCGTTGAACTTTTAATTCAATAGTAATACCTGTAAGTGCTCGCTTACCTTGCTTCTCGAATTTACAAAATGCGTTGTTACTGTTACCAGTGCTGAACAAAGCTTCACAAAACTGAAATTTATTAAAGCGTTTATTACATCTAATATGGCAAACAGCAGACTATCTTTTTTCTTTCCATTTGTTGGCATTTTTATCCACCTATCACAGAAAGCAATGGGGCGCTACACGAGCTCCCTTAGGAGTTGCCAGCCATCTGTCTACCTACCGCACTTAGATGGGGGAATCTCGTTAAGTGTTTTTCCCAACTGCACAAGCAAACTTGACGGCTTTCTTAACCCTATCCCTTTAATGCTGAATGTCTAGTTGGAAAGCTGTGAATACCAATTTTTAAGTCATTGGTTTGACTCGACTAGTGATCAAACCCTCAGTCTATTCACTCCTTCAGGCTCAGAAGCACACGCTCTATCCACTCGGCCATCCGATTGGTTCTTCGCTGGCCATGTTGTCAATCGAAAGTTAATGCGCCCGATCTCCAGATTATGATGCTGTCAAAAGAACATCTGTGTACGAAAAAGTGCGCTCTAGCTAGACCGGAGGTTTTCAACCTATTGGCCATGGCCCAACAGTGGGCCACAGAGCTTGACTAGAGAGCGACATCAGCATTCCCTAATCATGCCATCACGTTGACTTTGTACCTTTTAGCAAAAGTTATTGGGCCACCATCATATTTTATCATTTTAGTGGGCCATGAGCAGAAAAAGGTAGAAAAACCCTGAGCTAAACGATTTTAATGGAAAATGAATTGGGTGTAACAAACTTGTCTTAAAATTACACCTTTTATTTTTACACAGTGATAACGCGTTATATGTTTTAATTTTACCACAGTATTCGCATTGTGGTGAGAAACTGAGTTGTTACCCCTGGAAAAACCTAAAACAATTCATATCGAAAGCTAAGTATTGGGGACTTGAAAGGGTTTTTGGGGGGGGCCCGAAGTTGAGCTGCTACGGCACTGGTTTTAAGTTCGATTTTAATCCAATTGCTACATGCTTTTGATCGATTTCTGCAGATTCTGGGAAGAATAGTGTAATAGATTTGAGTTTATTTTTTGACTTCAATTTTTCGTACTTTACTAAATAGTGGAATGGATATCAGGAGGTTTTGGAAAAAACGTAAGTTTAATGACTCTGGCAATAATCAAGATGCTCCGGATACTTTGGAGGCGCAGATTGAACCAGCAGAGCAGCGAAGAAGAGCGCATGACGAGCAGATAGTCTCCGCAACCATTCAGCTGGCACAACCACAAACATCACTCAAAAGAGCGGCTCATGACTTGCCTCATCGTTTGGACATTGGATCATATGTAAAAACCACAGAATGCTTGACTAATGATAAAAAGTGGGATCTCCTAGTGAATGCTTACGTCCCATCAGCTGACTACAATTTTAAAAACGATTCACAGGGTTCCCGCTGTTTCCGCCACGCATGGATAAACCAATATTCTTCATGGCTGGCCTACTCAAGTTACTTAAAAGGTGCTTTTTGCAAATTTTGTGTGCTCTTTCCTCAACCCGTGCAAAGAGGTAAAATGAGTTCTTTCATATTGACTCCTTTCGTGAAATACAAAGATTTTCATGAGAATGCGAGGAAGCACATGATATCCACCTGGCACAAAGGTGCAGCGCAAGATGCTAACACTTTTCTCACCATTGCACAAAGACCGGAATTGAATATCGTAAGCCAGATGGATCGAGCAGTCAATGAAACTGTCATTCGAAACCGAGAAAAGCTGCTTCCTATCTTATCCACTATTCTGTTCTGCGGCAGCCATGACATTGCGCTAAGAGGAAAGGAGAGCACTTCTGGAAACCTTTACGATCTATTATGCTTTAGGATAGAGGCAGGGGATACAGTCCTAAAAGATCACTCTGAGGGAGGAAACAAAAATGCGAGATACACATCAGTTCGTGTGCAGAATGAGCTTATTACTTTTTCGGAAGAAGTGGTAAAAGATACCATTCTGAAAGCTGCAAACGAATCTTACGGGTTCTCTATCATTGCAGACGAAACTGCCGATATAGCTGGCACTGAACAGCTCTCCATTGGAGTACGATTTGTTGAGCTGAAGCAGGAACAAAGAAATGACTCGGTGAGGATACGCGAAGAATTTCTCGGATTTACTGCGCTGGAAAGAATGGACGCCTTCACAATAGCAGATACCATTATCAAGCAAGCAAAAATCTTTGGTCTTAATTTGGATAAGCTCTGGGGTCAAGGCTACGATGGATGCTCAACGATGGCAGCAAAAGACAATGGTGTGCAGGCCCGAATCAGGAACATTTATCCCAAAGCCGTTTTTGTGCATTGTTCTTCGCATCGCTTGAATTTGGTGGTACACGACCTGAATGCTGTTGTAGATGTTAGGAATGCGACTGGGACTGTGAAGTCTATCATTAAATTTTTTCGGGACAGTCCCAAGCGCAGGAAACTAGTTCCAAATATACCTTTGTTGTGTGACACCAGATGGAGTGCCAAATACAAAAGCATTCGCATCTTTTCGGAAAACTTTTTCCATATTTATGCTCAATTAGAGCAACTTGAGATAAATCAGCAGGAGTCACAGAGCACACGTCAAACAGCACACCAGCTGAGGTGTGCCGCAACTACTACGGTGTTTCTCATTTGTCTAAAAATCATTGCAAAGTACTCAGCAATGTTGGAGCCAGTGACTCAACAGCTGCAAGCAGTTGACATGGATATGATGGGAGTTCGCGATCAAATCAGCTTGTTGTTGAAGATTCTACGATCTCACCGAGACAATGCAGAACAAGTGTTTTCGCAAGATGTTATCTCCGAGGTGAAAACGTTGGCAGGAGAACTTGGTGTAGACTTGATTATTCCTCGGCGATGCGCACGCCAAGCCCACCGACCAAATGTGGAAGGTACTTTGGAGGAATATTATCGCAGCACCATCTATGTCCCTTACATAGATTCTATGATCCAATCTTTGGAAAGTCGCTTCGGTGAAAGTAACCAGCCATATTATCATATTTTCGCACTTCATCCGAAAGAAATACAACAAAGAGAAAGAAGTGAATTTAAGCGAATAATTTCATCAATCACGCAAACGTATGAAATTGATAACCTAATGGAAGAAGCCCTTACTTGGTACGATGTGCATAAGCATAACCCACCAAGCAATAACTGTGCGGGTTTGATTGAGCTGGTGAAGCAGACCTCTATGTTCCCTGCTGTGCGCAAGGCCATCCTCATCGCACTTGCTCTGCCTGCAACATCTTGTACTGCGGAAAGATCTTTTTGCACTCTGTGCAGGGTTAAGACGTGGTTAAGATCAACGATGAGTGACAAACGTCTGTCCAGCCTCTGCATGCTGAGTGTACACCGCGACAAAGTGAGCAGCCAGAAAACCGAAATAATGAACAAAGTGATTGACAAGTTTGGAAGAAATCCACGACGACTTCAATTTCTGTTTCAAGAATAACTCTATCTATGCTGTAATTGAACAAACTATTGTGAAATGTTCTTGTTACTTTATTCGTTTTGTAGTAAATTCATTTGATTTTTTCAACTTTTTTGGTTTTCCAGGGGGGGGCAAGTGCCCCCTCTTGCCCCCCCCCTGCGGACGCCCATGCCTGCATTACTATCACCCGTTTTTATTCGCACATAGTGAGCAATCTTTGAAAAAAGACTCATACGTCAAAAGAGGAGGGAGCAGATGCCCCGCCGGTGGTCCCACCCTGGCTACCCGACCGCTTATACGAGGGAAGGCTGAAAAGTTCGTAGCCTCACTATGAAGGAGTTGCGACAGATCAGTGAAACTTGCCATGCAGTAAATTCATGCTTTCTTGATACTGACTGCAATATTATTTTTAGGCAACCTTATGTTGGATAAATAATTTCGCACTTTAAAAAGTTGTACTAGAGAGATGTTGGAATATCAAGAGAATTTTGCATTTTGGTTTTTTGATGATCTTGTGAATATGGATAAGGTTTGGCACCGTAGTGTGATCAGATATTTGCAGAAAAAAGGATTAACGCCCATGAAAATTCATGCTGATATGGTTTCCATTTTTGAGGATGATGCTCCGGCTTCATCAACTGTGAAGAAGTGGGCAGCGGAATTCAAAACGGAAAGGGAGAGCCTTGAAGATGATCCGAGATAAGGACGTCCTTCCACAGCCACCACCCAAGAAAACATAGACCGCATTCATCAAATGGTAATGAATGACAAAGGTTAACCATTAATCACTCTGACAATGTTATCAGCATCTCTCGCGAACGAGTGGAGAACATTCTCCACAACGAACTTGGCATGTCAAAAGTTTTGGCTCAATGGGTGCCCCAGCTTTTGACACCTGATCAAAAACTCACCAGACTCGTCATGTCAAAAGCGAACTTGGCAAGATTTGAGGTAGACCCAGATCGTTTTGTGGAGCGTTTTTTCACCCAAGAAGAATGTTGAGTCCATCACTTTGAACCAGAGACCAAAAGGCAATTCATGCAGTGAAAATACTTAACTTCGGCTTCAAGGAAGGCTAAGGTGGTTAAAGTGCGAAACTACTTATGCAGCATAAGGTTACCTAAAAAATATCGCAGTTAGTTTCAAGAAAGCATGAATGTAACGCATGGCAAGTTTCACTGATCTGTCGCAACTGCTTCATAGTGAGGCTACGAACTTTTCAGCCTACCCTCGTACGTGGACATCATAAAGAGAAAGACTAAGCACGGTTTGTCGAATTAGCCGTGTCTGGCAAAAGTTAGAAAAAGGTGAAGAAGATAGTTTGGCCTATCATTGATTTAGCGTTATTATGACAGCATTAAATTGTTTAAATTCATTGAAATTGGCAAAAGACTTTATTATGGCTTAAAGGGGAGGTTCGGTGGCAACAAATAAAAAGTTTAAAAAAGCGTTTCGCCCCAAAAAATATTTTCCCAACTTTACTCTCACGAACAGATTTCGCTCAGGCAGCAATTGCAATTTTAAAAAATAGTGGTAGGTGGCGCAAGAGAGATTTGACGTCATTGAGGGGCAGCTGCTAAATTCTAATAATGCGCAAAGATAGAGATAACACCGAGTTACAACCAGGTGCCATACAAAAATGGACTATTTTGGTAGACTAGTAATAACCAACTAACTAACACTTTTTTCTACATCATAACTAATTTCTTCATGTCTTAGTAAAAAAAATCTAGCCTAAATAGATATCATGGTGGGCCAGAAATACTTACTGTGAAAGTGCTGTATACAGCAATCTTCCGAGTATTTAATAACTGTAAGTAAGTAAGTTACTTTTCCGCATAAGTAATGGAATTTGTGACTAGTTACCACTTTAGAGCTTTAAAAGTTAGAGTTATTTTTAGTGGCATCTTCGACCGCTAAATAAACGGAAAATATTGTTTAATTTTACTTCATGAGTATACATGATGACGTGGGCTGATCCGTGCACCAACGTAATTCGGCTTTTTAGCATAATTATAGGAAAAAGCATTTTAAAGCCGAAGCGCTGTGGGCTCACACATACTCACTTTGAAACGTTAGCTTTTTTGAAAGGCAATTGATTTTTATTACTGTAGGTCTGTAGCGTATGTGTTGTATCAAAATCGTGCTGTGGAATGGTTTCAGTACAAAGGAGAATGACATTAGTTTGAAGATACACCATGTTTGTTAGTTTGTAGAACTTATTTGCCGATAATGCATCAAAAATAAATTAGAGAACAGGGAGACTGCAAAGGGACCATAGCGTCCTCGAGTCAAGCAGTCACCCTAGCACGAGCGTATTTAGAGGAGGCATTGTGCCATGTTCCCCTCCCCCGTATCGACTTTGTCTTTTAGTAAAAAAGAACAAAGTTATTGCTGCCCAATGGCTGAAATATGCCAGACTCTTTTGAAGCCCCCAGCCGCCGGAGGCTAAAGCGGTGTGGGGGCGTAGCCCCCAACGAAATTTTGCGGTTTTTACATAAAAAAAAACACACACATTTTAGCACACTTTTTTATCGAGAAAGGGCATGCAGTAAGTGCAGTCGCTATAGACAAAGCAAAAATATTTTTTCAGTTTATGTCTAAAAGCAGAAGCTTGGATAAAATAAGTGGAAGGAGGCTGCGACCATTATTAATTTCAGAAATTATACACTGCAAGTTAGGTTTTAGCACCTTATTGCAGGACCAAAGGGAGGGGGCGTGGCATTGTGCTCTGCAACAATCAATACTTCATATAGAAAATTAGCCATCGGAATCCTGTAGCAATAACGCTCCGGTGCGTAGGCCTACTTCACCATAGAACGAGTTCTTTTGACGTTTGGCTGCAAGCTCGTATCTATCATGGAACTCGTACCTACCTGCCATTAAAAATGATTGATTGTTTTAAAGGCTCTTGTTCAACAGGCTTGTATGCAGTGCCGGCGCTAGGCCAACTGAGGCCCTACCCGAAAACTTCACGTGGGACCCCCTTTATTCGCAAGCAAAATGGAAGGTAAAGGTGATTTTACACAGAATGCGATTTTCATCTGATTTTGCATTTCATGCATATTCGTGCGATTTTTGATGAACGACAGACAGACAGACTGCATGATTTAATTTCGTCGCAAAAAAAGAACAAAAAACTAAATAAAGAAATAGACACAAAAATAATAAAGATACATTTTGGAGACGGGAAGGATGCGAAAGACCTTATGGTCATCGAGTCAAGCAGCAACCCACTGTCGGGTTAGATAATCGACGATCAGATAATTTTAATTCATTTTTAGAGATAGTGCGACTGATAAACGTAAAAGTAGCGACTGATAAACGTAAAGTAGGCTAACGAGTAATCAGCGAGAAACTGCACCAAAAGCTCAGCACCGCGTCAAGCATTTGACTAGTGGCAGAACGATGGTGTGAGGCAATTCTCAAAACTAACACACCAATTAATTCGCTTTTAGAATACCTTTTTTGTTAATTATATAGTTAGTTATTATAACGATAGAAAACAATTTTTGTACCGATTTTTAAAGGATTTGTATGATGATTCCCTTATTTCTTTTGGAATGGAGTTCCAAATTTTTACTACCCGATATTTGATACACCTCTGCAGTCTATTTGATTTACATAGAGGAATGTGAAGTTTATCTTTATTGCTTGATGCTCTTGTTAATCGATCGGATATCCCCTTAACTTTACCTTTATGTTTCAAACTGGTTATCTTGTTCGCCAAGTTAAAGCCAATTGTGCAAAAGTAGTTGTTAAATTGATTTGCAATGATAGTAGGGTCCTCAGAAAGTACACCATCAACCTTTAGAGCGGAGGGAGACTCACGGCTAGAATTTGCCGGTGAGGCAGATCGAATAATCTCCCACGTTTTGCAAACGTTATACCTTTGCTATTAGCAACTTCAGCGCCGAAAAAGAGTTTTTTAAAGTGCTTTAATTTTTGTTAACTTATTCGAATAACGCCGAAAACAACTTTTTTCGGTATCGCTACCAAGAATAAAATGGCTTTGAAACATTGAATTTTTTTTCGAATCGAAGTGAGGATCCATTTAGTAATCCACGGCTTTTTTGCCAGTTTTAGTTGTTCACGACTCATACGTTTCAGTGGTGCGTGCGATTCGATTGTACCTCGACAAAATCATCAAATACTTGGTCAAAATTGTCACTCGATAGTGGAAAATTTGACGAGATCAGACTGCTTAACTCGTCATTTATTTCGACAGAGAAGGTTTCCGGGCAAAATTTTTTTATCTCTATGCATGAACGAACCCAGGGCCGAAACTAGGCAAAGCGTCCCCCCATCCCCCCCCACGAAACCATCTTTCGAGGCCCCCTAAAATTTTTTTCTTGGATGGTGATACAAAAGAACGAGTCCCGAAGGGCAGTGCCAAACTAGGGGAGTCTGGGGGCATGCCCCTCAGAAAATTTTTCGAAATTTGACCTTATTTTGGAGGCTTTTTGTGCGTTTTGAGCCTTTAAAATTCCTCAGTTTTAACAAGGTTTAATAGTCTGTTTTATTAGGTCCCTTCCAAACCCACTAAAATAATGCTGCAAGCAAACCCTACTTTAACATTTCGCTACCTATGCAAAGAAAAAACGTTTTTAAGGCTTATTTTTGCGCCTTTCACTTGAGGATGAGGGGCCCTTGGTATGCTACTACACGTTTGTTTGCTAGTTTTGCGACTGCTATTTTTCGAAAAATTTGCAGGGGGCCCCTCATGGCCAAAAGCTTATAAATATGGTATGGGGGCCCCACATCGCGCGAGTTAAAACAAAAAAATATTGAATCTTAGATTAGGCCTATTTATGGCACCTTTATCATAAATAGTTGAGTAAATAGTACTGCGTACTGACTATTTACGGGGCCCCCTTTTTGTGCGCCCCCCCCCGGTTGGGGGGTTCGGAGGGCGCTAGTTTCTGCACTGAACGAACTTGACGGACATGTCTTTGCACTAAATACGATTGCGTCCGACATTGCATCTACGTAAACGTACCCTGTTTGAAATCTACGTACGTATTGTGATACATTTTCGTACGTAATGTACCGGTACATGCGTAAATTGCATCGTATTCTGTGTAAAGCTTCCTTAAAGCAATTACTGGTCCATGAAGAAACTGAGTCCTCTTAATGCAAATTTCCACGCAACTGATTCTTAACAGTAATCCACTAACAAAGAAACGATCAGTTATTCAGTTATATTTAACACAGGTTTCAAAATGTTTTGTTCACCATAACATAACAGGTTCACCGTATCATAAAAACTTATTTAAGTTGGCTTCTAAAACTAGATGACCGTCAGACGTATAACCAAGGATTCCATCAATCTGGAACCAAAACAAGGACGACTGAAAAAATAATTAACCTACCTGGCTATTACTGAGCGAAAGATGCAACATCTTCCCACCCAGTGCTCCCACTGAGGTTTTTTTGAAAACCTCAGATAAGGCCTAAGAAAAAACCCAGATAAGAATATATAACCCCATATAGAAAATAAGCAAAGAAAATGCTTTAAAAACACGAAATATGCTGGTACCATAAAAGTGACTGTCCACTTTCGTAGATAATAAATGCAATATTTGTACCAAACACAATTGCAACTGCAATAAGCCCTGTTGAAACAAGTGGAGAAAGTTTGATTTTGCAGAAAAAAAGTGGAGAAAAAAATTTTTAAAATATGAAATATACCGATATCTTGAAACTGTCAACATTCACAATCTCAATCTCCTGTAATTATTGTGCCGTATATAACACAACAAATTGCATCTCAATCTCAAGTTTTGTACAAAAATTACGTTATACCGGTAATCAAGTTTTGTGCTGCTGCTAGCAAGTTTTTTTTTAAGTCGTAAGTGGTTATGAATAAATTAAATCAAGTAAGCTAGAGCTCCAGGCTGGTATTACTAAAACCTGAAGGAGCACAAGGATCGCAAGGACTAACCTTCGCGACAGCATAAATACCGCTAGGGGCGCGAGTGAATTACTAGTAAAATTAGGGTTCGGGGTTAGGGTTAGACCCTATCCCCTTCTAATACCTCATTGGCGCCCCTAGCGATCCTTCCGCTATTGCGAGGGTTGGTCCTTGTGATCCTTGTGCTCCTGCAGGTTTTAGTAGTATCCCTCTACATTTATGTAAAGTGTATAGATTGAGACTCTTACCTATTATTACTTATGCTAGTGACAACTTGTTCTTGTCTTAAAATTGACATTTCTTTTCATTTACTGCCCGCTTTATTATTAATTGCCGAGAAAAGGCTTTTCCGCCCAGGCGGAAAATTACAGCCACTTCATTACGTCATAAATCCGGAGAACTGGTCTACGCCAGTCCCGAAAACAAGCGAAGAGGAATCGTAGGCATTAGATTGAACTATAACGTTCAATGTGAATAGAAGGCAATGTTAGACTAAGATATACAACCAATTAATGCTAGAGAGTGGCCAGAATTATGAAGCTAAACAAGAAATAACACAGAGCTTGGTTTATGAAGTCTAAATACTGTAAGACAAAATAAGGACGCAAGCCAAGAATAAGGACATTTCTTAAAAATAAGGACAAATGTATTTTCCAAGATGTAGACTCTCAAAATAACTGCTATTTTTCGAAAAAATAAGGACGGTATGGAATCCAATAAAGACGGTATGGAATCCCTGCGTATAACTGGCGCGTGAAGAATACTCATTTTCATTAAATTCTAATTCTCTGGTTTCACAGAGCAAGCGTTTACCGGACTGCAGGCAAATGTTTCACCTAATATTGTTTTAACACTTGAACTTCTGGCCGTTTTTTGTGCGCTATTAAGCTCCAAAAAAATTAATAAAAATTAATGACAAACGGCCCAGCACAGTGTGACATGACATGGGAAAAAGCAGGAGAAAAGTATCCAAGAAAATCACCAACCCATTAATTTTGGCAATAACCGGTGCCAAAAAAACAGTTGAAGTTTAAAGTAGGCCTTACTTAAAGTTATAGTTCAGGCAATTTTAGGTCACAAAAGTTACTTTTTTTTGCTGGCTCCAATTGACACAAAAAGCGTGGAACCAAAATTTCACGGGTGTGGGATCAGTATTTAAGAAGTTATAAAGTTACTTCTTGTGTTTTTAGGTTACCCTTAATTTTTTAGGTTACAAAGTTTTTTGTGCTATTTTTCGCCAAATTTTTTTTATCTTTTCTTGCTACAATTGGAATGGATTTACAATCTGCATAATACATCAAGATGGTTTTATACAGTACTAAACATCAAGCCCTACATCTTCCAGTAATGCAATGGCATCTTAGCGATGTCAACACTTTATTAGACTGAGTGAAAAGCGAATGGACTGGTGCGTATAAGATTCCAATTTTTATGACGTGTAGTAGCTTGTAAATCATAATGTCGTATCTACCAGTGCGAACGCAGGATTTTTGAATGGGGGGTTTCAGTGACATGACATCGTGATGACGTAAAATACTGCGTCACGATGTCATGTCACTGAAACCCACTGTCACACATCACTCACTGATGTGACGTCACTGGCAGTGTCAATTTACATTTTTAACGTTTATAATAATTTTTCATCAAACCGGACGGTTATAGCGTACAGTTACAGATGTCGCTATTGATGCAGAAGATTCGGAGTTCAATTCTCAGGCCGGTCAAATCAGATGCAGTGTAGCCAACGGCTCGCCACCGCTGCGACGTTTCTTAGGACCTGTGTTGCCCAAGCGCTAAGACGCGGGGTCGGACCCCGCCACTCGCTACCACGCTTTGGTATTACAGCGAGTTTAATGAAACGAGTACAGTGAAGATTTGATTTGATTTAAAAAAAAAAATTTGTGTGCAGCCATAGCTACTGCAGAGACACCGTATTTAGGGAAACTCCTACTTACCAACTGCTTCTCAGCCGCAGCATCAATGACAAAAATGCAGTTCAAGCAAAACACATCTGAAAAGTTGGACAACCAGTATTATTGCATATCGCATCGTAATGAAAGTTTCACGAGATTAAATTGGAAAGTTGGACCGAACAGAAAAAACATGATAGCAATTTCGGCAAGCTCTTCACGAAGAAAAAGTATGTTTATTTCAAAATTAAGTAAGATTTTATTTTTTCTGGAATGGTCAAGGGGGGTGACTCCTGGCCCCCTCCCTTGCATACGCCACTGGGGATCATCTCCGCGACTGAGGAACACAGAAATGTCGCAGCATTGGCGAGCTGTTAGCGACACTGTGCCGATTTGACCGGCCCTGGAATCTAGCCTCAGACCTTTCGCACCGATAGTCTGTGCTCTTGACCACTAAGCTAACGACCGGTACCGGCCCAGAAATTGAACCCAAAACCTCCCGCGCCGATAGCGATGTCTTTGGTTAATCCCAACTGGCTGGTTTGATTAACTCAAAGTTATGGCATCGCAAGCGGAACATCCGCCTACGTTGCAACTATTCTCTTCCAAGAATACCTCCAGCGCTGGAACGTTGTGTTGTCCAGCCTTGATAACCGTTGAAAACAATCGCTTGATGACATCACACACGACTCAAGCTTTAACAATACCCATTGACTTTGTCCTGGCTTGCATTTTGTGTTAGCCGTTGGTTCAATCGCAACCCACCAGAAAAGTTTGACTACCGTACCGTACCGCAATTTCGGCAAACTCTGTATGAAAAAAAGCGGATCGTTATAAAAAGAAAGGTTTTTATTTTTTTTAAATCGTCAATGGGGGGTATTTGACCCCCCACGCCCCCCCTTCTCATGCGTACGCCACTGCTTTTATGCCATTAAAGGAAATTCCTATTTATTTATTGCTTCACAGCTACAGAAATGACAAAAATGCGGTTCAAGCGACACATCGCAAAAGTTAATCTACCGCCACTGTTACATCACAATGAAAGTATCTCTAGATTAAATAAGAAAGTTGGATGGAACAGACGAAACGTTGGAAATTTTTGCAAGCTCGAAGGAAGGGCGAACAAAAGGCGTATCATTTTAAAAAAGATAAGTTTTCACTGCATCTCTAATCGACAAAGAAGGGGTTGACCCCCGAACCCCCCTTCCCATGCGTACGCCACTGGCTCCTGCTGTATATGGCTTGCGTCAAAGATGCCACATGCCAACCAACAAAGCCTGCAGCAGAACGCAGTTTTTCCATGTTGAACAAGCACTTAACAAAGACAGAAACTTTTTACAGAAGAATGTTAAGCACAATACGTGCGTGCACTATAATTTGAGCACTAATTGAGACTATTTTATTGCTTTTTAGCCTATACTGCTGTTATTTTTCATTTTGTGCTGTTCTTTAAATAAGGTCACTTTTTGGTTACTTTTTTGCAAATATGAAGTCACGTTTTCAAGTTTTTTATGTCACAAAAAAATCACCCTAGGGATAATATGTCATTAATATGATAAATTTGAACTTTTAGTGATCCGTTATTCCGTTTGACGAACCAACTTTGATCCACTTTGCATGCGGAGTCGCACACCCCTAATGCTTTTGCGCAAAAACCGTGGTAGACTTACAATCTTTTAAACACCTACCATGTACGACCTCGTTCGAAGCAAGGCGCATAAAATAGGAAGTTAATATTGTTGCTATAATTTATATTTCATAAAATGTGTATTTTTGACAGAAGAAAATTACGGTTACGTTCATTCAACAGATCAAAAAATCGTTTACATACAAGCGATCTTGCCTACAGTAGCCTACATTTTATGATTTTAAACATGACGGCCTATTTGTATGGGGAATGGGTGCGCAGCGGCTCACTGCAGCTGAGATGGCCGAGTGGTAAGAGCGTCCCCCCTGGAGGTGTAGACTCGGGTCAAACCAATGACGATAAAGTGGTATTCACAGCTTCCCTGCTTGACGCTCAGCATTAAAGGGAAAGTGGGAAGAACAAGCCGGCAAGTTTACTTATTGTGCCATTGGGAAATACGCATTTAGCGGGATTCCCCCATTTTGGTGAGGTAGACTGATGGTCGGCAACTCTTAAGCGAGGTCGTTAGAGAGCTCTTTGATTGCTATCTCGAGATAAGAGGAAAAATTATGCAACTGAATACTGAAAAAATCAGCGTCTTTTTTTCCTTAGAAAACGATAATTCTGACAAGACGATTGTAGCAATCATGCTTCATTGATTTTATACGTAATGTAGGTGTATAACCCATCTATTGTAGTGTGGTTGATAAATTAATTCTTTTGCTATGATTAGTCACAGGTTTCAGAGTACGCCTCCAGGATATAGTAAGTTAAACCACTTAACTTGCGAAAGCTTCAGAAACAAAGTTGATGACGATTTTTGCGGCATGCACGAAAGTAACTGTAACTTGTAACTGTAACTAGCCCAGTTACTTATTTAAATTTGTAACTGTAACCAGTTCCTTTTTAAAAGTGACATGTTTATTGTTCACCACTGACAGTTAATTGCTAATTTGGACAATTAATTGCGCTTAGAGGTTTTCAAAATCATGTCGTGATTACACCAAATATAATGGGCTGATACTGATACACCAAGTACGATAATATGCCAAGCAAAATAGCGTAGGCCTATTTGTATTTATTATTACACCTACACTTACTCAGGGGTGAGCCCGTGGGGCCTTGATCGGTTTGGACATTTTGAACCCTGCCCCTAGATCAGGATTGATTTTTAGTGTTTTTATGCAGTTTAATGAATTAGATGCAATTTGATGAGCTAGATGACAAAAATTTTGGGGGCTTTGCCATATAATCTGTGCTTCTAATTGGGTAACTGTATGCTGAGTCTCAATAACATGTTACGGAGAACATATTGGCACTAAATTTGCCCTTGAAACTTTTTTCAATTAATTATTTTTGTTTGAAAATAACAAATATATTATAGTGCTCAACAATAACATTTCACATTCTGGTGAGAGGCTGCGAAAGACCAAAATAAGCTTAAGCCGAGAAAGCACGCAAGACGCTTACGCCGAGTCAGCATCATCTCATTTATTTCGAGTCGAGTAAGCAGAGCGCGCTTTGATATATACGGCAAAGTCACACAATCCGGTGAATAATGAATCAACTATATGTTGATCTAAAACAGGGGTTCTTAACCGGGGGTAAATTTAATTTTACGTAACGAGGGGGTAAATTTTCTGAATTAAAGACTAAAGAAAACTTTAATTTTCAGTATTGAAAAAGCAGTAGTGATACACTGGGGGTAAATTTTACTTTTTTCTTTTGGCAAGGGGTGGACGAAACAAAAAAGGTTAAGAAACCCTGATCTAAAACGTAAAAAATGATGCAAAGAGAGAAAAAAGGTCGAAAACGCGAGATAAAATCAGATGTGTCTAATAGCACGAAAAATATTTAATAAGCTAATTTTGCTACGATTCACGGACCTCATCCGAAGGCATGACGGTCGGTGGTTTTGGTCCGGCAGCGAGGTAGTCTGTCGCGATCCCGTCTCTGTTCTACCTTGAAACCCATGCCGCTGTTAGAACCGTCGAAGGTCGGAGCGGATGTATTTTCAGACTCATCATCTTCATCGTCGCTGAAAAAGGCTTCTCTATTTTCTGTTTGTGATTGGGAAGGGCGATGAGTTTGTTCACCACGATCAGTGGCAGCTAATTCCTTTTCATTGCTATTTCGTAAATCTTTAATTTTTTCTTTCACTTGCCTCACGAACTGCTTGTCAGCTTCTGTCATGGGAAATGCTCTCTTGACTTCTATTCATAGGCGCGGGAAGTGGGGTGCCAGGGGGAGCTCAAGCCCCCCCTGAACTTTTTTTAGCCCCCCCTGAACCATTTGAGCCCCCCCTGACAATTAAAACAATTATGCACTGAGTGCGACGTGATTAATGCTCGCAACGTACATACGTAATGAAGCAAATATTTTTTAAAGTGCTTTTAACCAACGAAGAATCACTATTCTTTTAAAAATCAGTCAGTTATTATTCACTTGGTCAACGTAAAATTTGGTTAAATTTTCAATGCTTGAAGTTCATTTTTAACCGTGTTTTATATCAGCGTTTGCAAACCTTTACAGCAGTCATGGACGATGGCCCAGTAAAAGTATAATGGCTGTCAATTCTTGTAGCTGCCAAACACTTTACGCCAAACTACTCTGAATGCTCGAATGAAAGCCGCTACTGATCATGGGAATTACGTAAATCGTAAACGAAAATGCGGTGAAGAGCAAAAAAACGGTCCTCAATCCTTCAGATGTTCCGAATTCCACCAAAATTTTTGTGAAAAGCTAAAAAAAAGGTCTTCACGGCCCGGACGCGTTACATGAACTGGAAATGTTGGTGGCCAACCTGATTTGTGTACATGCCAAATTGACCCGCGATCGACAGCCAAGCATCCAAAGATCGACCGGTACATCGCGATCGACTGGTTGGGCACCCCTAATTAAGCTTATATGAGCTGGTGCAAGTTCTCTTCTGGTTGAGTTTTTTAATGGTTTTGAATTTTTTCTACCAACCCAATGAAGCGGCTAAATCACTACTAAACTGGCACCGATGATCAGTAGGCTACTCGATTTGAGGGGGATGCCATCCCCCCTGAAAACAACACCATCCCCCCATAAAACATTTTAGCGTAAACCGTTCCCTTACAACTATAATAACCATCTCTTTTTAGGTCTGCATGAAAAGTTGTAGCCTACCACCCCCATAAGTGTTTTCACAACTCGAGCACTGCCGATGATTGTTACTAAAATTGAGCTAGTACGCCTACCTAAATACTTATATCTACACATCTCATTATGTTAAAAAATGGTTCAGTGCTTTATTTTGATTGTGTGTTTTTTGTTATTTTTAAACCTCAATGGGGCATTGTTTGTTGCATGTAACTCTGATCAGCAAAGCAAAAGTTAGATCGGGCAAATTTTGTTTGCCTACTTTTTGGTTTTGTGATTGAGGTATTTGCATTTTACAAATACATGAGTAGTAATTCGAGCATGGTTAGAAAAGCCTAATGGTAGTAAGCAATCTTGTTTTCCATGATGAAAGATTATCCTGAAAAAATTCCGGTCACTTGAGCGGCATGCAATTGATGTCTATCAAAATAGGTCTGCTGAGTGTCCTGCTCATAAAAACGTGCGTTCGAAAAAAGGGGGGTCTGGGGGGCTTCGCCCCCCAGACGTTGACACGATCTTACTATTTTGAGCCCCCCCTGTCTAAAAAACGTTCCCGCGCCACTGCTTCTATTACAGTGCAATTTTCTTCTTCCTTGGTCATTTCACTCTCCCAGTCTTCGTAGTCAAGTATTAAGTCAGATATGAATTGAAGTAACTTTTGAAATTTATCTGCTTCTAGATCTGGAACACCAATTTTGATAAACGAAGTCATGGTTATTGGAGGTTTGAAAGTTTGATACGATAAATTTTTCTTCACTTCGCTTGTTTGTTGTTGCAGTAAACCGTTTCCACTTATCATTTGAGACAAAACCCAGCGGATAAAGGTCACCCCCAAAAAGAGTACCATGCCACTTTCAAAAGTAAAATAATGCGAGATGAATATCACAATGGCACCGTAAGATATATCTAATGCGCCTACTGCAATTGTGGTTCTTGTCATTTTTTGAAAAAATCGACGACACCAGGCTTCTGCTTCAGCACCCGCAATTTTTGCTACCAAACCCAGAGTGAACTCGCACAACCAACCCCAAATCCATTGGACCATGATTAGGCTACAGCCACCTTTACTCAATGCTTAGTACAAGCCTCCCTATGCCTAAAATCAAAAAATTACAAAAACAAATAGCGGTACAAAAATAATGGTACTGATTTAGCCCGCACAAAGCTATATTTTGTAGATGTTACTAAATGGATACATTTTGGCTAAAGAAGCAGTTAACTTCATAATCACAAGCCTATGACCTCGAGCAAATTGTGATTTCTGATTTAGTCGATACTCAGAAGTCGGAAAACTTTTTCCGGCCCGGCTTTACTTGGAAATTGTTCGCGGAAATGAAATCACCTTACTTTTGACCAACATATGAACATAAACAGTTTGAATTGTTTTCTGATAAATGTGCAACCCGCTTAATTCAACACAATAGCGAATTGCTCGAAACGGACAGTTATGAACTGTTTAAAAAGGTTTCTCGCTGTTTTAAAAAAGCAGTTATGAATGTTTTTGAATAAAACAAAACATAAACCATTCAAAGCGTGATTGTGCTGATGATTTCTTTATTTTTCGTGATTATGCTGATGATTTCTTTAGTCAGCAGCGTGACGGAGTGGTTTGGAGCGTCGTTTTTACGACGACCTTGATCGCAAGGTTAGTGGTTCAACTCCCAAACTAGCCTCGTTGTTGCGTCCTTGGATAAGATGCTTCACGATGATTTCTGTGCTTGGTGGAACCTAACAAGCAGCAAATTGAAGAAGTCAGAAGCAAAATTCAAGCGGAAAACTTGGAAACAAGGGCAACTCCTAAGCGAGTCTGGATTTGTCCCACGCATAACGTCTCCGACGCTTTTTCGTGATAGGAGGGTAAAGATGAAGAAATCAATCAATCATTTTTATCCAGAAGAATGGAGTCTTCTGCATTGTGGGCCACGGTTAACCACAGGGTCACCATTTTCAGCCCAAAAACAAGTGAAGACCAAAAAAAAAGAATGGAGTCACCTGCATTTCATCCTGTGGCGTCTGTAACAGCATTTCATACACAAACTGCAGCCTTGTAAATTTTTCAAATGAAAACATTGCCTCAAAGCCACCGCAGGGTTGAGAAAAGATTCGCCAAACTTGTCTGCTCCAGTTTCTCATGCTGTAAATATAGCCTATAACAGGGATGGCAAACCTTTTTTACTGGTGAGTCAAATTTAAGGTCGTAGACAGAAAAAAGAAAAATCGTGGGCCACGGTTAACCACAAGGTTACCATTTTCAGTCCAAAAACAAGTGAAGACCAAAAAAGGTCAGCACGTCCGCAGATGCTCATTTTCCTTCCCAAAAACAAGTGAAGACCAAAAAAATGTTACCACGTCCGCAGATGTCTGTTTTTTTTTTTTTTTTTCAATCAATCGATATTTATTTGCGGTAACATCAAAACACAAACATAAGAAATACAAAGACAAAAAGAAAAAATATAAGACCGCAGGGAGACGGCGAGTAGATCTTCCGGTCATCTAGTCAGCTGCCACCCTAAAGTCGTTATTTGAAAAATTTTGAATGAATTCTTGATCAAACAGAGCTGGATGATAAATTAATAATTAAAAAGAATCTAACAGTACACCATAAACTTATTGGTCGTTTTAAACGTAAAATTCAATCGAGTGTTTTTTGTATCGTTTTTTGAATAAAATAGGCGAGGTGGTTTGGATTTCTGGGGGTATATCATTCCAAATTTTCATTGCTTGGTACCCTATGCATTTTTGTAAACGGTTAGTCAGGAAGCGAGGAATATATAAACAGTTGGTTCGGGATAGAGTAGATCTTGTGTTTTTTTGAGACACCTCGCTGGTTAAGGAAAAATAGCCGGATAGAGTGAACGGTAATTTATTATTAAAGTGCGCGTGGACAAATTTCCCTATTTCAAGTTTGAATAAGTCGGAGAGTTCAAGTATATTTAGTTTATAATAAAAGGGTGTAGCCCTGTCTCTTGGTAAGCCATCACCGATTAGTTCAATTGCTTTGTTTTGAAGAACGGTTAGCTTTTTTAAGTGTGAAGGAAAAAATGAACCCCAAATCGGCAGACCATATAAAAGGTGAGAGTGGATAAAAGCGTAGTAAACATTTAAAAGTGCATTAGTGGGTAAGAAATGGCGCAGTTTGGGGATAATACCTGCTGCTCTAGAAATTTTATGTTCAATGGAGGAGATGTGTTTGTCAAACTTTAGAAGGCTGTCTATAGTCACGCCCAAATACTTTGCACTGTTACTTATGAGAATAGATGAGTTGTTCAATGAGAGATCAATCATGGGTGGGGGTTTATTAAGTTTGGGAGGAATAATTGTTTTTCTTCCCAAAATTAAGTGAAGACCAAAAAAAAGGTCACTACATCCGCAGATGTCCATTTTTCTTCCCCAAAACAAGTGAAAACTCCCCCCTCCAAAAAAAAAGGTCATCGCGTCCGCAGGCCATAGTTTAAAATTTTGCAAACTTCAAGTGGGTCACTGAAATTTGCAAGTGGATCACTCAGTGACCCGCGGGTCAGTGGTTTGCCATCCCTGGCCTATAATCAGTGCTCTTTTTTTCCTATAAAAGTACACAAACTCCATGCGAAGCTAAGTTTAGTTAATTTCTAACTCACCTTATGACCATATCTGTAAATCTTTCTGCTCGTAGCTTCAACACTCTTTTCAAAAAAACAAGTAGGCGATGCTTAAAGCTAAAAATAGGTTAATCAAGTGACAGCACGTTTGAAAACATTTGTTTGTAATTTCACTTAGTGAGCACGCATTATTTACTTCAATGACTCTTTATAATCAAATCTTCATCATTGATATGGTTGCTCTAAAAAGCTGAAAAGTTTAATGTGGTGCAGAGTCAGAGTGCAGCACATAAATGCCTTTTTTATATAATGTTGCTGCACAACTACAACGCTTGCAAAAGATAAAGTTCTCTGCTGATTATATTGACTGAACGCCGTTTCTCAGGAGTTAGCTTATTTAAAAGAACCTAATGCATTCCACTCCCTTCACAACAGCATATTACTTTTACTTTTCTTTTTTTTTCAAACTAAAACTATTCGCTTTGCATTTTCGACTATTCCGGAATAAACTGAGCCAACCTATGTCTGTTAGGACAAAAAGTTTTGACTGCCTATGCTGCCTTATCCGAGCTCTATGCCAATGCCTATGCTACGTTATCCCTATGCTACCTTATCGATGCTACCTTATGCCTACGCTACCTTATCCAAGCTCTAATCGATAACTAAGACCTGATTGGTGATTACTGATAAGCTAACCTAGGATAACATGACGAAAACTTGACGTTGACAATTTATTGTTGTAGAACAATAATCTGTTCAAAAAGGTCGAAGATAAACAATGGAAATTTCTGGTATGAGAACACACATACTTCCATTCAAGCCCACCAATTACACGTCAAGCACATTATAGGCGCCTTTGCGGAACTCTTATCTTTCAAATATTAACTTCACTATGCTAGAAGTTCCAGCTTACTAGCTTGGCTTACGTGCTTGCAAAGCGCGAACTGTCTACACTATTTTCGCAAATCCGTCACACATCACAGCACACTACTAATGTTACTATTGTCTTTGATAGTGTTCACACTTGACGTGATATTTCAATAAGTAAGGGCATTTTATGAGGTATTTTGAAAATCTGCTAACTAAATTGTTACCAAACGATTTCTTTACCAAGATTTCCCTGAAGGTGTGTGATAACTAGGGGGGATAAAAGTTTATAAAATTATATATTTTTTTTGGTAGCGTAAAAACTTATGAAACCGATAATCGCGATAAAACTACGTTGATACGAGGTCTACTTAAGGAGTTATAAAGTCATAAAAAGTCATATTTTCTTTTTTAGTTCGCAAAATATGACCATAGATTTTTGTTAAGAAATACAAATTATTAAACTCCAGTACCACCGTAGATACAGTTCCTGTAGGGTGTAAAAAATTTTATGTTGAGAGGGGCTATGAGATTTTCAAGTTTTCATGCCGACTTTCACGAAGCATTTGAAGCGACTTTTTATTATTAGTTCAGAAAAAGTTATGCAAAAACCTTTGTGGAGACGAGTAGACCAGATATTTCGTCAGCATTGTGTGCCAAGTTGTTAACATGCCAGCCTACATCAGCATCTGTAGGACGGTCATTTTCGATGTTAAAACCGATGATTTATGAAAACCGCAATTTTGCCGATGCACATGTAACATTCTATTATAAAATTGTATTCAACAGTTGAATACCTTTCTTGTTGTAAGATGCTCATTTGAATTTTTTTTACGGATTTTCAAGTAAATTCTTCGTTCCTTTGAGTATGTTCTTGTTCAAAATACATGTTCAGTCTTACAAATGAGATGTTAATTACGAAAAACAGCATAAATTTGCTGTTCTAAAAATAAAGTCACATGTTTCAAAAAATAAAGTCATATTTTTGGATTTTATAGGTCATAAAAAAATCGCCGTAGTAATAACCTTAAGATGCGTTACAATTGAACTTATAATTAGTGACATTTCTTCTATAAGATCATAAAGATTTGTATCGCATCCATAATTATGCAATTTATTGAAAGCAATATGAAAGCCTATTCTAAACTGGGTAGCGTGAAGTAAACCATCCAAATTGCACAAAACTGAAATCACACTAATCATTTGTCAGTGCCCTTTCGGCTGGTGCCCCACCACTTGATTTGCTCTGGAGACGGCACCGTGCAGCGACGGCGGAAATCAAAATTCAGTGAAAACAATACAGATCAACTAATACATAACCTTCTTGAACACAAAAAATTAATGAATATATACCGTTCCGCATATTTCGCTATCCAGGCGATACCAACATAATACCAATCGGAGCCGGAGAAAGCGTTACAGCTATTGCGAAACAGTGATTCAAACCCTTGGTAGATAGTAAAATGAAAAAATCACGAGTGAAACATAAGAAAATGTTGGGTCTCCAGTAACCCTTTGAACTTCACGTTCACCAAATTGCAATAATGCATGCAGCAAATACTGCGCAGTCATCAATCAATCCTGCAAGCATTAGCCTACAATTAACTTTATGTTAAAATCTTTGCAAGCATTATGTAAGAGGTTTCTTACGGCTGCACCTGTCGCAAATTCTAACAAGATCTTTGATAGCTACAGTATTTACACTTTACGTTTTACAGTCGCTATCCATCAAACTGATCATAGAGGGAATAATAATAGAAAAACGTCCTTTAACTCCTTTCAATAACAATAGTAACCTTTAAACCAGTGGTTCTTAGCTGGTGGGAAATTTCCCACTAGTGGGAATTTGCTTGTTATTCACCAACAAATCGATGCGACCTGCTTTCACTTCATATTTGAGCAAAATTACCTGATCCTTCACTACCTTACCCATAATTTAACATAACTTATTTCAAATTTTAGCATAGCGTAATATAAAAAAGTCACCCTGAAGCTTTTTGTCTTGGACTCTTCAGAAGAAAACGTTAGCAAACGGAGCTAACTGCTAGGCAGGTCATGTCTTTTGATCAACGACCACATGGCTCAGTGTTTTTTTTTTTTTTTTTTCTTTTCGGACCTATGCAGTTGGCTCCATTCGCTTTCCCTCAATCATAGGCACGTTAATTCATTCTTTTGATCAAAGACGATGTGGACCACTTTTTTTCTCTTTTCGTACTTAACAGTTAGCTCCCATGTACATGGGCTACATGCAGTACCGGTATGTAATTACTGTAGGCTACCACCAGTACTTTGACCTACTGTAGGTTGATATTTTAAAACTCATGGGTTTCTAACTGTTTCGAAAAGGGGAACAACAATGCCTTTGTTGATAATCTTTGCAAAACAATGTCCAGGGCAGTATGTTAGGTATTTGAATAAGAATTACATTCTTGCAGGAGCGTAATGGTTTCTGTAGCTTTTGGCCAAGGGCTGATCCAGGGGGTAGGATGAGGAGTATGCATCCTCCCACCAACCATTTTCTAAAATGCTTTTAATACATACAATTTTTCCATTATTTCGAACCTCTTTAATACCGATAAGCCTTACGCCTTAAGCACGCATAATCGAAAACGTGCGAACCAAATGCATCATATTTGGCAAAGCAGTCAAAATTAGGGTCAAAAAATTTCAACAAAATTTGCGTGAGGTTATTCAAAACGCACTAAAATGGCCACTGCAGCATATAAACTTTCAAAAATGTTCCGGGGAACATGCCCCCAGATCAGGGGTGCCTTGGTAAAATGCAAACTAGGGGGCCCTGTATAATGCAAAAAAGTATTTTATTTTATATCAAACGTTCTTAAACTTTTTCAGTCACGCCCCCTTTAGCGTTAGTTATTTTTGCCCACGCCCACCACCTGTGCCGTGTGAAGACTGTTGCCTCTCTCCCCCCCCCCAAGAAAAACTCCAGATGGGGCCCTTTGATATTTACAAGCATTAGGGCAGCTTGGCGCTTTTTCGACTCGGTTACTAACTTTCCTCATTAGCTGCATTATTTCAAGGGTCGTATGCAGAAATTTCCTCAGGATGGGCGCCCCAAACTTTCGTACGCGCAGTTCTTTCGGTGTGTGGCAAAATCAACCCAAAATCTGAAGCAGAATAAAAATCAATGATGACCCCAGGGAGTCCGGAGCATGCTCCCCCGAAAAATTTTTGAAAATTTAATTGGAATTTACGTCATGTGATTGTTATTATAGTGCTTTTTCAACAACTTATTGACGAAATTTTCTTTTACCTCTAATTCTGAGTCTAATACAACAATATTGTGGGGACCCTACAAATGTCCCCCCGACCGGGGAGACCGAATTTCGGCGATGCCTCGATATGGCACTGCCCACCACGCTACAAAAAACATGCAGAAAATGAAACAATTCATTTGCAATGTCTTAATCGACTTAATAGGAAGGATGCAGCTGTTCTGGGAAAACAAGTTTTGAGGTTTGTCAAAAAAAAGATTTGAAACTATATACGTTCAATAGGGCAGGTCGATTTTAAACTAATTTTTGAATATTGATGTGAGTAATGTACCAGTAGTTTCATATAGCATAAAAACTCACTTGTATGAAGTATCAGCCATATCCATTGAGAAACCGCTGGCGGAAATTAATTAATAATGTTTCATTATTTTTGGCAATTTGTTTGCTGCCGCTAAATGGCACCCGACTAAATTTTAATTTTTTTGAGTCATTTAAATAATTTAAAGGTTATATTTTGTAAATATTAATTAAATTACATTGCGGTATAAGGCAATTGGATTATTGAGCTATACAAAATAAAACAAATGAAAAAAAACGAGAACAAAATCACAGCTCGCAGTTCAGTTCTTCATAAGACTGGCAATAATTGCCTTTTGACGAAAATGACGGACGTAAATTGCGGCTCAAAACTTTGGCAATTATTCCCTTGTGACGACTTTCAAAGCCGTATGAAATGCGTGAAGCTTCCGACACGAGTTTGGCACTTCTCTCCACACTTTTGAAGGGTCAAGGAAGATCATTAATATTCGGTTTGAAATCATTGGCAGTTAAAGTTTGAACACCTTCGTTTGAAAGTTCCTGCATAAGCGGTGGGTGAGCACCTTATTCGGAAGCTGGTAACCTTTTAACATCTGCTCGATCAACTGATGCCATTTGAACCGCCTTACGGGTCAGCTTTTAATCGTTGATCCCCAAGATAAGCTTTTTCTTCTAGTGGGACTTATAGATTTGTAGGGCAAAGGCAAAGAACATGCTCTTTAATTCATTACGGTGTAATTATGGTTCAGTCTTTTTTACCAATTTCAGTAATCTTATGTACGCTGCATAAACGCTGTCTGTCCTTTTGAATGTGATTCTTTGTAAATATGCTAGGCTTTTCTTCTTTTGTGTTTTTTTGTGTATTTTATTTTTCTCTGGACCATGCGGTTTTAACAATGTTTGAGACCGATTTTTTGTGTCTGATACAAATAAATAAATGAATAAAAACCGAATCCAGCACTAAACGAACAATAATTCAATTTTATTGTTATTTTAACATGATTGAAGTGGAACTGTCTCTTTGGGATTTCATTCTGCGCATCAGTGATGACTAGGGCGATTCATGGTCAATAAAGTCAATTTTTTTGGAAGTAGAAAATAACTCTAACAATGTGGAAACAAAATTTCACGGTCGTAGGATCGGTATTGATGAAGTTATAAAGTCAATAAATGTCAATTTTTTGTTTTTATATCAATTTTTTGTTTATTAGGTCAATTTTTGCTTCCTTTCTTTTTTTGCGCGATTCTACTTCATACTCAAAAAGAGATAAATCAGATAATTGAGAGATGGAAGTTCGTAACTGTTGGTGGTACCAGGGAGGTGTATGCTGTTGCCAGACTGTTATTGGTATTACAGTTTTACACATGTTTAATTTATTAATATAATGTTTGATGTAATTTCATTAATTTGATTGTGAAGATCCGTTCAGACAGCTTTACAAGATTGCAATTTTGGCAAAATTCGTGAATCTCAAAATATGCTTTTCGTCGTGTTTTCATTTGTTGCATATTTTTGTCGCTTCGAATCGGTAGTCAAAAACAGACAATGCATTAGTTATTCGAACATACTTTGATGTTACAAAGATTGCAATGCAGAGAAACACTTGAATACGACTCTGGATTCTGCGCAATTACGCAGAGCAGTTAAACTTTCTGCCAGAAAACGTGCGGCATTATTATGTGCGTACATTACAATCTAAGCACTAACTGAAGTGACTTTGGTGTTTTTTTTTATGGACTGGTTCTTTTATTTCATTGTTTCGTTAGGTCAATAAAGTCAATTTTTTGATAAAATAAAGTCAATTTTTTGAGATTTTTAGGTCAATAAAAAATCGCTCTAGTGATGACTTAATTTCAATGTGGCAGGCAGTAAATCCTCGACTTCCTTTGATTTCTATCAAAACTATCTGCAGAAAAGTAAAAGACTTACTGAATTTGGTGAAGGATATTAACCGTAAACAGTACGCACGCTGAAGTCCGGACGAAAAGTAATCTTGATAACAAATTGAACAAACTTTTTGATGTATCTGCCTGTACTTGTTGGTTGGAAACCGTGTCGTGCAATGATGTTGAAGTCTATTGCAAGCTGGTGGGCTGCCAACAAAAGCATATTCTTTGCCTTTGCTTTACATATCTAAAAGTCCCACTTGAAGAAAAAGCTTATCTTGGGGATCAACGATTAAAAGCTGACCCGTAAGGCAGTTTTCAGATGGCATCGGTTGATCGAGCAGATGTTAAAAGGTTACCAGCTTCCGAATAAGGCGCTCACCCACCGCTTATGCAGGAACTTTCAAACGAAAATATTCAAACTTTAATTAACTGCCAATAATTTCAAACCGAATATTAATGATCTTCCGTGACTCTCGAAAAGTGTGGAGAGAAGTGCCAAACTCGTGTCGGAAGCTTCACGCATTTCATACGGCTTTGAAAGTCGTCACAAGGGAATAATTGCCAAAGTTTTGAGCCGCAATTTACGTCCGTCATTTTCGTCAAAAGGCAATTATTGCCAGTCTTATGAAGAACTGAACTGCGAGCTGTGATTTTGTTCTCGTTTTTTTTTCATTAGTTTTATTTTGTATAGCTCAATAACCCAATTGCCTTATACCGCAATGTAATTTAATTAATATTTACAAAATATAACCTTTAAATTATTTAAATAACTAAAAAAAATTAAAATTTAGTCGGGTGCCCTCAATGGATATGGCTGAAATTTCATACCAGTGAGTTTTTATGCTATATGAAACTACTGGCACTTTACTCCACATTGATTATCAAAATCGACCTGCCCTAACGTTCAATCATTAAGTCACTGCTATGCTCACGCCCCCTTGCAAATCTTTTACGCCTCCCAGTTTAAGAAAGTCTGCTCGAAAGTCTAAACCTTCACAGTTTCAGGACTTGGCCGATTTTAAGAGCCCCCTGGGCCCCCCTTGCAAACAGTTTTTTAACTAGGGGGCCGAGCCCCCGCCCCCTCACCAAGGCTACCCTGTCCCGAACCCCCCTAGAGTCTATCTTATTCCTCAATCAGCTTCAAATTAGTTCTTTCGAAAACAAATGCTTAAAAAAATGTGGAAATCATAGCCTCCCCCTTTTAAAATTTCTCGCTTCGCCACTGTATTTTTGTTACTGTATTTAAATTGTCTTACTACTGTAGTTAAATTTCCCACTAGTGGGAAATTTTGGTAAGGATTAGGTGATTTTGCTCAAATATGAAGTGAAAGCAGGTTGCATCGATTTGTTGGAGAATAACAAGCAAATTCAAAAGTCGCATTAAAGTCGACAACTCAACATTCAAGTAATTGCAGTTATTTGGGTGTTCTCTTAGTCTTTCAACACCAACTGGCTGTGTAATAAAATGTCTCATGTTAACATTGACTAAAATATTCGGGTGGGAAATTCGACCTTAATCAAAGTCTGAGTTGGGAAACAGACCAAAAAAAGGTTGAAAACCGCTGCTGTAAACAAAAGATTATCTCGTGGCTTCTTGGGCGATAAGATAAAAAACTACAAATGTTTCATGATGAGCATGATTTTACAGAATAGGCTAGATAGCTTCATGATTTTAGAAAAAGCATTAGGCTATATTAAATGGCTAACTCTGCGTCTAGGGGCCAAGAATTTTAATTTGCAGACTTAAACTGATGTTAATCCGCAACCGCAAGTCATCAATTTCCGCTTTGTTTGTTCGCAAATCCGCAATGTTTTCTAATAGTCCGCAATTGCGGATTTAGCTGCGAACTTGCCAAAGCACTGGAGTTGAGCCCAAAAGTTTTCTCAAACTTAAATCCGATTTGAACTAAACCCGATCAAAAAGCCTGGCCCGAACACAACTCCGATACAAGAACCATTAAAGACTATCCAACTCAAATTATGAAACTATTGTTGTAGCAAGTACCACCAACCCGAAAGATTGATGCAGGCTAGAGGTGTTCAGATTTTGGGACATTTTTAAAAAGTGCATGTGCTCAAGGCTTATATGGTGCATTGGACCTTAAAAACACCCCCTGTGCAAAAAAAATTCAAAAATTTTATCTCTACCCCATCGCTCATGGCGGTTTAATAGTATGCCATCTCCTTCAAAGGGAATCCCCTTATGACGTCATTTTTGTTTAAAACTATCATAACTTGAGTTTTAAAACAGATACACAATCCAAACCAATTGTATTTGTTTCTTCGAAGGTGTGGTTGACACTGAGGGTGCAGGATGATGACGTCACTTATGTATGACGTCATTTCAGCATTTGTGGGATTCTGCTCTGTGTGGGATAATCTTTCATACTTGGAGCTAAATCAACTGTGTTTTATTTGTTCGAGCGCCTTGTGATTCGCACTGAGTTAAAAGTGATGACGTCACTGATGTATGACGTCATATTTGGCACTCATGAGCTTTAGTTTTTTATGATGTTATTAACTTGTTAAGATTTAGCTGCATTTTTTCATTAACATAGCTATACCACCGCTCGCCCTTCGGTTAGTCAAATTTAGGTTAGTCAGCAGATCGATTGCAGATTTCTGTTTGTCAGCAGTTTTAAAGTTATTGGAAACCGGTAGCAATTAGCGACGTAGTGATAAGGCCGTTTCTATCTATTCTCTGATAACATATTATTTCTTTGAAATACCGGTAGTTACAGTTCAAGTACGCTGTAATAAATCAGGCATTTATAAGTGTGCAGCAGCTGTGCTCTTTCCATTTCGTGAATGTTTTAAAATTTGATTAAACTTTAAGCTTAGACAGAATAACGAGTGTGAGGGGCACCCAACTCAATTAAGGACTAGGTGACTGCGCAGAAGCATGCTTCATATTTTGATATGCAGTGAAGAAATGATCAGCACCAATCCACTGAAAAATCATTTTTCGGCAGCTATCGACGAAGTGTTATTAATTTGGTCTAAAGCTGGAATCCAAACAATGCCTAAACGTAATGTATTAAGAAGGCTACAAAAAGAGTATAACACTTGGCTACAGCTCTGCAAGAATAAAATGCGTTTATCTGATCATGGTAGAAAACGTGAAATGTTTGAGGAAGATTTATCAAAGCTATGGGATATCGGGGCTTCGGACGCAGTTCAAATAATTCAAATAAATAAAATGTCTGCAGAGAAAAAAATTGAGGATATAGCCTTTTACGACGATCAACGAAACGCAGGAAACAGCGTATCAGTGGAAAAGATGTAATGCTCCAGAAAAGTTTCCAAAGCGTCAGGATAGAAAAGCTCGCTTAATTATTTCTGGTCAGTCTAGCAGTGATGAAATTGATTCTGACGTCTTCAAACAATCAAGTTCTATTGTTTCAACTCCACGTTCGGCTGCTGAATATGAGCCAAGCGAGAAAGCTGGTTCGAGTTCTCAAAACTCCTTCGTGACGCCTAAGCGTATCCAGAAACCTGATTAATAGCTCAGAAATCACCGAGGTGTTGGACAGGTTTAAGATTTCCGATAACGCTGCTACAATGTTAATAGCATCGTTTGTAAAAGCTTGCCAGGGAGATGTTAATGACTTTTGTTTATCACGTTCCTCTACTTGCAGAGCTCGTATAGCAAACAGACTTCAAATTTCCAGTGAAATCGTCCACCAAATATCTGAAACGCCACAAGATTGCCTAGCTCTTCACTGGGATGGAAAATTAACTAAAGATCGTTATGGCAATAAGCATGAAGCTCTTTCTGTGATTATTTCGGGATTTCGGATTTTAAGGACGGTAAATTATTAGGAATGCAGAAGTTGGAAAAAACAACTGGGAAAGCGCAAGCACAGGCAAGTTATGAATTATTGAGGTGTGGAATTTAAAGAAAACGTGAAAACTTTAGTTTTTGATACAACTGCAAGTAACACAGGATGGAATCAAGGTGCCGCAAAAACTTTGGAAAAGCTTTTGGACCACAAGCTCTTCTACAATGCTTGTCGTCACCACATATACGAGCTTGTTATTGAAGCAGGCGTATAACTGCTTGTTTGGCGATTCGTCAGAACCAGAAGATGCCAATTTCATATCTTTTAAATCCTGTTGGCCAAAAATAGATAAGTCTCGAAATTATCGTCTCTTAGACGTTTCATCAAAATTTCTTCAAAACAGGAAGAAGAAGATAATCTATGAGCTACAAGAGATAATTAAAAAAGAACAAAAGAATCATTTATAAGAGGAGACTATAAGCAGTGTGCAGAAAACGCACTTGCCTTACTAGGTGCCGCTCCCTTCAATTTCTTTCATCACAAGCCTGGCGCTACTTCAAGAGCCCGATGGATGGGCCAAGTACTATATTGCCAAAAAATGTTTCTGTGGGCAGATCAGCTGTCTTATGACAGTGAGTTTTTGGAAAAGCTGCAACGATTCAATGTGTTTATTGCTTTTTTCAATGTTCCTGCATGTCTCAAATCCAGCATCGCTTTGAACGCTCCGATAAACCATTTGACATTTTTGCAGGAAATGTTACGTTACAAGAAAGAGGATCCAGCTGTAGCAGACGCTGCTTTTATGAAACTTTCAGCTCACCGGTGGTATTTGACTGAAGAAATAGTGGCATTCTCGTTCTTTAGTCAGCATTCTTACCTGACAAACGAAGTCAAAGAATCTATGGCACTAAGATTGCTTTCGATGTCACCGTTAGATGAATTCCGCCGGGGTATTCCTGTTTTTAAACGGGTGATTGATGAGGATTCCAAGCTAATTGACTTCATGGGACCAGAAACGTGGTATATTTTTGATGCTTTAAATTTGGATAATAACTGGCTTTACGACTCCCCGGGGTCGTGGAGTTGTAATGAATCTTTCAAGAAGGGTCGAAAGTTTGTTGCCAGCATTAAAGTTGTAAACGATGCAGCTGAGAGAGGAGTTAAGCTTAACTCTGACTACGCCGCAATTTTGACCGAAAATGAAGAACAGCGAGCAAGTCTTCTGCAAGTAGTTGAAAAACACCGAAAGCAGGTACGTTGATTTTAAAAAATCAACTTTAGCCCTTTTACAGATTAAATGCTTGCAAGGAACAATTGTTTGGCGAATGAAATGTTATGTTTTGTTACTTTCTTTATGCTAAAATTTTTCTTTGTATTTAGATACATTGCTTCTGTTTCTACTCGGTCAGGGCAAAGTAATAGTGCAATTCACGCTCCATTCTGAGCAGTATTCAATTTAAAATTGAACACTCTAGTGCAAAATAATGTATGAATATCAAGACTTATCTGATACTCTTTATGGCTAGTAGTATTTGTTTATGCTTTTCGATTTAAGTCTATTTTGCAAAAATTTGACGTAACATTGATGCTTTACTTCATACACCTTGCTTTTAACTATGCTTTGAAATACGCCTATGACTAAAACTGCTTGAGACTGTATTTTGACTTATAACCAGAACATGACGTATATTGGAAAATTATTCACAAAGACTGCAATAATTATGTACGATTTGCGTGAATATAAGAAGCTGTGGGTAAATCCACAGAAACACTTTAATTTTAAATATGACGTCATACATCAGTGACGTCATCACTTTTAACTTAGTGCGAATCACAAGGCGCTCGAACAAATAAAACACTAGTTGATTTAGCTCCAAGTATGAAAGATTATCCCACACAGAGCAGAATCCCCACAAATGCTGAAAATGACGTCATACATAAGTGACGTCCATCATCTGCACCCTCAGTGTCAACCACACCTTCGAAGAAACAAAATACAATTGGTTTGGATTGTGTATCTGTTTTAAAACTCAAGTTATGATAGTTTTAAACAAAAATGACGTCATAAGGGATTCCCTTTGAAGGAGATGGCATACTTATTAAACCGCCATGAGCGATGGGTAGAGATAAAATTTTTGAATTTTTTTTGCACAGGGGGTGTTTTTAAGGTCCAATGCACCATATAAGCCTTGAGCACATGCACTTTTTAAAAATGTCCAAAATCTGAACACCTCTAATGCAGGCCTACCGCTTATAAAAATACGCAGAAATTGATCGAGCAGGGAAGAAACAGACTACCCAACTATCAGCCGTTTTGCAAAAAGTTTGCTCTGATCTCAGGCGTACCGGTACCCAAGATTTCAAATTAAGGTAGGCCCAATTCGAATGCTTCTGTCATAACTATAGGGCGATTTTTTGCGTCCTAAAAAACTTGAAAATGCTCGCACATGCTAGTATTTAACATTCCAGGGTTAAAAAGTTTCTGTCTTTAGCAAGTAACCTCAACATGGAAAAAACTGCTTTCTCCCGCAGCTTGTACTACCGAGAGGTGGGAAGCCGGAGCAAATCCCCAGAGGCCCGCGCCGGGGTTGGTGACTTTTTTTCTAAAAGAAGGTACCTATTAAAAATTTGTTAATTTTTTTAGAGGATGTCTTTTGATTAGGTCCATATCTTCATTTGATTTTTTGGCCTGAGGCTTCAAAACCATCTCAGTGGCTCTGATGCTTATGCATTACCGGAAGGCGTAGAACTTTGTGGGCTTCATATTTTGCACATAGACATTTTGATGCAGTATGCAGTAACAGATAAAAAAGTTGGAAAATTAGGCAAAAAATAGCACAAAAACACTGCATCACCCAAAAATGAATTGCAACCGAAAAACACGAAATGTGACTTTTGTAAACTTTATAACTTCCTAAATACTGACCCACGCCTGTGAAACTTTGTTTCCACGCTTTTTACGGTAATCGGAGCCAGCAAAAAGTTGTAACTTTTGTAACCAAAAATCGTTCTAGTGATAACCGTAACAGCTAAGGGATACGGAGGCATGCTGACCCGGAAAATTTTTGAAATTTTAACTCACTATAATTGCAATTTGTGTAAATTTTTTGCCCCTAATTCTGAGTTTGGATTCTTTGCCACACATGAGGCATTTTCGTTGGCACAGGTTTCGATTAATGTGTGCTTAAAGCGTAGGCTATTCTTTACAAAGGGGGTTGACATTTTGAAAAAGTTGTAGGCTATTTGCAGTTTACAGCTTTTTAATCTAACTTTCGAGTTATTAGGCCTACCATAATGATCGCCTGGAAACTGTTAACGTTTGCCACAGACTCGCAGAATTTATTGTGATTCCTGGTAAATCGAGTAGGCAAACTCCGTCTTTGCAATTTTTTAGATGGGGTGAGTTACATGGTCCTCTTTGCGTTGTGGTTAATGTTCTGTGCACGCAGTTCGCGATTGAGCAATTAGAGCGGCATCTCTAACCGCACAAATTTGAAACGACAACCACCCAATATAGGTATGAAACAGTCTATGTTAAATCTATTCTAGCGGTATTGTTGACACCGTTGATGTGAGATGGCCTGCATTTTTTTTAATAAATCCGAATATAGACTACAGCAGGGGTACGAAGAACTTGCATAGCAGTGGGGGTTGCATTTATTTCATACTATTTCGAGCGGGCCAAAATATTTTTCAATTTTCAAATCCACGTAAAACGCCCACCGCTACTGTTCAAATTTATCAAACATCAATGGCAAAATGGGGCCCTTGGTTACAGCCCCATAACCCAATGCGACACTGCTTGCCCCACTCCTGCGAACGCCCACTTGGTTCTGAAAAGTTATGGTAAAACGTAATTTGGTGATTTGTTGGTGAAAATGTGCTTTTGCATTTTTGCATAAAATAATCCTGTTTGATTGATTGGTGATCAGTTTTGAAATGTGTACCTCAGAATTAAGCAAACCAAAATTCTCCTTCCACTCCGTAGCATGCCCTGCCTCTGGCGGCTTTAGTGTTTACAAATGCGCTTGAATACCGTCTGCCTTTGCGTTTGTTGAAGAGATTATGTTCTTCATTTAGAACGATAAGTTTTCGAACTAATCTGCTTCCGAGAATTGTTCCATCACGTATCTTGAAAATAAAATTAACAGATTTTTCACGAACTTCTCTGGAGTCATTAGCTAGCATGTGGAGAGTTACGACTAGGGTTGGATTGAATTTGATTTTTGAAGTTAAATCCGCTTACGAATTCAAAGTCAATGATCTTAAACATCTTGATTAAACATTCCACGAATATTGGGATTTTTTCGACTTAGAACTTATCAAGCAAAAGTAGCGATTTGTAAGTGGTTTTATCAGCACATATGGTACAAACGTTCCATAAAATTTATCAAACAAACAGAAAGTTTGTGATGTAATGCTGCAAGGTGGTTTGAAGTTGTTCTTGCAATAGGTAACTTCTCAGTGAACCTGCGAAAGAATGAGCTTCACACCCGCTTGACGGGATCCTATTTCTTTGTATCTGGTTACTTTTTTCTGCAGTTGATTGGACCCAGAGTTGAATCAATTACAATTTTATGTAATGACAATTGCACCCAAACATTATTTAGTTACGTTTACATCAAAATTACGTTGTACGGCAAAACTCAATTGCACTTATAATTTGAATTACATGAAGAAGTGTAATAAATTACATTCAATCACACCATCACGATTAGTCTGTGATTGATCAGACTCTGATTAGATCTACGAATGCCCTGAGCAACTACATTTTGAACAATTTACTAGTAGGCTACTACCCAAAAACATCTGTTTTTTAAAGCTTATTTGATAAGTCTAAATTATCAAGTTTTACGAATTTAAAAGTGGTAAGATTCGCCACTATAAACTTAAATTTTGCACTGGTCCTTTCAAGATAAGTGAAATTGAAGTTGCAGCTTTGAACTTGAACTTCAAAGTCAATTTACAGTGTTCACTAATCACTATACGTTGGACTCCAGGGTCAAGGCTCGTGAATATTTTTATCTGATAAAAATAGTGTTCTGGTCCATTAATTCAAGACGGCACACATTTCACGTTAACCCAAAATGAAGCATAGCTTGTGACAACAAAAGTTACTAATATCGAAAATACATTTTCACCTTTGCATCACTAGGGCATTTGGGCTTTATCACGAAGCACACGAGCTTGTAATTCACATTCAAAATCAAGGTACTTCAATATATCACATTAGCACCTAATGATATCGATGATTCGACCAGTTTACTTTTGAAATACATTCCTTTTCTCCCACTCTTGTTTGAAATTCTGCATGGTTGTTCAAAGACGTTCTATTCTTTACAAACTTGTTGCAAACGGAGAAGTGTCCTGGTATAATTTTAATAAAGAGTGTCCATGTTTACTTGGGAAAGGGGATGATGCAATTTGGGCTTCAGACGCCATTTTGTGTATTTACGGCTTCAGTCCGTCACTTTCAAAGCACCAGAAGTGCTTTAATCACATTGGGGGGTAGGTGAATGAATTTGAGCCCCAGACACCATGTAGTTTGTTTTGGGTCTCAATCGATAACTTTAAGCTTACGCTAAGGCGCGGAGATGGGCCCCGTCACTCGCTATCACGCTTAGGTACTACAGCGACTCAGCGAGTTTAATGAAACAAGCACAGTGAAGATTTGATTTGATTAAAAAATTTTTGTGTGCAGCCGTTGATGACACTGTGCCGATTTGACCGGCCCGGGAATCGAACCCCAAACCTTCCGAACCAACTGAGAAATCGAACCCAAAACCTCCCGCGCCAATAGCGATGTCTTTAACCAATACACCAACTGGCCGGTTGATTAACTCAAAATTATGACATCGCAAACAGATTGTCTGCCCGCCTAATTGCAACCATTTTCTTGTCCAGCCAGATAGCCGTTGAGAACAATCGCTTTATGACATCACAACACGACTTCAGCTAGTGCCCACTGACATTGCCCAGGAGTGCATTTTGAGTTAGTCGTTGGTTCAAGGGCAACGCACCACAAAAGTTTGACTACCGGTATTATTGCTTCACAAATTTACTATGAAAGTTTCTCGAGATTTATATAAGCATTGTCTAATCATTCTTGTCGAGTATCCTTTAATTGTTAATTGCTGTTATTACCTAAAAAGTGACCAGAACACACAACGCACAGGACGTGAAGACGGTTACTTTACGTGTACAAAATGTTGCTGTGTTACGTTGAATATAATTCTTGCTGCACCCCCAAGTTTTTACTTCACGAGCCGCCACTGACTCCCTGGGTCGCAGCGGGAACTTAGGTAACTTGTTATGATTTTACTGATTACGCCCTGACTGGTTCTCAGCACGAGCTTACAAGAAATCAGGCAATAATTCACAATATAATATATTAATGCTACTGCAATATGCAGACACTCGTTTACTCGAAAAGAACATGAAAAACTTGTAAACTTAACGCTTTATTTCTTAGGCGGCGGTACTAGCATTGAAAGACCCAATACAAGTACAGACTCGAGACACTATGCCACAACTTCTAACAAAATAGAAACTACATCCGCTCGCCACAACCTTAACCTCACAAGTGAGTATGGTTTCAAAATGCAAATGCTGTTCAAGCGAGCATTAAGTAAAAAATTGTCCACTAGTGGCAGTAGAGACATTACAAGTTGTTGATTCGAACATACCCTCCCCTAAAGGCAACAGCTGGGGCCTTTATACCCATGAATAGCAACAACTCCATGCGAAAGAAGACAAAAAATTATGCGGTACTTAAACATACAACACAGGCGTTAAAATTAGCAGTAATGCATGTTCGTCATCTATGGCTAATCATACAAAATAAATATTAATCCATACTACATACCTTTCACGCAAATATAAACAATAAAGAAAAAGCAAACAGACACTTGCATAAGGTCAGGCAAGACTAAGTTTTAAAGCTACCAAACATTAGTCACAAGCAGTTACACCTTGCTTGCTCGAATACACAGCATCGTAAGCATCAAAAGGTCAGGGCAAGAAAATAATACTAAATCGAGAGATGCAATTCTTTTTTGGACCGTTGCGTGATCATACTACTGCATAAACCAATGAATAACACAAACACTAACATTACGATGGCATCATAACAATGGCATTACAATGTTACACTAAATCTTTAGTAAACACAGCTTCCGAATGTCTCTGAGAAGCATAGTCGGATCAGCCATTCGCACGCACACTCTTCTCACCAAATTGTTCTATGTGGAAAAACTTCTACAATTGCTTTCGGCCGGAAACCACGTGTAGTTGTTTCGTCAATCACCAAACCATTTTCGTCGCGGGTGTAACATAGGAAGATGTTCATCTATCCACCGTTCCCAGAACTTTTCAGGCAAATACTGATTAGCGATGGTACGCGTCAGTTCTCAAAAAATCGTTCGCAGGTAGGTCATCGCAACAAAAGCCGGTTGAAATTGACGCAGGGGTCAACACAGCCAGATCGTCTGGAGAGGAAGAAACGCACGTAATCTCAGCGGCGTATGTCAAGCAAATCAAAATCAGCAAGTGTGCTCTCTTTGACAATCGATTGAAATATGCGTCGAAATTACCGAAAAAATATCTCATAAAAGCCACCTTCATGCGAAGCCTTCGGTGGGTTTAAATCCCACTTGATTCTTTTTTTTTTTGTCATATGCAAGAGAGCAAAACACCTGTATATTGATGTAACGTTTTACACTGCTACGTCCCACGCGTACCAGTAAGGGCCCCAAAAGATCCGTTACGACTGGAGAAAATGGCAAAATTTTGTTACTCGACCCGAAGGCAAATCACCCATTTGTTGTCTACCAGGCTTACAATTTCAAAATTCACACGTAAGACATGCTTTCAAAACCTTTTTCACTGCAGACCTGCCCTTGAGAATCCAGTATTGTATATTTATCTCCGCCAAAACATGGTTAACACCCACATGTCCCTCTTTCTCGTAAAAATCCTTGATAATTAGGCGTGTGACGGGGTGTTTGAAAGGAAAAACAGCAGGGTGTTTATTTGCAACAACAAACATCGCAGAATTCTGTAGACGACCGCCAACGCATAATGTATTGTTTAATAGTACTGGGCATAAATACTACAAACTTCGCAACTCCATCGACTTCATTACTTGCTCTTCCGTGATACATTTAAAATGCTGAATCTCATTATTTCGAGTCTGTGGCACCTTCAGTAATTTCATATCTCCAGGATACACTGGCCATTGAACAAACATAATGATGACGCGACAAGATTCGTTCAGTTCGTCAACTTCCAACGGACCAACAGATGGATGCGAACCAATAAATGACCATTTTCACCGGAAATACCTTTGATAGCGCAGCAACCAAGCGACTGTTCTTTGTAAAGATTAGAAGCGTGAGTAGCGTGCAAACAACTGACACAACCAGCCCTTCCCAATATGAACACCGCAAGAAAACTGGACTGTGCAAGTTGGCTCTGTTGCATCAAATGTGCTACAGTTTAGGTCAAACTCCATTCCCAAAAAGTCCGGTTGTTTAGGCCATTCCGACCGTTCACACAACAAAAATTTAGCCTATCTAACCACAAAGCCTTTTCTGGCATAATACCACGTGACGCAATATCGGCAGGGTTATTTTTGCTCTACATAATGCCATTGAGCGACATCAGTTAATGAATGCAATATTTCAAGCCTGGTAGTAATAAACACTTCAAAACGTATCACAGAGGTGTTTAGAATGTATCTTAAAACAACAGAGGCGTCGGTCCAAAAACACACTTGAGAAAAATTTAACTCAAGCTCCTTACACATCGTAGCACTTAATTTAGAAGCAAGTACTGCCGCAACCAGCTCTGGTTTAGGCACGATTACCAGCTTCAGGGGTGCAACTCTCGATTTACCCATAACAAAATTACAATCGATGGATCATCATCATCATAAACATCATAAACACAACGCAAACACGAACATGCACCATTACCATAAACACACGCATCTGAAAAAGTATGCATTATGCAATTCATATCTAAGCACTTTTATGTTACAACAACAAAACTACGTGGTAACGAAATACATCAAATCAATTCTTCATTATACTCGCCGTATTACGCCGAAGCGTGTAACGAGTTGCGGGGCCCATCTCCGCGGCTTAGCGCCTGGGCTACACAGCTCCGAAGAAACGTCGCAACGGTGGCGAGTCGTTGGCGACACTGTGTCGATTTGACCGGTCCGGGAATCGGACCCCAGACCTCCCGCACCGATAGCGTGCTCTTAGCAACTGAGCTAACGGCCGGTTCGTAACGAAATACATAAAAAGGCAAATAGTAGAGGGGCGAGAATTTTTATAGAAACTTTGTTTTTCATGTATGGAGTGTCCCAGAAAAAATATTAAATAAACCACTTTTTATAAAGTATTTTCTCGGTGATTATAAATTCAAAATTATTGAAATTCTATAGATCAGGGGTGGGCAATACTGTTCATACGAAGGGCCGCATTTGAAAAAACCTTGAAAATTTTTGAAGCCGAGGGCCGCACTGACTGGAAGAGCAAAAAAAAAAGATCTACGCGGCCGCAGATGTCCTTTTTTTTTCACTGACATTCAGCGTGGAGCTAAACAAGAAAAAAAGGCCTTCGGCTTGATTCACCATAAGAGTTCATATTTCTGTAAGTGCACGGGCCGCATAAAATGGTTGTGCAGGTCGCACTTTGCCCACCCCTGCTATACACAGTAATCTAAGTACTGGTATATTATTTACACTTTTACATGTCTAAAAAATTCGTTGCAAATTATGCGAGTATTGCCAAATTAAAAATGATAATTCAAAAAATCCAGTATCACGAGCATAGATTATTTCAATCTATGCTTAATGTGACTTCCATGTACTCCCACAACTCCACAAAGGTGTTTCTTCCAAAAAGAAATGCTCTTGCATCTTTCTTCGATAAATGTTATGTTTATTTTGAATATCTACAGACTTAAGACGTCACATAGCGCACGCATCAAAGCGCTTATTAGACCTTTGCTAACATAAATTTCCTCTGATACTAATTTTTTGGAAAAATCATTTTTATAGTAATACGGCAATGCTAGCATAACTTGCAACTAAGTTTTTAGATATTACGCAAAAGTGTAAAGAATGTACTTGGATTACTGATTTACTGTGCATAGAATTTTAATAATTTTGAGTTTAGAATCACCGAGAAAATACTTTACATAGAGTGGTTTATTTTTTGGGGACACCCGATATAATAAGGCACAATTAGCGCATGACTATACGAGTATTAATCGTGTCATAAAAAAACATGCAAAATAACAATAAAATTATCTGCTTTCCCAAATTTTCACCGCTGAATTAAAATGAGCATGTGCTAAGTTATTTGTGTTTAAAACGAGCGGACACAACGGGTGTACCCCCAGTCTTATGACGCTCTGAAAAATGCTCAGGCGAAATAGAGTTTAAAACAATTTTTCAAGGTACCAGTAGCATCGTCGCTGAACACACACTGATAGTTTCCTTTTCGACATTTAAATAGCGTGAATGTAACATTGCGACAAAACATTACTACGATTTTGTGTTGCTGTACTTGGTACGGTTTTAGCTACTGCGCATGTATTTAACTTTTAGTTTTAACATAGGTATCAAAATACCGCGTGGGCCAGACATATGTTTCTCCCTTCGGTGTTAAACCCGAGGGAGCGCCGCTCCCTGCCCCAACCAGATCGACGCCTATGCTAGTCTAGGCAACCCATCGAGCCATTTATCCATTGAGAACCAATGTTAGGCAAACTCGCTAAATCTTCGTCCCCTTCAAGCTCGGCGCGACACGCTTCCTGAAGCAATCGCCTTGCCGGCAACAAAAACGGCGGTAACACTCCCAACGGTTAAGTGTGCTTAATTATGGACAACACACCTCTGCGAGTAAAGGGTTTTGGGATAACATTTACCTGAACTTAAAAGTATCGGTTTGAGCATTTTAGTAAATGCCCAGCGTCTTGTAAATCGGAAGACAACATTTTTCGCGATCAACCACAGAGACGAGATCCTAGCATGGCACACCGTTCAACACTTCTCTGCAATTAGACACACATTTCGTCAAGTGGAAACCACCACTTACCAACAGTTTGCGAAAGCTGGTCGATAAAATTAGTGGCTTCCTCAACCGTAACGCACGACTTGCACAGGTCATCCAGATAAATACTTCTTAGTTCCGTTTGAACCGTCACATCATCAGCCCCTGTTGCATTATCTCTCGCTATGCTCTGCAATGCAGATGCTGAACAACATGGAGACGATTTCGCTTCAAAGACGTGCGTTTGCCAGAGTTGAGAAGACTCGAGTCTACTTTTTGAGGACTAAGACTTGGAGTCATGCCTCTGGGACTCGGACTCGCACTCGTAAAACCTGTTAGGACTCGTACTCGTGAATACCTCAGCAGTTTGTTGTGTTTGTTTTAAATTTTCTAAAAATTCGAAAACCTACTGAAGCGACACGAATTTTCGCTTTGTTCAACATCGACAAAAGCCTTTACGAAATTGCCAGAGCTAATTAAATAATTACTTAGCCTTTGTGCAAAGTTAATCCGCAAAAATAAGACAGCGGGAAAATGCGATATGCTGCATAAAGGCGCTAGCACTTCAATTATTTAGTTCCCAAGCAAAGGTCCCCACGATGCTCTTATCAAACAATGGAAAATAGCACTGCAAATAACTGGCGATTTGTAAACGCAAACAACTTAAAAAGTCTCGATCAAATGCACCACGTTCTAATGAATTTTAGAGTTCCTCTGCAGAACTTCCCAATTATATAAATAATAGGCCTCATAGATCTCACACAGGGGCTGATTAACTTTCTTTCGTAACTTTTTTAAAAAGCAATTACAACGTTTTAAAAAACTTCAGCTAAAGCGAAAAGAATTAAAAACTGAATTTTACTGAAAATTGACGGTGTTTGCAAATAAATTAAAACTAATTGTAGATGTTTTTGTTAATGTGTTGTAGCCAGTGCTCAAGTTGCCATCTACCGGGAAACCAATACCATCCCCCTATAAAAAATTTTGGCGCAAACCATCCCCTATAAATAATGACCATCCATTCCCTACGTCTCAGTGAATAGCATTTTTTGCCCCGAAAATCGGACAACAGCGAAAGCAATGACCTTTTTTTAGGGTCACCATATTTTTACTATGCAAAAGGAAAACAGGTTCTTTGAGAGTTATCATGTCCGCAGGTGTCTATTTTTCTACCCCAAAACACGTGAAGACCAAAAAAAAGGTCATCGTGTCCCCAAATGTCCATTTATCTGCCCAAAAACAAGTGAAGACCAAAAAAAAGAAGTCATCACGTCCGCAGGCCGTTGTTTGCACTGAAACTTTACAAAAATTTTCGTGGAAGAATGATTTAACATGTTTTCACTGTTCATAATGCCAAAAGGGACATTTGGCCATTTTTTGGCGTCTTCGGAGGACAAATTTCTTTTGGTCAAAAAGGAGGACACGTCCTTCAAAAGGAGGACGTATGGTATTGGTAACCCTTTTTTTTGGTCTTCACTTGAACTTGCGCCGAAAATCGGACCTCAGCGGAGGCGATGACCTTTTTTTGGTCTTCACTCGAACTTGCAGTTGAAAATTATGGTATTCCTAGCACCATCCCCCCATAAGTGTTTTTTTAACAACGCTTCATTTCTCCAGAGTAACAGTTGTAGCGTGCATGCAAGTCTATAGTTGAATAAGCTTTGATCACGAGTTTTCGAAACTAACATTTCGTTATCTAATAACTGTAATAATTGAAAGACTGCAAACGGGTCGTGATTTCTAAGAAGGACCAACTCTGGTGAAGTGGTAGACAATCTAAATTATGAAAATACTGATAAAAATTGTAGGCCTAATAATATGACTGGTTTATCCTTTATCAAAATTATCCAATCTACATCTGCATTGTGCTTCTCAGATTTGTAAACGTTGAGTCGTCGTCGTTTGGCGGGGCATCTCTTCCAAGACAGATGGAAGGACCAAGGCCGAAGGTTTATCCTTTTACCACCCTGGCCACCAAACTGCTTGGGTCAGATGCTGACTGTAAGGGACTTCAGCCAGCATCTTGTTTCGTCATCCAAAACCATTAGACCAAACATACCTCGGGGTGCTCGATGTATGGGACACTGTGAGATGATGTGATCTGCGGTTTGTTCACTGGCACCACACTCACAATTCGCTAGAGGAGCGAGACCCCATTTGTACATGGACGAACAGAAACGTCCAACACCAGAACGCAGACGGTTGAGCTTGAGCCAGGCTGCCCTCGGCAGACCCATACCCAAGGGTCTGGAGCTAGCCTTGGGAATGAAAGCGTGGAGTGACAATGGCAGAGTACTCCATGTCCCATTTCGTGTTCGTCCACTCGGCTGTACGGACGTCCATCTCAGAAAGACTGTCTAGTAATTTCCGAGCAGCAGGTACAAATGAGCGTCTAGATTTCAATCTCTCCCTACATACGTCCTGTGACTCAAGAAACTGGCCATGTAAAATGTGGTCAGGGTCCAGGGAGCTGCGGTTGGCTAGGGAGAGTGTCGCTCCTTGGCGGCGAAGCTCAGCTGGCTGGATGCCTGAAAGAACCGGAAGGTAGACCGATGGAGTGGGACGCAGGCACCCAGTGACAATGCGCAAGGCGTCATTTATTACACTGTCGATAAGCCGTATGTGCACGCTGCGGCACCAGACTGGTGCGCAGTACTCGGCAGTCGAGTAGACCAGAGACAGGGCAGCTGTGCGTAATGTCTTAGCGCTAGCACCCCAACCTGTTCCAGCAAGTCGCCTCAACAGTGAGACGCGAGCACATAACTTCTTGCGCAATGCTTCCAGGTGAGGACGATATGTGAGCGATCTGTCTAGTTTGACCCCAAGATAAGTGGGAACTGGACAGAAAGGTAAGGTCTTACCGATGTTACAGACCTTAAGCTCACGCTTAGCCTCTCGATTGTGGAGGTGAAAGGCCGCCGTCACCGTTTTAGTGTGGCTAAGCTTCAATCGTCAGGTCTGGAGATATTCCGAGAGTGTAGTCATGTCCTGGCTTAGAGTCCTTTCCAACTCCTTCCATTCTTCAGATGTACGAAGTATCGCCAGGTCGTCGGCATAGGCGAACTTCTTGGAGGTTATGGAGGGGATATCATATGTATAGATGTTGAAAAGGAGGGGGGCCAGGACCGATCCCTGGGGGACGCCATTTCTCAGGCGTCGTAACCTGCTAGGCTTGCTGTCGCCAAATGTAAGGGTGAAGCTTCTGTTGCGGATCAGCTCCATAATCATACGAACCATGTGCTTGTCCGGCAGAAGCCGCAACAGCTTGCAGGTGAGGCCACGGTGCCAGACAGTGTCATAGGCAGCTGTCAGGTCGCAGACGGCTGTCAGGTCGCAGACGGCGCCGGCCTTCTTTTTCGCTTCGAATGCATTCTCAATGCTTTGCGTGAGCAAAGTGACTTGATCCACGGTGGGTCTTCCGCGTCGAAAACCCGCCTGTTCCCGTGGGAGCAGAGGGTCAATAAGAGGTTCGACGCGGGCGTAGATAAGTCGCTCGAGAATCTTGTAGAGAACACAGAGCAAGGAGATCGGACGATAGCTCCTTGGGTCCTCTACCGGTTTCGAAGGCTTTGGGACCGCTACTACTAGCGCTTTTCTCCAGATCTTAGGAATTTTGAGGTGGTGCAGGCAGGAAGATAGGAAGCCACGTAGCCAAGATTTTAAGCCGGCTCCAGCATGGATTATTAGCTCCGGACAAATGGAATCAGGTCCAGGAGCTTTGCCTGGTTTTAAATTTTGGAGAGCAGCAGCGAACTCTCGATGGGAGAAACTCCCGGAGACATTCGCAGGATGTAATGGCTCAGCCCTCCAAAGGTCAGACACTTCCTGTAAAACGAGCCGAGATGAGCGTCGATTCACACCTTCGCATTTCCCGTTTTTAACCAGCTGAGAAGCAATAGCATCAGCTGAAACGGGACATTGACGAGGGGATTGTCGTGACCTACCAGTCAAGTTGTTTATAGTATTCCATGCCAGCCGGCTGGAGTGCGAAAAGTCAATGTTGCGGACCGTCTCTGACCAGCGATTTCTCCGCTTCCCGTCGAGCCTTGTGAGTAGGGCTGTAGCAGCCCTATCCGAATCAGGGCCCCCAGGTGACCGCAGGAAATGCTGATAGAGGTCTTCACACTCCGCATCCCAGCAAGGTATGTGGTTTGATCGTCGACCACGAGGGATGCATTTCTTTGCCGCAGTGCTCATTACCTTGCAAAAGCACTGGTAAACCTGATCGACGTTCTGAGATTCAGGTGGCGGTATACTCTTGGCCAGTTTGTTGGTTAGGTTAGAATAGTGGTCCCAGTTGGCCTTGCGGAAGTTCTATCGCTTTACAGGCTTGCTCGGTTTTGGATGAGCAAGTTTGGGTGGACTTATAAGCAAAACGTTGAGTAATCAGCAATCATGTTGGTCACGACACGATCTCGACTAGAAAACAGGGTACTCGTAACGTGCGGACTCGCACTCGTAACTTTGAAATGTTACGGACTCGGACTCGCACTCGTAGCGTGAAGACTCGGACTCGTTACTTTAAAATTTTGTGGACTCGACTCGCGACCAAGGAACTCGCACTCGGAATCTTAAAAATGGCAGAGTTCACAACACTGGCAGTTGGTACTCGATGGGAGGATTATCAAGGTCGTTCTCTGAAATCCATTAAAATCGTAAAGCATCATGATCACGTTCGTCAAACAAAATCTGGGAAAATATTTCGTGTAATGTTTGCAATAAACGCTGTAGGATATTCCTAAAACCTTAGTAACTCCCCTACTACGCTATTCCTCAAATCTGGACCATGCAAAAGCATATCATTTAACGATACCCCCTTAAATATAGCGCTGCAATCAAATATCACACGAAATTTAACATTAATTGCCGTACAATGACGTGGAATTTATAATTCGTTTTTTCAGTTAAAGCTAAATAATCATCTGGAATTTGAACAACATTTCCTTTAACGATATACTCCATCATCTTTCCACAGTATTGATTAAATAATTCCGGTAACTCGATCAGTCTTCTCTTTCGAATATATCAGCGGTTCCCACTCTTTTTCGTTGGAGGCGCCCTTTAAAAACTTATGAAAACTCGCGGCGCCGTAATGAAGCTAAAAGTAACAAATTTTAAGTTTCACCAAAAAATTGTATTTAAAACATGATTATTTATTGAGCCGTAGCAATATATTGAAAAACGCGTGCACTTCATATGAGGTGTGAGCTTGCTGTTCTGTACACATTTTGTCAAATCGCGGTTCAATGTTGGATACTACAATACGCATTTTGCGTTCAATATCAATCTTGTTGCGATTGTAACAATGCTTTATTCATTAAGTAACGGGCCATTGCTACACAATATACCAATATACGGGCAAACTACGCATTGTGACGTGTGTATAACCAAGTAATCCTTTCACAAACAATTCTTCCAGACACTATTTTGTCATTACAAAATTTCAAACAGAACAAACAGATTTAAACAGACTGCCAGCAAGACAGCTAAAGGAAAAGATGGAGCTTGGAACTACTTCTGACATTGAAGAATACATGGGCAATGCACCATACGCATCATACTTCTCACATGAAAATGAAGCAACTGCCGAGGATTCGGACAGTTCAACAGCAGCAGACAAAATATTACAACCTTTACGATCAAGAATGCAAGCAGTTTCTCATGAACGCTGGAAAACTATGAGAACCGGAACATTGTCTTCCTCTTACGCAATTTTTCCAGAAAGCAACTCTTCAGAATAACGTGACTTTTCGCCTCCAGAGCTCTTCAGCTTATTTTTTGATGATGACGTGTTAGACATAATAATTCATCAGTCGGCCTCATACGCCCCAAAAAAATTCAGTTTTGCTTTGGAATTGTCAAAAACCGAACTAAAGTGTTTCTGAGTGTGCTTTTATTAAGCGAATATGTCCGCCTTCCTCAAAAGCACATGTACTGGGAAGCAAGTTTAGATAGCCGGAATGAAGCAGTAGGCTGAGACGGAATCGATTTGATACAATAATGAGATACCTACATTTTCAGGATAAAATAGACCCAGATGATACTGTAGGTTCACCGAAGTGCGTTCCTTGGCAAAAATGTTTGAAAGACGATTTTTGAACTACTATATTCCTGCTCGCTTCATCACTCTTGACGAGGCAATGATAAAATTCTTCGGCAGATCTTTTCTCAAACAATCACTTCACATCAAACCGATTAGATTTGGGTGTAAGGTTTGGTGCGCCAATGATTCGCTTGGCTATTTGATTGCATTTTCTCTATATCAAGGGAAATCTTCACCTGTTGACGGAGGTATGGAATTGAATGAGAATCTCGGAAAATGCAGTGCTACTGCGCTTCGTTTGGCTGAGAATATTCTTAGACCATTGCAAAGGTTTGCCATTACATTTTAATATAAGTAAAAACAACGATCCACTTCCGTCTTTGCATGACAAGAAAAAGCCGCGGGGGACATCCACATCTGCCCAAACTGAAGATGTTGTACTGAAATACACTAAATGGAAAGATAATCAAGTGATGAGTGTTCTTTCAACGGTTTACGGCGAAAAGGAAGAGGATTCCGCTCGTCGTTGGTCAAGAGATGAGAAAAAATTGTGTCTATCAAGCGACCTGCAGCTGTTGCTACTGTAGTTATAATAAAAACATGGGAGGCAGCGACAGAATGGGGCATAATGTAAGTAAATACCGTGTAGATATCCATCAAAAAAAAACTTACTGGCACATCTTCACTTGGTTGCTGGAAGTCACAGTTCAAAAAGCGTGGTGTTTGCACAGGAAAACTGGTGAATCCATGTCACTTTTTCAGTTTCGGCGAGAGATTGCAATGCACAATCTCAAAGCTTTTGGAGAAAAGCCTTTTACAAGCAGGTCACGTCAATCGCGGGTAGGAGAAAGAGCTCGATTCGAGGGTCGGAATTATTAGCCGCAGCGTCTTAGTGGTACTTCCCGAAAACGCTGAGCGAGCCGTGAGTGTGGACTAAGAGAACATCAAAATAGAGGCCCTCTAACGCGATACTGCTGTAGTTGCTGTGGCGTGGGACTTTGTATTGAGAAGTGTTTTAAAGAGTACCATACAAAATAAAAGTTGGGGTCATGTAGTCTAGTCTCAAATTTTTCTACAATATAATCACCAAACTGTGAAATCAAAAAACTAAAAAAATACGTATGGGGTACCCCTCTGACGCCCATGGTAACATATATGATACCAGCAATAACATTAAAACTGCTTAATGTTTTTTAAAAATAATACTATACACATATAGTACAAGCCCTAACAAACAACATATAAAAAGAAAAACAAAATTGCTAAAAAAAATCTTGGGAGAGAATGGGTTAAAACCATTGGTAGCAGTTAATTCAGTGAAAGCATTGATAAAGTAATTGAATATGGTAGCTGCAACCGGTACTTTTGTTGCATTTGTCAAAAATTAATTCTTGATAAAATCTGGAAAACGAAATTCAAAACTGTGTGGGAACCCTGAATTCGCAAAACATGAAAGTTTCACGGGTGGGAAGAAACATTTAAAATTACACCCCCTCGCCAAAGTTTTGTGGATCCGCTCCTGTCAGTGTAATATCGATATCGATCACGATATTCTTTACTTTTTTAAATTACCATCAAAATCGATTGTTTCTCTTCATTTTTGGTTATAGACGTGTATAACTCTTCTTACAAACAATTACAACAAAATTGTCCAAAAAATGTTGCGCTTGCTCCAAAATGTATACGTAAAGGTACTATTACTGGCACGCGACAGCGCTGGCTGCAACTCGACACGCGACAATGGGACACCACATCGATTAAAATATACTGTGACTACAAAAATCATGTGCTGCGTTGCCGCTTTCTCGTGTACAAGTAAAAACATCTTCAGTTACAAAAAGTGTTGAAATTGCTAAATGATTCGCAAACGCGAATTCAATTAAAAGCCAGACACTTTTAGGGCTCTGTCTGTCTTTGAGGCTCCTGACCCTTGCAAAAACCTACAGTAATTTGTATTATCTGTACGCAACTGTTTCAGGCTTCGTTCAACGCAATAAAGAAAAAAGTACTTGCAGGGGCTAAAAAAGAAACCGGTAACGTTCCCAGCACGGCAAACCTCCAACATCCGTGAATAAGGAAGGATTTATTGTTGGTAAGTTAGTATTGAAACCCAAGCAAAATTGTATCAGAATGAAAGTTAACAAACATCCATTTGTTTGTTCCAACAATTCAAAATATTGTAATTATCATAGAAAAACAATAAACTTACATAAGACTTGTTTCATAGATCAAATAACTTCGATCCAGAAGCAGTCTGACTTGGCGGCGACTAAAAATGATAAAAAGTCTGGAGCAAAATTCATTCTATTTGAATAAGATTTATTCTATTGTGAAGAAGGTGCAAGGAGTAAGTTTTGTAAAAGATTGTTGCCTAATATCTTAAATTGTGATAAATAAGCTTCATAGTTAGCCAAAGTACTGTATTAATTATCTTATCTTTCGAAGATAATATAATTTGACTATATCCACAGCACGAAAAATCATTATGACGAGTCACCAGAATTTTTTCGATGAGATCTTGAAGAGTTCTGGATTGGTCATCACTGGATCCTTGGCGAAGCATCGCCTGAAGCTTTTTGAAGCTGCTAGGAGTGCCTTTCCATCGAGATCTGTGTGGACCATGAAGGGAGATATATATGTTTTCCACAACAACAGAAGACGGGTGATACATGATTTTGATGATATTAATAACATTATTTCTTTTGCTTTTTCGAGTATAAAGTGATGCGTGATCACAACATTTCTCTTTTTTTTGCCATTGATACAAAAACAATTTTTAATTTCATTTCTAATCGTGCCTTTTAATTCTGTATCATTTTATACTGGCTGTGATTTTTGTGACTATGGATTTGACAAAAAAATAAAAAGAGGAAATCAAACGTTTACTATACTCGCGGGATAACGCCAAAGCGTGCAACGAGTAGTGGGGTAACCTCTAGGGCTTAGCGCCCGAGCAACACCGCTTCAAACTCCAAAGAACCGTTACAACGGTGGCGACGCTGTGTCCGATTTGACCGTCGGGAGGATCAAGCCCCAGACCTCCCGCACTGATAGCAATGTCTCTTACCAGTTACCACTATGCCAACTAGCCGGCTCACAAAAATATTATTTTTAAATTTTGAAATTTCAGCGTTTTTCATATTTTTCCTATTCTTATTTTTTGCGCGAGTAAAATCTTTTTTCCAAAAAATAATTCAGTTGCTACTCCTGCAAAGTATTAGCAAAAGCGCTGTAGTTCAGCTTATCTGATCAGCTTTTACTAATTTTAAGGTTACTACTGCAATATCACAAAACCTTTCGGGACTCAGATTTGGCATGTTAATAACAAATCCTTTTGGAGTATTTGCGTAAAATATGCCTCATCTTTTCCTATATAAACAAGCGGTTTATATTACGTAATCAAAAAGAGTGAAACCAAAAAACATCTCAGCGGCAGTTTAATTATGTCAAAAAAAGCACGCTTCACAGGCTCAGCTCTTATTCTGCCCCTTAAACGCCTCTTGCCTCAACACTTAAATAACACTGTAGGAAGAGCCAGGTGCAATGCATAATTTGCACAAAAAAAAATTCGTGTAGAAAAACTATGTAATCTCCAAGTAAACCACCCAACTGCTAGCACTGCAAAGAGGAA